>OX101723.1:27212057-28464217 GCA_944452665.1 Stenoptilia bipunctidactyla
TATTTAAATGCACTTAAAAGAAAAAATAAACTTGTACACTAAAACCTTTACTGTAAACTTATAACGTCATTTCACATATGACACAATTTATATGATATAAAGCTTGTCGCGAGATTTACCTACACGTATTTACTTAGTTTGGGTATCTTAATAGATAAAACATTCACATCAAAATACTTTTAAATAAAACACTTTTTAACCTTTTAACATACATACATAACTTCACGTCTGTATCCCGTATGGGGTAGGCAGAGCACCAGAGGTAATAAAAACCATCTGATGTCACGTTTGACAAATTTGGAGGCATTATAATAGTGGAGAGAGACTATTGCAGTGACAGGGGGTCAGCCTATCGTCCACAAAAAAGCCTCCCATAACACCTCGGTCCCTTAACTGACTTTTACAGTATGCCCGGGAAGAGAAGCAGCTGGCACATTCTATGTTTTTCTTTCGCTCCCACCTCCCATAACACCTCGGTCCCTTAACTGACTTTTACAGTATGCCCGGGAAGAGAAGCAGCTGGCACATTCTATGTTTTTCTTTCGCTCCCAGTCCAGCATAGATAATTATATTTATACCTCCAAAGACAAACGTGACATCAGATGTTCTTATAACCTCTGGTGTACTGCCTACCCAATATAGGCGTGAAGTTATTTATGTATGTATGTATATTTATACCTGATGGTAACGATGAAGAGAAACTTACTGGTTCTGATGGAACGGATGATCAGCATCAATATCATAGTCGTAGTATCTTCCAAGCTGCGTGCCTCCTGATACTTCCGAGTGAGTGTCAGCCTGTTCACGGGCGTAGTCCACCATCATCTCTGACATCGACCTGAAGTTAGTGAAAATAGAATTATGATTAAAATCTTTACTAACGCATATCATGTTTGAATCTAACTGGCTGACAACACAATCTGGAAACGCTTATATAAGTTGTGTAGTTTTTTGTTTGCTTCGTGTTCTATTATTTAATGTTGGAGAGGTTCGCACGCATTCTATTACACTTTTAAGCAGTTATTCTTGAAGAGACAATTATATTCGTAATAATTGTACGTTTATTTACACTAACCAAAGTTCTTTATTTACAAAATATTCATGAGCAAACTCGAATGCTTAACAAATCCGATGTACTTATAAGCAAAGAAAGCATTGTAAAAATAATGTTGTCATTATAAACATACTACACAGATTAAAAGTTGCTCTCGTGGAACGTAGAATGACTTTTTAAATAGCAAAAAAACTACCTTAATCGTCAAGTATCCTTAAACATTCAAACTACCTCATGTCCACATGATCGCTTCTATAGGAGGAAGCTCGAGACCTCTGAGGTCCTCGGAGGGAGGTCGCATCGCTGTCGTATTCGTAGAGGGTCGGGAGGGAACTGCGCCGGGAGCGGGAGTCCCATTCCGACTTCTTTCGGTAACGGTTCTGTGGAAATGTAAAGGTCAATTTTACAGGTTATAATATTACCTTAAATATTTGTTAGTTATATTGAAATATTTAAGGTATTAAGTATTTTTGATTCACAATCAAAAATAAAACACTTTGATTTATTGACCCCGTGATTACGAGCTTGAATTGTAAAGACACCGAAACGTCGAGATAAAAGTAAAACATACGATACGCGACAAATCCGGTTTAAAAGTGTTCTATTGCACTGACCGTGTTCTGGAAACCATAATTACCAGCATCATATTCACACTTGGTTCTTACAAAGGCAACATTTAAAGACGCGAGAATTCATAACACCAGTCTTTAGATACCATGTTAACTCCTTAACTAACGTTTCGAAGTCAATAATCAACGTCATTGTATCCCACTCTAATGTACTGAAAGTCCAAGTTCCACTTCATGATAAAAAGCAAGACATTTTTAATAAACCCACGGAAGGACGCAGGGCCATAAATCCCTCTGGATAAAGTTAAGGTTAAGGCCATAACAGATGTATTACTCTAGTTTTATTTATTTGCTTATATTAGCTTTGTAACTTACCTTCGGCTTATCAGCCGGTGGCGCCAATATTCTAATAATAACCTCCCACTTATGCGGCGGGTAGAGTGGAGCGAAGCGGTGATCGTGGGCGACTCTGGTGAACTCTTCTTTTGTGGAGGAGCGGGCGAGTTCTCTTCGGAGAGTGCTCTCGTGAGTGATCAGCTCTCGCCAGCGAAGTCGCTCCTCGCGGGTCAGACGGTGGATGCGTTCGCTTTCTGATAGCACCTGTAGTAAAATATAAATAGATAAAAGTGGCTTTGTAAGCTGAAAATGTTTTATTGCAGAAAATATCAAAAATTGAATACCTACAAGAAATAAAAAAGGGTCTAAGAGGCAAAAAATTTTTTTTTCGTTTTTTTTTTTTTAAGAACTTGGTCATTGAACCCTTATTTGTGATTTAGAACAAAGCACATACAGCCTTTTATAAGATAATTAGAATTAGACTTTAAGCTTTCTTTGAACTGATTAGAACGAATTTCGATAGGTACCTACGTTTTTTTGATTACAATTTTTATTGTTAATTTCATAATTATAAAAAAATATCATGATAATGGTTTATTATTTAAAATTCGAATTCCTCCGCCTTTTGTTTTTGGCACTTCGAGTCTTTTTTATATCTTGTATTCAATTTATTTAAACAGGATTTGTCAAGCACATTTTTCAAGCACCAGACGATATTAATTTTTCGTTTGCAACAGGTTGTTGCACTTAGATATTCATTATTTAAATTTAGAACAGCCTATTGGCATGAAAAAAGGAGGATCCACTGCAACTGGACATTGACACATAGGTACCTCATCCTGTGCCGATCGCCTTAGCACGCGAGTAAGCGCAAGCTGATAAGCACTTAGTTGGAAACATGGATCGACGAAAGTCGATTACACAATTAGAAAGAATAAGAAGTCGCATTCGGACATTCAGCATTTAAAATTAGAACTTTCCATTGGCATGAAAAAAGGATTTAACGAGAGAGGGTCTACTACAACTTGACTGACACAAACCTCATCCTGTGCCGAGCTCCTCAGCACCCGTGTCAACGCGGGCCAGTTCGCAGGCACGGGTGGCGCTGGCTGCGGCTCCGGTATATCATCATCGTCCATGTACAATGGATTGCGAGCTGGTGGAAGCTCCGGCAGTACTGGTAGAGGGGAGCCGGGACCGCGCGTCTGCTTGATCAGCTCGGGGGAGAAGAGATCGGGGCCGCCTTTTCCTGATATAGAATTACGGTGTTACGATTTTGTAAACGTTTTGAGATTTTAAATGAAATTCTTGTTTTACTGGATCTTATCACGCAAAGTGTTTTATTTAATACAATGAATGGTGAAAATTAAGAACAATAGTATCTTATATAAAACTAGCTTTATCCCGCAACTTCGTATGCGCATAGCTACCCTTCTCGTGAAAATTTCAGAAACTATACAACCAGACACCCACTGCAAAGAACCTTTATACCAAGTATCACACCCATGCACTCAAGGAATAAGTTTTTTTCACACAAACTAAAAATCATATATTTCCCGTTCTCGTGGGAATTTTGGGATTTTTTTTCGTAACACAACCAGTCACTCTTTGAAGAACCTTCATGCCAAGTATCACATCCGTACACTCAAGGAATAAGATTTTTCATACAAACCAAAAAGTCCAACCACTTCCCGTGGGAATTTCGGGAATTCCTTCCATAATACAAACAGACACTTATTGAGGAACCTTTTTATCAAGTATCTCATCCGTGCACTCAAGGGATGGGATTTTTTCATACAAACTAAAACATCATATATTTCCTGTTCCCGTGGGAATTTCGGGAATTCCTTTCATAACACAACCGGACACATATTGAAAAACCTTTACACCAAGTTTCACATCGGTGCACTCAAGGAATAAGATTTTTCATACAAACTGAAAAGTCCTATATTTCCCGTTCCCGTGGGAATTTCGGGAATTCCTTCCTTAGTGCACCCCTACATCCCCTATAGAATGTATGTTCCAAATTTCAGCTCTCTACGCCCAGTAGATACGGCTGTACGTTGTCTGTCAGTCACTCAGTACCTCAGTCACTCAGTACCTCAGTCACTCAGCACCTCAGTCACTCAGTCAGTAACGGAACAGTTTTATATATATTGATTGATTGATGATTGATGATTCTGATGCTTTCAGAGGTAAGAAAAGAATATGAATATACAGGAAAAAAAAAGTCTTTATATGGGCTGAGCTGACAGACTATATCAAGGATAAATTGTTCAAATAATATAGTGACGATTTTTTTTTTAACTGTATACAAGCTTGACACATACTTAAATGACGACCACTTTGGCGTTGGGGTAAACCTATCTGCCTCAGACGCCAGTGGTTGCGGGTTCGATCCCCGCACGGAACAAGAAAAAAAAAATGTTCCGTGTCTGGGTGTTTTCTATTTATGTATTTATATTCTAGGTTCCCCCCTAGTTCGCTACATGGTATCCCATAACACAAGCTATGCTTACTTTGGGGCCATGTAGTTGGTGTGATTGTCTGGGGATTCTATTTATTTATTTATTATTTAAAGTTATTTAGGTTCTTAATGCTCACTAAATGCTATGTAGTTAGTTAGTAGTTAGGCTACCTACCTATATATTTCTGAGGCGGCAAAGACATAGGCACCCTCTCCATCTTGGGCGTGAGTGTCATTCCAGAAGCACTGCTGATGTCAGAGAAGTTCTCCCATTGCGCTTCCGGTAACGTGTGATTCCTGAAATAATATCCAAATTTATCTTTTAGTTGCCATTTATATAAAAAGTACCAATTTTTGTGCGATTGTAAAGATACGTTTTGATGACCAAAACAAGAGTGGTTTATAGTAGTTTTAAAAAATATATATTATACAGTGTTCACAACCGTGACTAGTTCTATGCTACTCCATAAATCCCAATAACATACGCTAGAGAATTCAGTGGTAAATAAAATATTAAGGATTGTCAACAAGATGGTGTATGTAACCATTTCAGAACCTACGTTTAAAAGAAATTTTTGGTAAGAAAAACTCTGTGCTGTGATTTCAACGGTATATAAAATAATTTTGGTTGTACACAAGATGTTGTTAACATCTCAAACCCACATTAAGACAACTTATTGGTAAAAACTTTTATCCACTGTTTACATAGATCGATCATTTTCCATCAAATTTGTCTGCCATGGAACATTACCTGATGGTGACATCAAACTGAGGCGGTGGCTGCGGCACTTGCTTGTACTCCGTGACGAGTCGCTTGTGTCTTTCGATGTCTTCTATTGTCTTCTTCTCTGTGATTGTTCGGAGGAACACGTCGTCGACCACGTGCGATGTTATCTCGGGTTTTCTGTGATATCAAGCAAGATTTAAAATAAGTCAGGTTATTAAAATAACTGCTAAGATCGAATTATTGTTTTGAACTGAGTAAGTCCCCATATACCCGTAACGGTTTTCAATCTTACCTGGCCGATTGAAAACCGAGGTTTTAAAGGCGTTTTTGTGGGCGATAGGCTGACCCCCTGTCACTACAATAGTCTCTCCCCATCTTTATAATACCTCCAAATTTGTCAAACGTTACATCAGATGGTCTTGTAACCTCTGGTGTTCTGCCTACCCCATAAGGGATATAGGCGTGACGCTATGTATGTAATCAATAATATTCTAATCCTTACCTGGCCGGCATGATAGGTGTCTCCGGGATGGGTTCCAGGCTCTCCATGAACATTTCCTGCTCCTCAGTCTCCATGCGCTCGCTCATGATAGGAGGTGGTGGAGGAGGTTTCTATGGAAAGAGATGACTTGTAAAATTGAGTTTATATATCCTAGGTTTTCCAGATAAGCTTCTTTGTACAGCAGCATAGGCTTGGCAGCATTGGCTTACAGGCAAACTGATATCTCGTATAAAGAAGCACGTTACGTTGCATCAAAGCATATTTTTCTGACGATTTGCGCTTGCAAAGATATAATTTGAAAATTATCTGGTAGGACAAATATAAGCTTTGCAAAATCTTTACTCTAAAATTGGCTTTCATAAGCTACGATTTCAGCGGCTTTCTTGTTCTGTTTTGAAGGCAGGTAATAATAACTTTAACTACAATTCCCATCACCAAAACCATGATAACCTTTACCAAATGTCCCATCACCACTTTCCACCAATCACAAACCTTAATGCGAAACATCCTGGCATGTGAGGTATCTGTCACTTCTGTCACTGAGTGCGTATCTGTCATCTCCGTGTTCAGTGATGCAATGGAGCGCGGACGCCGAGACCAGTCCTGGTTAGCGGGATATGGAGATGAGGTGTTTAGTTATAATTAATGACAAATGCCGGTAGTGGACAATTTGATATATGAAACTCTGGCGCATTTCTGAAGAATTTATTCTAATTGGGTGGTATAGATGAACTAAAAAAATATGAAGTTGAAGTAGGTGATTTAATTCGAAATTGGTTAAATAACTCCGTAAATATTGTTAGCCACAAACACATAAATTGGTATGTTAATTGGAACGAAATTTTGTTTAGGATTATTTTTTGTCAGAAATGAAAGTGATCTCTTTTTTATTAGTGAATAAACCCTTTAAGTGAGACCCTTTATGAGGTCAAACGTGATAACAAACGGGTGTAGAAAGAAGCTGACTCTTAGGGACACTATCCACAGAGGCGTAACTTCATAGACGCTTCAAAATACGTAACCAGCCCAGCGTACTGATCTATGTCCACGAGCCGTATCGGATGCGTACGTTTTAAATCAGTTTTGTAAATGGAGTCGGGCGACAAAGACGTTGTTTTGGCTTACCTATCACTACATTCGAAGGCAGCAAAGACGAAGATTATATTGGATTCATCCGTATTATACTATATCAACTGTAGATTATTTGTAGCAGCAAAAGAATAAATTAGAAGATGACATTGTACTAATATTCACAAATCGTATTTCACTCATTCTATAGACTGAGTAAAATAACATATCAGAATTTACTTCAGATCGTAGCACCATTCTTACAAAAACAAAACACCATTTTTACTACACAAGCACACGTGCGTTCATTCGATGTACGCCCCCCGGTACAGTACGGCCGGCGTCATGCATGACGCCTGCATGCAGCGACGCGAGCGTGACGTTGCCGCTCCGTCCACAGAGTACCTTAATTTTGTATGAAAGCTGCAAGCAGGCGTACACTAATCGTAGGTATAGTGACGAATACGCGTCTATGAAGCAACGCCTCCGTGGACAGTGTCTGTAGGAGCGGTCATATTAGAGAATATGACTATTCTAGATCTTCTCATCAAGGAGTTCAAATCAGCATAAGAATAGCAGGCCTTATCCTTATCACACACAACTAAGGAAGAGAATAAAAGCAAGTTGATGAAATGTGTTAACTAGTTGTGGCGTAACATCAGAAGAGCAAATGTGAATATAGGGAACTTGAACACGTCCAAAATAATGAATGCAACTTCATAGGTTTGTCACTTTTCGTCCTTCATAAGGTTCTGTCACTCATTAAGTGATTGAAATTTGCTACTTAATATGCATCTACCAATCATGTCTCTGGTTCTGGTTAGAACGACAGACATAACATAGTAATAAAATAAGTAGGTAATAGCATTTCTGACGACAAAACGAGGGATGTCGGAGCTAATATTCGATAAAGGTTGGTTAATACTTAGGCCAAACCTACGGAAACTCCGAAATTAAGCTATCCTGAAATCGGAAGACTATTTGAAAATATTAAAACTTAGGTTTCATATAACAAGCATAAATTACTCACAAACTGAAACCGTTCAGAATACCGTTTATGCACACTTGAAAGAGAGGTGTTTAACCATAATGTCGTCAGCATTTTTATAGGAGTTAATCATTATCAAAGTAATGATAAATGTTAAAAAATATTTCAAAATTTAACAATAAGGAAAGCAAGCATTACCCTGCGACTTTCAAGGGCTGTTGCCAAAAGCAATAATTAAAATCAGAGAAAGGAGAAAAACTTCCTAAGGAGACCACCAATGAATATTACATTACCACTAACCAACCTTTCTTTAGCAGTTTATTTATATAAGAGACTTTACAATCGAGACGGTTAAAAACGAACTTCAATGCATGATATTCCATACAAAACAAACAAAAAACATCAATGAAAGAGTTTGAGCATGTTTCAAGCATACCTGGTTATCCCTGGTAACGTGCGAGTAGTGTTGCGGCGGGCGCGGGGGCCGGGCGGGCGGCGAGGGGTGTGCGGCGCGCGCGGGGAGGGGCAACGCTGCGGGGGACACTGTGCGGAGGGACTCTTGACGCTCGTGTTCTTCTAGTAGCGTTGTTTGACTGCAATTTTAAAGATGAAAGTTATTGTTATGGATAATAAGGTATATACAATAGTATATTATGTAACAAGTGAGCGAATATAACGCATATAACGCTCACGAGTTATATACGACGTTTTTCAACACACTTGTGAGTAAAAGACAGACATACGTGGTCATAAAATAACAAACACACTTGATAACAAAGCTGTGAATTGTGATTGAAAAATGGCGACGAACTTCGCGCATGCGCGTAGGTTTTTTTTTCCGTCAAATGTGACAATGGCTGTATAGCATATACAGCCTATTTTACATGAAAATATTTAATTTGGAGTGGTAAATCCAAATATTTTATAACAAATTATTTTAAATTGTGAATAATTTGTTTGAGATACAATTTTGTTTAACTAATATAAGGCGCAAACATTTAAAAATGTATATGGATTTGAAGTGGTATAAAACCTCTTTGTTGTTTCTGAAAAATTTTTATGTATAACCCGGATCAATAAAATATGCTCGGTTTACTAGCATGTAATGTGCACAAAGGTACAATTCAACTTTGTAGGATTCATTATATTATGCACTAGGGTATAATATATTATGCACGCGTGACTTATAGCCCAGTTTATAGTTCTAAATTCAATAGAATAACGCTCACTTTACGAGCAAGTGTGTTGAAAAATATGTTAATAAACAATACATTTTACTAGTGTGATTGCTCCATGTTGGAAATTTAGATTTGGAATTGTTGTTACCATTTAACTAAGATATACGTCGCTAGCATCACCTAATGAGCAAGACTCGTAGGTTCGAATATATCTTTTAGGGTTTTAATATTATCTTGGTTCCTTAATGTGATGATTAAATAAGGTTCCTCGTGAATAGACTAGACAAAATCAGTACATCTGCTTATTTGTACAATGAACGTTTGACGTAAGAGCGTCGAGTGGTTTTTTATTCCACATTTTCCCTCTGAGTTGTTGTAACATACTTGTGAGCCGGGGTTGCAAATTAAGTGTATGTCATATACTTACAGGCAATAAAAAAATGTTTTTATACTGATTTTGATCTCTTACTTATTCATCACGAGACATCAAGCTATATGGAAGACAAACGCTTCATCCTCATACACATAAAAAAAAGATGTGTGGCACTCGTAGACTGCCGCGGTAAAGCTATTGCATAGCATTTTTTATAAACTTATGCAATTATAATTATTTATTTATTTTATTAATGCAGTAATGTTTGATCTAATATGTAGTTCCACAAGTTCCTAGTAGATGGTGCTGATTGTTTATTAAAGCCCGCATTGAAAGTTATGAAATCAAAGTATCACCGCTGTGCCGGTCGGAGTGGGGGGTGTTAGGTTTTTTTCGTTACGGAATTTCTGGATTCGGTCCCCACGCTCAAGGCCCGCGATAGAAACTATGCAATAAAATTAATTTTCACTTACTGGAAACTAGCTCCATCAGTCTCCGTCCCGGTGATGGTCGACGGCGGCGAGGGTGGGGCGGGCGGTCGCTGCACGCGCACGCGCACGTCAAACGCCGGCGCTGCGCCTGACACGAGCCGAGCGTTACTTGTGCGCGTCTCTTGCGATTCATTGTACCCTGGTTAGGTTGTAAGTATGTTAGGGTTAAGGTAAGTTAAATATATGCGCTTTTAGAAATAATATTTAAAAATGTTAGGTGAGTCATTAATATTGTTTACTGAGGGGTTTTACTCGTACACGTCTAGGAAAGTTATTTTGAGAGTAATCGTTACGTGAAAGTTGTTTTCGGTTTGTTTGATCTGATTTTATAACGGTTAAAGATGAATTCTAAGACATAGATTAAATTTTAACAGCTGAATTAACGTATTATTCTCTTGTCATTGGTTAATTTATGTTATCTTTACTATTGGTCAAATCTAGATTATCATATCTAATCATGTTTGTCAGTAGTTTCATTTTCATTTCATTTTAGTAGTTTCATGCAAAATGAAATATTTTCGTACTTGCATAAGTTACATGCGAAAAAAAGATGTCTCTTTTTGTTATAAACTAACAAACAAACAAATCTGATGAATTAGAAGAGAAAAGTCTGATTAGGTTCTACAACTGAAATTATTTCTACATCGCAACTAAGTTTTTTTTGCCATAAGTTCAGAATCAGGACTTTTTTATCGGTGTCTAAACCCGCGTTGACCTCAATCTCACCTGATGGCAAGTGAAGATGAGGTCGAAGATGACAGCACTCGGATATAGGAAGGTACTGTTTCTTCATAAAACATTGCCGGGACAAATCACTGTATTACCTAATGAAAATCCAGATTTTGTATGAAAGGTGGTCACTACCCAGACGAACCTTGAAGGGGTCTATCCACCAAGCGGTGGTCACCTGTCACCTGTTCCATCATCATCATCATCACAACTCCGTGTGATGAGCCCACTGCAGGGCTATGGGTGCCGAAATGGCTTCTGACAAACCGTAAAGACTACTGTATACAATTACACAGCACCCGGGACCGACTGCTTAACGCTCCCTCCGAAGCACGGAAGTCGTCGTGAGAAATGAATGGTCGGCGGTCACCCATCCTAACACCGGCCGCACCGAGCGCGCTTAACTTGCGATATCGTTTGATATGCACAGTAACCACGGCGCCACGACGACTTCGTCTTCGTCGCCTATTACGACACGCTTTTCCAGTGGCGTTAGGACTATTCTAAGCCCTATAGTATAAACCTCCTCCTTACCCTCGCTATGATAAGCATCGTCCATCATGAAGGCCTGGTTGACATGCGCCTGCTCGGCTTCGCTCGGCGTCTCACTCGGGTAATCCGATGGTAGAGTGTCGGATGCCACGCTTTCTGCTGCCACGGGGTAGATGGGATGGGCACGGGGGATTTTCACATCTGGAAATATACGATTAAGTCTGTTAAAGTTTGATACGAGGAAGTTTACTAGAATATATTAGGTACATTCATTGTTGATTAGATAAAAATGATTAGATAATCAAACAGGTTTAAAAAAAAACATTCGAACTAAAATTTTATTGAGTCTGGTATATTTGAGGATTTTAAATAAAAATAAAATTAAGCCTTCGATCTATCATTTGAATCACAAAATGTTCTTCTTATATAATATTTTGTGTGGGCAGTGAGTAGAACCTTTATTTATTATTAGAGATTGCTAGAACATCAAAAATGTATTTAGGTGAGCCATTAATCTTATGGGCAACTTCTGTTAAAACTTAAAAAACGATGACTTCATAAATTATGACTCCACAGCGGAAGTTTTGATCGTGATATTCCCTGCCATTTAGTATATTTATAAAAAAGACGTGTGGCACTCGGAGACTGCCGCGGTAAAGCTATTGCATAGCATTTTTTATCCACTTATGCAATTATAATTATTTATTTATTTTATTAATGCAGTAATGTTTGATCTAATATGAAGTTCCACAAGTTCCTAGTAGATGGCGCTGATTGTTTATTAAAGATTGTTTATTTTATGAAATCAAAGTATCACCGCTGTGCCGGTCGGAGTAGGGGGTGGTAGGTTTTTTTCGTTACGGAATTTCTGGATTCGGTCTCCACGCTCAAGGCCCGCGATAGAAGCTATGCAATAGCTTAAAACTTGTTTTTATTGAAAACAAAAATCAGAGTATTGCTAGGGATAAGTATAAAATTAAATAGTAATGTTAGGATATCGAAACATTTTTGTATAGGCCAGAACGATATAGTGGAAATGCGCTCTAAGATCTGAGTAATATACACACCACTACATATGCAAAAATTTCTCGAGACTATTTTAACTGTATACCGGTATGAATTTCTGTACATTTTTTTTCTGTATGACGTCATACCGTTAAATTAGGTGTATTTTAAAATAACAGTACAGTACAATAACAGCCCGCGATAGAAGCTATGCAATAGCTTAAAACTCCTATAACTCATTCGAATATAACAAAATAAATCTGTATTGTTGTTGGAGAATATTTTGAAAATCGATAAAAGTATATTCCACAACCGAAACCTTTTAGGCTTTCATAAAACAAGAGCATTCATAAAATCAGACTCACCCTGAATGCTCTCCCTCGAAATGATAGACGCTGATGAGTCATCGATGAGTCTCCTCGGCACCGGCAGAGCTCGTCTCCTCAAGCAGAGGTAGGAGACTCCCAGTCCAAGCAGCAAGAGAGTAAGGAACAAGATGGCGCAGATGATCATCAGGATATGGGTGCCCGCGAGCGGGGCTTTCACGGGAGATGGGGCGTCTGGACTGGTGAGAAAAAGAAGAGGATGTATGTAAGATAAATATTCTTTATTGCCACAGAACTTAAAAAATAAACATTTTAACAATATTATCAATGACAATGTGGGCGGCCTTATCGCTTAAAGCGATTTGTACCAGGCAACCCGGGGCAAAAGAAAAATATCACAAACTTATAATAATAATAGGGCAGAGCATTTGAATTGATTGATAGAATACCTATAGACAATAATTACATAAGACAAAATATATAACAAATATACAAATATTAATAATTTAATAAAATATAATATTTGATATAAATAATTAAATAAAAGTATACACATATAAATAAGTAAAAAAAATATATAAGCAAAAAGAATAATTATATATTCAAATGATTATTTTTGTGTAAAAGGTACAACAAGGTCTAGTCTATACGAATACTAATACTAATTACTTTTCTATACTAATATATAAAGCTGAAGAGTTTGTTTTTTTGTTTGTTTACATAAGTTTGAACGCGCTAATCTCAGAAACTACGAATGGGGTTTGAAAATTCTTTTTGCATTTGATAGCCCAACTCTTGAGGAAGGTTATAGACTATAATTTATCCCGAAATTCCTACGGGATCAAAAGTTACGCGGGTAAAACCGCTTGAGGTGGCTAGTATAAATTATGGTGATAAATAAATAGCCTTTAGTTGTTTATTAAAATAAGCGATGGACTTTGCACTGTGAATGTAAGATGGTAAGTTATTCCATAGGATGACTGCATTTACTGTGAACATTATACCTTGTTTAATCATGTTTCTATTAGCATACTTTTTTAAATTAAAGACTAAGTCCGCTTTCGACTTCATTTTCACTTACCGCGTTGCTAAGTGAAGGTCGGGCTAGGAAAAAAACTGGCTCTTCATAAACATTGCCGGAACACATCACCGCCGAGCAATATTTCGCGGCTGATTTTATATAAGAGGTGGTCGCTAGCCAGTCGGACTCTGACGGGATCCTACCACCAAGCGGGGGGTCACTTGAATTGGTAGCGTTTAACGACACGCTTCTCCAGGTGCAATAGGGCTATGCAATAGGGCATATTCAAAGCCGACTCTACATCGACAGAAACTTACCACAGTGATTGCCAGGAAGAAAATTCTCCTACCTAAGTGATAAGTTTTACTAGACGATGTGCTCATTTACAAAATGTGTGTTTTGTAGAATAAGGTGTTCTATGTATGATTTTGTTTTATTTATTTATTTACACTTTATTGTATGCCTTACAAAAATACAACAAATTGAAACACATTAAAAGAAAATTGATATACAATTTGTTCTATATTAAACATATAATTTATCAATTAAAATACAAATATTACAAAAAAAAAAATCTAACAAAAATATGAAAATATGTCCGAACTAACACCAATTGTCCATATAAATCAGAAAGTCTGGTGATTCCAGGATTCCACAGTTTTTCAACAATCATCGAAAAATATTTATTTACCTACTCTTTATAATAACTTATTAACTTAATTTATAAAAAAATATATAGAAAAACATCAAAGGATAGCCAAGCACAAAAGGCGGTATTATCAATCTATCGAATCATCCAGAAAACCTAATAAACACAATCAAGGTTGTCTTTAAGAGATCGCTTTACAGCGAAAAGGCTGCATATTGTGCCTTTCAATGTAATTTTATTTTTATTTATAGTTCTTCCTCTTGATAAATACTTACACAGCAATAAACGGGTTGGAGATAGGTTTGGGCACGAAGGGCGGCGGGTAGCGGCACACGATGGTGATGACCTCGTCTCCATCCATCTCCAGGCCAGGGTGGAAGCGCACCACGATGTTGTTGGTGAACACGCGGAGCGGGTCCTGTGAAAGTTACATTTAATTCACACAAACAATTTTATTTGGGCTGGAAACAAATGAAAAACTTAGAATGTACCAGCTGCTTCTCTTCCCGAGCATACTGTAAAAGTCAGTTAAGGGACGGAGTTTTTATTGGCGTTTTTGTGGGCCAATATGACCCCATGTCACTGCTATAGTCCCTTTCCATGAATATTTCAAAATTTGTCGAAAGTGACTTCAGATGCTCTTATAACCTCTGGTGTTCTGCCTAACCCATAAGGGATACAGGCGTAAAGTTATGTATATCTGCCAATATGTATGTCTGCCAATTCGTCCTCGGTGAATTACATGCACGTCACCGTACATAATGTTAAAAGTTACAGAATCGGGGCCTAGCTCTACTTCCCATAGAAAAATATACCTAAGCTAAATTTCACAATCCTACATGTGTGAACTGGTAGTGGAGCTAAATCTGACGCGTCCCTGTTCGCGCAATGTAAGTACTTAGAAAGGTTTCAAAGTTGTTGGTTCATTTATAAAATACCTTAATTTTTTATGGTAAGTTAAGTAAGTTTAAACTAAATGAAACTCGGGAAGTAGATAATAAATATTTGATATAACTGATGTTTTTATAACTTAAGGAAAATAAAAACATAATATCGATTTATAAATAATAAACAAACTTAAATAAGAATTCATGACTTGACGATTAATATCTGTATTCATTTTGTATTTCAATTTGACCGTCAATTAGTATAGAAACATATTTTTTAAATAAATAATATATTTACCTGTCTCGTTCCACATCCTTTGAGTGGTAGTTCGAATTTGTATGAGAGGGCTCCCTTGCCCACGACCTGGCAGGCGGAGTGGCGATCGAAGTCTGCGTACGCGATCCCGTAGAACTTCTCGTTAAACTTCAGTTCAACCTGAAAGTAAACGTATAAAATTTTATTATGTTACATAATACATACATAACTTCACGCCTGTATCTCTTATAGGGTACGCAGAACACCAGAGGCTATAAAACCATATGATGTCATGTTTAATATATTTGGAGGTATTATAATGATGTATATTTATATGGAGACTATAGCAACCTCTGTCCCTTGACTGACTTTTATAGTATGCCTGGGAAGTGAAGCAACTGGTATATTCTACTTTTTTCTTTTGCTCTCAGCCCAGAATGGAAGCACTGACTCTTCATAAAATATTGCCGGAACATATCACCGCCGGAGCGGTAATATTTGGCGGAAGGTTTATACAACGTGTAATACAATGAGGAGATAATACTTAAAGGTATTGTATGCTTGATGATGTAGTTTATAAGTAACAGTAACATAAATTATCCTGATGAAATTAAATGATCCTTAAGGTTCGGCCGAAAAACAAGTTCAAAAGTGTCAACCCTAAAAACAGCTGTTAGCTATTGATGAAATCTATTCGGTAACAGATGGCGTAAAAATAAAGTGATGGGTAACTAAGATAGATACTATAAAGTTCAGCCGGTGCGGGAAAGGTCATAAGGTCACTGACTGCGGCACAAGTCTTGTTTTAGCTTATTAAGTTGACTAGGGTTGTCAAAATATTTTTTTGTAAAATAATTAAATAAATTTGTATGAAAGTCTATACCAGCTCTGATCAATGCTAATTTGCTATTTTTTTACTGTATATTCTACTTGTGGTTTAGAAGCTAACCCTTAAGATTTATCTCTCCATTTTGTTACACGTTGTATAAAGGGTGGTCTGAACGGATCCTACGATAGCGGGGGTCACATTTTACAACATCTAGGGGTGGTAGGGCTATTCTAAGCCAACCTTAGTTAGCCCTAGTTAGCTTCTATACTATAAGTAGAATATACAAACATCTTGTCATCATCAAACGTCTTGCAGTAGGAATTGAACCTGCATGAAGGATAGGCTAATGAAATTAAAGTACTCTGTTAGTAATGCAAAAAGTGTTTCTTAATCTCCACTTTACAAAAAATACAAATATAATTAACAAAAACCAACAACGTGCAAAAACTGAAGATAAGAATAATTTAATAGTAGTGACTTGCGTAACGCTTACAAAAACTCTTAATCCGTATCTTTATGGACGATGTGGAACTAATATTTTCCATAAATTTAATTTGGTTGCTTCACAACCAAGACTTGAGTATTGAAAGTATAGGTTTGATTTGTCTGTGTCCTCAAACTTAAGTATCTTTATGAGTCTAAGACAACCGTTATAAAAATAGTTTTTTTAAACTTACAAAATCTCTACTTTCAAGTATACAAAATCACTAAATATCAAACACTAGAGATTTGCAGGAATGTTTTTTTTTCTCATGTAGAGATTAGGTACTTATGTCAAGGAAGGTTGTTACCAAAGAAAGATTAAAATACGTCCGTAGAAATAAAGCAGCGATCAATGCTCTTAACGTCAACCATATTCGGCGAAATCGTCTGATGTGGGTATATCGGTTTATTTAGGATAATGTTTAAAATGTTCAAAATGCATTGACCAAATTTATTAAGTACTGGTAAAACTAAACAACTATGGTCGAGGGTCTCAACTATGTCCACCGATCTCAACGAACAAAACCCCTTTTGTTGCGATAGGAAACGACATCTACTTTTTGTTTAGTTTTATTTCGTTTGCTTAAGGCACGAAGAGATTAGTATTACGTGCATTTGATAGGTGGCGCCATGGATTGATGCCATTCGATGTTCGCAAGAAGAACTTGTTTACGCGGGCTTTATGAGTGTTGAAAACTTTTGTTTATTAGTATTGGTTACAGTACATCAAAAATACCTAATTGGACTTAAATTGAAGGTAACTAACTTGTGTTTATGTCTTAGAGTACTCAGTATTCTATAAAAGAAAGCTCTCAACTATGGTAAAATTGATCGTAATAAGCAACTATTGCCATAGGTTTTAACCTGGACCATAGTTGTCAACATGCCAGACAAATATAGTCCAATATTTATGAAATAAAAAAATATATATATGATTCAAAATACATTTGACTACATATATAAAACGTCAACAGATAATATATTTGTAAATTAATTCTAAAGTAACAAGAAAGTAAACAAAAAATTCGTAAAATCTGGACCAAAGTTGTGTAGTTTTACGGTACTAATTTAATTTTGCAGAGGAACTCCGAAAATTGGCCATTTCAATTTCGTTTATTTGCCTTGAACTTCTTGATCAAGCTGACAAGACCACGTTATTGTACATACGGGTAGGTATTTGTCAAAATCCTGCGTCTGCGCTTCTCTTGTAGTGCGTTGCGTACTTCCATACTTCCCGCCCAGCGGGGCTAGCATGCTACTGTCGACAACGATAAATCGGGCCTTTTATCGATATTTTCTTAGAATATGGTATTTAGTGTATGTAATTTATTATTATTATGACATATTTGGTTCTGTGGTCTTAATCATGGTATCAAATCGAGTAATTCTATCTGGTAGAGATCGCTCTAGATTTCTAGTTCCATGTTTCCCATTTTTGTTACTGTACAATAAAGTGTAAATAAATAAATAAATATTATGCTGCGCATAATAATTGCTTACATAATAGGATAAAATAACAATATAACATTTATCTTGTCAATTCGACTATTTATCGATGGTTGCATGCTAGCCCTGCTGATATCGCTAGCGAATTTCGCCGACGCGACGTGAGCACGCGAAAATACGCTTAACTGGTTTATTTTTCGAAAATAATAACTATTTTAAAGTTTTGCTTTACCCATCCGTTAAGGAAAGTCCGTTTTATATTTTTATTTATTTATTTATTTATATATAGTTCACCAACGCAGTGGTCACCAAAACAAGGTTTAACAAAGAACATATGATATTGTGATACAATTCTAGCGCCACCACACTTATAGGTGAAGACAGCATGCAGTAAAGTTTTGCGAAAAGTAACAATTAAATAATAGAACAGAAGAAAATGATAAAATTACATATTGATTCAAAAAATTAAATAAAATTACAAATTGATTTTAAAATATAAGCACAAATTTTTTAAAACATTGGTCATCAAAAATAATCAAAATACTTAAAATAAAAAGACGAATAGGTAAAATTAATAATAAAAATAAAATTAACAATGTCAACGTTGTAAAAATACGGGGGAAGAATAATTTGAAATTTATAAAATACTAAAAGTCACAGTAAATTCGGATGTAGTAACATATAAACAAAGAATAAAGAACAAGAAAACAATCATTGAAGTGCGCTCCTTATCTTACTCTCACTGTCATAAAAAAAGTCAATGAGCCCTGATTTGGTGAAAGTATTGCATTGTCTAGTTGCCCGAGCGAGAGGTGCGTTGAAAGCCAAGTTAGACATTGACCCCTTAAAATAAAATAGATTGAATCTTGAAGTCCTAGGAAGCCTACTGGGCGCGGATAGTGAGAGTGCAGACAAAAGAGTTGAACAATCGATTTTGTTATTTAGTAATTTATGAAAAAATAGTGTGTCGAGCTTAATTCTACGAGTTGTGAGTGTATTCATTTGAAAATGATTTAGTCGGTTTTCGTATGTCAGTAAGGTTTTCGCTAGGTTACATGAGTAAGTGAGGTGCCAAAGAAAGCGTTTTTGAATACGTTCAATTCGCTTTTTGTGAACTTCATAGAAAGGGCTCCAGACTACGCTACCATATTCTAGTCCACTACGTACCAAGGCATTATATAGGGTTATTTTAGTCTTGGAAGATTTAAAGTTTTTGCAGTTACGTAGTAGGAAACCCAGGTTCTTAAAGCCTTTTGAAGTTATATTATTTATATGACTGTGGAAATTTAGTTTGCTGTCGAGAGTTATGCCCAGATCGCGAATCTCACTTACGACTGCCAACGCATCACCATTGATTTTGTATATTGGAGCCTGGAAATTACTTTTTCTTGTAAATAATACCGACGCACATTTGGACACATTAAGCGTCATGTCATTTCCAACGCACCAATCTACCAATCTATTCAGGTCCTCCTGTATTAATAGAGTATCAATATGCGTCTGGATGGAACGGGAGAATTTTAGATCATCAGCGAAAAGGTGGTACTTACAGTTTTGAAAGCATTCGCCAATATCATTTATGAACACATTGAAGAAAAGGGGCCCGAGGTGTGAGCCTTGGGGCACGCCGGAATACACGGGGAAATAAGCTGAATTGTGGCCATTAACAACCACCGATGATTGTCTTCCTCTAAGGTACGACTTACACCAACCGAGCAAGGGTTCGGCAATACCGTGAGTTTCGAGTTTTGAAATAAGAATCGAGTGGTTCACTTTGTCGAAAGCCCTGCTAAAATCCGTATAGATGGCGCTGACAGAAGCACGCTGGTCAAGGACAGAAGAAACTTCATTGACAAAGGATACCAAGTTGGTAGAAGTGGATTTTCCTTTCATAAAACCGTGCTGTTGAGAAGTAAGAATGTTCTTAAAGTGCCAAGAAAGAATTGGATGTAGCGTCTTCTCGAACACCTTAGCAAAGATAGGTAAAATAGATATTGGTCTATAATTATTAATTAAGTTTTTATTACCACTCTTGTGCAAAGGTACGATTAAAGCTTTCTTCCAGATGTTTGGAAAAGAAGCCGTCGACAAGGACTTATTAAATATCAAACATAAGGGAAGTGCCAATGCTGAAGCACACTTTGCAGCAAAAATGGAAGGTATGCCGTCGGCACCGGCACCCTTAAAGTGGTCAAGTCTTTTTAAAGTTTTGTAGACCTGATCATTCCTGAATTTAATGATATTCAAGTAATTGCTCGATTGTAGTGAGGGCTTATCAGTGTCGGTGTGTCTGAAACATTTAGTAGGGTTGTGATCGTAAGCTGCGGCAAAATGACGACAGAACAGCTCAGAAACATCCTGGTTGTTCGAGGCATATTCACCCTCAAGGACCATTTGCGCAGGGAAATGACTTTGCCCCATCTTTTTGGACTTAATGAATGACCAAAAAAGCTTGGGGTTAGACTGCAAATTGCGTTCCAAGCCAGCAATATACGATTGGTAGCAGTGTGTTTGCAGCTTAGAGCAGCGTTCCTTGGCATAATCGTATGAAAGTCTGTCACGAGGGTTATGGTTGAATTTAAGGAGCTTTTTACGATATTTGTGCTTTTCGCGTAAGAGATTTTTAAGTTCAGTGGTATACCATATCGGAAATTTTGAGCAACGAGGTTTGGATTTAGGCACATACATAGCTATAGCGACTCTAATAAAATGATAAAAAACAGTAACCATATCGTCTACTGTCGCACAACCTAAGAATTCTTGGTTCCAATTAATCTTCTTGAGATAAAGGCATATCGACTCGTAATCGGCTTTGTGGAAACAAAGGCGAGATTCCTGGCAAGCGGGCAAATATGCATTTGAGTTAAAAGCTAAAGCAAACTGTAGAGGCGGGTGTAAGGGATCAATGACTGTCACAGGTGATACGTTTTCAATTAAATCGGTTAAGTGCAGATTACTGAGTACCAAATCGAGTTGTTTGTTCTTGTTGTTAGGGATGTGATTATATTGCTTAAGATTTTTTTCGGAGATGAAATCTAGTATGATACGTGAATATGGGCTATTCGTTGTTTCGAAGCTACAGAGGCCTTTATCCTCATGGCACGAGTCATTTTTCCACATAACCGAGCTGAGGTTAAAATCTCCCGCAATAACGCAATTATCAATATCATGTAAGTCTAAGACGTTGTTTGCGCTATGAATATATTCATCAAGTATATGTTTCTGTATTGGCGGAGGAAGATATACAGCGCAAAGGTATAACTCCTCAATTCGTCCAGTCACGGTTTTGATCTGCACGCCCACCCAAAGATCCTCACAACGCGATTCAAAGTCGTGAATCCGACGAGACTGAAAATCCCTAGATACAGCTATAAGTACTCCCCCACCATTTTTTTTGCTATGAAAACCACTAGATTCCCTATCGCGTCTGTAAACAACGTAGCGATTATTATCGAAAAGTTCCGCATCGAATACACTGCTATTAAGCCATGTTTCCGTTAGCACATAAATGTCAAAATTGTTACATACAACGTTATTAAAAAAGTCAACAGTTTTGGTTCTTAGACCTCTTACATTTTGGTAATAAAAATGAATCATAATATTTACTTAACAACAATTTAAAAAAGAAATGTGAAGGTACGAATAAGCTTAAGTTAAAAACTTTACAAAATAAATAATATTAATACGAATTGTTAAAATTATATGAATTAATAGTAGATAAGTAACTTAATTATTAATTATCAGTATAAAATATAAAGTCTCAACACAGGCGCTTCAAACACTCACTGTTTTTAACTAGAACGTATGAAGAGGTTTCTGACTTCCGCACAAACACTTTGCCGTCACGGACCCACACAAACTTATACTGAAGTTCCCTGGCTCTGATGCGAGTAGCGGCATGTAGGGACTTCACTTCCGAGGTCAGGTGCTCAGTGACAAATATAGGAGACTTTTTATTCCCGCCGATACCTAGATGACCGCTGTTTAGTTTGTCCGTAGGGTGGTTTTTATTATATGTTGCCACCGCCGCAAGGTAGGTGTCGCGCAGTCGCCGGCTTCTGAATTTAACTAAGATGGATCGCGGTCTGGGGCTTTTAGTGTCAAGTTTCGCAATCCTGCTGCAGTACTCCAAATCCGTCTCAGTAATTGGACACTTAACTACAGTTGCTAGTTGTTGTACTATATTATATATTTTTTCGTTACTATGTTCCGGTACGCACTGAATCTCTATGTTGTTGGTGCGGGACAATAATTCCATATGTTGAACTTTACTGGCTAGTTCCCGGCTAGAGGCTCGAAGCTCGATATTATCTTTCCTAAGCTCGTCGATGATTGAGTTTTGTCTTTCGTTTTCACTCTTGAGACTTTCAAACTCGGCATTAAAGTATGATAAAGAATCGCTCAAGCTTGCGACTGTTGCTCGAATGTCGCTAATTTGGGTCTTAAATTGACTTTGTAGCTCTTCTCTAATAATTTCCCTTAGACTTTGTTCAGATATACAGTTACAATTATTAGATTGAGCTGTACGAGACTTAGTACGCTGCGTGACGTTTTCTTGTGGCAAATTCGTTTCAACGTCGATTGCCTGCGACAAAAGGGTAGGGGCGCAAGTGCGTACGGGCGTGTTTGAATTATCGCCCCGCTTTGGTTCTTTACACCTACAGGATGGACACACCCAGTGATCTTTAAAGTCCTTAGTAAGTGCTGCGTAATCTACTTTACTATAATTCATGCACGTATAATGGTATTTATCCACACACCTAGAACAATGCAGAAACTGGATTCCCCTCTGTTGATTAGGGCATCCAGAGCACTTGCTTGCCATAACTAAAGTAGATAGATAGGTATCTTAAAGTTTAATTTTTTTGAGCTATCAAATTTAAACTTTAAGATACCTATCTATTTATAGAACTTTTACATGAATCCATTATGGCATTTTGTAGCAATATCCGTTTGAAATGGTAAATTAGTGTTCAATTGGTGACTGTTTTTTATCGAGCCAATTTTAATAAATCATGTTTCTATCTACAGTAGAACTCCAATTATCCGATCTCCGACTATCCGAATCGCCGATTATCCGTATCACAAAAAATTCAGTCAGTGTAAGCACAACGGCAAGTTAAGACAAGTTCCGGCGCATTGCAGTCACGGCGTACATAAGTACATTTTATTTATATTTAAAACATGTGAAAATTTCATGTTTCTTTCATTTAATTCAATAAAAAAATAGTGCAATATCAAAACGTAGCTTCTATTCTCACCAATGGCAATTTAAAAAAAAAAATCCGATTATCCGAATATTTGATTATCCGAATGGGCCCCGGTCCCCATTAATTCGGATAGTTGGAGTTCTACTGTATATGCAGCGGTTGGTTATATGGTTAATTTTTGTGAATATTTTTTTCAGGCACAACATATACATATTACTGGGTATATTTATTAACGTCCCAAAAAATCTAAAAACGCTGCATCCTCGCCTCAAACGTCTTTCAATATTTCTATAAAAGATTTCTTGACAGATATCTGGTATCGCTTATTGAATCTTCAAATTTAAAAATAGAATTACCTGCATGGATCCAGCCGCGCAGTTGAGGGCTGCCTTCGTTCGGTTCAAGAAGATAACTGGACTCAAATCGTCCAATTTTGTGACCTGGAAAGAAAACAATAACCTTAGATCGATTGCCAATTTTCAATCACAGCGATTTCAATCAAGCGATTGTATCAAAGTTTGAAGTAGTATTAGAAATTCGACCTGAGTTGCCTTACTTATAAAAAAAGTTGATGTCATTTGATATGAACAAGAATATTCAACATCGATTCATAATTGTCCATAAAAACGTGTAACAAAGATTTGATTGATTGAGTGAAAGATTGAGAACCTCCTCCTAAAAAAATTGAAATAGAAGGCAAGTTTTTAAAGAAATCAGTAAAATAAATAATACATTTGTATACGAAATACGGTAGACAATAGGAAAAAGATCCTAACATCCTACACTGTCACGGCAATTAGCAAGGTCAAGCATCATTACCTAACACAAAGACCCTGTATTACTCTAAGATGTTTTTAATTTGGTATTACTACCCAAGGACGGTCAAACGTTACGATTCTCAGCCAAGCACATAAACTTCGCGGTCTTTTGAAAGGACCGTCCCCTCAAATCCATTTTAAATAAACGTTGAATACACATCGTTAAACCACAACGAAACACACTATTAAAATTCCTACAAAACTTTTAAAAGCTTATTTATCTTCAGGTTATATACAGGGTGAGTTTTACTAATGGCTGAAGAATACATGTGACAAACCATCTCTATCATTGTATCGTCCGATTTTCACGATTCGTTTTATTAAACTAAATACTTTTTAATCGTAATTAATCAAACATTTCTGTGTTGAAATAATTAATTGATTTCATAACTATCAACCTGTCACCTGTTATTTCACACTTGAGTCACTCGTAACTGCGATGTCTTAGAAGGCGCCGAACCTCCAATTATAAATGTATAACATAATGAAAAGCTATAAAAACATCTCATACCTAGTGTTATTATTTGTAAGTAATGGCAAAAGTTTTATAGTTAATAATTTTGACATAATGTTATAACACTATTTATTTATTTGTTCGTATTTCAAATTAACAATTAATGTTTAGTTTAGATGAAGTCTAATTCCGTGTTATTAATATAAATATTAATTACCAATAGTAATTACACAGGTTTTATTGACAGTTTTGCGGGAGATAGGCTGACCCCCTGTCACTGCAAAAGGTTCTCTCCATCATTATAATACCTCTAAATTTGTCAAACGAGACCTCAGATGGTTTCATAGCCTCAGTTGTTCTGCCTACCCCGTAAGGGATACAGGCGTGACGTTATGTATGTATGTGCCAATAGTAGTTATAATATTAAGGGCCATTTAGTTGGTGTGATTGTCTGAGGTTTTTTTTATTTTTTATTATAAACTTTTGAGGATGTATGTATGTTCGTAACTTGAATTTAAAGGAAATTTAGTAGGTATACAACTAGACGATATCCTGGGCCCTACTGTAACAGTCCGCCAGGTTTTTCAAAGCTAAGCATTTTGGGTCTTTTAGTTCAATTCTACTATCAATTACATTCATACATAACCACACGCCTGACTCACTTTAGGGTAGGTTACTATCAATTGAAATTTATTATTTCGTTCTCCTGTATTGAAATACAGCAAATTAACGGCAAACATTTACTGACTGACTAGTAGAGTCTACACTATCGATTTTTGTAACCCCTTAACACCCTGTGTAATCCCAGAGCATCCCAAGGTCCTCAACCTTAGGTCGAAAATATTTAAATTCGCATTCTATATTTAGTTATGTCTGGAGGACTATTACCATAAATCTATGCAGCTAATTATTGTCTGGAGGCAATTTCTTCGCGGGTAAGTGCCCATTGTTGGACGACAAGAAAATAGAGCCTAACCCGTGCCTGAGGCGGGTAACGATGGATGTATGTTGTAGCGTCTGCGAGTTATGTGAGGTAATCTATTTTACGGGCTAGACTTGAAACAATCTGTTAGACTCTTTCAACAGCACTTTTATTCAACTCTTGTTAACATTTTGTAAATTGTTAATTTTGATTTGGGTTAAAAAAATATAATAAGCTATTTAAAAAAAATATTAATAAAAAGCACGTTTTAAATTTTGGCAATTAAAATTTGGTAAAAAAAAATTGAATCTTAATTTTTTTTTGGTTTGGAAATTTGAAATGTTACTCCGATCGAATGTTACTATCTTGTTTATATGAAATCCTTGTAATATTGTCTAAGTTTTTCACGATTCACAATTTAAATAAAACTACTTTTTAACCGGATTGATCGCGTATAATTTATATATTACATTTTAACTCGACGTTTCTGTGTCTTTGCAGACCCCGTGGTCACGAGCGACTGCAAAGACACCGAAACGTCGAGTTAAAATGTAAAATTTAAATTATACGCGATTAATCCGGTTAAAAAGTAGTTTTATTGAAATACTTGTATTGTTCAATAAGTAGAACTATTAACAGTTCCTAGATAGCAATCTATATTTAAACAACCTTGCGTTTAAAAGTTTGTAAAATTACACAGGTGATCTGTTTTGTGCATTGTTATAAAAAATAAAATTTGCCAAATAGTAGGCAAACTATAATCATTTCTCTTCGTTATCGTACCATCGAGTACCAACACAATCATTAAGCACCTTAGCTTATTATTGGCATCTTAGCCCGTAAACTTAATTCTCCATCTTATGGTAGGTGATGGTATCTGATGTTAGTTGACTATAAAATCCAAGGTGAAAGACGTGGGTTTAGGTACTTCTTATGAAGTATATGATGGGCTGTGCAAGCACGCGATTACGAAAACGCCACCTGATATTTTCTAGCTAAAGAACGTCACCACACTTTTGATAAATATCTTTGACTAGCCACCGCGCGCGGTTTAACCCGCGTAACTTTTGAGCCCGTGGGAATTTCGGGATAAAATCAGATTAAGAAGTGTTTTATTTTTTAATATCTTACTAGTTAAGGTAAGTTCCTTGAATAAGTTAACCCCAATTCCATTTTAACGTACCGTTGAATAAACTCCAAAAATATAACCAAAAAATAATGCCAAGTCAAAGTCAATAATTGTTTTTGATTTGGCTTTAGTCAACTTTCCTCAAATCGCCCACGAACAATGGAAACATGCTTCAAGGGTCCAGCATTTCGTCTATAATAGGCAGTATCCATCACAGCCTGGATTCGATTATAATAATAATCATATTTGTGGTATTTCATCGCTCGTGAAGAAACCACAAAAGGATCGAATGTACAGGAAAATTGATCTATCGATCGATTTTAAAGATATCTAATCCGGAAATAGCTAGGAGTATCAAAGTGCATTGCACTTATAACAAGTATAAAAGAAAATGCTTTAGTTTAAAAGGTTTTTTACTCCTTATAGAAATGAATATTTTTTCTGTGTTTTCGGATTTTCATTTGTATTATGGATTTTAATACTGAATCTTAAATCAAGAACAACACTATGTATGACCGTTCCCATGACAGGCGCGGTCGCAGACGGAATTTTTGTGGGGGATACAAGTGATTTGTGGGGGTTACAAGTGATTCTGTGGGATTACAAGTAAATTATTAATCACAAGTACCTTTTTCTAGCTTCAACTTTTTAAGGGGTTCATCTTTTCATAATTTTAGGGGGGTCATGTTCTCTGTTGCCCCCCCCTGGTACCGCGCTGTCCCATGACAGTCAGAAATCGATTACTATTGACTTTCTTAGGTGTCCATGGGGTAAAAAATGGAGCTTTTTTATATAATATATAAAGCTGAAGAGTTTGTTTTTTTGTTTGTTTGTTTGTTTGTTTGAACGCGCTAATCTCAGAAACCACAAGTGGGATTTGAAAAATTCTTTTTGAACTTGATAGCCCAACTCTTGAGGAAGGTTATAGGCTATATTTTATCCCGAAATTCCCACAGTATCAAAAGTTACGCGGGTAAAACCGCGCGCAGTGACTAGTGAGTTTATAAGTAGGTAACTGGCTTTTTAATCTGACACATGGATATTTGGCAACATATTTTGTTTATTAAGCAAGTATTATGATACTTCTTAGCCGACATGATCATTATTTAAAAAAAAATCGTTTCGAAAGTTAGAATACTAAATTAAAAGATTTTACCAACAAAATTCTAGTTACTAAATCACCATCATAATAAGGAAAATATAACTTCATTAGGTATTTATACTATTCCCGGAATTGGTGACTATTCGCTAGGGAGTCATAAAAAAATATTGGTGCAATTCTAGAAGAAGCACACAATGATTAAGATCAGGTACTGTTATGAAAATTGCTCCAAAACTTAAAAAAATTAGAACATAAGATTAAAATGTAGGGTATTTATAAACAACGTAGGGTCCTAACCGCTAGACGATCACGGCCAGCTTCCATGCTGGACTGGGAGCGAAAGAAAAACCTAGAATGTGCCAGCTGCTTCTCTTCCCGGGCAAACTGTAAAAGTCAGTTAAGGGACGGAGGATTTATTGGCGATTTTGCGGGCGACAGGCTGACACCCTGTCACTGCTATAGTCTCTCTCCATCATAATAATACCTCCAAATTTGTCAAACGTGACATCAGATGGTTTTTATAGCCTCTGGTGTTCTGCCTACCCCTTTAGGGATACAGGCGTGAAGTTATGTATGTATGTATGTATGTATTTATAAACTTATACAGGTCACTTCAGGCATTTACAATAAAATTAAAAACACATGAAGGCTATATTACTAAGGTCGCATAGTAGTAAATTCTATAACCTTACAACTCTAAATTTACGTGCTATCAGAGCAATAACCTACCAGATAATTTTATAGGGCTAAATTGCAAAAGGGCTTACTACAGCATGATTATTGAAGGAATTACGAAGTCTTTTATAAGGACGACTTTAGTTCGTTTCTTTAAGATTTTCAATAAGTCTAAAAGAGTTATTGAAAATTTTAGTCAAATATAAAAAATACACTTTCAATTATTTTTCATGTAATTTTATATTTCAATTAAAAATTCACTGGGGTATATAAATAGAATGAAAAAAACCCTTATTTGGTTACTACCTTTTTATTTTATTTTAGATACTAACCTCTTCTGATGGCAAGAAAAGATGAGGTCGAAGATGACAACACACGGAGATGGTAAGTGGCCCATGGAGATAGAATAGATAATAGGATAAATGATGCCCTACCGACCAAAAACCTATGCAAGAAAAACCTGCTGTTATTGTGATTTCACTAAATCACCATTTTCCTTTCATGCGGAACGCAACTACACAGAGAGAGAACCACGGGAGAGAACGATATTAATCTCCAGTATTTTAATTGAAATATTTATATAACAAAAATAAATTTAAATTTTTCATCCTGCCCTAATTTCCTTATCGTAATATTTAGGTTATATGGAACAAATAATTTTGTAAGTATAAGTTTTGTACCATAACGATAAAAAAAAAACCATTTAAATAGCTACCCGGATTTTATCGCGTATTTGAACTGTGTTTTAATTTAATTTTTTGCATTTTTTAAATTATTAACTAATTAATGAAGTCTTCGTGGCGCCCGCCGTGGTTACTGTGTATATCAAACGATATCGCAGGTTAAGCGCGCTCGGTGCGGCCGGTATTAAGATGGGTGAGCGCCGACAATTCATTTCTCACGACGACTTCCGTGCTTCGGAGGATTACGGCCTAAACTTCCTCGTCACCCAGAGGAGAGACTCATAGCCCTGCAGTGGTCTCATTACACGGAGTTGTGATGATGATGAACTATTTAATAAAAAAAGACGTGTGGCACTCGGAGACTGCCGCGGTAAAGCTATTGCATAGCATTTTTTATCAACTTATGCAATTATAATTATTTATTTATTTTATTAATGCAGTAATGTTTGATCTAATATGAAGTTCCAAAAGCTCCTAGTAGATGGCGCTGATTGTTTATTAAAGCCCGCATGTAAGGTTATGAATTCAAAGTATCACCGCTGTGCCGGTCGGAGTGGGGGGTGTTAGGTATTTTTCGTTACGGAATTTCTGGATTCGGTCACCACGCTCAAGGCCTGCGATAGAAGCTATGCAATAGCTTAAAAACTACGAAATAAATTCGTCCCGATCGTGGATCGAGCCCGTGTCTCCCGCATGCTGGTCGGGTGCTCTAACCTCCACGCTACAAGGTACTGGTAATTTTGTAGCAGTCTCTTACCTTGCCATCAAGAACAGTTTGTTCCGGCAGTGACTCCCCCTGGTACTCAATGTTGTTAGCTTGTTGATCGTAGTTGGACTGCGCAAGCGCCGAAGCTAGCGCGCAAGCCAGAGTCAGCCACAGCAGCGCCATCTTTGTTCTGAAACAAAAGAAGCCATATTAAAATACGGAAAAGAGTGAAACTTGAAAGTATGTTACATGGGCTGGTCCTCCTTTTTAATAAAATAAATGTATCTCGATTTAAAAACCTACAAGGCATTACAATACCTTAAAATTCAGTTTAATTAATAACACTTTTTTTTTAAAGAATGAAATTATTGCATTTGGTATATAGTTTCAAGAGCAACACTGCTTAGCCCAAAGCTAAATGGAAACATTTTTAACAAATATTAGATTAGACTTAATAACGTGTTTAGTCGTACTTTAAAAACGCGTCTAAAGTTCTCAATTAAAATTATCAGCGATTTCAGTGATCTTTTGCCCGCATTTAGTTCCATCGTCAACTAAATTATATTTTAAAGTTTTAACCTACTCAATACAATACAATACAATACAAAACTGTCTGGCAGATTGTCCTTCACTAACATAGCTATGAACACAGACCTTTAATAGATTAGATGGTACAACTAAATAACTCAAATTAATTAATTAAATCAATTAATTAAATGTAATTAAATCCTCAGACAATCACACCAACTACATGGCCCCAGAGCAAACTAAGCAGAGCTTGTGATATGGGATACCATGTAGCGCACTAGGGGGGAACCTAGAATATAAATACATAAATACAGAAACGCCCAGACCCGGAACGTTTTTTTTCTTGTTCCGTGCGGAAATCTAACCCGCGACTACTGGTGTCTGAGGCAGAGAGTGCTACCCCATCGCCAAAGTGGTCGTCAATGTATGAAAAACCAAGGTTTTGGTTTATTAACTGATAATAACTAACGTCAAGAGTCTAATAAGCTGTATGAAGGACTAATCCAAGCGAACCTCGCTTGGTGGTAGGATCCCGTTGGAGTCCGATTTGTATAAAATCTGCCGACAAATATTAACGTTCCTTCGGGGATGTGTTCTTTTCTAAGACCATGTGCTTTTATCTTCAACCTTACTTAGAACCAACTTAGAATCCGGTGAAATTGAGGTCAAACGTAGACGTGGCTTATAATAAAAAAAAATGTGTAAAGTTCCATGGCAGCATCGTTCACAAAAAAATTACTAAGGTCGATTAAAATATCGAAGTTTGAAGCTAGCAATATCTGGCTTGCTTAACTTGATCTCTCTACTCAATACAGATCTGTGCTTACAACTTAAATGTGAGGGTGAACAAGGCTCCAAGACATCGTAACTTCAACAATATAACTTGACATTCATTTAAAAATAGTATGTCAATGCGATAAAATGTATCTTTATTTTATTTACGAAATAACAGCTCGTGTTGGTGCATTCATTACATGGTTAATTTTCATGTGTGATTCTCTTTGCTTCAGAACTTTTTACGTAGGTATCTATATTTAAAAAGTATTGTTAAAGCAAAACATATGTAAATAATACCATTTATTTACATTTTAATCCTTGTCACAAACGATATTTACGTAATAAAAAATGAGGCTTTAGGATTTATTTATAGGATTTTTATTTCACTATTACTTTCTTTTGGGACGTTTTCAACATTACACACGGGCGAAACCGCGGTCGATAGTAATTATAAAGCAGAAAAATTTTAATTTAGCTTATATTTACGTACTTTAAATAAACTAGTGGTAATCAAATAAAGCCGTTGATGAAAAACAATTTCTCTTTCAATCCTTTAATGGATCTGAGCATATCTTTTGCCACTTATCGATCATCAAGACTTCTCAACGGAAAATTACACTAAATAGTTACATCCAGGATCTGTCAACATACCGAATAATTAAACCCACTGACGTCTTACTAGTGTATTCAAAAAAAAACGTACAGTATCACAAAATAATCGACAGACGATTCAAATGAAACCAATACATCATGTTATGCGTCTTTTTGTGCAGTCTACGGGAGTTGTACGTCTATATGCGTTATCTTAGCGTGTAATAGTAGTTGTTGTTGTATAAGGAAAATAGAATTTCTACAACTTTCTTAGATGTAATTTCACTTTAGTTTCACTTGATCAATTGCCAAGCGAAGTGAGAGTGCTTGAAAGGTTATGCGTGTTGAGATAAAACTATAGGAAAATGTTGTTTTTTTTTTAAATTTGATGAGAGGTGATGTTGAATCTCGCGAGTTTTGCAAATAAATACCTGAAATTGACTGCAAAAACTGAAGTAATATAACCTAATAGATTGTTACGTTTATTTAAGTTACGATCGAGCCTTTACAACTTAGAGACTGCAACAGAATTATACAGGGTTCATTTTTGGTCACCGGCCAATTTTTTTACACAACAAGTATCATTTATAAAGCCCGCTTTTGCAAAAAATAAAGTATTTTTTTTTACAAAGAAATAAATATATCCGCTAACATATTAAGGAAACCATGGTCACTCTAAATTACCTTTAAAATAAAGTCAACTACGCGCTACTACAAAACACCTTGTAGTACTACGTCGTAGTATTATCAATGAAATGCCGCGTCGTAGTAGGTATGTTCATCAACAACGACTATTTTTTAAAAGATTGTGGTTCCATATTTCTACTTTTTTGCACTGAGCGACGCTAAAATAAATATGCAGGTACGTTTATATCGTATCAAAGAAACTAACATTTAAATTTGGCTGGTGACTACAAATCAACCCTGTATATACCACCCAATCTCCAGCACAAACCTTGCATGCGTACGCGCGATCGTCCATGATGGTAGGTATACATAATTCCGTTGCAGTCTGTACTTACCCAAATCTAAAATTTAATTCCAAGATTCTTTTCTTCACAATTAAACCTGGATTTGGTTGTAAGTATTTGAAATCTAAGATAGCTGAGTGTGTTTTTTAAAATCAAACTACAGAAAGCATTTTAATTTTTGAGTGTACCTATATAGAATTATTATACCTTTTTTCTCACACTGGCACTTTTCAAAATCGCAAATTATAACGTACAGTGAGATAAAAACCAAATTACGATATAATTATGCGGTATACAGATGTGGAATGAATGACTGTATCCGTACGATGAAATGCAATATATTTTTTATGGGCATTCAGCGTTTGAGTACATTCAGTTGCGAAATTGTGACTGACATTTCATTGACTTAGTAAACTATGCAGGACTGTGAATGTTATATAAATTTCAAACTGTCACTCTAAAAGCTTAGCTTAGTTTTCTTTAAATATTATTTTATTTGCAGCCAAATAAGCGCCCTTATCAATGCTCGAAACTATGTTACTTTTTATTTGTATAATCATTGCATATTAGGATGGTAAGTACAAATTTTTTCACGCGATATTTTCAATGCTTACACATTTCTGATCGTAAAAGTAGATCATGTAACTAATAAATTGGATATCAAACTCACAATCTTATCAGTCCACTGCGCAATAGAAACTGACAGGGTACATTTACGTTGAACACATGTTTAACGTTTATAATTGTTACACTGAGTAGCTACAATTGTGCAAGTCCACTTCCTATATCGCACAATCGAAAGCAAATAAAACCTCCGAACCTTCCCTCGGTCAATCTCATAAATGTGCTCTGTATTGTAAACGCAATAAAATTCATTATTGTTTATTTAGAAATAGGTTAAAGTTCCTTTTAGCCGACTAACGAAATGTTGTATCTTTCTTCCATTTTTTGCCATGCCATTTTTACTATTGATTCATATATCTATGTATGTATCAAGGACCAAATTCATTTCTTTCTTATTTACTTGTTTCAATTTAAAAAAAAATACGCGGGCGGCTAGGCATTGCAGTGATTTAATATTTTTGAATTAATACATGTCATTTACTTCAAAGATCAAAATATCATTATTTATTTTGATTATTTCAGAGAGAGATAAACAATGAATCGACCTACAAAAATATGCCCAATATCAAACAAAGGATTCCAATACTCGATTTAAACACAGTTCCTTTTCGGAAAGTTGCGTTTTGAAGGAGATCAACATAGGTGCGCGGGCGCAACCGACCAGCGCAGCCTTTCACCGAGTCGCCCACAAGGCTGCTGGCTTGTCAGCCACAACGATTTATACGGTCTGCTGCTGAACAGCTGCCATTTCCATTAATTTATAGCTCTGTGGTATAAATCTTCATGTAAGGCTGCGTTAAGTAACGGTGATAAAACAAATAAAAGGATTTTTAAATGTAGAAATAAATCCTTTGGTTTTTTTGTATGTTTGTCGCGCAACCTGAGCTTATCTTCGATATTACTTGTGGACAAATTGATTATTAACAACGTCCTGTCTCTAACCGAGAGATGGCGCTAGGAAAGGACTTGTGGACTGCAGTTCCAATTAAATATTTTTTTTACTGTATTAACATTTAGAAAAGTATTGAAGATTGATTTTAACAAGTGTCTCTGCAAGTCCAGGATAGTTTTATAATAAAACCTTTAAAGTTATAACACACTCTTGAAGTATACCTACTTCCTAGCTGACTCAAACGAGTAAATTTTTGGCATCAGATTCTATATGCAAGATCGGTCGTAACATAGACACTTTTCTATAGCAATCTTAAATTAAACAAGATATATAAGTTTATTAATTTCAGAAAAGCATAAATTACAAATATATATTTTTTTTTATATTGGTTTAAATATACAAGTAAGGATAGAACATTGGTGCCTGAACTAGGATAATCATGTTTTTCAGGCTGGAGCGAGCTAAAATAACATTTAAAAATCATTCAAATTAAATATAACTTCTATAAAATAAAATATGGAAATACAAACATAGTAGAATCTAACTATTCTTAAGAAATAAAAATAAAATAGGAAATTGTGACAATTTAAATGTAAGAGATTTATCTACATAATTATTTCATTTATTAAACCTAATTACACATTTATGCTAACATTATCAAAATTTAACTTATAACAGTCAGTAGCATCTCGGTTTCATCGTACGACAATTCCTGGAGAACTGTTTTTCAAGCCTTTTTACAATTTCTTACGTTTAAGGGATATACACTTTAGCGTTTATTTTGTAATACAATAATGGTCCTAGGAATTTATAAAATCGTGTAGTCAAAGTGTATTTTACCCGCGTGCGATTTGTGCACACAATATCCTTGCGTCTTTTGTTAGTAGAACTGGGGCTGTATTGAAGTGCTGTGTGCTATTTAAGAACTGTGTTGTTAAAAATAATTGTCGGACTGTTAGTACATTGCATGATTTATATAAAAGGTTAGTAGGGTAGAGGTATGGCTTAAAAGAAGCTACCTATGACACACTTGACTATATTACTCTCATACTTTGTAATGGAAGCATCTTGACATTGGTTCACACACTGCTATATAGTTCCTAAATATAAATACATAATATCGTCTAGACTAGACCTAGGTAAAATTTTTGTAGGTCATACAAACATTTGCCCTAAAATGAGGGAATGAACGCCTGCTACGTGCTGGTGGCGCACCGCAATACAAAGACAGTAATGTGGCATAATTTTATTTGTTTTATTTCATTTCTTATATGATTACGACCACTTTGGCGATGGGGTAACACTGTCTGCCTCAGACGCTAGTGGTTGCGGGTTCGATTCCCGCACGGAACAAGAAAAAAAAAAGTTCTATGTCTGGATGTTTATGTATTTATATTCTAGGTTCCCCTCTCGTTTGCTACATGGTATCCCATAACACAAGCTATTCTTACTTATAAAACCGAAATTAAAACATCACAATTTAAGAACACTTTCAAAATAAGCCAAGGCGTGCGTATTTCGTTTTTTTTTTTGCAAAACCAGGTCTGGTTAATGGACGTACGAGTTTGGCTGTATTGACCAAAGAAGTGCCGCCTACACCATTAGGAATCAAGAAACTGGCACCCATTAACTCCAAATACGACATTGCCCAACTTTATGTCAATCGTGGTACGTCGAACTCTCCATAGTTGGTGCAGCGCGGGAGTGGTTTTAAATACCGTTTTTTGTAGGTAACGTTATTATTGTTTCTTTTTTTGTATTATTTTTGCGAGCAAAGATATACCATGCTTTATAGTCCATTTTATTTAGTAATAAATAAATATATTTAACATTCACAACACATTATCTCGCCCCAAATTAAATTATACTAAGAAAATGTGTTATAGAGTATAGGTAAAAGAAATAAGGGATAAATATGAACAGTCAAGTTCGATAACGAATAGGTACCTCTAGTTTATCATACAAATATCAGGATTTAATCCCCATCAGGTTTGACATAAAAGGCAATGCTTTCTCAACCTCGACACCGCGCCGGAGGAAGTCAGCCCCTAGGGAAAAACGCTTTTAACGCTTTATTTCACCTGTTCCTGGTCCCGAAAAAGAAAAGTATTACTAAAAAGATGTTAGTGTCTGTAGTGTTAAATTTTTTAAGAAACTTTGCTTATTTTATATGAGCTTTTTCATGCAACTTCGTACGCGCGTAAACATAAAAGTCTTATTTTTCCCGACCCCGTAGGAATTTCGGGAATTCCTTTCATAATACAATAAGATACCTATTGAAGAACCTTTATACCAAGTATCACATTCGTGCACTTAAGGAAAAAGATTTTTTCATACAAACTAAAACATAGTATATTTCCCGTTCCCGTGGGAATTTCGGGAATTCCTTTCATAACACAACCAGACACACATTGAAAAACCTTTACACCAAGTTTCACATCGGTGCACTCAAGGAATAAGATTTTTCATACAAACTAAAAAGTCCTATATTTCCCGTCCCCGTGGGAATTTCAGGAATTCCTTCCTTAATGCACCCCTACATCCCCTAAAAAATCTATGTTCCAAGTTTCAGCTCTCTACGCCCAGTAGTTACAGCTGTACGTTGTCTGTCAGTCACCAGTCACTCAGTCAGTAACGGAACAGTTTTATATAATATATATTGATATTGATTGATAACAAACTAGTTTAGAGGCTAACCTTCAGGCGAGATTGAATATGACTCACGTAAACAAGTGTTCTAAATGTAAAGTAGTTGACATAATGTCTTAAAATTTCTATACTAAAATGTCAAATGAGCTGATCAATCAATTATTGCCTCTTTGCTTGAGCTTGGACCTCAATCTCTTTGAAAACATGGGTTTAATAGAAATGGCTCTTCTTATAAAATCAGCAGAAGACATCATTGCAGGAGTAATGACATTTGGTGGCACATCACTTCTATGCTGGACTGAGAGCGAAAAACATAGAATGTGCCAGCTGCTTCTCTTCCCGGACATACTGTAAAAGTCAGTTAAGGGACCGAGATGTTATGGGAGGCTTTTTTGTGGGCGATAGGCTGACCTCCTGTCACTGCAATAGTCTCTCTCCATTATTATAATGCCTCCAAATTTGTCAAACGTGACCTCAGATGGTTTTATAACCCGGTGTTCTGCCTACCCCATAAGGGACACAGGCATGAAGTTATGTATGAATGTATGACGGCGAGTCGCTAACCTATAAAATTAGAAGGGTTCCCCGTTTTACTATTAAGCCAGAGTCACCTAAGTAAGTCACCTCGGACAGTTTAACTAGGCAAGGCTGTTGTAGGGTAAGGACTTCGATCATCAAATATAATTTTAACAAATACTCGTATAATATACCGTGACTGCCTGGTGTTATAATAGTCATATTAGGTCGTTGCATAAGTATTTACATAGATCTAAGAACTTGAAAAACTGGTATGCCATTGATTTAATTAACGCCTGTATGAAGCCTTGCGCATACGAAATGCCATCTCCTACGGTATTGCCGCACACGCACAGGTTCAATCTTTCGTGTACAGCTAGTCAAAAAAGTTATAGTTTTAGCAAACCTCCTTGCTATCGCAACATCTTTTTATGTTTTTTTTTTCATTATGATATTACCAAAAAGGCTTCATATTTTTTATTGCTTTGCACAAAAAAGGTTTAACAGCAAATAGAATTTTCTTATGTGTCTCACACTTGTTTGTTGATTTACTTTATGTGGAACGTATCCGTGATACAAAATAAGCATACAAGCAGTAATTTTAGTGGTTGAGTGAAATACGCTTTGAGATTCATGTAAATGGTTAAAACTGAGACGTGATAAAACCTAAAATATTTTTCTTTAATAAGTGACTCCTGGACATCCGCAATTCCATCCCCTTGAAATCCCAAACTTTCTACCAGTTACTGTATGAAAATATGACAGACATCATTTCAAAAGTTCATGTTTAATATATTATTAGAACAGTAATTTGAATAACATTACTAGAAAAAAATATATAACAAGTTAATATTTTCAGATAACACAAAACGGATTTTCTTCTCGATTATACATCTTTTAGTTTATCGTCACTTTGTTTGCCAACTGTTTGGGTGGGCGATGACATTGCTCCTACTCAGTAATGCCATTGAATTGTCTATTCGCTTCTGACTGTACCGACTGCTAGGCTCAACTAAACCTTACCTTGCTAACTTTATGGATGTTTTCGCAAAATCTCTGCATTGCCGACAGGTCGTTATTTTGTGTCAATGTTTATTGTATTGTTGACATTTTATCCTAAGTGATTCTAGGTTTGAATATTCAATAGTTCTTATTCACGAAGGTTTTGAATCGAAATAGGTAAGTTTATAAAGATAGACGACCTTATTTGTAGAAATACAAGCTCTTTAAATCATAAATGCTATGTAGAGAAGTATATCTTCCACTTTTTCTTATTGAAAGAGAGCTCAGATACAACAAGTCTACCCATGATGTGTTTTTGACTCTTTTCTTAACTAACACTAACAACTAGAGGATGATAGTTTAACTAAGTTGTTTATTCCAAAAAGTTAAGAATATTTTCTATTCTCTGAACATTGCACTGCATTATTTCCTTTAACATCTAGCTCCAAATTGAATATAAGTAACTTGTTTTAAACTACACAAAAGATGTATTTTTTCTTTTGCTACCGAAAACACCAAAACACTTTTAAGAAATATCTACAAGCTTAGTAATATCTAGGGATCTTATAAACAGTTTTTATGCCGCGGAAATCAAACTATCATAATCTTTAAAATTAGCCGCCTATTATCCCCATCCCAATTCGAATTATATCGTCTTTAAAACAATACAAATTTCTATAAAAAAATAAACTCAAGCTATTCTTCTATAGTAATGGTGATTGTAAACTTAGAAACGTCTTCAATAGATGGCCAGTCCAGGATTCTAACGGCACTTTACTCTTGAATGATTCTAAATTACTTTCCGCGGCTATTCTCTATCTCTACTTCGTACAAAAGGTATGCCTGTCTGTAAGAGTTTTACCACACAAATCGATTGACGTTGACGTCGACTTATCCATTCCACAGTCGATCGATTGATGTGGTAACATACTAACTGTACCTGTATTCATACACATACATACATAACTTCACACCTATATCCCCAATGGGGTAGGCAGAACACCAGAGGTTATAAAACCATATGATGTCACGTTTGACAAACCTGGAGGTACCACTATGATGGAGAGAGACTATTGCAGTAACCGCTCGCCCATCGCCCGCAAAAACGCCAATAAAACCTCCGTCCTTTAACTGAATCTTACAGTTTGCCCGGGAAGAGAAGCAGCTGGCACATTCTATGTTTTTCTTTTGCTCCCATTCCAGCATAGAAGAATGCTGTATTTATACTTATTATTTATCTCTAATTTGTTTTCGTGTGTAATATTTATTCATATTGGCGTTAAATTATAGGCACCTTACAAAATAAATTTTAGTTCCGGTCATTTTCTTTGTTAAATTAACTCATTAATACTACATTTGTACTCACGTATACCACAAGGTACCACTCTACCGTAAACCTAATGCGGGCGAACGAACGCTTAGATATCCGCTATCAAAATATTGATCAGCTTTGTCCAATCAAGTTTTCACTTAGTTTTTTATCTCAAAATTAACTAACTTTTGATCAAGAACTCAGCCTAATTAACCGGAAATGAATGATACTGTTAAAATACTGTTCTAACTATTTTTTAAGTCATTAAGTTTTTCTAATCTAATATATAAAATTCTCGTGTCACAGTTTTCGTTGCCATACTCCTCCGAAACGGCTTGACCGATTTTGATGAAATTTTTCGTGCTTATCCGGTATCTATGAGAATCGGCCAACATCTATTTTTTTTTATTTTTTTTTTATTTATATGGCAAAACAACGTTTGCCGGGTCAGTTAGTAAAGATATAAAGATAATTTAAAAACAGTTAGATGAATAGCATCAAATTTCAATAAAAAATGTCCGCACCAGGGTGTGTGTTTTATTATTCTATTAAGAAACCCCGAACTTCGAGCACTTGACGATAAGTTACTTCCAAGACCACTTTTAGTTTGAGATCTTGTAGTTTAAGTCTTAAATATGAAATTGATAGGACTGCCGACCCAAAGCTTAAGCTTCAAAAAACTATGATGTGTTGTTGTTGGTGAAATCGAAAGTACGAAACTCCATCGAGCCCAAACCTAAGAGGCTCTACATAATATCTATAGAAGCTGGTTTTTTCTTTGGTTTTTCTTGGTCTTTAATTTATTGTTTTTTACCTCGCCAAAACTATCAATGTATTTGTGTAGAAGAACACAGATGTACCTAATTGATAAAATATATTCACCATCACAACTCTTTTTAACTAGCCCAATACAGGGTCTCTGAAGGCTTAGGCGCCCGAAGGGGTTTCCGACAATCTCAAACACTACTATATACGAGTATACCTATACAGCACGCGGAGCCCTCCAAAGCACGGCGGCAGTCATCGTGCAAAATTATTTATCGGAGGTTACCCAACCTTAGACCAACCGCGACAAACGTTGCTACACTAGATAGATCAAATGATATACCTACACAAGCCAAGCATCACTGTGCCACGAAGATTTCTAAAATAATAAAGTAAGAGATCTTTCTCTAGGACAAATCAGGGACAATTTTAACTAATAATGTTTAGGAGGAACAGATTAGGCAAACTCGAGTCTGACAATTGAAGTTTCTGGGTTAACCACCCACTTCTTAGTATTATCCACGTTACTGAAACCAACTGGACTTATGAGTCTATGTAGACCAAAATACCTTAAGATATCGTATCAAATCAAAATTATGTTATATCTGCTACCCACTTATATTTATAATATCAATAAAATTTATTCAGTTAAAAAAAACTACAGCAAAGCTTACAACCTAGATACAAGACTTATCTACCACAGAAACGTTTAGCAAATCTTTACCGCCTCCTTAGTGAAATGTGGATGGATTTTCACTTGTATCTCTTCACAATAAAGTCCACATAGCTAGTGTTGCCAAAGTTTTGGTTATGTAATTAAGCTGGGTGACCTATTCGGTGCACTAAAGGCCGTTGCTTCTCCTCGTATGGCTATTCAGCTTTCACTTTCTTCAAATTACTTGTAACTACTTATTGATAAGTTAATACGCAAGTATTGATTCGGTTGATTTCGTACGGAGTATAACACGTTTTCAATATTCGATAACTACTATACCTACATTTAAATAAAGTGACTGCACGGCGGAACTAAGAGTTATCTTTCTGAGCTTTTGATACTCGTATTAGCCCAAATGAGATAAAGTATCAAGATTCTAATGTTATTTATTTTATAGTTTAGTTGTGGTGAAAATTAAAGTAAATCCAAACCTATAATTTGCACATTTTAATGAGTATGGAGATAATAGAATCGATTGATATTTCAAAAAACTTGCAAATATTAATATTTTTTTTTTCACTTTTATTCACATTTAGCCTTCAAAGAAGAATCTTCAATTACAAAATCATTTTACTATCATCTCACTATAAAATTGAATCAACCTCAAAAGGCACTCAATTTAAAAACACCGCAATACACTGCAGTTACATAAATTTATTACAATAACAGTTCTAATTCCAATATTGAATATTAAAAATCCATTTCTCATAAAAGGTAGTAATCATAAACAACATTTAATGTCTACCCATAAAGTGATCGCGTATTTCTGGGCCTGATTGCATCATTTCTAAATTTGGAGATGATGGTGACCAAACACAGACCCGCTCCGTCCAGATAGCTTCGAAAACCTGAACTTGATAGTATTCGAAAAGTAATAAATATTTCAAGAGAATAAAATAATCGAATCGTATGATAGTACAGTCGAATGATCGTTAAACTGGTCAGTGTCATTCGAATTGCAGTCTTATAAGTTAAGGATTAACGAGTGTTGTTATACTCTTTTATTAATACCTAGTATATTCTTGCGGCTTTTCTCGCGGAACCTCTACTGTATTAAACTTAATTATAAAATTACACTCTAACGCATCTATTGCATCACTTTACGATGCCTAAGCTAACTAATTTTCATTCATATTTCAAAGTATCTATTTAAATTGAGTTCAATATACTCGTTGTGACGTATTGATGGAGCAACACACAAAACGCAGTATTTAAACTGGTAGGTATTTTAATTTGCGATACATTTTACAATCTCCTTTTGAAAAAAAAACTCACAAACCTTATATATCTGACAAAGTTTTATTAATTTTTTTATAAGTTAAACAGAACCGTTTAGCAAAAAAAGAAGACATTTCGAAGTAACATGGTCGTTCGCGAGAAGTTGTTTGCCAGTTATTAATAAATGCACAACACTGGACGTTATTCATTTTGGCAACACTGAAAATGGTGACATGATATAAATATTGGTACTTTATTTCGATTTATTTTATTAAGCTGCCAGGGTACCACAGTATTGAAAATTGTATAAGTACTAAGACGCTAAGTATATAAATAAATTTAATACAATATACAGAAATAAAGCGAAAATAAAATACTGCCACTAAAAGGTAAGAACGGCAAGTAACTTTTTGGTACCTAATAATTAAGTTGCTTAAAAATCGAGAATAAGTATAAAAATACATATTATTTTATTACAACAAAATTAATTGCGTTTTTGCTATTCCTCATTTATTAATAAGCTGCTACTTATGTCCTTTTTTAACCATCCCATGATTTATTTTAGTAAAAAACCGAACGCTCTCGAAATATCGCAAAAAATCCTACTTTTGTACGAACTTGCGGCAACAAGGAGGTGGTTAATGATAACTGCAAAAAAACTGTCAAAAAAGCATCTCGAGTTTTTAAAGTAAAAACTCTACAAAAAATTTTAGCTTATGAACTTCATCAATTGATTGTAAATTTGAACGCAGCCAACTTCATTGTACATTCTTCCGCGAATACGTTTTGAAGTAAGTTTTCAAAATTGGAATTCAACGTTGTCGTTGGTAGTGCGTATGTGTAGTCCGACAAGGCTTTTTTGACGCTTGGATTATGACGTCAGAGGGGCGGGAGCAAAGATTTAAATCTTTGGGCGTGAGGATAATAATAATATTTTATTTCACGGGAGGGGCGTGAGGGTGAAATAAGGGTTACCATTCAGTATAATTTCCCTCTTCTCAGGGAAAAATATGAATGCATGAACTTTTAGTTTTTTCATGTTTGAAAACAGAAATTATTTCATATTATGTAGCTTCTACAAAAAGGTAAGTCTCGTAAACATTGAGAAAAACGTTAGTGGTAAGAAAACACAGGGTTGAAGAAACAAATAGAAGATTAAGCAAGAAAATATAAGTATTAAAAATAGAGAAACATGAAAATAATATCATGTTTTTATGATAAATTGTTTTTCTCGTTATCCTCGTCACCACTACTTTCTTTATTAGGTATCTACTCGTATTTAGTAACGCTCTTATTTTTAAAGGTTTGTAAAAAATCTGAGTTTATGAGTTAACGCTACAGTTTTAAAATTAAAAAAAAAAAAAAAAACAACATTGTTTTATATTCTAAAAAACCCAGGGTAATCAATTTAGCTTTCAGACACCAGCAAAAAGTTGACAGCCCGCAAAGTCGGCCTAAAGAAACCTTAATGGAAAAATATTAAAAAGCCATTCTACCGATAAAAATACAAGATTAAAAGAACCCTGTACTCCATAGAAGTGTCAACTGTAACGAGAAGATGCTAGATAGTGCTGGATTCAGGTATCGATCCGGTCAAGAAAAGATCACCCTTATCCTCGTTCCATAAAGTTGATATTACTATGAATAATATACTTTGCATGATATACTAGGCACTATTTGAACGATATTTGTTATCTAAGTCTGTGTAGCTTTTGTATCTGCCGTTTATAAATTCTTATTTCAGGTCTATTTTGCATTACCACAATATTATTATGTTCCTAATTATTTTTTAATGCTACCTTAAAAGAATTATTTTACTTTTGCTTTAACAAAAAACACGATTACAGCACCACCGTGAACAAACCCACGCTTCCGTACTTTTAAAGTATTAATACAATTTATAGCCTGTCTGGTATTAATTCTTTATAACTGTTAAAATTTACCGATATTCGTACAGAAGCTTAATTATGTAATTAAAACTCTTTAAATTGCTTTAACTGCTTTGGAAGATTAATACGTTAATAACACAGAAATAAGAAATTCTTTAATAAAACCCTTAGCCGTTGAACTCTTTGAATTCTTTCTTCTTAAAATCTTTCCTTCCAAATACGCGGATAAACTCGAGCCAAGCTGCTTTTATTAATAAAATTCGTGTTAATCCGGATTTGCATAATTTACATATTAACTCGTTCTTTTGGCACCTCTTAATTTTGTTTGTCAAATATTGCAAGAATCAAACTATCATATTGAAATGTGATTATTTATTATTTCATTTTAGTTTATTAATCACAGACAAGAAATTAAATTATTCGGTAATCCAAGTCCAATTAGAATCCAAAGATATATATACTTATGCATTATGTGTCTATTTCTATGTACAAAAACAGTTTTGAATAAGTAGTTCATATTTTTTAAAACCATAAACCAGATAAAACCTACAAACGACAAACATAAATCGATTAAATGGCGGAATAAATAGGCAAAAAGCGGCAACACTCTACATTTTTTTAAGTTGTTAGCGACTCCTGTTGTCGCAATAAATCCTATTGTAGGCAACACTGATACAAAACAAACACCCTGATTGTGTTCCAAGATGGCTATCGCGTGTTATCCTTCCATGAATACATCTTAGATTTTATCTACATTATTTATTTATATATGTTTACGAAAAAATCGACATAAGGCATGATTTACTGAGTTTGACAGAAAAACATACTTATTATAGGTAAAGAGTATCATGGGTTTTTAATAATTGTAAAAACGACAAGAGTCATTTTCATTAAAGCAAAAAATAAGGAAAATTGTATTTCAACCTTACTGTCCAATATCTACAAAATGTCAACTTACCACTAAACTTTATAATGCAGTAACTCAGTGCTGCGGAATTTATACACCCAGTAAAAAATTTAAGAGTTTTGGGTATTCTGTATAGGAAACTTTTTCGCCGTGAAACACCGTTTTTGTAAAACCGGGTGTATTGCTTATAATGACGAGACTAACTGACGTTGAAACTGTTAGCGAAGCAAATAATCCTTTGATTTTTACTTAATAATAGATTAGAGCTGCCTCTGTTATTAGTTCACCATTGTAATCGTATTGACTTAATCATCGTTCATTAGTTATTTATATTTAAATATAATAAACTTTATAGAGCTTATAATATTGCAAAAAGTAGAATAAAACTAAGGTCATAAATTTTTCTGCCCTAACTTTGACTTAATTTGTTGACTTAAATCTTACATTTCTTGAAAATTTTGAAAAAAGTAAATTTTAGGTATAAAGTAGGTTTTTGTACCTTTTTTAAAGCCACAATGAGCTTTACTCAACGAAGGCAAATTAATTTTTTTTATGGAATGAATTTCATACTCATAAAGTCTATGCATGGGAGAATAATCAAGGGAAAATCAATTTTGGACGTTTGAAATCAATATCAACTCAAAATTATGTATACTGATATAAGACTAAATATATTTAGTAGATATCATTTTCCAGAAGGTCGTTTGGATTGCGTGGGTGTTGCGTAGGTAAGCAAATTTTAGATTGCCTATCGGAAAAAAATAATTGTTCATTATGATTGATAGACAACTGTGTAAATAGCTGTTTCAATAAGATAAAAAATGTAGCAAAATTAAGGAAAAAAAATTCCATAAAAAGTAAAGTACCTACTTATTATTTTGAAATAAAAACCTTTTAAAAGATCTGACTTTCTAACCGGATTTTATGAAGTTGACCTCTGAATCTTTGAGTCAAAATGTATGATATAATAAAATCCGATAAAACCTGGTTTGCAAAGTATTTAATTCGAGAAACATTCAAATTTAAGATAAAATAAACAAAATACTTTTTTTTATTTGTTAATAAATCGTTTTAAAACACTGTAACAATTAAAGCGAGGTCTATTAAACTTGCTGCTGAAAATGATAATAAAAACTTAGTTTAAAAAGTATACATAACAATAGTTATACAAGGTGACAAAGTTTAGATACTGAAGGAGGGCACTCTGTACTCGATTCTGATCATAATTATGTAATGGCAGTGGGTACTAAATTATTCACCAGAATTACCTATAAATTAATAAAGAGACATTACTACACTTTTTCCGAGGCGCCGCCTCAGTCAACACGTCAGTATGTTAGCACTACATAATATGTAAAGTTTTTCGTATTTTAGTAGGTAAAATATTTACTGGACAACAATGTAATCTTGAACTGCATATTTAAACTGGAATGGAAATTCAGGATTGTGTGACACACAGCAATAACCGAACCAATAAATAATATTAAACAGTCATTGCATTATCAAAAAACCATAAATTCTCGACATCATTAGTCTTACAATCGCTAAACTGGTATCACCGGTTCATATGCAACTCACCTTTATCTGGTTGAGTTGGCAACACCGCTTGTCTATGATCTGTCAAGATGGCGGACGCGAATTGGCGGGAAAGGGCACGTCACATGATCGTCTCGTTACTGCAACAAAGAAATAATTCGAATGTTTTAAAAAGTATTTATTATTACGGGTTACGTCACAATGGGAAATCCCTTCTTTTTTACTGGTTCTAGGTCTATCTTCCATCTGAAGCACATTGTCTAGTTCAGTGATTCCCAAAGTGGTCTATATCGACCTCTATCGGGTCTATGACAACCTGCAAGGGGTCAACGTCAGCGGAAAAAAAATTGGGGAGTCCATGAAATGAAAATGGGGGTCCATGATCTCAGCATACACTGATAGTACCTATTTTCTTACATTATGTTATAATATTATAAAGACATATATTTTTCATAAAAGTAGGTAGGTACCTATAAAGTAAATGATTTATTATTTATGTTTATAAAATTGTATAAGTTGTAGGATGTAGGCTAAATCAAAAAACCAATATCAGGTAAGCATTATTGCCACCCAATGCCGCAAAACATGCCAAGGTGTCTACGATTAAAAAAGTTTGGGAACCTCTGGTCTAGTTCTACATTGTTACTAACAACAGTTTAATTTAGGAGTCCCGGAGTAACAATAAATATAATCAACGAATGCAGAGCATTAAAAAACCGACTTCACGTCAAAACTTTGGCTGAGTTGAGAATGTCCAACGTAAACATTCTCCGAAATCATATACCTAAATTTTTTCAAAAATTTGCAATGAACTACTCAACCGATTTCGACGAAATTTAAATGGGACCAACTATGAGGTATCCTCTATCATATGAAACAATTTTTTTAAATAAATTTATAATTGTCCGAAATATCGTGTAACAAAGACACAAAAAAACATACAGACGAATTGAAAACCTCCTCCTTTTTTGGAAGTCGGTTGAAAATACTCATTAGTATTATCTTAATTTTCCTTGAATCTCGTTTAATTTTATTGCACCACGACATTTTTATGTCTTAACAGATACCATGGTCACGAGTGTCATTAAATAACGTTAGTCTCAAAGTAACTAATGTATTTCATTAAATTCTAATTATTCTGATTTCATAATTTAAAAAAATAAAGATGCCTAAGATAAATCAAACACAATCAACGAATGCAGAGCATTAAAAAACTGACTTCACGTCAAAACTTTGGCTGAAGTACTCGTATAAGCGTCAAGGTAAATGATCTCCAAATTCATACATATTTAGAAAAAAAACATGAAGTACTCAATCGATATCGATGAAATTCATATGAGACCAACTGTGAAGTAACCTCTATCATAAGAAATAAGAATCATCAAAATCGGTTCACCCAGTCAATAGTTATGAGGTAACAAACATTAAAAAAACATACAGACGAATTGAGAAGTCCGTTGAAAAAAGTTCACTGTGGCGTCATATAAAACAGAAAAAGGTTGCCTCAGATGATAGAGTGGGACAAGAAGTTATATTTTTAATATTTTAGTTACTAATTATAATTATTTAAACTGCACATTAAATGAGTACAATATTTAAAAAGTATTACTTTTCAAAATAATATAATATAAGAGAAACGGAACAGTGTCGCCTCAGATGATAGAGTTGGACTAGAAGTCATATTTTACTATTTTTTACCAGATTTATCGCGTATCTATAATTACATTTTAGATTTTAACTCGGCGTTTCGTTGTCTTTGAAGACCCCGTGGTCACTCATGGATCTGGTTAAAAAGTGTTTTATTCAATAGAGTGTTTTTAACCGGATTCATTCAATTGTTATGAATCGCGAAAACTTTAATCATTTTACTATTTTAGTAACAAATTATAATAATATAAACAGCACTTTAAATCAGTACAATGTTACTAAAGTGTTATTTTTCCGTCACCGCAAGCGAAAAATTCGCTAAATAATGTAAAATTCAATTCATTTTGCCTAGAATTATCAGACCGGGACGTACTTAACCTTTTTTTATTTAGGTCTAAACACGTGTTTGACCTCAACCTCAACCTCAACTTTGAGTGAAGATGAGGTTGAAGATGAAAGTGGAAAAGAACTGGCTCTTCATAAAATATTGCCGGAACACATCACCACCGCAGCGGTAATATTTGGCGGGAGATTTTATGTGAAGAATGGTCGCTAGACAGTCGGACCCTGACGGGATCTTATCACTATAGAGGTGGCCTTTGTGTAGCTTCTTCTTGATATGTAGCGAGCGAGTCAAACAAAAGGAAACTGTTTCTATATTATTATAATTAAATCAGTTTCCTTTTGTTTCACCCGCGTCATATTTCTTTATAAAATTGAAAGTACATAACCAAGAGCAGAGATATAAAATGCAAACCTGACCAGTAGCTACAGAGATTAGCGCATCAACAAACTCTTGAGCTTTTTAATATTAATATAGATATACTTAAAAAATAAAAAGGGGTATGAATATCAACACATTTGAGAACTATATTTTTTTATTTTGACATCCATCCGCCTTGTATCAAAAACTCTTTGTTTAACATAAGATCCCCAATAATTTGGCAGTCCATGCCCCATGCACGGACTTACTATGTTCTCAGAATCATTAAGCCAGAATCCAAAAAAGGTCCGATTACCGTATCCAAACGAATAACTTACAAATCTAAATGCAGTTACAGCTTTGTATGCAGATGTGAGTACCCAAGTGCATTCTATTGACAAGAACTGTGTTCAGTGTTAATAAAAATAGCGGTTAAAATTGCGGTTTTCGATTCCTGTGTTGAGCAATAAGTTAAATCTATACTAATATATAAACCTGAAGAGTTTGTTTTTTGTTTGTTTGTTTGTTTGAACGCGCTAATCTCAAAAACTACAAGTGGAATTTGAAAAGTTTCTTTGCATTTGATATTCCAACTCTTGAGAAAGGTTATAAACTATATTTTATCCCGAAATTCCCACGGAATCAAAAGTTACGCGGGTAAAACCGCGCGCGGTGGCTAGTATTATATAAAGCTGAAGAGTTTGTTTTTTTGTTTGTTTGTATGAACGCGCTAATCTCAAAAACTATAAGTGGGATTTGAAAAATTCTTTTTGCATTTGATAGCCCAACTCTTGAGGAAGGTTATAAGCTATATTTTATCCCGAAATTCCAACGAAAATAAAAGTTACGCGGGTAAAACCGCGCGCGGTCGCTAGTAAGTTAAATAAAGCTGAAGTTTAGAATACACCTTTAAAAGCTTATCTTTATAGACCTTTCCTAATTTCCTTTGTTACTACCATACCATACCATATTGGAAAAATCATTTGATATTTTGCTCTTGACACATACATTAATGTGTATAGTTTCTTAAAAAATGGCTAATGTGTTTATATTTTACTCCTCTCGCTTGGTATAAGACCTTTTCACGTACCAAGTGAATACTCAATTTAGTTTAACTTTGAAGCCTTATTTATTTATTAGAAAGTCACGTGCTAGACCTGACCTATTATAAATATAATCGAAAAGATGTCAAATAGATAATCTATAAGAATATTAGAGACTTTATTTATTCACTTTTTTCCACGCCCAATAGAGTATGTGCCTCTACATTAAGTAATTAGATTTCCAACTTATATTGTTTTAGTTTTTTATGCGGCTTTTACTTACAAGTTATTGTCGGAGGTGTTTGACTAGTTTCGGGTTTTCATGAAGTGCTTCATCAGGGCCGAGTGTCTCGCCTAGCACAATTTTAAATTTCGCATTATTTGATAAAGGAAATTAAGGCCTAAACGTTACTAAAGCTTAGCATTAAAAAATATTCTCCAAGTAAGTACTCTACGTAATTTTCTTCCAGCCTCCACGTTTCAATCGATAGCGAAATACCACGAGAAATTTATAACAAGATATCATCAGATCTATTAATTGATAACTTAAGTAGATATGACAACTGTAGCATTGCAAAAACTTGCTAATCACGTTCAATATTAACCGACTAGTCTCTACTTGCGACGTTTTAATATTTTTTCTCTCACTCTATCCATATCGCACTATATTTAATTAACGCGCAAAAAAATAGCTTCTGCAAACAGACTTGTTACTTGTCAGGAATGTCAGCTTCGTAATATTTATTAGTCATCAGCATCATCATGGTCATATAATATTCTACCGGCGAACAATACATGTGTCATAGAGACAAGTGCAGGAATCGATTCGTTTTGCATTAATATTCCATTTGGGTGTAGCTTCTGTGTTCGCTAAACTAACGGATGCGAGATCTTATACTTGATACAGAATCCTAAGAAGCTAAATTGCATTTTATTGAAAGGTATTTTTAGTATTAAGTATCATTAAATGGATTATATCACATTATACATTCTTACTCGACGTTTCAATGACATGTGTTTTATTTCATATAAGCAGAATATAAGTAAAGATTCATAGATACTAAAGAAAGAAAACTAAACAAAGCTGTACCTAGCTATTATTTTAAGATAGTCTTTATTTTATTTTGGTTTCGTTGATACTTAAAGGTCATTTAATTTGTAGGTATTTACTACATAAAATAAAAAAGGGCAGCCTCTCCACATCAATCAACAAGAAGTACCTATTATTTTTATGAAGCGATATTTTACTGCGCAAGGTGCGTGGCATACCTACGCTCAGAGTAAATAGAGTTACGCCTCTAAACAGAGGCTTTAAATATTTTTTGCATAGGAAAACTATTAATATTAAAAAGTTGTAGAACAAATTTTGTTGGGATAGATATGAGTAGTCCACTTTCAAAGTGCGCCACTTTGCGTCAACGGATTTATTAGAAAAATACAAAAAACGTTCAAATGTTTTCAATGCTTATCAGAGCTGGGTGAATCTTAAATTTAAATAAAAAAAGGTTTGAATATCACTATAGCGAAGGATAAACTTTGATTTACTCATTAGTTTTTTACTTATTTCAAATAATAATTTCAAACTAGCCACTTTTGCAAGTGTATCACGTAAATAGCTAGTTTTGCAACGCTACTTCGTCAATATAGCTTACTTTGCAGCAGCAACTACATTCAATAACTGTGTTTGATGGGGTAGCTTAAAATGGTTCAATAATATTCCGTCATTAAAATATAATTATTTTTATTTCTATTACATCGAACTTATAAAATGAGATAAAACAAATAAAAAATCAATAAAAAGTGTGATAAATAATAATTAAAAATATGTTAAATTAAATTAAACTCTCAATTCTCTAACTTCTTCCATCAAAGTGTCTTCGTTATCAGTATCTTCACCGTCTCTGGTCTCAGAAACTCTAACATTTAGCCTATCTGGATTAAACAAACTGCTAAAAAACTCAAGACAAGAGAGATTCTGCCACTCCTCTCCAAAATGTTTTTTCAACAATTTTCCCACATCTCTTAGCTTTGCAGCATCAACTTCGGCTCCAACATTAAGTTTTGTTGGTGTATAGCTGTCGAAGGTCTTATTTCTTTTGCATATATTGCCGTAATTGCACGTTTCTGCTACATAATTTGCTTCTCCTTTAATAGCAATGCGATTGTTCAGATCTTTTCTTAAGAATAACCTTTTAGATTTTGCCAACTGAAAATGCCAGTTGCCCGGTAACTTTAACGCCTGTCTAGCGGCAGTTTTCCAATCGTAAAAATCGAAATTTTGCCCTAAACGCAGCACAGTACCAAAACTACAAATGTCTGAAAATAATCATCGGGCGTTAGAACAATTTCTTGCCTCTTAATCTGCCTCTCGATATTGCCAAATATACGGTCTGGAGGAATAAATGAATGCCCCACCACGGGATAAAAGACTGTGACTTTCTTAATATGTCCAGGAGCATCCGCTTTTAACCAGTACGCCAGCATGCCTAGAATAATGCTATTCTTATTCTGGCCTCCACACCCATCACACATCAACCTCACATGACTGATATTTTCACTAAAGGCAGTATTAGTTAAACGATGGTAAACTGCAGAAGATATTTGGTTTGATCCTCTTGGTGCTTCAGACTCTAACCATGTGTATATGAACGTGTTGGCAGGTTTTTGTGGATCACGCGAAGTTCCTTGGCAGATGGTAAAGTTATAGACGAATAACTGTCGAGAGAAATAAGTAGCTTGGTCTGGCAATTTAGGAACCGGCAAATTTTTTTGGCAGTCGAATGAGAATGTTATTTCGTTTTCTTTTTCTGAGGCAAGATTTTTATAAAACCATTTGGCTCGAAGTTTATGTACTCGTAGTTCAGCCATCAGCAAACATTTTTTTCTTTGATCGCCCTCAGATTCAATCAGCCCTTTCAACTCAATGCACTTCGAACAAGCATCTGTAGCAGGGCATTTAAAACTCAAATTAAAATCCGTAGTAAAAATTCGCCGAAAATATTCGTATTTTACTGTCAAATCGGAATGCTCCATGTTGTAACTCTTCCAAAGTTTTCGTATACTTAAGTCGCTGCTCAGGTACTGAACCTTAGATCTTCCACGTACATAATGAGATTCTAAAGTTTTTAAATTCAAAATATACTGGGTCACTGTAGCTTTTTGACTAGCGTATTTCGCACTTCGCCGATCCCCTCCACGGTTTTCTCTTGGCATAGTCATAGTCGCCGAGTGGTTCTTGCAAACATGTTGGATGCGATCTTTTGATACGCCCAAGGCTGCTATGAATGCATTGCGACAAACTCTTACTAGTTCCATGCGTCGGGCCCTTGGTGTAGTGTCATACTTGGGTATGAAGTAGCAGATAGTTTGCTGCTTTTTAGCACTGATGTTTTTGCTAACTCCCTTGCGTGTAGGAGTTTTGGCAACGCAGTATTTTAACAAAAATGCGTCTTGATCAATTTTTTTTGAATGAGAGTAAAAATGCCGATGGAATCTGCTAACATCTTGCATTTTTAAAGACGTACAACATAGTACTCGTTTTTTAAATCCGTGTCGACACGAAGCTATTTTCGGCAAAGTTTTGGGTTTGTGCCTGTAAACCAAAGAATAACTTTTTTTAATACTGCTACTCCAAATCACATCTTATACTACCTACAAATTGTAAAGTTAGGTATACATTTTAATAAAGTATCCTGCTAATATTTTAATTGGGAAAGTTTGAGTGTTTGTATGTTTGTTACTTCTTCACGCAAAAACTACCTTCTGAATAGATTTGAATAAAATTTACAATACGGATAGATTATAACCTGTGTTAACACATAAGCAATAATTAATTATTGAAAGAGATAAAACCACATGAGCGAAGCCGCGGGCGGAAAGCTAGTATAAAACGATAAATACGATTCCAAACACGACAATTTTTCTTGTTTAATTAAAGGGTTTCTATGACTGCTATAAAATTATCTAACTGTGGTTAAAAATGGTTATCTAAGCATTTTTTATTCATCAACAATAATAATTTAAATTTACCTTTCCGATTTTGCTTTTTCCCTCTTCCATGTCGATTTATCAGCAATTTTCTTTCTGCCCTTACGCGGTTCTGATAAAAGAACTTGAACTTCTCTAAGTTCATCCATCATCAGACACCAAAACTTCGAAAATTAATGAAATTTGCAGTTTTCCTAATGCAAAAACACCTCTACACTGTTGTTAACAACAAGCTATGAAAAAAATGGCGTTTTGGCGGTATATTTGGAAATAAGTAAAACAATATTTTAATTTTATAAACATTAAAATGGCGCGTTTTGAAACAGCAGTACTACCAACATGGCGGGAATTGCAAGTTTCCAAAATTAACATGGCGCGTTTTGCAACAGTAGTAGTAAATAGCGGGGTTTGCTTCTGTAACACACAGCAAAGTAGCCAGTTTTGCAGTTGTATTAAAATTTGATCTTGATTTTTTTGGGAAACTAGCTAGATTTGCACGAGTAATGTCAAACTGTCATGTAGTATTTTTAAAGCTGGTTCGGGTTCGCGCGCTTTTTCAGATTGGGTAAAAAGTTGACATGGCGGTGTTTGAAAGTGGACAACTCATATGCAGTCAGCAAGAGGTTTTGCGCTAATTAAAATTAATCCTGTATAGTCCAATACAGCTTCATTGAAAGTGTCACACATAAAATATTAACAATCAAATGCGGAAAACCCTAGAAGAAATACTTCGATACGATTATTTGATGTTATAAATAAATAAATATTTCTGACACTCACACAACATCATCTAGCCCAAATTAAGTTTCTTAAAGAACTTGTGTTATGGATACTAGATAACTGATATACTTAAGAAATATATAAACATACATATTTTTTATTAGAATAAACTTAAACATATAAACATCCATGACTTGACGACTAATATCAGTGTTGATCACACTAAAATCCGCCGCCGCCGCCGGGATTCGAACCCAGGACCTCTGGCATAGAAGGCAATGTACGTTACCCCTACACCAGCCGGTCGTCAATTGTTAGATTACAATGCCATTTATTTAATCGTTTTCATATTTATATTATGAGAATTTTGGGATATTTTTGTTAAAATGGATTTATATACCTAATTTATACCTATCCTACGAGATAACTGTCTTTGTTTGTTTGAACACGTTAATTATCTCGGAATTATTATCCACTTATCAGAAAATATTTTAAATCTGATAGCTTGACTCTTGCGGAGGCTCTTTTAGGCTATATATTATCAAGGGATTCTAATAGGATCAAAAGTTCTAACATAAATGCAAGACCCTAATAAAAATCAACCATCTTTATTTAGATAAATTATCAAATTTGATTCTTTTGTCGTATCAAGCCGACAAATACTATGTAGTTACTTGTCAAATCAATCTGTCATCTGTCAGTCAACTCTAACAGCTTGGCATGATTTTTATTAATGAACTACTTACTCGACCATATCGAGATATATCAGATTGCTTTTAGCGGCTTCTGTAGTCATTTGAGTGTTTAACTTTACTACAGTCCGTTTCTTAACTGTGTAAAAAGGGGGACTTTACTTCTACTGTATTGTGATCTATAATGACTAATAATAATAATAATAAATGTATTTATTATGGCATCCTGGCCCAATTGCTAGTATTACAAATAACTTAACAACTATGTTAGTAACACCTTTTATGTTTCAAAATAAAATTATCATAAATTCAAATAGTACCTATGTCAAAATTCGTATCAAATGTCCCTAGTGAAATTAACAAGTCCAGTAAAAATAATAAAAATAAAATACAGTAATTAATTAAAACAAATCCTAATAATGTCCCAAATAAAATTAATCTATGTCAAAATAATGTCACTTAAATGTTATAATAAATGTCTTCAAAAAATTAAACGATGTCATATTTATTTAAAAATAATTAAAAATAATATGTTACAATCAAAGGAAATAATGAAATAAAATTGTAAATTATAATATGAGTCTAAGTCCTGGGGTATTAAAGATATAATTGCATATCATTTTTTTTTGTTGTGTTACACTTAGAAACAATTCATCTTGAAATTTTCACACTGTACCGGTGCCAAGGGTCAATTGATTCCCAGGTCAACCAGGCTTTTTCTTTGATGAGGGTATCCATTCATTAAATTACCTAAATGACTATTTATTGATGTCCTTATTAGACTACTAGCCACCGCGCGCGGTTTTACCCGCCTAACTTTTGATCCCGTGGGAATTTCTGGATAAAATATAGCCTATAACCTTCCTCAAGAGTTAGGCTATCAAATGCAAAAAGAATTTTTCAAATCCCACTTGTAGTTTCTGAGATTAGCGCGTTCAAACAAACAAACTCTTCAGATTTATATATTAGTATAGATATAACAAATCCAGCTCTAAACTCAATCTGAAAGCGATTAGCTAGGTGAATTGGAACTATCTGATCAAGACCCTAAGTCTCGAGATCTAAAGACACTGTGTTTTCCTGTTTAGTTAATATTTACAAGAAAAACATTGCAAGTAGCCATTATCTAGTTCCCGTAAAACCAGCTTAGTTTAGGCTAGATGTTTCTATATGAAAGAAATATTTCTAACGATTCTTTAAAATATCTTCATTTTAACAAGCATCAGGACGTAGATTCGAAAAGCACACTTATCTATAGCCGACGACTGTACCAGACGTATGTACAGATACGTGACAAAATGCGACTCAGTGGCAAATTGACAGCAAGTGCGTCGTTCGACAAATAGACATAGACCGACAATAAAACAAAAAATCACTCAGTTATGTTGTAAACAGTCTGTGGAATTGTATAAACTGCGTTTTTGTCCGGCCAGTTGTAAGAATGACTGTGTTAATGAAACAGTAAACATAGAAAGAGGTTTTTGAAAAAGGTGATGAAATGGTCTATCGGTAAAAGTTTTTAAGCTAACAGTAGAAGTTTAACTGTTTTTAAAACGTGTCATGAAGTCAATTCTTAATCTATCTAGTTCCTACTTACAATTTTTTTATTTCTTGATTTTCACTCAAATTATTTACGTCAGTAGTCATTAAATGATTATGCTACCTAGATATAGCCTCATAGTAGTCATATGTTCTAATTTTGCTTAGTATTTCAAATTTTACAGGATACCCAAAAGTACCTATGAGTAATCAAAAATTTGCCTAAAAAAAGTCAGTTCGTATTTTCAAATGATGGTGAAGTTTTGCGACCACGTAAATTTTTTTGAAGAACGGAAGAAAGTACCAAAATTGTTTGTCCAATAATCTTTAAGGATTGTTCTGAGTATTTTAAGTTGCCTAAGAACTATCTACGGTGAACTCAAAATCAACAGTTTGACTCGAAGACCACCACTGGATATTGTTTTTCAATCACGGCAGCGCACTATAATTTTTCGCTGCGTAGAATTTTGGGACTACTGCTGACAATATTAAGTTTCAATTTTAGTATCTTTATCAACTGTAAGTAGATGTAATTGTAGGCTCGATAACGCTGTCAGTATCTAATTTTAAATGTTTTCCAATTAGATTTTACTCAGTCAATTACAAAAAAAACAACTAAAAAAATTGAAACAATCGTCTATCTACTCTATTGACACACAAAGCATCCTAATTATACGTCATTGGAAATGACAAGTGTCATTTAACTGTCATTTCTTGTTACACTGCGCTTGCGGTGCACAGCCGCAGTTGATGATAGAAAATTATACCGATTAAATACAATGGCTTCAGGATATTGCTTTATATTATTTGCTCGTAGACGGTACAATATTTTCTTTTGTGCATATTTTATTGACTTAGTATTATTATATTGCGTTTGAAGGATTATATCCAAGAAGGGTAAAGAAAGGTTCTGAAAAATTGGCGGCAGATTCTATATGTATAGCCTGGACGTTCTATATGATATTAGATTATTTTAAAAAATAAGAAATGTAAGTAAAATTCTGTTTGGTCTCCTGTTTCGGTCGGTGTTTTAGGCTTGAAAACTATTTCTGCGTGAAATCAATTGACATTCAGGCTTATGGACATTATTTACTATAGATGGTAAGAATTCTGACACGTTTCCGAACAAAGTTGTAAGCTGGAAAAGCTACCGTTACTGTCATTTCATTAACAGATCCTTTCTTTAACCCGAACACAAGAGGCTTGCTAGTAGTTATTATAAGTGCGGCCGGTGAGAGTTTGCGTTCCTGACAGCTGTCAAAATCATAGCTTTTTCCCCTTCGAATCGGAAATAAACTTTATTCAGTGGACATAAGGAGCTGTCAGGAACGGCCGCACTCTAAGGTGATCAAATTTGAAGGGAAGATAAGTTGGGACTAATAGATCGAAATTAACAGACGTCAAAAATAATCATTTTGGGACTGACAACCCGGTCACCAAGCTCTTTTCAGGTCACTTAGCTCTAATTTTCCAAAAATCGTTCAGTAGACCTAACTCATTTTATAAGATAGTAGTAACATATAATTTACCGACATGACACTGTATCTTTTAAACTGTGTAATTAAATAAATAATTAAATAAATAAATGAAAATAAAATCCTTAATTAATGCAACTTTAATATAAAACAATACATTTTGCAATCCTCATAGTACAATTCATATTGTTTTCAAGTACTGAATATAAAATCAAATATTTTTTAGCAAATATTCTATAAAGACAGCCCCAAATTATTACATAACATACAAAACACAAATAAGAAGAAAAACAATGCGTCTGAAATTTATACGAAATGAGAAACGGCGTCGCATGCGCACCGAATCGTTCGGCAGTCGTGAGAGCTGTCAAGTACGGGGCGACAATAGACTTCATTGTCATTGTCATTCATGACACGCAAGCCGCCGCCGTCCTGTCGCACTCAGTGGCAGTCGCAGACCCAGGCGGTGTTAAGGTAAATGACTGCTGGCTGTTTGGGTATGAGCTATATATTTTAGTTTTTTTTTATTATCTATTGGCTTAAACTGAGATTGACCCTGAGCTCATCTGATAGTACGAGGTGGGAGATGAAGATGGTGTTAAAAAGGAACTGGATTTTTATGTAGACAAGTCGTCTGTTACAACAATCTTATCTAAAGGTAGCAGGTAAATCTAAAGGTAAAGGTAACCTGCCTCAGACGCTAGCGGTCGTGGATTGTATTCCCGCACAACGCAAATATACGTGTTCATGGGATAACATGTTTGTTTGCATTATATATCTTGTTATATAATGTACAATATGTATGTATTTCCAAAAAAAAATAGTAATAATACTGGTCCGTCGAAACTCTGTATTGTACACCAACATAGTTACACAGATTAAATTAAAATAACAATCACAATTAACATACAAAGGGTGGCCTTATCGCCGAAGCGCGATTTCTGCCATGCAACCCAGGCTTTGATGGAAATGGATGTGGGCGAGGTGTACGGCTAGTAAAGTACATACGAATAATTACATAAACGTTTACATAAATACTTATGTACTATATAAATAAATACTATATCAATACACATATAAATATAGGTATATAGACAGTTAAGATAGACAGTGTTTCACCAGTTTAAGCATTCGTTTAAAGATGCGCCAAACGGATCTCAATCGGGAGCTCGTTCCATAACGACACCGATCGAATAAAAATGGACTTATTATATGTATGTTCATTCATTGTCTAGTACCTATGTACTTGTTTTAGGACTAGATGGCGCTGTGTGAATATATGCCCAACGATATTTTTTATTTATGTATACATTTTTTTTAAGTTTAAAGGAATTTTTATTAATTATTTTTTAAGTTTTATGGGCAGGCTCAACAAAAAGGTTCTCCATCAAAATAACTATTAGAAACTTTTTATCGCAAACAACCAAATCAAATTTTAAAAAATTAACTGCATTTTAAATTGTATACTTAATTTTAAATAACGAAGATTAGTATACACAAACGCAGAATGGAAGATTCTTTCCACAAAAATTCAAATAAATTAACATCTTGGCCTTTACTGGATATACAAAATGTCGGACTCAAGGTTACAGAAATCCACCAAGCATGTATTTATTTTAAATAAACATTTAGCCAAGACCGGAACTGAGTCACTGTAGTGATATCATAGTGACAGAGAAAAAATATAAGTAGTTAAAGTTACAGCGAACACCTATTATTGTTAGAGACGAGATTTAAAAAAAACTTAATTTAGTCTTATAATCTGTGGTGTGTGGGTTTTTACTTAATAGAAAAACGTTCAAAATCTTGGCGAAATCACAAAGGAAACTCATTTTATTAGTTATTAATAGCTTTTTTTGGCTTCGTCCGTTTAAATACAAACCTAGACGTTATTATCAGGACCAGAAAGTATTATATAGTTATGTTCTAAGTGTTATAAACGTTAACTTAAATTTTGAAATAAGGTTTACATGTACCTTATGTGTTTTCCAAGTTCGCAGTACCTGATTGTGAAATTTTAACGTAAAAAGGCGACAAATATCCATCAATTCTACAAATCAATTTTAGAATTCACGTTTTATATTAGAAAATAAAATCTATACATATAATAAAATGGTAGGAAAGTCAAAACTGTACATTGAATATTTTTTTAAAAGAATACTTGGGGTATGATCTACAATCGAAACAGAAACAAAAAATATAGTTTTTAGAATTTTTGTCTGTTTGTCTGTTTGTCTTTCCGGGATAAACTCAAAAAGTACTGCATGGATTTACTTCAAATTTGGCATGAAGATAGTTAAGAAGTCGGGTCAACATATAGGCTACATATTATGACGCTAGCAGTGTTATAATCGTAGGTGCGTTTGGTGCTGCATAGCGTTCACGCAGACGACGTCGCGGGCAGCAGCTAGTAAATAAATAAATATTTCTGACACTCACACAACATTATCTAGCCCAAATTAAGTTTCATAAAGAACTTGTGTTATGGATACTAGATAACTGATATACTTGAGAAATATATAAACATACATATTGAATAAATACATATTTTTTATTATAATAAACTTAAATAAACATATACACAGCTATGACTAGAAGATGAAGGAATGATGATCATTAGAAGGGTTATCTATTGTTATTACTGATATCTTTACTAATAAAGCAGACTTATTTTAGAAGTCATTTTACCTACGAAATTTTAACTTTAAAATATTTTATTTTAATTAAATTCACGGTAAGCATTTATTACAGCAATTAAAATATGCACTTTAAAAAAATGCTAATTGTAATAATGGGAACAGGATACGACTAAAATAATGAAATATGAATGCATTACTTGTTGAAAGGCAGTGTATAGTTAAAATTTATGTTAGTACTAATGATGACATTGAGAAAGTAATCTATACTAAATAAAGCTGAAGAGTTAGTTTTTTTGTTTGTTTGTTTGAAAGCACTAATCTCAGAAACTACAAGTGGGACTTGAAAAATTATTTTTGCATTTGATAGCCCCACTCTTGAGGAAGGTTATAGGCTATATCCACGCAATTTTTTATCCCAAAATTCCCACGGGATCAAAAGTTATGCGGGTAAAACCGCGCGCGGTGGCTAGTTTTAAATAAAGGTAAATTTTTAACAGACTTTAAACGCCACCGTATCATACAAAAGACTTAAACGACCGAAAATAGTTTTTGCGTGGGTAGGTTGACCTAGTGGGTCATGGCTTAAGGCTTTAATATGGTTCACTGCAAACGCAGGGTTTAATCTCCGCTGATGACCATCTTTTACGAAAGGAAAAAGTGTGGTTTTCCATAACATGATAATCATGTTTTAATTAAAGTAATGGAACTAAATTTCTGTTTTGTGTTTCAATATACTGAAATGTTTTAACATAAGATAAAACCTCGTTGACTTGATAATTAATTAAATTAATTAAAAAAAGCGCGGTGTAAGAAATTTGTCACAAGATTTGCGACATTGCATTGTTACGGAGGAGTTACAGATCTGTACTTTTCTATTTTGATTTCTGTTTCTATTAATAAATCATACCCATGCTTATGGACTTATCACTAACTATGGTAGATTATCAGGAGTCGCATTTTAGTTTTCATTATTTTCAAGAGGCAAACGAGCACATAGGTTACCTGATATTAAATAATCACCATTATCATTGACCAAGGAAAGTCAGGTAAGGAAGATCAAGGAACGTCTTTCGTCGACTGTTCATTTACGAATATTAAAATTCATTGGCCACATATCTAGGAAAGAGCACTCTATCGAAAGACTGGTGGTGCAGGGTCATGTAGAGGGAAAAAGATCTAGAGGCCGGTCACCCACTCGATGGACAGACCTTATCAAATCGTCCACTCAGACTACCATGATGGAATGCTCTCGTAATGCAGCAAATCGAGAAAAACTGTTCAAGCCGAAATAATTGACTAAACATGTACGTGTACCGTCAACCTTGTATGCCATCAGAGCAACCACGACCACTCTGCCAAGAGTGTACGACTGAGAAGAAGAATTATTGACAGCCTTTATTGTCTAGGTCACATGATGGTCAGCACTTTTTTATCTGGAACACTGCGACGGAAATATTCAGAATTAGGAACCTATATACACCTCATATAACTATCCCTTTATCCCGTAATTAAACTGGGCGGGTCCTTTTATCTGGAACACAACTTCGCTGACACGTTACTATTAAGATGCTTTAACGAGTAAAAGTAAATAATATATTGCTAACCCAGATAGCCTCAAAAGCTAGTCTATAACATGGTTATTTTAAAGACCAAGACATCAAATAATTTCCGAATATTGACTCTACATCCGTACAAACAATCTAAAACAAACACACCTTCAAACAAATATTGCCCTTATTTGTATTATGTCTCGGTCCAAACAAAGACAACTGGAACGATAAACTTTGAGTATTGCAAGAAAGAGACAAACAGAATATTGTTAAAGGTTACATTGACTGACTCAACTTGATGATACTAGGCGTAACTATGAAAGTAATAAAAAAACAGTCACAATTTTCGTCGTCAAATACAGCCAACAAGAGCCCTATTGTCCGTGTACAGTAAAAGCGACTAATCCACCTGAATCCGCAAAGTTGTAGAACTCTTAAAGGCCTCACTGGCCAACAACCATTGTTTATTTAAAATTTTGCTGCCAAATATCATAATTTCAGTGATGATGTTTTGTTACAATGATTATGAAAAGAATCAAACTCATTCTCTACACGCATGCCTAAATAATGACATTAATGATTATGAATTGGAAATAAATAACACTATTAAATTGATAATTGAATGGCTCTCTAATAATAATCTTTTTGTTAACCTGACAAAAACAAATTACATCAGATTCAACACAAATAAAATATTATCTAAGATAGACATTAAATATGAAAACTTGACAATTAAGGAAACTGACAGTACTAAATTTCTTGGAATTAATTTAGATAAAAATTTGAATTGGAAGAGTCACATACAATATGTTTGCAACAAAATAAATAGTTACTTCTATGTACTTAGTAGATTGAGAAAGACCTGCTCTTTGTCAACGGTACTTACGGCTTACCATGGCTTTATAGCTTCGACCCTTAGGTATGGCTTACTCATTTGGGGAAACTCAACAGAGCGTGAAAAATGCTTCATAGCTCAAAAAAAATGTTTGAGGGCAATGTTAGGCAAGGAGCCATATGAACCTTCTAAACCTCTTTTTAAATTATTAAATTTACTAACATTGCCATGCATGTATATATTGGAAGCAGTTCTTTTTGTCAAATCCAATCCTCACTGCTTTACTAAAGCTAAAGACATAACGCGAGCAACACGACACGAAGACAGATTAGTGTATATTGACATGCCTCGATTGCAACTTTACCACAGACAGAGCTACGCAATGTGTGTTAAAATTTTTAATGCTTTACCTAAACCATTTAAATTGTTAACTAAAACTAAATTGAAAGTGGAACTGGTAAAATGGTTGAAAGAAAAGTGCTTTTATACAATTGACGAATATTTAAAATGTAAAAATTAATTGTGTGTGTTAATCTGACAAAAGTAGCTATTTTATAATATGTATTATGGTGTTGGGTAATGGCAAATTATAATTATAAATAATGACAAATTTTAAATATGACATAACCTTAGAGTAAGAAAGACATATGTAATAATAATATTGCATGCTGTTGTACAGCATAGTGTGTTGGACTAATTCCTGTACAACATCTACACATTGTAATACCACACTATGAGGCAATAAATAATTTGAATTTGAATTTGAATTAAATTGAAGGCAAACCAAACCGACAACAAAGAGAGATAACAAATATAAGTCACATTCCTTCCATGCTGGGGAGCGTAAGAAAAACAAAGAAAATACCAGCAGCTTCACTTCCCGGGCATACTGTAAAGTCAGTTAAGGGACAGAGATTTTACTGGCATTTTTTTGGACGATAGGCTGACCCCCTGTCACTCCATCATTATAATAACTCCAAATTTGTCAAACGTGATATCAAATGGTTTTAAAGCCTGCGATGTTCCGTCTACCCCATATGGGATACAGGCGTGAAGTCATGTATGTATATATGTATGTAATTGATGAAGGACTTCGCAAAGAATTTTTCCTCTTGGTCACTACTCATCAACAGGAATCTAAAGTGTATGAGTGAGATTCTATATCCGCCATGAGACACCTTTAATACGTAAATGCAAACCAGTCATTTATTTAAACCCTGAATATTAAGTACTACTTAACATAAAAAAGACACTTTATCAAACCTTTTATTTATTTCCTTAATAACATACATTTTCTATTTTTAAAACACACATAATGAACTTCGAACCCTACAAAACCTTCCTTCAAACACGTTTGAATAGATTTCCCATAACATTTTCCTTTTTGTGAACAAGAGGAAGACGTACCTGTAATTATTAGGTAATGACTAGATAGCCTAGAGATAACACTTCGTTGCGCAAGCGCCGATGCAAGGCTGGTTCACTCGGGCGCACCTCGACTCGACCAATGACGTAATAGTTACACTAGAATAGATTTACAAAACTATTGTGAGTATTGAGGTTGAATTTAAACATGTATGTTTCGTGTGGCTCTCAAATCAAATAAAGGATTTGAGGTATCAAAAATTATAGGAATTTAAATATGAAAAAATAGGAACAGTTTTAAATACTTTCAAATTTACTGCTGTATTTTTTGTGTTTATGGTGTGTGGTAGTCAGAGTTTCATTGGTCACACGAGCTTCTAGACTTAATAATATTTACGGTATCGTCCATTGATACATTTATGGCGATATCAAATTACTGAAATGGTCATTACCCTTATATTATCTATTTCTAGTCCACTATCCACTAATCCATATCGCAACTATATCTCCAATTATAAAAAGAGCAATAGGACGTTTTTGTTTATATTTTGTAAATATTTGTACATACAAAATTGGTCATCTATTATAAGTATTTTTCAAAAGATAATTGTACGCCCTCATGGCTACTTCTGTTATTAAACGATACGTCAAATAATGTTATACAAAATTATAAATATAAAACGGCATTTAGAAGAGTTTCCAATTGCAGTGGCTATCTCCCTGAAATATGTCATTGCTAAAACATATTTGCACTCATAACTTTCTTTGGCCTTCAGTTATTAAACGCAATAGTTCATATTTTTTGCACACATGTTCACATAGCGCCGTTTAGCTCCGTGAAAGTGAGCTTAAATCTTGTATTTTAGATACTAGAAAACGGACGCATAAGTATCAAACATTATACACCCAAACAAATATTTCATGTGAATAAATATGTTCTGTGCGCGGGAATCGAACCTGCGACTAGGCGTTTGGGATTTTGATATATAGAATTGCTCCATCACAACAGCGGTCATTAAAGTAACAGTACATAAAAAGACACGGTAAGGGCTTCTCAATTTAAAGTTAAATATATTGACAGATAATTTCATAAACAAAACTGACAAGTTTAAAGAGGTTTTATGGCGTAAAAAAGCTGCTTCGACTCCCGTATTTGGTTTTAATAGGTTTGAGAAATTTTAAGAAATAAGGAAGTGATTTTCATGATGTGACAACACATGAGAGAAATTTTATGTTTATCCTATAATTAGCCAGTTCTGCCGGTTTTACTTGGGTTTACACGCGTCACTTCTGAACCCGTGGTTTCCGTAATGAAAATGAAGGTACAATCACCTCCCGTCCCGGTGTTCCAGTTAAGAAAATTTTCCCTAGAACGGCTTTTGGATCGAAGCTCCGCCTACTTTTCTCTGTAGCCAATGAAACAATATAGATCTCGTATCTATAATCAATATAATATAAGCGTAATTTATCATAATATTACTGACTGGCTTATTTATCTAGTTAAAATAATATGATAGTAAAAGGAGCTAACCGAACTGCCTAGTTATTAAAGTCAAGTGAATTTAGCTTTAAAGGTGGAACACCGGAACATTTTTCGATAGTACCTTCCTCAAGAAATATTCTATCAAATGCAAAAGTTTTTCAATTTCGATCGGTAGTTACACAAAGCAGCGCGTTTAACCTAACAAATCTTCAACTAGTATAGATATGAACTACTGAAAATGTAAAATATATACTGAAAACACAACTACGCTTTACATAATTTTATGTTTGACATAAAATGCTCGAGTAACCTACATTGCAGTTGTAAGTTTATTATACTTCACAGTGATATAACTTTTATATTACCATAAAGTGAGAATCACTTCAAAATAATAACGAGTTCTGTATTAAAAAAAAAGAATATGTTGAGTGTTGAGTATTGTAAACTAAACCAGTTCCTTTTGAAATTTATTTGACGCCTAGCTGCCACCACACTATTTGCTAACACTTAGGCTTAATTCGCACTGGTTTAGTATCTAATTAAATCAATTACAAACACGTATATGCCACCAACGCAGGCTACATTACTTTCTATTCTGAATGAACATTGATTTTGATAAGAATTTGAGACATATAATATTTTTAAAAGTTGCAAACAGATTGGATAATTAGGTATGTCTAGATTGCCTAGTCTCTGCCAAACTCAAAGGGAAACACTCGTGAAGCTATTATATGTATCTGTAGGTATGTATCAGTTCCAAAACTCAAATATCACATTTTGTCTTCAATGCTTTCTTATTACCATACAATCAACTGAAAAACCAAAGCTTCGAAATTTGAAATGGCAATTTTATGTATCAAATCCGGTAGGTACGATAATGTAAGATACAGCAAAACGATTAGTTTCAAACACCATCCAGAACCCTAAAAGGCCTAACAATTTAAAACCCATTCATCGCAGAGAATCAGATCGAGACGGAGTTCCGCAGTAACTGTGAAGATTACACGGAAAGTGTGTTTTATTCGGCATCACCGAGATATAATCACGCAGTATAAGGAGGAAAATTACTCGGAAACACTGTTGCTTGGGGGTAGCGTGCGTTTGACCTGTCAGTGTTTTGATTTAAAATGCCGAAGTGACAGGAAGATTATAGTGAGACTCTTCCTTTTGAATCTTTGCTATTGACGTATTTTTGTGTTTTTACGCTCAGTTGAATTACGCAGACGGAGAAACTTCATGTAAGGTATACGAATTGTTAAGAATAAGGATGAAAGAGGCTCCAGTGGCAATTAAACTCGTTTGTCTGTCAAGTCTTGTCAAAGTCAGAGTTCTTTTTAAACATTAGTAAGGCTGCGTTTCCACTGATGCGGAGCTGCGCGGAGAGGATCGGAGTTGAGTGGAATAAAGCATTATTATTATATTATTAATTAAGTACCTATGAATACATAACACAGATCATATGAAACAGGATGTCAATCCCAGCTTAATACACCCAGTGATAATTGATGATTTAGTTATTAAACACTGTTTACGTATTTTAACACCCATTTGACCACTACACAACCTAGCTGCCCTCCAAACCATTATATGAATATCCGTTCAACTCTGCTCCACTCCGCTCGTGCTGTTTCCATTGAAGCGGAGCGGAGATTCCGAGCACACTGATTGGTCTATTCAGGTGCCGCTAAGCTCCGCTCTGACCAGCTCCGCGTCAATGGAAACCCAGCCGTAAGGCCGCTTTTTCAGAAAATATATATTGGCTTTAAGTAAAAGAACATCCTTAAAAGTAAAACTTTTTCGACGGCTTTGCTTATTGAGTACACAAAATTATTCGCAAATAATACATGGTCGTTTAAACTTGGAACTTGGGACTTGACTTCTTTTTTGTTTAGACAGTATAAAATACCCATAAACCTTTATAGTATACATAAAACCTTTAGCAATTTTTGACGAAAACAAAATAATATGTGCATATTTTAGATTTTTTGAAGGTTTTTTATAAGTGACCTTCAACCTCATCTCTCGGTCTCATTGAGTAGTAAAAATTATGAGGTTGAAGCACACACTGAGGATGGAAATGGCTCTTCATAAAGTATTGTGTGTATATCGTGGTTAATTCTAAGCATCACAGGGTGATTCATATGTCAGATCGTCGACACGTGAGACATTAGTTGAAATTAAAGTAAAATATAGTGTTGCCAATAACAACGGGAAATATCTTATGCTACTGCTTCGTAGGTATCATTTTTTAGATTTCACACTATCTAAAGCTATAATGCCAAAAGGCGCTTACCAAAAAGGTAATACTTATTCAAATACTAGCCACCGCGCACGGTTTTACCCGCGTAACTTTTGATCCCGTGGGAATTTCGGGATAAAATATAGCCTATAACCTTCCTCAAGAGTTAGGCTATCAAATGCAAAAAGAAATTTTCAAATCCCACTTGTAGTTTCTGAGACTAGTGCGTTCGAACAAACAAACTCTTCAGCTTTATATATACTTATTCAAATATTCCTCATGCCCATCCTACCTCAGCTTGGTAGTCACTGGCACTAATTTTGCATAAAACTATTTCATAACTTCACCAACATTATACTGTAGTTTAGCCATGAGCTCAAGAGCCAGTTCCTTATCAATAACGTTGCTTGAGTACCCCGTTCACGACAACTACCTCATTTCATTTCAATCAACAAAAAATAGTTTATGAATCCAATTTAATGATTCAAACTTGATTTGAATCTGAATCCTATTATATTTACAACACTTTTTGTGCACTTAAATATAAGGCAAAATACGGCCTTGCCGAGATGTTTCATCTTCACTCTTTTTTTAATTAATCTATAGCTGACAGTTCTTAATGTACTGAAATAAGAATAAAGTGAAATTAAAATATTATTTTAAAGGTGGCATAATCATACGCTCTTATGCACGTGCAAAGTTGATAAAAAAGTTATACCTCCAGTCGAGTACCGTCTGCAAAATAGTAAATTAAATACTCTTTTATTGTAGAGGTTGCCAAACCGGAAAATAAAAGATATCTTTGGGTATAATGACTCAGGTAGAGTCACCATTCACAACATTTTGATCAATAGAATTTGCGCATTTTAAACTAAAGTCCGGGAATCTAAACAAGGAATCTCCACAATTTATAATATACATAACATACATAATTTGTATAAAATTATAAATAAATCAAATAATATGTTTTCATTTGGGAATACCTCAAACAATAGATACAAGTAATAAAGGAACTAGGTTAAAATAATTTGCGCATGTGATTGCATTATAAAAAATAAAATTTAAAACAAAAATAGAAAGTCGCATAATACACGAAAAAAATTAAATAATAGGATTAAAGCGGTTCTGTTATTTTCTTGATGTTATTTACTAACTTTTTTAAAACTCTAACCTGTTCTTACGATTCTGTCTCACTATCATTCAAAATGTCAAATGTACATTAGCCTTCTTTACACCTACAGATAAACACGGTGACTTCAAAAATAATTTGAGCAAATTACAGTAGTCAGTATGACGTCCGTGCTACCGAGAACACATTAACTATCAAATAAAATACTAATCAACCGTATTTTCGGTATATTTGCCAACCCTTATGGTTAAAAAAATATTTTATTCAATATTATGAATCGTAAAAACCTAAGACAGTAGTTAGACCTCAACGAATCCGGATTCAGTACTGTGCAAGTGAATAATAATTAAGATTCGTCAGAAAATATCTCAAACCCAGCTGAACCAATCAAGGTGGAATACAGCTCAATCATTCAGTAAATTAAATGCATTAATAAGATCACTTTTATGCTGTCGGTCAGTTATTAACAGACGTACAAATTGCTCGTCATTACAAGTTTTTTCTGCGCGCGCGCCTCCTCTTTGTGGTTGCTCAAAATTATATTATATCCAAGCAAAGTACACAGAAATATGCTGGGTTTATGATTATTAAATAATGCATAATTGAAAACACAGTACTTAACATTTTAGTTATTGCAAAGAAAACCTTACTTTGTAATTCTTCGTAGAATTGAATTAAATAGAGAAGATATGGACGACATTATAGTTTTATTGAAGGTTCGATTTGTGGTTTAAATGAAATTCTTGGTCAACATATACTTACTAATAGTAAAGTCTGCGGTTAAAATTTTAATATTTTATAAGAGTATTCCCATATTATTGTATATCGTTTATAATATTATATCATCCAATAGCACAGTTTTCCGGAGACGGATTTTCCCGACTATTAAAATCAAAATATCAATCAATCAATCTCATATCAATGTCAGTTAAAAAACTATTACAAGATACTCTACAAAAGAAACGTAGTTGCTGTATGTAGTAGCACTTAAATTGCCAAATTCGTTTTAAACTAGGTATTCATATAGGCGGGATAAAAATTGTACAATGTATGCAAGGTGTCCCATACCTTGCACGACTAACTGAAATGGAAGAAAGGTAGAGGTAACAGATATATGATGCAACCCATATTTAACTCTTTCTGTGGACAGTTAGTCATGTCGTTGAAGTCGTCGTGGCGCCGTGGTTACTGTGTGTATCTTACGATATCACAGGTTAAGCAACGTTCGGCGCGGTCGGTACTTGGATGGGTGACCGCCGACCGTTCGTTTCTCACGGCGACTTCCGTGCTTCGGAGGGCACGTTAAGCTGTCGGTCTCGGGTGCTGTATACTTGTATACAGTAGTCGTTAGGGTTTGTCAGAAGCCATATCGGCACCCTGAAAATTCTGACATCCACCACCCAGCACTGGGCCAGCTCGGTGGATTATGGCCTAAAACCTCCTCGTCACCCAGAGGAGAGACTCATGCCCTGCAGTGGGCCCATTACACGGAGTTGTGATGATGTGGACAGTTAGTCAATTGATTTGAAAATTTTATAACTTTTCAAGTTAATTTTCACAATTAACGTCAACGTTCAATATTATCAGCATGTTAAATATTTCATCTTTCGTTTTTTCCTTGTATTAAAAAAGAACAAGAAAACGTCTTGTTGAACATACAACCGCTCCTAGCGAGCTGTCAAAAGAATGCAATATTTTAATCCATCCATGTTTCCATCCATTCTTCTATGTTTATATTTATCGGCTCATTATGCACAGATAGTACATACCTACATATTATATTCACATACTACAATCAACAACGTTGAAGCAAAAATAAACACAAAACTCTTTTTTACGCTGAACTTATTACTACTACTAGAGGCACGCAACTTCTTAAATCGAGATAACAGGACCGTACTCCGAATGCAGCTCAAAATAGCTTATCCAACTTATAAAATAACGAAGAAGATCAAAAAAACATATTTATACATAAAGATTGCAAAACTGTTTGCAGCACAAGGACCATAAATCTTTAGGGCAAAGACAACCAACTGGGCCGACTGGTCTATATTGTCTTTGGTTCACATACACACTCATTCTGCTAAATACAATCACTGAAGCACTTTCGAACTTAAGTTTAAGAGGGGAAAGTTTACTTTAAAAGTACGAGCGCAATTTTTAGGAGGCCATAAGATAGAATCCGATGACATTCAGCTTAGTACCCTGCAGTTTTATTATTTTGCATGACTGTGTAGCTTATTTTTGCATATTCAATATTATTATGTTCTTTAATTGTAATCGGATGGGGAGTAGGCGTCGGGATCTTTATTTGAGCAATAAAATTTTATGGCGTATTGCATGGATCGTGTTGTTTCTTACCACGATTTGTTCACGTATCTTCTTCTGCTGGCCGTACATGGGATGGCATCGAATATTGTTCGGTCGTTTTCTGAAATGAAAATAAAGATTACTTCATGCTATTTAGATTTTTATGTTCTAAGAGGCAGTCAATATTTCTTGTTTGATCTTATACTCAGTTTTCTCACATGAAAGTGCTTGATTTATTCTATAGTAATAAAATTATTGTGAGGGTTGTTTTCTTTTGTTAATCGTTTGAACACTTTTACGATCAACATGTCTATTACTGAAGATTCCTTTCTCACGTAATATGCCTGTTTTATTTAATTATAGGGTATTTCAATTTATGAAATAATCATGATCCATTAACTTGTAAAGGTATTTCGAAACCAAAACAAGGATAAATTTTTAAATATTTCAGTTTACTAAACTTTAATAAAAAATGTGCTTTGTTCTTAAGAAAAATAATGTTTAGATGGAAATTTATTATATATTATATATATATCTCTAGAGTTAAGGAAACAAATAATGTCTACCTAAGTTTTTTCTATTGTCAAATTATTTAAAAAAAAAGCTGTCTTAACCTTATAGGTGCATAGCTATTTAAATAAAGATTTTTAAAAAAATAGTTTATACCTGATTTAAGAAAAAAACCCTTACTAAACAAGTAGTTTTAAGATTAGAACCTACGAATATACCGAATATGGCGGAATGATTGATTAGAGTTTTCGCCTCCTCCGGCGCCATTTTGGAAAATATATTTTAAACTAACCAGTTGGATGATTCTCTAATCTACAATTAGTAAGATATTTGCGAGATTACAAGGGTTAACATTAAATCAAAGTCGTTTTTAGTCATATTTTATGCTCATTTTATGGGTGGGTTTCATCGCATTTAATTATACTCTACATATTAACTCCATGTTTCTGTACGTTAAAAATACTTACTAAAGTCACACGAAACCATTTTTTTATATATTTTGGGTAAATACGTTAGTATTAATATCTTAGTAATAATATTTTAGGTCTTCTATAATACCTACAAATTCGATTTTGATACGACTATAATAGATTTGCCAAATTAAGGCTGGAAAACAATCATACACCATCTATCTACAGGGCGACTGGTGACAAATTTTAGACACTGAAGGAGTCTTCCATGCTGGACTGGGAGCGAAAGAAAAACATAGAATGTACCAGCTGCATCTCTTCCCGGGTAAACTGTAAAAGTCAGTTAAGGGACAGAGGTTTTAAAGGCGTTTTTGTGGGCGATAGGCTGACCCCCTGTCACTACAATAGTCTGTCTCCATCTTTATAATACCTCCAAATTTGTCAAATGTGACATCAGATGATCTTATAACCTCTGGTGTTCTGCCTACCCCATAAGAGATACAGGCGTGAAGTTATGTATGTATGTATGTAAGGAGAGCACTCAGTACTTGATTCTGGTCATAATTATAAAATAAAAGTAGGCACTTAATTTTTCACTAAAATTGCCTTTAAATAAATAAAGTTTTTTTACTATGTACTTTACTTAAGTCTGAGTCAATCACGGCACGTGACCAGGCACGCTGCCAATGCTAGTTTAACCATGCGTTGCGTAATCAATTCTTTACCTTTCGGTTAAGTTTACTCAGTAAATAATTAATATTTAATTTTTATTATATTTTTTCTCTTCATGTATGATCTCAAACTTTCACTTCCTTGAATTTCAAAAGTGACCCACCACACGCCCTGTAGGTATATGATAGTGAATTGCAACTGAGCCTCCGGACACGACATGTCTTCAGATGTAACGGATTCCTAATGCTTTTCCAATCTCAGGGGTTACTTAAAATCGCCTATTGAACCAGTTATTTCGCTGTACGACCCTAGAAATTGTATAGGATAATATGTAACCTGCTGATGGGCACATGTAAGGATATTTTTTGAACCAGTGGTAGATACTTAAAGTGAAAATATCGGAATTCATATATATTGAAGTGTAAGCAAATTAATTTGCGTCTACCTTTGCACAATAAATTAGAGGCTATACTGGGGAGAGGGGACTAGGCCCTTAGAACAGACTATATAAAATAGTTTAGTTAGGGCTCTAGTAACACTGTACTAAAAAAAAAAAACAATAAGCCTTAAGAAACTTATAATTTCAATATTAACCCAGCATCTGTGGCATATGTAACAAAGTTATATTATAATAGTTGTTAAATTTTTTTTTTTTCTGTAAATTTTTTGTATGGCATGAATAAAGAATTTATTATTATTATTAATATTATATTTTTAACTCCGGTTAATCCCTGGAAGGACAAACTTAGATTTGCCGTTCGCCGTTCAACCGCTACTTTTTTTACAGTAAATTTTATATGCCAAATTTCGTGATTCTATTTCAAAGATACCTTTAACCCTAGAAATTTCCAATCTCTTGAGGAATTTAAAACTGAAATGTCCTAACTTTCTATAGCGTTGATTGATAAGACACATTTCAAGTCGTTTTTTTTTACTGACGAAAAAATTTTTGAAAGAAAGATAGAAGATATGGTTTCATATTCCTGTTACCTTATCCCATGTACCTTAAAAATAGGGTTAGCTACTTCAATAATATTCCCGATATTTCGCCGCAAGCGCAGCAATAAAACGTGGATCATAAGAAAAGAGGGTGAGCGCCAGCCGTATGCCCGCGCCTGCAGCTAGATATTTAGCATAAAGAATCTATGTCCGCATCTAAAACTAATTTCTACCATTCTATTCTTTATTTAGGAAGGAATCAATGTCTATAAATAAATTAAAAAAATAATAATAATAAAGACATGATTCCTTGTCCAATGTCGCAGTTAGGTTAAACAAAAACTTATATAGGTAAAAACTCGTTCTTATTTAAATATAGTTTATTAAACTTATTTACGACTTATAATTTAAAACAACACGTCTTGACATCATTCAAAGTGCCACGCGACCTCAAATAATTTAAGTGGGTTTTTTAATGCTCTGCATTCGTTGATTATAGTGGGTTAGGGGTGGGTATTATAGTTATTTTATTTTTATTTTATTTTCACATTTTTGGAAAACTTAAAGCTAGGTTTTTAAGATTATATAAACAAATTTAAGTAATGTGATGGCCATTTACAAAGTTTCCACTTATAGTTAAACAAAAATTTATATAATTTATAAAATAATATAATATATATATATGCTATAACTACCGCATTTTTAGGGCTAACAAATGAAAAAAAAACCTGCAACTTGTTTCTAAGATTAACGCGTTCACATAAACAAACACTACACCGTTATTATATTAGTATAGATAAAAGGCTTTTATAACATGGTTCATTGAAGAAAGGAATTGAAAATGGCGGCGCTTATCATGTTCTCTTGCTCGCACACTTGTGCCGTCTATACTCACTCTCGCGCGTACAGTCAGTAAAAAATATTTCAGTTTAATAAATTGTTAAATTATATTTATTAATGTATGATTTTTTATCAATAATTATTTTATTGGACATTGTCTTTGTAGGTATTTCTTGGTGTCAATGTCGAGCACGACAAGTGTTACAAATCTGTCAAATAAATTTACTTGAATCTGAACTCTATGCCGTCGACATTAAGTTAAAATTGGTTGGGGAATTTTGACAGTTAATGTAACGCTTGATCTGTTGGCTTCTGTACATCGTTTTTTCTCAACCTACATCTTTTGTTGACATAGTTTTTTTCGTCAACGATGTCGATACCACAGATGCTACTTTGCCACTTGCTGCTAATATATAAAGCTGAAGAGATTGTTTTTTTTTTTTTTTGTTTGTTTGTTTGTTTGTTTGAACGCGCCAATCTCAGAAACTACAAGTGGGATTTTTGCATTTGATAGCCCAACTCTTGAGGAAGGTTATTATTAAAGGTTATAGGCTATATTTTATCCCGAAATTCACACGGGATCAAAAGTTACGCGGGTAAAACCGCGCGCAGTGGCTAGTGTTAAATAAGCGTTTTTCGGTGGGTTTTTGTAAAAACGTTGTGTTGCATCGTTGCATGGAATGAAGTCGTTGCACATCGTATGAATGGCATACACGAAACTGGAAGAGATTTCATATCAATATTTGAATCTCTTAATCTTTTACCAAATCCAAAGAGGCGGTGATAGCGATCCACGTAGAAAATATGCATTCAGATCTGCAGTTTGAAAAGCAATAATCATAATATTTTAGTTACCTATTATAGGTAACAACATGTCATAACATGTTGTTTTCTAAGTAGCGCAAAACTTTTAGTGTGACCTACGTATGTAAGAATTATATGAGCAAATAATCACAAAATTTACAGTTTAATGCTATATGTTGAATTCCTTGTGGCACCATGTTTACCGCATATCAAACGATATCACACGTTAGGATGGGTGACCGCCGATCATTTATTTCACACGACGACTTCCGAGCTTCGGAAGGCGCGTTAAGCAGTCGGTCCCGGCTGCTGTATACTTGTATACAGAAGTCGTTAGGGTTTGTCAGAATCCATTTCGGCGCCCTGAAAATTCTGACATCCACCAACGATCACTGGGCCAGCTCGGTGAATCATGGCCTAAACTTCCCAGTCACTCAGATGAGAGACTCATAGCCCTGTAGTGGGCTCATTGCACGGAGTTGCGATGATGATGATTATGTTAGCTTGTCCCACCTGCCACTACTATTTTATAATTAAAACTATTATTTAAAAGCTCTTTTAGTCTTATGTGCTTGTTTTGTGCTTTTTAGTTGAAACTTACTAGGTATAACTCTGCAGTCGAGTTTTGTAGTTAATGTAATTAATATTTTATTATTATTTTTGAATTGAAAAAAAAATCATTTTTTTTGTTAACTGTACTATCTGTCAACTTCTGTACAGGCCGCCATTTAAGATTCCTTTCTTTCTTTATTCCTATCTTAGTTCTGACGTCAGTCTAAGCCAATGTGCTCAACGAAATTCAAAAGGTTGGAAAGATTGTCTAGGTACAAAGATATAATACATAATGGTGAATTATTAAAATTGCCATCTACATTTAAGAAACCCAATAAACTATATTCATTGTAAGTATTTAAGACAGATTGAATTTGCAAACATGAATAAGTACACCTAGGTTCTGTTATTCTCTAAGGAATCGATTTATTTAGTAATTTAAGCGTTTGTCATTTAATAACAAGTCTCCATGTAACATAGAAGTAATGTATTCTTCAGATTTATGGCCCAGCAAGCCTTTGAAATTCACCGTGCTTGCTCGCACTTTGCTTTAATTTAAATAATATTCAAATAGGTTTTAAATATAATGGCGCTAGCCTAATCGAAATTTAAATTACAGCAGTTTGAATTGCGTTTTTCTAAGATCCAATTAGGTTCGCTGGTAGAATATGAAACTATTTCCGATTGTCATAAACTCGGTTTAACTGTAATGAAATGGTAGGTTCTATAGTTTAAGTGGTTGTAAATTGTAAAGTCTTGACAAAGGGAGTCACCTTGGGTGGTTTGTGTATAAACATTAGTATTAATTAAGAAATTTCGATTCATATCTAGATTATTAGTTACGCGATTCGAAAATAAAGAATCTTCAATATTTTATCGGGTGGAAGATTTTAATCGTTCCATGATCACGACTTTGATCAAGAGATTAAATTAACTAAAATTTAACGGGATAAAATTCTAACTTATTGATTGGTTTCAATATTGAATCCCAATTTAAATCCATACTAAAACAAATCTGGATATGGAGAAAAAAACGGAAAGCTCTAAATAGATGTCGCTTCATACGCTTGACCCATAACAAACTATCAAATAAACAAGTTGTAATCAAAATTGCTTGTTCTGTGTACTATTTTGGGGTAAATAAACCTATAAAATAATGTAAGCACATGTATCAAAATATGAAAAATGTGGACCGTAATATGTACATTTCCACAAAAGTTTAAATCAAGTAACATCCACAAGTTCCGCATGTGTATATCCTCAGAGACACTGTGGTATCCATTTTCTATAAAACTTATGACGCAATGATGCATTTCTAATATTTTGATCAAAATCGCTGTAAAATTAACTTTTGCTATGGTATTTGACAGTTGTTTGTTATGGGTCAAGCGAAATCAGCGCCTCTAGAGGAATAAGAAGGTTGTACCCCATTGGTTGTGTTCGCCTCAACCTATGTGCTTTGATTATTCAAAAAAATAATAAAACCTTTTTTTTCTTACATAGTTAAGTGATTACATACACCATAGGTTATATACCTCTCCATAAGAAACAAACCAAACGAGCCGAAAACTCCAAAACAGCATTCCAACTTGCGCACGCACATCATTTTTATTCCAACAATTACGACAAACTTCCTTTCATTTTCCCAGGACTCGAACCAAGGTCTCCCCAATGTGACCCTACGACTTTCGGCAGCCGGTTTTCGACTGTCCCATTGGCCACGCAAAAACATATCTTATGGCTATTGTTGTAAGGTTTCTCTGAGCGTATGGAAATGGAAAGTAACCTTGAAAAGAGGCTGTGTTTTTTGCGCACTTTACATGTATGTTATTACATCACTAATGAGCGCCTATCGATCATGTTATCGAAGTAAGCGCGATTTAATTATGGTGTCCTCGAGGCAAAGAAAGTTCCTAAATCTTATAAAGTTGTTGTGATAAATATTTTTATTTGTAGGAATCGTATAATCTATATATAAAGCTGAAGAGTTTGTTTTTTGTTTGTTTGTTTGAACGCGCTAATCTCAAGAACTACAGGTGGGATTTGAAAAATTCTTTTTGCATTTGATAGCCCAACTCTTGAGGAAGGTTATAGGCTATATTTTACCCCGAAATTCTCACGGGATCAAAAGTTACTCGGGTGAAACCGCGCGCGGTGGCTAGTTTAAGATATTGCACTAAGTCATTGATGAATCGTAAAATTTGAATAACAAAATTATTATAAATATGAAAGTGTATTGTAATATGTATTGTTGTTGTAGAAATAAACTGTTACATACGAGTTTATACAAGTAATAGTAGGTATTTGTGTAGGTATGTGAAATTACTCATAGATTTCTGCTTATATGACAAATGCATCTATCATCCACGATCTAACAAAGCTATACATACTTCTAAATACACCTTATACAAACCGCTAGTAGGTATCTGCGCCCACGCATCTTATGACTAAGGTCTAATGAACCAAGAATTCGAAAATGGAAGGATTTACTCGTTATGGCAAGATGTAGAGATTAATTATCTATGATTGGTCGGTCTAAGGATCAAGAAATATTCTGTTAATGATATGATGGTTGATTGCTTCTAAGTAATCGCTAATGATTAAAAAAGTTGACGATTTATTCATTAGATCGATTGCAGATAGAACTGTGAAACTTAAGAAGTATTTATACAATATTTTTTCTTTTGTTATTGGAACGGAATAAGCCCCAAATAGGCTTACTTTATATTGAAAAGTACCAAAAAGCGTTATTTATAAAACATTTTAAGGTCTCTTCTATTCCAAAGGACTTTTGAATTCTGGTAGGCCATAAAAAAGCTTTGTATATTTATTATAAGATAATTTTAAAAAGGTACGCGTCCAGCCTTAATGTCATAATAACATCTTTACATAATACCTGAAGGTCAAAATGTCTTGTGCCCCAAAATGCCTGAAATCTAAAATGCCCGAATGTAAAAATGTCAGATTATGAAAATGACAGTCGATGTACAGTCGAGTAGAAATGCTGGAATGTGGTTTGACGGTATATTAATTAAAAAAATAGAGGATAACTTAACAAACATACTTTATTTATTTTAGTTAAATTTAAACATACTTCCTGTGATATATGAAGATATAAAAAATTAGTGGTGTATTGGAAACATTGGAAAAGATCCATTTATAATTAATAAATTGATCTTATTGAATTCGTCTCTGCGGTTTCCTTTAGAAAATGGTGAATTTTACGAAATAGAAGATGGTGTGTTTGTAACTTGTTTTCACGTTCTTATATATAATTATCCCTCACATTTAACGCGACGTTTCGGTATCTTTACAAACGACTTTTTAGTGACTTATTTTTTTTTGCTTATACTATAAAAAGCTTCCATGCTGGACTGGGAGCGAAAGAAAAACGTAGAATGTGCCAGCTGCTTCTCTTCCCGGGCATACTGTAAAGGTCAGTTAAGGGACAGAGGTTTTAAAGGCGTTTTTGTGGGCGATAGGCTGACCCCCTGTCACTACAATAGTCTTTTTCCATCTTTATAATACCTCCAAATTCGTCAAACGTGACATCAGATGGTCTTGTAACCTCTGGTGTTCTGCCTACCCCATAAGGGATACAGACGTGACGTTATGTATGTATGTATGTATAAAAATAATTACTTAATTCGGTATTTAAATCAACATGAATGAACAATAAATGTGCACTATTTAATAAAATATGTTCTAGAGTGTCTCAAATATTAGTAGGTAGCTAATATTATAAGGTTATGATCTCTCTCTACACTTCCTCATTTAAATAATAGTTTCTGTAGATTGCCTAATTAACCTTATTAAGATTTCATCACAAAAACAACTCTATAGGTACTCACAAAATATCGTAATTTTCACCACGAGCAATCGTAAGTATAACTATCATAAAATCGATTCCAGCTCAGTATTACTAACAGTAAGGTTTAAAAATTACATTCCATTACAACTTAATAGATCACAATTTATCAGATGCGCCATAAAAAACGAAATTCCACCGTCCCGTTGACAGGTAGCCGAGTATCTCTAACTGTACTATAAGAAGTACATGAACCGTTGGCTTTGTATCTATCGATACAGAAAGCAAATGGGAACCTACTATTGTTGTGGAGGTTACGGAGACCATGTCAACCTAAACGGTAACGTTAGATATTACAATACGTTACTTTAAGACATAACAGCGTACGGTGTTCCACGATCGTTGGTTTATATTTAGTATGAAAGTTTAATTAAAGCTCACGCAACTTTTGATGCGAGTTGTAAATACGGTTGTAAGCATTTTGTTTTTTTATGTATTATGATTAATTATGATAGTAACATTGTTTCTCTTGTTGCATGTTGTAATAATTGAGGATCAAACGAACTTCTAAAGTGAAGTTCGATCCTAATTATGTGAACAGCTTCTTTCGAAGCGATTGAGGTTTACTTTATGTAGTAGCGCCACCTACTGCTAGCCTTTGCACGGATTTTAGAGTCTATGATAAGGGTTCTTTTCTTTTTTTTTTTTTTTTTAACAACTGTCACATTTCGCTCCCTATGTCAGCATCCAGTCTACAGAACTCATTTTGTTTAAAGTCAATCTGTCTTATTCCTGTTTGTTCATTTCACTATATTGGGGTTGGGTAAAATACAAATATAAATTGAAATTACTCCATGTTGAAACATATTCATATTATGCTCATTTCAAAGCATATAAACGGGTGGGTTTATATTAAATCGCTTCGAAAGAAGCTGTTCACATAATTAGGATCGAACTTCACTTTAGAAGTTCGTTTGATCCTCAATTATATTTCACAGCTTCTTTCTTCGCGATTGAGGTTTACTTTATGTAGGATGTTTAAAGATTAGTTATAGTGAAATGAATTGGCAGAGTAGTAAGGTAAAACTCTTCAATAGTAAATAAACATACTTATTGAAAACAATTCAACAATGATTAGGCAAATTATTTTTCGTTACAAAGTTTGTTATAATTTCTAGCAAGGACTGAGGAAGAATCCGACCATCCTGCAGTCCTTTTGATAGGTCAATAGAAACTCCTAAATAAATAGCTCTTGATGTAGCAGCATGTCATGTACTATGTGCACTAAAAATATTTTCATCAATACCACTGAGAGTTAAAGTGTTTTTAACCCAGTGACTTAAAGTTTGGAAACCTATATGTTTCTTAAAACTAATAAACAAATTATCAGGTTTCCTTAAATTTTCGTTTTATTTATATACTTACTTCTGTAAGGTTTTTGCTGGACAAATTTCTGGACGAATATTAAAAAACGGAAACTTTACCAAGGTCTGTTTACTATTAAATTTAGAGGTTTTTATAAACCCTTTTATGAGTACTTTTTTAGTTATTAAAATATTTTTAATCTTTGTCACGGATAAAATTTGAACACGATGTTCCGTTACAAGAGCTATTAGTGTAACAGTTTTCTTGGAAAAGAGTCTTTAAGTCAAGGTCTTCATTAGGAAATTTTGTAGGTAAGTAGCTCAATACAACTGCTGGATCCCAGTAAGATCATACTTGATGTGGTTGGTCTTCACATAACGACTCCTTTCATGAAACTTTTTAACCTGTCATATTGGGAATTTATGTTTAATATTAATGATAATGCAGATCTATAGCTATTAATAGTACCGTACTTAGCACCTTTTTCGAAAATTTCAGTTAGAAAATGAACAATTATTGGTTTAGAAGTTTGAGTAAAACTAAAATTATTATTTTTGCAATATTCAATCCACGCCTTGATACCTCCTTCACACTGTCTCGGTAAGAATTATCCAACAAAGATGCCAACATAATTTCAACGGACTTTGAAGACAGTGATCTTTTTACTAACGCTTGCTGAACAATTTCGCGGCAACCAAGGTTAACGTTTAATGAAGGTTGTGCGCAGATTTGGTAGATAGTGATGATATCACGGTTGAGCGGGTGAAATTTTGTGGTTAAGCGGCATTCATAATGCCTTATTAAATAGATAGTCTGAATATTGAATTTGTAGATTTTCTTTCTGATTATCGTGTATCCGTGACTCGGTAGAAATCGCTTTGTATCTGGCCAATCTTCGATTATTTTGCTGCGATTCTTAGGAAACACGTTTTCTTATGTTTTAGTAACATTAAACTTGTTATTATTTTGGCAATTGGAAACGTAGTATTACGATAGTGTGTGTTTAATGAACCACGGAGATAGGCAATAACGTCGAGATTGAAAAGATTGAAAATTGAAAATGCGTTGAACTTGTTGCAATTGACAAAAGAGCTGGATTTTACTGTCGAACTGTTTGACATCCCATTCAGTGTCATTAAACTGTTTTCGTGACAAACTCTCAGCTTCTATATTATCTTTTGAAGTAATATAAGATGTAAAGATATTGATCTTACGCATTTCACGCTATTTCCATTGGTCTCGGGTAATATGATCCATATGTGAAAACTGAACAATACCCATTCTATTTATACAGGTAATGGTAATATCTATTCGTAACAATATATCACAATCGTAACTACCATAATTATGCGAATGTTTTAAGTCCGAAAAAACTGCTTTTAATTCCAGAGTATTAGTGTGTAGCGACGACTCGCTTTCCTTCCAATGACCCGCTGCCTCTTTTCCATCACAAAACCCGCCCTAGCCAGTATTATGATGCGTCAGGATAGATAGTTTTAGTGTATTGGCCTGTTCTAAGAGGAGAAAAGCCCTCTTCTAGATAATTTAACCACCAAGTAAATTCATATTTATTATATCTGGGTAAATTCACTACCTGATCATAAGTAGGATTTTTATTTGGTGACAATATTTTAAATTGCTCGAATAACTTTGTGTATTATTTTTTCTATTTTAAGAACTTATTTTTTTTTTTTTTTTTGGGGGTAGTTTTAAAATAATTTTCTCTGAATCAAAAATAAACCCAAGGAATTTACATTGTGTTCTAGGAACAAAGCAACCTTTTTTCGTATGCATTATGAAACCTAAATTTATTAAAATATGTTTTGTAATCCAAACATTCTCATTACAATCATCACAATCTTTGCCAATGTAAAATATATTATCTAGATATATTATGGATGAAAAAATTATCCCGACGTAAAAATTCCATGACTGGTTTTAATATTTTAGTAAATACTTATATAAAGAGCGGTGCATAAGTCAAACGTTTAATATTTGAATTCATATAAAACGTTGTTATATTCAAATCGAAGGTACTTTCGGAAAGACTTATCAACATTGATGAAAAAATAACATGTAGCATTGTTTTGTTAACTTATCAGCGGTTCTGTAATCTTCCATTTTGAAGTGTTTTGTAGTAAATTAATTCAAAGATTTTAAATTATGTATGAAGCGATTTTCACCGTATAGCTTGAGCACAAGAAAAAATTTGTGATAAAATTTACCTGGCTCATGAGAACATACGAATATAGCATTTATTTTTAATAGTTTATCCAACGCTAAAATATAATCTTTATGGCCATGTATTGACCTTGGGTAAACACAAGAGCTACTTTGTTTAGCGGGCAGATATTTAAAAGGTCTTTAGTAACCAGCTATTCACGATAATATTAATGGATCACTCGTTATCTAAGCCCATTTTTGATGAAAATATCGTAAACGTCCATCGCACTGCACCTGGTGGTTTATTTCCGCTGGTTGCTAGTGTTCCACGACCGTTCGTGGTAGGTCCTACGTGGCGGGTACGTGTAGCTCTGCTGTGGAGCTCGAGCCGGCAGCTGTGGCTGCGGAGATGACGTCGTCGTTTTTTGCAATTTGCAGCGTTTCAGCAACATCTCCTCCCAATAGATAATCATCGCAACTTGTATTGGTCAGCGTGTCACGCAGGCATACGTTTATGGAACTCATTATTATGTTACGATGAGTTTTAGTTTCCCTATTCTGGCTATCGCGACAAGCGTAACTCAGCAGTTTTAAAAGTTTTTGCTTCAAAGTTTCATTGAAAATGATGACCATCGCTTGCGATGAAGCTGCCAAGGCGATTCCAATTTGCCCTTTTTTTTTTTTTTTTTTTGTTGAAGTATAGAATCTCCGTTGGGTAAGAGTTTCAGCCAATGCTGCTTTTGCTTCTAAATTTAATAAAGGGAGCAAGTAAATATTTGCAAATTGCGGGTACAAGATAGCCCTCAACAGGCTTATCTTTAGATTCTTTAGATCTTCAGCCGACAACTGCTGGTTTTTAGACCTCTTCCGGGACATTAATCGTATCAAAAAAAAGGCTGATAATGACGGAGGTAGCTCGGGCACTTCAAATCTTGGATTCGGCGTGCAAGACCGCAAATCAGATTAATCGCCAACGGCGATATTATCTGGTAACTGACTAATCAAAAAAATTAATTATATGCATCGAAACTCGATGACTACACGCACATACCATGTGGGTAATTTTGTGTCAACGACATTTTTTCTAATATTTATTAAAATTATATTAGAGATTCTCCACCGTACATCAGATTATATCGCCACCGGCGATTTTATCGAGTAACGGACTAAATAGGAGACTTAATTATATGCATCGAACCTCGATGACTACACGCACATACCATGTGGGTAGTTTTTGTGTCAACGACATTTTTTCTAATATTTATTAAAATTATATTAGAGATTCTCCACCGTACATCAGATTATATCGCCACCGGCGATTTTATCGAGTAACGGACTAAATAGGAGACTTAATTATATGCATCGAACCTCGATGACTACACGCACATACCATGTGGGTAGTTTTTGTGTCAACGACATTTTTTCTAATATTTATTAAAATTATATTAGAGATTCTCCACCGTACATCAGATTATATCGCCACCGGCGATTTTATCGAGTAACGGACTAAATAGGAGAATTAATTATATGCATCGAACCTCCCAACACCGTTGGGTTCTTCGGAATTTGTAATTTGATGTCTCAACCTCCTCGAATTATTTTCTTGAGAATTTTCTCCTCCTTCGATGCACAATTTTTACCATTTAAACTTTTAAAATTTAACTAGCTAATTAATATATTTTAGTCGACGTGCGCAGGCTACAGCACGGAAACGCAGAATGAGTTCTGTAGACTGGATGCTGACATAGGGAGCGAAATGTGACAGTTGTTAAAAAAAAAAAAAAAAAGAAAAGAACCCTTATCATAGACTCTAAAATCCGTGCAAAGGCTAGCAGTAGGTGGCGCTACTACATAAAGTAAACCTCAATCGCGAAGAAAGAAGCTGTGAAATATAATTATTGTAGTCTACTGTCTCAGTACAAGTTTCACCATAAAGTTACGCGTGAGATATTCAACTTGTTAAAAGATAAAAAGTTAAATTTCCTTTTAAATCTAATACTAACAGTGCGTTTAAACCCGCTACGTACAACTTTTTGTAAAGCCTCATCTTCCTAGGTGGCAACTATTTAACAACTATTACAATATAAATCGATTAATTCAAAGAAAATCAAAGTTTAACGTTTACCGCCCTCCATTACAGATGCCATAAGCGGGTATTAGTATCGAGTTAGACGAGTTCCAGGATATTTCCGCGGCCAATTACCGAGTAATTCCTTTCCAATCCTGATTCCGTTCCAATCCTGATAACTTGTTACTCTGATGTAAGATAAATACACCTGATGCGTGGAAATAGTTGAAATATTTGCGCAATGGTATATCCGTTGCAGAAACATAGCGTGTAGCTGTCGAAACTAATATATTCTTGTCTATGATTCTCGTCTACAATGTTTTTAATGATTTTTTAGGGAATAAACTTACGAGAAAGTAAGAATGATATATTTATAGCAATTTGCTTTCACTTAACAAGAGTCGTAAACAGACGACGCGCACGATTTTGATCCCAACGTAGAAATTTCTTGACACCTACCTCCTCGACACTCGATTACCTAGGCTATTAAATACGAAAAGGATTTTTTCAATTCCCATTTTCTTTTAATTTTATTTAAATATTTCCAATGGTAACGTGTTCAAATAAGCTCTTTTTTAAATTAACGCCATCGACCAAACCCTTTGGCTTTTAATTATATTAATCAATTGATATATATAAAACTGTTCCGTTACTGACTGAGTGACTGAGGTACTGAGTGACTGAGTGACTGAGTGACTGACAGACAACGTACAGCCATAACTACTGGGCGTAGAGAGCTGAAATTTGGAACATACATTCTTTAGGAGATGTAGAGGTGCACTAAGGCGGGAATTCCCGAAATTCCCACGGGAACGGGAAATATAGGACTTTTTAGTTTCTATGAAAAAATCTTATTCCTTGAGTGTACCGATGTGAAACTTGGTGTAAAGGTTTTTCAATGTGTGTCTGGTTGTTTTATGAAAGTCATTCCCGAAATTCCCACGGGAACGGGAAATATATGATGTTTTAGTTTGTTTGAAAAAATCCCATTCCTTGAGTGCACGGATGTGATACTTGATATAAAGGTTCCTCAATAAGTGTCTGTTTATGTTATGGAAGGAATTCCCGAAATTCCCACGGGAAGGGGTTGGACTTTTTAGTTTGTATGAAAAATCTTATTCTTTGAGTGTACGGATGTGATATTTGGCATGAAGGTTCTTCAAAGAGTGACTGGTTGTGCTACGAAAAAAATTCCCGAAATTCCCACGGGCACGGGAAATATATGATTTTTAGTTTGTATGAAAAAACTTATTCCTTGAGTGCATGGGTGTGATACTCGGTATAAAAGTTCTTTCAGTGGGTGTCTGGTTGTATAGTTTCTGAAATTTCCACGAGAAGGGTAGTTAAGCGCATACGAAGTTGCGGGATAAAGCTAGTAAAGCATAAAAGTAAAAGAAATTTGATGCTCTCCACCCCTTCACATTTAACGCACAGTTACAACCAATCTTTTGCGGTTCGAGCTGTATCACTTTGGAATCATCTTCCCATTGCCATTAAATCTGCTTCATCTTTACATTCTTTTAAAATTAAATTAAAACGACATTATTTGAGTCAAATACAACCATAAAGAAGTACCTATTGTAATATTTATGTAGTATGTTAATTATATTTATTATGTTTATTACATAGTTTATTAATCTATGTATTATATTTATTATATTAATTTTATATATTTAGGTTTTATGTTTAATTAGGTATAATACAATCATTAGCATTTTTTTTTGTTTTACTCGTTAAGTTTTTTTTATATTTGTGTGATTTGTAATTTTATTATTAAGAATTTGTTAACACATTTTTTTATGTTGTTTCCACAAGCATGGTCATCTGTAAGAAATCGCTCGTCAGCGATAAGACCGCCTAGCAGTACTTGCTCAACACACTGTTTTTCTTTTCTCATTTACTGTCTGTACTGTATACTGAAGTGTAAATAAATAAAAATAAATAAAAATAAATAAGAAGAATATAAGTACATCACTCTAATTTTACTGTTTTATTTTTGTATTAGCCATCTCATGTCTATAGCAATCTAATAGATTTCATGTTACAACCATGATGACTTCCGTATCGCTTCATCCTGCGAACATAAGTGAGTAAGGCCAGTTTGAAAATAGTATTTTCGAGATAGCTTTTTCAAGCTATCTCCTATATCCGCTGTAGTCTTTATAGCACAAGCTATAACTAAGCTAGGTAAGCGGTCACTTTGGGGTCACATACTTTGTGAGCTAGTCAGGGTTATTTATTTATTTATCCAATAGGAATCCAGACTTAAGACGCTTTTCACGTTATAAAATAAGAAAGACTATACAGATGTTAACTTGAATGTACAATACTGAAACTGCATTTTTTTATTGAAAATAAGGTATCGTTTAGTTTTTAGAGATTAGTGACCAGTATTTTTAAGTTTGATTGCAAATCATGAGTGCTAAAAGCGAACCAACTCCGAGCCTCAGCTGTTCGAGGTATTGGACAGGGACTGCATATCGGTATATTTTTTTAAAATAGTACTAGTAAAATTTCAGTACCCTTATTAGTGTACTGCTTCATCAAACACAATACCTGTACAAGTTATTAAAATCTAACTTAATTATATCACTACCCAAATAATGTATAGCGCATTAATTTCTGTAGATGTTTTTAGTACAGAAATATTTTAACCTATTTAATTTCTGTACCGAAATGTATAGGTCAGCATATGTCCCTACGCTTCATAGGCTTGTAACTAAACTATCGAACATTCTGCAGTTATTTAAAAATAAAATTTTAATATTAATATTAATACCGGAAAATTTCAGTTAACTGAAAAAAAAATCAGTTATGTTACAATAATAAAAAAGCTACACGAATTATTTCAGTGTGAATTCCTTTACTGTTATTTTTAAATACACCTAATTGAACGGTATGACGTCATAAAAAAAAAAAATGTACAGAAATTCATACAGGTATGCAGTCCTTGGTCCAAACAGTGTGGCTGGGGTCAAACTTTTGCGGTATTTTTTATCGGTGGACAAAGTTCCCAAAGTTCGGGCACCTCATTATTTGTTATTATAATTAACACGCATTTATTAAGAGACTAAACTCTACCAATTTCTACCACTAAGGCATTAAGAGAGCCACTTAATAGGTATTGCCTATGCATAAGTGATGGCGTATCGCAGTTTTGCATACCATGTTTTATTCCACTCAACAATAATTGTCATTCTTCTTGTGTCATTATTTCATATGCAGTAATGTGCAGGTACCTTTGTTTCAAAGTGTTTGCTTACAATCTACAATTATTTCCAAGCCGTGTACTCTATATTTATGCGCATAAAGGCGATATTTCTAAAGTATGTAAAGCCTTAAAAGCTGTTGTAATGTACATTAATATACAATAAACTGCATCCGGAAGCAAAGTGGTTTGTCTGCTTATCATGTCGTTATAGCCTTCTTAATTATATAACTTGTCTTTAGAAGCTTTTAATTAGTTAAGTTATGAGTATTGTTTGTTTATCTTGAAACCTTTTCAAAGGGAATAACTTGAAAGTACCTTGAAAGTAAGAAATACGTAACGTAAAAGATATTTTGGTGTTTGCACTTTCATATTTACATAATATTGTCATAAGGTTTCACGATACAATATTAAATAAAAGGCCATTTCACCAGATTTTATCAAAAACATTTCAAGTATGAATATATTCAACATTTGGTTAATGTTTATATAATTGATATACCTTATAGGGACACAAATTTATGCTTGAGCCGTATTCGATGGGTGAAAACTGATAATTATCGGAACAATTTCCGTCCTTCGGAAGTCACGTAATTGTATCCTTATTGGCAGTCGTATTTGTTTATCAAAAGACATTATAGGCATTCAAAGATATTATAGATTTGGTAGATTATATCCATCCAAAACCTACTGCCATAAGAATACTTATGAAACAGTGTAAGAAGTTTATGAGTGCCAAGAGTTTTTATCCGCCGGCTTTTTTTGTCTCTTGGTCTACTGTAATATCTTATTCAATATCTATCAACACCTTGTTAAAGCCGAAGCACTAAATTGTGACGTCATTAAGCGGCTATTCGATGGTCTTATGATGAATAAAAAAAATTAATTTCATTATTATACTCTAGCTGCTACATCACTTTGCTTTCGTTAAATCAAATAATGTTCCCAGGGGAGCATTTTATTGGAATTAAATCAAATCAAATCCTATTTATTACATAACAATATATAACTCAGAGTACACACCAACTTAGTATCACCAAAGTTAGCTTCAATCAACTTGTGTTATAAGACCACAAAATGAGGCAAGGGTATCCAAGTACAGTCAGCTACAAAAATTGATTAACACATTGAAATTTTCAAAGTCGCTTTTCACCATATTGTGCCTAAATAACTAATAATATGCTGCGCTGGGAGCGATAGAAAAACATAGAATGTACCAGCTGCTTCTCTTCCCGGGCATACTGTAAAAGTCAGTTAAGGGACAGAGGTTTTCTTGGCGTTTTTGTGGGCGATAGACTGACCCCCTGTCACTGCAATAGCCTCTTTCCATCATTATAATACCTCCAAAGTCAAACGTGACATCAGATGGTCTTGTAACCTCTGGTATTCTGCCTACCCTATAAGGGATACAGGTGTGAGGTTATGTATGTATGTAACTACTATTATTTACTAATTTCTATGTTTTATCATTACAACTATACAGTTAATCAATATAAGTCGTTATTTAGGCACAATATGGTGAAAAACGACTTTGAAAATTTCAATGTGTTAATCAACTTTTGTAGCTGACTGTACCTATTCACAAAGACTTGAACCACTTTAGAAACTTCATTTTCCAAAATAGTCTGTCTTCGACTCACAACCAGGACCTCTCGAATAATGAACCACGGAGAGCTATTTAAATATTGTACTACCTATTATATTTATATCAAAATATTGCAAAATAAAATCAAATCAAGATTATAAAGACGTTTTATAAACTTCAATTGATACGCCTTCGTTTATTATTAAACGAAAGTCCCAAACAAGCATGGTAATTGGAAAACTATAAAATCCCCATATACCGAGATGCAAAACAAAACACAGTTAAACAACGAAACAATACTACCTGTGGGAACGAAGCAACTGCATAATACGTGAGAAATATGTTTTATTGCAGAAATTAATATGAAAGTTTTCACTTTTTACTTATTTAAGCGTATAATTAGATTGCTTAAGAAGATCTTCTAGGTTTCTAAATTTCTAAATATCGTTTTCGAATCTTGATCTTTATGAATACAAAAGACTTCAACGCAGCACGTGCTTTTTATTTGAAACGAATTTCACTTTATTTTGTAATTAATTATACAATAAACGTGAGAAAAAACTCGAAAGGTAAACGTTTTTCTTATAGAGTCACATTTCTTTAAAAATAAAAAGCCGGAGTAATTTCAGTTTTACAGTGTTGACGTAAGTTTTTACCTTTCATTATGTTATTAAAAAAATACGTTTTTGACTGAAATTGATCTCGTTAATGATATTATACATTTAACTCGATCTCAGCAGTCACTCAATCTGGTTAAAATTGTACTTTACCTAATTACAGTTATATGCGCGTACGCTGGTTTATGGAATAAATAATTCATACATAACTTCACGCCTGTATCCCTTATGGGGTAGGCAGATCACCCGAGACTATAAATCTGATGTCACATTTGACAAATATGGAGGTATTATAATGATGGAGATAGACTATTGCAGTGACAGGGGGTCAGCCTATTGCCCACAAAAACGCCAATAAAACCTCCGTCCCTTAACTGACTTTTACAGAATGCCTGGGAAGAGAAGCAGCTAGTACATTCTATGTTTTTATTTCGCTTCCAGTCCAGCAGGGAAGAAGATATGTTGAAGCATAGTATGCAATTATATATGGTAAATAATGTCAAATATTAAATAAATAAATTATACCAAACATAAGTTAAGTAGATAAGCATTATTAAAAAGTCTATAGGTATGACTGGATGGTATGATGGATGGTATGAATTAAACGAACTGTTTAACTGAGACAGCATGAGCTTGCGGCACTTTCGTAATTTCGAGTTGAAGAAGAAATCTTAAAAATGACATAGACTTTGATTAGAATCCCCAGACAATCACAACAGCTACATGGCCCCAAACTAAGCAGAGTTTGTGATATGGGATACCATGTAGCGAACTAGGGAGGAACCTAGAATATAAATAACATATACATAGACCCGGAACATTTTTTTTTCTTGTTCCATGCGGGAATCGAACCCGCGGCTACTGGTGTCTGAGGCAGACAGTGTTACCCCTAAGAACGGTAAACCATGCGGAATAATTTAATACCGAGGATTAGTTCGGTAATAAGTAAGATTGTATTGTAACGATAGCGTTATTTTCTGTCTATTAATTTATACGATATTTTTTTATTTCTTACTAATCTTAATACCATTAGGTAAATTAACTTCGTAGTACGCAGTTATTTATATAGGTAGATACACATGTTCATTGAACTGAAGAACTGGCACATTAAATGAATAAATAAATATTTCTGACACTCACACAACATTATCTAGCCCTAAACGTACATATTGAATAAATACATTTTTTTATTAGGATAAACTTAAATAAACATATAAACATCCATGCCTTGACGGCTCATATCTGTGTTCATCACACAAATATCCGCCGCCGCCAGGATTCGAACCCAGGACCTCTGGCATAGAAGGAAATGTATGTTACCACTACACCAGCCAGTCGTCAAATTATACAGGCTGACTGGTGACAAATTTTAAATACTGAAAGAGAGCACTCTGAAGCCGATTCTGATCATAATTATGTAATAAAAGTAGTTATTTAATTTTTCACCACAAATCCCTATGAATAAATAAAGAGACCTTCCTACACTTTTCCCGACGCGCTGCCTTAGTCAACACGCACACAGCAGTGTTCCCGCCGCAGTGTAACCATGCGTTGCGTATTTAATTCTTTAACTTTCGGTTAAGTTTACTCATTAAATAATTAATATTTATTTTTTATTTTTTCTCACTTCATGTATGATCTTAACTATCACGTCCTGTCGAAAATGACCCACCAGTCACCATGTATAAACATTGAACCTCTATTTAAATTATCTACTACTTACTATCGACAAGTAATGCTGGAAAACCTTTCAATTTTGTGTATTGCTAAAATGTAGGTATCTTTTTCCTAAAATGACAAAAATTTACCTTCAGTTTCCTTTACATTACCTAAAAAAAAGAAATAGTATAGAGCCTTCAAGATATTTTCAAACAGTTTAAGATTGAGTTCAACAAGTGTTATTAAAAAACATGTGTGTCACTTATCGGTTACATAAAAACCAGCTCACTCTTACGCCCGCCACATAATGTTCGGTTGTTGAACGAAACTGTGTCACGGCCATTATGCGCACATATGGAGGCGTGACTTAATTGTCCCGTGTAGGTAGGTATTTGCAAAAAATCTTCTCAATGCTTTCGTAACTGGTCTTTTATGGATTGAAATATGTTTTTTTATTGGGAAAGAATATGAAAATCCTATTGTTTAATAAATTCCTATTTCTTAGGAATTTGTTGGCATTTCGTAGTCTTTAACCATACTCAATATGTAGCGTTAAGCAATCAAGTAAAGTGCTAAAAACTTATCTGACCCGGTGGGGAAAATTGGAACTAATGTTTATCCTGACAAGAACTAGAGTTGTGAACTCAATAATAAAGACGCTAGCGCCGCCATCACCGGATCAGATAACTTTGTAGGTCTATACCTACGTGTTTGACTGCGGCGAGAGAGGTCCTAAGTTCGAGTCCCAGCTGGGCCATTTTAGGAAACAAACTTTTCTAAGCTGGCTCGGGTCTGGCTGGATACTCAGATACCCCCTACAGTTCTGCTGTGTGTTCTCCATTATAAACCTTAGGTATATGCAAGGTTTTTTTTTTAATAAAGACTAAACCCGCGTTTTTTTTTATAAAATATGGATAGGACGTTGTCTTTCATGACATCTGATGTTAAGTGAACATGAAGAAAGTATATTTCTAGTACTTTTAAGACCCTTAAAAGTACTAGGACTATACTGGTCAGGGAAAATAGACGCCGGTAGTTCATTCCAAACCTTGGCGACCCGTATCAAAAAGGAACTGTCAAAGCGCTTAGTTTGACTTTTCGGAATATCCACCACATACGGATAGAAGTTCTGTCTGCGTCTAGTAATCCGATGGTAAAAAGGTGAGGATTCAATTTGTTCAAACAGAGCACTCGCGCACTCACCACAAATAAATCCTGTAGTACACGGTTAAACAAGCAAACTTACGACGATTCTCTAAGGTCTGCAGTTTTTTGGTTGTAAGGTCGACGTCGTTAATTAGTTTACGGGCTCTTCGTTAATGGAGTCCAGCGCTTCTAGTTGATATTTGGCTGAACCATCCCAAAGATGACTGCAGTGCTCCATGCATGATCGCACTTGTGCTGTGTATAAGTTAAGAAGCTGTGCAGGGCCGAAGTACCGCCGTACCTTCGAGATGATTCCCAACTTTTTCGAAGCTACTTGAGCCATGGTTTAGTTTTGTCTTTAATCTCACCTAATATTAAGTGAAAGTGAAGTCGAAGATGAAATCCTACGAAAGAACTGGCTCTTCATATAATATTTCCGGAACACATCACCACCGGAGCGGCTATATTTAGCGGCAGATTTCATATGAAGGGTCGCTAGCCAAACGGACCCTTATGGAATCCTACCACCAAGCGGGACTCACTCGTATTAGTACCCTTTTCCGACACGCTTATCCATGGGTTGGTAAGGCTATTTTAAATCGACCCTACACGAACAAAAAGCCACAGCAACAAAAGCCTTTGAAGAAACTTAGCTTGTGTGACATAATATACATACAGTGGAATCCGTTTATAATGACATCGAAGGGAAATAAGAAACAAGTCATACTAAACGGACGTCATACAAATCAAAGGTACTGCAAGAATAAATAAATTGTTTAAGTTAGTATGTGATTTATTTTAATAGAAAGGACTAAAATAGAGATAAATCAAAGTAGACTCAATAAGTAAATCTACGCTCCGAGACTCAAATCAAAAAAGCCTTTCACGCCTTTCTCTTTGGTTTGACGTGACTCTCCCGAACACTGCCAAAAAGGTGTTAGAAATCATACAGTCGGTCACTATAAGCGGACAAAATTTGATAAAAAAGGGCCACAATAAGCGATATGTCACTATAGGCGAAATCATTATATCCGACTTGCCTTGATATTGGTTGCCTGGCAGAAATCGCTTGTAGCGATAAGGCCGCCATATTGTCAATATATTTATTATTTATAGTACCTAATTGTAACATTGTATTTTATTTGGCAATAAAGAGTATTTATTTAAATTATTATATAATTTATATGAAAACCCAACATCACTGTGTAAACACGTCATAATAAGCGGTTGGCCAATATAAGCGGAGTCATAATAAACGGATTCTACTGTATCTGTAATATACAGATCTGTATAAATACAGATAATTCAAACATGTGCTACGGAGCGACAATCAACCCGCATCTTTAGCGTCTGCTGTTCGCCGAATTCGAAAGGCAGTGGCTTCGTAAAGTCAATGTTAATTAGATGTCTCGCCGAAAAGGTTGCATATCTATCTACCTACAGCTCATAACATTTATAGGTAAAATCTGTTGAAACAAGGATGTGATGTGTTTCGATATTTAAAAACACATTTTGAGATATTTCAAGGTTGATTCTATCTATGTGTTATCTAGTTTCCATATTATTTTAGTTTAGGTCTAGAAAGAGCCATGATTTAATGAATTTACGGGATTCTTACCACGATTTTCGATTTAATTTATCATGATCATGGTTAGAGATGGGTTTATGCCCTGGCGTTTTTGGCGCATTGAGTAAATGCCTGATAAGTGCCCGTAAATGCCGAGTAAATGTCTTTTGTCTGGGCATAAACTTAAAAAAGATTTTTTATTTATTTATTATCGTATCTTATATGTAAGTATACAAAAAAAATAATTCATTAAAAACATATTTTATTTTAACTAATATACTGCAATAAACCTTAACATTTTACCAAAATCGATTGGTTAAAATTATAATTTGGTTTGAAAGAACAACGGGGGTAGCTGGTAGTCCATTGAAAAGTTACATTTGGGGTTTTTCAGAGGACGCAATTTTATTTTTTTGATGTGTAGGGGGTGTCAGTGTAAAGCTAAAACCAAGTTTGTGCGGTCGCTACCCTTGTCCTACGGCCGCCATCTTGAAAATAGGGGTTGAAATGGTTTTAACGATATATCTCTTAAAGTATTTATCTGATAAAAAAAATGTATTAAAATTTTTTGTTGCAAATTAAATCCTCTACAACTTTAGTCCAGTAACTTTTTGTCGTAGAACTATAAATAAAAAAGTTATAAGCGAAAATGTTTAGAAATTTGAGAAAATAATCTATTTTTTGATATAACTTTTTTTTATCATTTTACGAAAAAATTATATCAGACCATTGTTTTAGATCGTTTTTTGAGGAACAACTTTTATAAGCAACATTTTTTCATTAAGTCAATAGTTAAGGTTTTACAGCGCTTTACAATTTTTACGAACTGTTTCGGAAGTTACTGTACATATTGCGTGTTATTGTTATTACGTGGACAATCGAACCGATAATGTTGTCCGTCGTCTCAGCAGCAGCTCCAGTAGTTTATCGTCAGTTTCAGAAGCTCCAGAGCCAGACTTCGATTTTTTTTATATTTGGGTACCTCACGAGCTCACTGAAAGAAACCTAATGGACCGTGTACTCATTTGTGATTCTTTATTACGACGTAACGAAACCGAATTATTTTTGAAGAAGCTGATAAGTGGTGATGAAAAGTGGATCACGTACGACAGGAACGTGCGAAAAAGGTCGTGGTCAAAGGTCGGTCAGGCTTCACTGACTGTGGCGAAACCCGGGTTAACTCTCAATAAGGTGATGTTGTGTGTGTGGTGGGATTGGAAGGGCATTATTCATTATGAGCTGTTACCACCAGACAGGACTATCGATTCTGAACTCTACTGCGAACAACTTATGAGATTAAAACAAGAAGTTGAGAGAAAGCGGCCGGAATTGATCAACAGAAGGGGTGTGGTGTTTCATCATGATAACGCTAGACCTCACACATCTATAGCCACCCAGCAAAAATTAAGAGAGTTTGGCTGGGAGGTGTTAATGCATCCGCCGTATAGTCCTGACGTTGCACCTTCGGATTTCCACCTGTTTTGGTCTCTTCAGTATTCTTTAGGCAGTGTTAGGTTAACATCACGAGAGGACTGCCAAATCCACTTGTCGCGGTATTTTGATGAGAGGTCCCAAAATTTTTATAGCAATGGGATCATGTCCCTACCTACAAGATGGCAAAAGGTTACCGAACAAAATGGTACATACATACATGGTTAAATGTCAATAAACTATATTAAAAAATGTTTTGAATTTTCTTAAAAATTGCGAAGAAACTTTTTCCCCAACCCAATATTATGGACGTTGCAATGAATATTACTAATCGCATAGCTAATTTTTTAACTTTCTTCTATGCTGGACTGGGAGCGAAAGAAAAACATAGAATGTGCCAGCTGCTTCTCTTCCCGGGCAAACTGTACGAGTCAGTTAAGAGACGGAGGTTTTATTGGCGTTTTTGCGGGCGATAGGCTGACCCCCTGTCACTGCAATAGTCTCTCTCCATCATAATAGTACCTCCAAATTTGTCAAACGTGACATTACATGGTTTTATAGCCTCTGGTGTTCTGCCTACCCCATTAGGGATACAGGTGTGAAGTTATGTATTATGTATATGTATGTATACATAGCTAATATTCCCAGCTTAGTGGAAGTTGGAGCAAAGTATTTTATACCTAGACAGTATTCTCGGTAACGGCCATCAGATTACAATTATTTTAAAAATCAATAATTGTCAAATTCTGTAATGGAGTGGAAAAGGGTCAATAATCAATTATTGATAATTAAAAAAATTATAACAACAAAATAAAAACAATATAGATGACACATTATTAGTACACACGTATAAGTCTAGTTAAGAGTACTGAAAAATAGTACTCATTTCGGAGCGCTGTAAAGCCTTAAATATTGACTTAATGAAAAAAATTTGCTTATAAAAGTTGTTTCTCAAAAAACGATCCACAAAAATGGTCTGATATAATTTTTTCGTAAAATTATAAAAAAAAGTAATATCAAAAATATAAATTATTTTCTCGAATTTCTTAAAATTTTCGCTTTTAAGTTTTTATTTATAGTTCTACGACAAAAAGTTACTTAACCAAAGTTGTAGAGGATTTAATTTGCAACAAAATATGTTAATAATTTTTTTTTATCAGATAAATAGCTTAAGAGATATATCGTAAAAACCATTTCAACAACTATTTTCAAGATGGCGGCCGTAGGACAAGGGTGGCGACCCCATAAACTTGGTTTTAGCTTTACACTGACACCCCCTACACATCAAAAAATTGCGTCCTCTGAAAAACGCAAGGTTAGGCCTAAAAAATGTAACATTTCAATGGACTATGGAGTTTACTGTTGAAGCGGGAGGGGAGTAACACTGTGATTATTTAATGACTGATTATTTGATTAAAAGTTTTGATTTACAAAATACTTAAAGTTTCATTTTTATTCAAGTTCCTGCTTAATTTTTTACAAAATTAAGTTGTTTGTTTTTCTGCCTAGTGATCGGGCATTTATTTGGACGTAAACTCATTTATGCCCAATATGCCTAGTTTATGCCCATTGTGCCCATATTTGTTTATGCCCCCGACCCATCACTAATCATGGTCCTTGTAACAGCATCGAAATATCGGACGTGCGAAAATAAAATCAAAAATCGTGGTAAGAATCTCGTAAATTCATTAAATCATAGTGAAAATAACCGCGATAGTTTAAAACAGTTATTAGATAGAGCCATGTAAAAAGAACATTCGGCATTCTTATTATCTATAACCTGTTAAAGTTCAAGGTTTTCGAAATAAAATAGATATAAGGAATAAATTAATTTATTAAATAATTTACAAAATACGTATCTAATGAATTAATAATAGATTAATACCCTCATATCTTATCGTTGCAGATAGCTTTCGACTTGGAATTCTTGAAAACTACATTTTTATTGAAGTTACAGGATGTTATACAAAATAAAAAGGTAACAAGTTCTTTGGTCCATAAAAAGGTTCTAATATAATATAAAATTAAATAGTTAAGGGTCAAAATGTACGAGATTTTCTTGATAAATTGCATGTTAAACTTGATAAAAGATTACTAGATAATCTGGTTATCAATAAAACCCCGAATTTCATGTTCAACTATAAATTAATTAAAAAATGTTTCGTTAAGACCTCAGAAAGTCGTGTCAGTCTGCCAATTAACAATTTAAATGTGCAATTTCACTTTTAATGTACTTCTTCGCTATCCACATTTGGCGTGAACCTATTAAGTATTCACAGTAATAATTACGAGACTCAATAATCGGAATTCAACACATTATAATAGGCTGTACAGATTATACTCAGCTGTATTGTAATTAAATGTAAAGGCAGTAAATAAAAAAAAAAAGAACCAAGAACTGCTTTGAAATAAAACATAATATTCTTAATATCAAATTGGTCTATTCATTTAGCATATTATTAATAAATGCATAGTACATTATCTTTATATCTGCGTAATGACATAATTTTGGTGAAACATCAAACAGTTAAAGTGCTAACAAGCTTTGTACTTGGATATTGGCTTCATATTACACTGGGGTTTCTTTATAAAATTAATCTTACCAAAATGTAATTTCACTATTTATTCTTATAATATCAGGCCATTTATTTTCTTATTACTTTGGGACTATTTAACACTTTACTTTAAAATATATTTGTTTCATCCACTTAAATATGTCTTGGATTAGTGAAATATGATTGGATTAGCTATTATCTTCTTTATGGTTTATCTTCTTCTGGACCTCTTCCAAACCAAGTTTACCATTTTTTTGTACCAAGACACATTTTCATTTAAAACACTTAACCTGCCAATAACTATTGGGCACTTACATTATGACAAATCATATGTTTTTCTGAAGCTCAAGTGCGAAGCAACTGCATTAAATCAAATTCTTTTAGGTTAACAAGTCCAGTATGACCGTTTATCATACAATAATATTCCGCACCAATGATGTACGTTAGAACCATGGCACCCACTATGGAACCCAATGATGTTGACTTGGGAAGCAAAATTCCTGTTGCCACTAACAGGCCAACGTAAGTCAGGTATCTATAAAGAGAAGTTATTTATTAATATTGATTAGAATAGCTACAGCTGACATATATAAATGTTTTGTTACTAGTATACACCATTAACCCAATCCCACAAGTTTGATAAAAATACAAAATGGTTGTTAATAAACATAAAAACTAATCTTTAGCAACAATATTAATCTTTTAGTAAAACTCTAAACTCTTGATAATCCTTGTTTCTTTTGTAACCCGAAACTAAATATTTTACACCAAAAACAATGTTCGATGTTACACTTTGCAATATTCACTTTAAGCCCCTCATGTTTTCATTTTCTACTTCGATATCACTCATCATCAGGTAAATTGAGATCAAATGCAGTTTACCCACCAATAAAAAAGTACAAGCAGAATCGTGAAAAAAAGAAACCGTTCCAGCAAAAATAGAAGAGTTTGTAAAGTAAATATCTCTTAACTGTTTGGTTAAGGGGACTCTTTATATCACAATCTGCAGTCCGTATCAAACTAGTTTTAAAACAAGTCTTCCCCAATGTATGCAAAAAGAAAAGCAGGTGATATGTTTATGGTCATAGTTACTAAAGTGAGGTGATTTAGATTAAATAAGTACTGAAATGGTTAGTCATTTTATTAAAAATGTAAGTTGCCAGAAAAACACTATCCCAGAGTGACATGAGAGACATAGTAAATAAAGCAAAGTTGCATGGTTTTGGTTACTTTAGGAGTTTTTGTGACACCTTTTAATGGAAATAGGATAATATGGCAACAATTATGAAACATACACTATGTGAGATCAAGGATGGTATTATGTACAGGGACCGGAACCGCTTACCCTTAAAGAGGTTTTTGATTGGGTTTTTCATAGACTTGTTTTAAAAAACCCTATCAATTTGGTAACCGTATCGAAGACTTACCCTAATTTAAGGCTTACCATATCAATAGAGTTAGCTTCATGTAAGCATAGAAATAGGCTAACCCTATCACAGGGTAAGCGCATCCGAAAGTAGTTAACTTTATTCAAAGTGTTACCACGTCGATAGGCTTACCATATCAATAGGGTTACACTTTCATATGGTAAGATATTGATAGGGTTACCCTATCAATAGGCTTAATCAAATAAAGGGGTTTTCCGGTCCCTGATTATGTAAGCTGATATTGTATGCATTTTTAAACAGTTTTTGATGGAATATTGACAGAAAATGAATATCTGTTCACATTAACAGGTCTCAAATTCGCAAAAGTCTTGGTCAATTTAGTACTAGTATACAGGAGTGTTTATCATTTATTATAGAACCCAATCACCAAGACTAAAATGCACAAGTATAATTGAATACATGTGTAAATGTAAATAATTCCCCAACCACCAAAGCTATAATAAACTGACAAAATTACCTAACAAACAAAAACTTTGAACAGTGGACTTTTATTCCTTACAACTCGTCATTTCTGAAAAAAAAACATAAATGAGGACTGAGAATACTGGCAGTTAATTTATCAATATCATTAGAGCTAAGGAATATAATAATATTAGTAATAGATTGATCTTTAAAAAGACCTTTTAATCATTACCTTGTTGTAGTCAATTGTTCTGACATATGGTCCTCTTCTTCTCGGTCTTTTACACAGAATTCTCCCTTCTTTGAGTAGTTTTTGGCACATTTTCTACACATGTCAGGCCCATCTCCAAAGCATCCTTCACAAGATTTATCACATGCCATGCAGGCGTAAGAACCAATTGAATTCAAGCAGAATTGGTCTCTGGTACATCTATTTACATCATCACATTCATTTATATCTAAACATCCTTCATCTGTGTCAAATATGAACCCAGGTTTACATGCTGCACAATCTTTGTTTGTTCCAGCCCGACAACCTCCCATACAGGCTTTGTGGCAAGGAGAACATAGCATTTTCTTATCATCTTTAAAAGCAAGGTAATATCCTAGTGTACATTGTTCACAATCTTCCCCTATGTACCCTGGATCACATAAACAAGTGCCATTACCTTTGCGTGTTCCATCTCCACGACATTTACCATTTCCATTACACAAATTATCATGGTTACCAACGCATGGTAAGCAATCTTTCCCAAAGTGATGATTAGGACAACATACTTTTAGGCTTTCTATGCAAATGTACTGGTATAATTCTTCCGAGTTCTCAGGCTTTTCAGCCCACCACTGCTCAATGTATTCCTCAGCCTTCTCTGCCATCAGGTGGCATTGAGTAGCATGTTTTTTTTCATCATTGCATATACTGTCTTGTATATCAAGTAGCCGCATTTCACTATGTTTATATGACTTTTTCAACTTTTCCTCCTCCCAAGCTGTATCACCACCTTCATATTTTCCTCGTGATGTACGTTCTAGACCTTTTTTAAAAGATTCTATAAATAACTTACATGCCTGGCACTCCCCCAGGCTTTTGGATTGACTCAAAAAATTTGTATCGATCACTGGAGGCCGAATATCGCAAAAAACGTTACCAATTATTAACAACACTATGGCGAAACTCAAAACATTTTCACTAACTTTGTTCATTGTTACAAGCCCTGAAATAAAAGTAAGATCACATTTAGCACAGTTAAGTCACAATTTTCATTTAAAAATAAATTAATTTCGTTTCATTTTCATTTAAATTTCACACTGTGACAGTAATATTGATTTGATATCTGCGAGAAACCAGGAGAACTTACACGCCACAGCAAGCTACGAATTATAATACAACCAGAATAACCAACACGAAATAGAATTCGATCAGTTTCTCAAACTAAATACAGAATAATTCACCACAATATCATTTTTATTCGTATTGAACGACTGACGTGTTGTTTTACTGTTCGCGAGCCGCAAGTTTCGATGTTGATATCTTATATCTCTACAACTGTCACTGTCGTATGTCAATGTCACAACTACTTTTTAGATACGTTCATTGATTCAAAATCTTGTATTCCTGTTTTTTTAATGAAAAGTCTATTTGTACAAATATGAAACGATATTTTAATAATTGTATTTGATTTAATATTATAATTAAGTATTCACGATTCATAATAATAAATTAAATACCTTTCAACTATAATCTAACAACCGTGGCTATCCCGTTAAAGTATTAAATGTACTCAAACCTCAACACTTGAAAGTAAATAGCTACTATCATAAGACAGTCCACCCACACCAAATGTTTTTAGTTCTTTATATAGACTTACTCTGGCCCGGGCCGAATATACTAAAAACAGATTTGTACGTAGAGATTACAGGGAATTTTATCAACATGCCTAATTTTAAAATACTTTTTTCTCAATAACGCTAATAAGAAGATATGGTTAAAACTTAGCGCCTACATTAGTCATTTAAACAGGTGACCACAAATGCTAACACACAAATTATAAATTATAGAATATTGGTTCGATGAAATAGTAAAACAACCAAGAAAAAATGGGTGAAGTGCAAGTTCAAAGGGCTGTTAGGTACCGTTATAGACTATTTTTATTTTATTTCAAAAATACATAGAAACCACAGGAATAAATTATGGCTGTAGTACTTAATGAAGGTATTAAGAACTCATAAGACAAAAAATATATACAAATTGCACCATATAATAACTGCAAAAATATTTCTATTCTATTGGAAGCCCTTCAATATTCTTTTCAGTTTTTTAGTATTTGCTATCGTACCAATACATGATCTGTGGAAATTTCTAGTGCCTAGCTATTACGGTTCATGAAGTAGGTACAGCTGGGCGACGGACAGTACTTATAGTAGGTTCAGTGCAATTAAACTGTAGAAATTTAAAAAATATTAAAAAAGTTGATATATTTATTTAATATACCTATTTATTTAGGTATATAAAAGGACAAATGGTTATTAAATCTCCTCGATACCTAATCACTTTACATTAAACATTTATTTATATGCATGACCCCTTTTCATAAGGGTCATGACATTAGACCTTACCGAAAGAAATGATTGATTTACTTATTCCGAGCTATACGAACGAAGAGGCGTGATAAAGGTATAAAATGATTGATAATGTGCGATTCACAATCAATAGGTACCTTCGCTGAATATTACATCATTAATCGAGTAATAAATTTTAGCCATTCGAACAGTGTTTATTTGGAATTAAAGCTTTATTCTTATTAACATTATTGCTATATACAACACTAAGTGCTACGCAAATGATATTTAGAATAGGTTTTTTAGAACACGCCAACTTTTTGACCATAGGTAAGGTAAGGTAACAGCCTAAAAGAGAACCACAAGCCAAGACCGCCAGTGTCACAAAAACTGTTACCTAAGTATATCATTAAAAATAAGTACCTACCTCATTCCTACTCGTAATAATTGACTTTTTATTATAACACCCCTTTTTGGCGTCGGTCGTCGGGAGTTGAACAGAATATTAGCAATGATTTTGATTCAAAAAGTTTTGGTGTAAGTAAGTACTTCTAATCGAACTGACAAAATCTTTGTATTACGGTATATAACAATGTAAAAGTTGTATAGGTACTTAGGTAATGCGATTTTAGGCAAGCGTTAAGAATAACAAATTTTGTCTGTTAGTAATTTAATCACCCAAAAGACACGGTCGTCGAGCAGCTAGTTAATGAAGGTCTGGGATATGACTGTGTATGCTTTACGAACAAATGCACAATTATAAAGACAATACGTTGCGCAACTTCCTACTTTCCCCACAAAACCGCAACGAGATTCAATGGAGTTTACATAAACCTGGCAACACAGATCTTGTAATGAAATGAAGAATACTTCGTAGTACTTAATATTATTTAATAATAAATAAAACATATAGTGTTAGTTTACTTTGTATCTATACAGATTGGATTGATTAAGAAAAAACCCACATAATAAATAGCATAAAATTTATGTAAGTAATAGAGTTCTCATAGGAGTGCGCCCTGTGCAACAATAATAAATTCCCTTCGTGCCTTGTAAAATTTCATCGGGTGGCTCAGCGTGCGTGTGCCATTCCCAAATTAGAAATATTTCTCCCTAATGTTAGTTTGAGTACCTAAGAGTAGGTAATTATGAGAACTCAGAATCTCAATGATAATTTTATGGATTTTCAATTCCTTCCATGCTGGACTGGGAGCGAAAGAAAAACATAGAATGTGCCAGCTGCTTCTCTTCCCGGGCAAACTGTAAGTCAGTTAAGGGACGTAGGTTTTATTGACGTTTTTGTGGGCGATAGGCTGACCCCCTATCACTGCAAGTCTCTCTCCATCATTATAATACCCCCAAATTTGTCAAACTTGGTTTTATAGCCTCCGTTGTTCTGCCTACCCCATTAGGGATACAGGCATATCAGATATTTTTCTCCAAAAGAAAGTAATACAGTTCCTACCAGCCTCGATTTAAGGTGCTAATTGAATTTTTCAGGTAGGCGATCAAAGAACTCAGTAAGTATGGGTATTTGTCTACAACTACGTAACGTAATAAGGCACGTATTATTATTTTAATTGACTCCAAGAGCGATCTTAAGTAATGCTGTGCGTTTCACCTTTAATTTCACCCACTATTAACCTCGCCCTTGAGTTGAAAGTTTTTAATACGGTGCTTTGTAAAAACACAGTCGTAGTATCCTGTAGTGACATATTGCATGGATATAATTGTTGTAAATTTTAATGTTGTGAAGTAAAATACATGAATAACATGTGATAGGCACTGAGTAGAGTAGAGACCGGAACCATGTCACGATTAGTACGTAGGATTTATGTAATTACGTCACGATTAGTCTTTAGCATGAATGGTTAGGTAGAGTTCTTATATTATGTTGACGACCACTTTGGCGTTGGGGTAAACCTATCTGCCTCAGACGCCAGTGGTTGCGTGTTCGATCCCCGCACGGAACAAGAAAAAAAAAATGATCCGTGTCTGGGTGTTTATGTATTTATATTCTAGGTTCCCCCCTAGTTCGCTACATGGTATCCCATAACACAATCTATGCTTACTTTGGGGCCATGTAGTAGGTGTGATTGTCTGGGGATTATATTATTTATATGTTAAGTAAACCTACACTAAAACATATTTATCACGCTACGTTTGATTGAAGCATCAATTTGCATTGGTAATCCATTTTAACAAGAGAGTAAAAAATCCGTTAACAATAAGACGCTTCTCATGCAAATTTTTAGTTCGTTAAACAAACTCTGAGATAATTTCGATTCGCTACCAATACGTGAGTAATTGGATTAATGGAGTAAGTGGATTTTTGTACCCTTGGGTCTACGATTAAAATGTTACTGAGCTCTTAATGGGTTTGTGTTGCGTGTTGTGCTTACAAGGCGACAAATCCTAATGGAACCCGTTAATAATTACCGTTTTGGCATATGTACCTTAGTTCCGGTAGCTATTTTAATAATTCTGCTGTAACTCCATCTTTACTCTATAAAATACTCTTGTATTTGTAATAAGTAGGTAGTTTGAAACTTATAATTTTGTCTAAAACTTAACGGTCACCGTATAATACTTAAATACCTAACATAAATTGTTTGATTCGCATAAGGAAATCCGAAAGTTTGGAACAATGATAAATTTGGTCTATGATTCTAAGTAAATAAAAACGATTTTCATTTAAAAGATCTCTTAGACTATGTATACCGACCAACATAAATACACGCGATTGTTCATACTTGGGTGACTTATTCATGTTAATAATTATGCGTAGGTATCTACTTTTATTTATAATTCAATTGTAAGGTTCATAGTTTTAAAAATGTCAACTCCTTTTATATTTACCGCGTCTAAATAAAAACATAATTTACTAATTATAATTCTTTACGTGTTTGTACTAAATAACGTCTGAAGGTTGCAGAGTTAAGCGTTCTTTAAGGCTCGTTTTTATACATTTTAAATCAGCTATACCACCTGACAATACAAAAGGACGAAAAAGCAACAAAGAATTCTCGAGAGCGAAGATATACTATTGTATTAAAAGCGATAAGACAATCCTAAAAAAACAACAAAATGTTGCGTGTATAGGAACGCAAAACACAAACACACTTGTTACGACTAGACACAGCGGACGGGCTTTTTAAATACTTGGCAATGATCTTAAAGTATATAAGTCTTACTTTAGTTTTGTGTACATTGAGACGCTGTAACTTACCTAATAAATAGAGCAACTCTATGTCCTTTTGTAGCTATAAATTCTCTTTAAATTAGCTATGTGACACAAATAGGTTTCCCAATCGGACTGGTCTATGAATTGGCGCTCAAACGTTTCGCTACAAAAATCTTAACGATTATTTCACATGTTTTTATTTTTGCATCCTTGCAAGTCAATAAAAATCGCCTAAGGTTTAATACTTTTAAAGTTCGTGCCGTGATTACGATAGAGTTGCCTGTTAACTACCTACATATCTTTGTAGTTAAATTGTTGGCGGTGACACACGGCTCTGACGTCATGGTTGTAAATGCCAACAAGACCAGCAAGGTCTTGCGACAACTTGACGTCGATACAACCTCTGTAGTCATTCCATTCAGCCCACGGAAATAATCCGCATCATATTCATTTTACAAGAATTATAAGTAGGGATGCACCGACTGTTCGCCGACCAGTCGGTTAAGCCGACTAGTCGGCCATATTTGCAGTCGGCGACTGGTCGGCGAACAGTCGGCCAAAACTGCCGACTATTCAGCGGTTTTTTGTATGTTTTTGCTTTAGGATTAGGGTAACTGAAATACGTATTTAACTGTTATGTAATCGTTTATAAGTTTGTACCACATTAAAGATATTATGCTCTTAGGCTTAATCATAACGAATTTAATCAGTCTTATAGGTTTCGATTAGGAATCTAAAAGATCTTATCTACTAAAACATTATACAAAGAAAAAACTATTTTTAATGTTTAATAAGAGGGAGATTGTGATGCAGAAAGCGAGTGTTTCTGCCCTATCTGGCAAAAGTCTATTTGTTTTTGTTTCATAAATGTTTCCAGCCTCGGAAAATAAACGCTCACTATAAACGGAGCTGGCAGGACAGCAAAGGTACACCTTAACAATGCGAGACATTTCAGGGTATCTAGTTCTGTTATCGCTCCACCACTTAAATGGGTCATCAGTGCGCTTAATTATTGGCAGTGAACAGTAGGAGTGCAGCTCATGAGCTACAAGCGCAAGCGATCGGGCTGTTGCCGAGGTCACCCGAACTCCCCCGAAAACAATGTCGGCCCGGCCGACTAGTCGGCTAATTTGTAGCCGACTGGTCGGCCAGACGGCCAGTCGGCCAAAGTCACAGTCGGCCCATCTCTAATTATAAGTAGTTAGGTTTTCTTAAGAAATGAAATATTTATATGAGTTTACAGGATGAAATGTCATGAAGAGTTACTATGATGGATAAGATGTTCCAAGTCTGTCTAAGAGGATTAATGAATGATTGTGATCGAAAAGGGCGGATCCATTTGGCCCGCTATATCACAGTTTGGCAAGTTCTATCAAAACGAAAGAAGCCCTTATACTCGTAAGTGAAGATACCTGCCGTGGCACGACTGTTAAAAATAATTGAGGACACAAGTGTATTAAAAAAATGTTTAAATAATAGTTACTAATTAATTAATTAATAGTTAAAAATTATTAGTAATATATGGTTAAGTATCATTAATGCAACTGCAAAATAAAAATAATAGCCCAGACAATCATGCTTATTGGGTCGTTGTTTATCTATTATCTAAATAAAAGAAACGTTATAAGCTGTGGGTCAAAATCCCCATAGACATTAAATTCTCAAAGTCACGTAGATAAATTACGTAGACTAGACTTCCTGTGCCAAATGTCGTTTGTCCACAAAACGGCCACAACTAATCGAGGGTCATCGCTCCTAGCACGAGGCTTAAATCTATATAAATTCGCCTATTTAAACATCACCGTACGATTACGGGAAAGACAAGTTGTGGCCGCGTTTCATTTCGCCAAGTTGTGTACACAAGTGCGTCTCAAATGGTAGGATATTGCCTAATTCAGTACTATGTTTGAAGAACAATAGAAAATCGTGCCAGATTCAGCTGCCAGTATTTTTACTTGGGGAACAAAAGCCTTCGGCCTCTAAGCTACAAATCACTGGGGACATCACCATCCATTATCTTGCAGTATCGTGTTATTCGCTTAAGTGGTCCCACACAGACTATAACTAGTAAGGATGTATTTGCCCTGAGGTCGAACGAGCGAACCTTTCCTAACGATTGTTTAAGGCTAAAATAAAAATATTCCAATTTTCCTAAACTCTAAACCTGAGTTCGTGAATTCCCAAAAGTTAGCTGCCCCTAATTTGTACATGGTCGAGTCTTGTATTACTTTTATTAGGGTGTGCACTCGACCGTGTAGCCGAATTTTAATCATTTGTGAACTAAAAAACCTTAGTTTCCTTTTTGCACAGCTGTAGATACAAAAAGTAAATAATATAGAGTGGCAACAGCATGAAGTGATGTAAAACGAGGCTCTTAATAAAAAAAGTTAATATTGATTGACCACCGCGGGGCGCCCGCGCCTGATACGCATCTACTATCATATTCGCCGGACGATAAAGTTGTTTTTATTGAGCCCTTGCATCGTTTTTTGTTTTCTTTACACCTACAGACAATCATCTCAATAATGGAGTTTTAATTGGTTTCCGATGTTGATTTAAAAAAAGAATGTGAAGTTTTGTTCTTGCGTGTGCGTCTTGAGCTTTAACTGATATCTTGGAGTATCTGTTTTATTGTTAACTACACCCGTAAAGTTAATCGTACTTGATGGTAAGTGTTGCAGCGGAGGTTGCGGGGAGGGGGGAATAGCTCTTCATAAAGAGACCGCCGGAACACAGTGCCGATTATCATCAAAGTAAAGGTCTAAAAAAGGTGTCGGAAAACTTCAGATACGACCTACTATTTTTAACTTAGTAAATGAGAAAAATTGATTTGCAAGGCTTTTTAATTCAATTGACTACCTATATAGGGAATAAAGAACGATTGCCATGAATATTTTAATTGGTTTCCATTAGAAGGAAACGAAATTTTCATGTGCATATATTTTTTAAGAAATATTAGGTAATCTTAAGACTCCCATATAATATACTGCCCAAAAGCCTTAAATTAAGGAAATCTGTGGAGTAAGAACATATATTACGTTACATTAAATCACAAAAGTGAATAAGCACTACAAACTTGATTTTATTCGTAAAGATTGTCTCGTTTTATTGACTAAAAAGTATGATTACGAGTCATTTCACTGGAATCCGTTTATTCGATTAGCGTCGGACGTGGTTCTATTAAACAACGATTTTATTGATCTTAAACCCCTCTTATATAGTGAGATCCGTCGATTAATTCACTTTTTAACAGTTTTAAAGCATTAAAGTTAAGTGATGAATTGCTTTAGCTTTTTCGAGTAAACAAATGCAATGTTTAAGAAACTCTATCGCGATTTACATAATTATTAAGTGAACACAATCAGTCTCAATTATTTTTTTTAACTAAATAATACGGAGGTATACAAAATATAACAGAGGTAATGGGTACCTACTTATATGAACAAGAACAACCACTTTCATTGTTTTATGTGTCGTACAACTATCAACTAGTTAGCTGATATTATAAATTGCCACTGATATTATAAATTAAGCAATTAATCACAAACACATTCTTAATATTTTCCCTCCAACTAAAGAAAAACAGGAATATGTAAAGCCTTACGCACGGGATCTTCAAATGACTGTCACACACAACAGCTAATAGTCAAAGGTAACGTTACACGAGTGCGTCTTCCGCGTTGAGCGTTGAACCGGCATTCTAACGCTTGTGTGCGCGCGCGCACTAGACGCGGAACCTGCGCTTGCGCGGTGTAAGGCGCTCTACACAAGGGGCAGTTTACATACCTCAATTGTAACTTTATATTGAAAGAGAGGTGGACTCCATAAGAGCTCAAAATTAGCAGGACACATCTGACTTGTAGGCAAGTAATAAACAATAGTTATGACTCATCCAACATTTATTAAAGTTAAAGTTTACGAAAGTTTCCCGTAAAAAGTTTAGAGTTGCTTAAAGTTACCGCAATTTAAAGGAAGTCTTATAGCAACTTTTATGGCTGGCTTGTCCAATTAATGTAGCAATCAGCATTCAGTGTGATGATGGATGTCGAAAAAGCATCCCTGTTTTCCGTTGCCGTCGGCAAACACAAATTATTCTCAGCAATATTCTACTACCTTAATCACAATTACAGCAACTAAAAGCTATTGATGTTCACCGCAAGTCGAAACTTTAATTTCCATGTTTGCGCAGTCCAATTGCATTTGTCAGCTGCCTGTTGCTGCAATAGTTACTCCGTGTGCAAAGCGCCTAAGACGCATTCCGCTCCCGACCTTAACTAACTTACGCTTAGTAAGTTAGAAATAAAGCCCTTTTAACTGCTGAGATAAACAATAATGGGCTTGGGCTTAGAAAAATATGCAGTTACTATGAGTTTACCTCTTTTTATAAGGCTTTATTTTTTGTTTAGGTTTTTTTTTTAAACTTAAGACGGTTTTTGAAATTCTTTTATGCAATACAACTGGCATATTTCAAGTATTTTTAAAGTGTGTTCTTTCATCAATAAAATATTTAAACTTGGATTTTATCATGTTATTTTTTTTTATATTATCGACATTTCGATGTATTTCAAAACTTGTGTAATTGAGTATTCAGTCAGGAAAATCTTTTAGAAAATAAAGACTTCAACGCGTCCGCCCATTAACGCAACTCTTTCTAATTTCTTTTTTTTTATTTTACTAACACATTTATGTACATAATTCGCGTCAGTAAACTTGTTTACGTTCTATTCTTAAATTTTTATTCGGCTAACTTAACAATAAGCATAGTTATCGTCTGGATCATGAATTAATATTTACTAATCATGATAATTTATTAAAACCAGAATTAAAGTTAAGGATGAGTCGTTCACGCATAGTCTTAGCCACGACCAATTTAGGTGGATTTTTAAATTCCCCACGTTATTAAATTACTATCAAAATACTCATAAGAAGCCATACTACTTATTGCCCTCAATAAATACACTCAGAGTGGGAAAAATAAGAACAGAACAATAGCTGTAAATAAAACGAATTCCGCTCATAGAATTTCACTTTAAAATTCAATTTCCGCAGCCATGTCTATTAGTTCCTACATCTAGTACCCATCTAAATTACTCTAAGCGTAAGAAAATCCGTAATAGAGAGTGAAGGGGTACAGTCACGTCTAAGAAATGTTAACACTTCGTAACTTATTCCGTTGTAATAAGCTTAAAAGTCCGATGGCAATGTATACATTTTATTAGATTTGACTGTACGTAGCCGCTAGCAGTCTTGCGGTTTGAGTTCAGGAACCGACAAGGCGGGTATGTCTCGAAGAATTTACGTCTATTTCTAAGTTTTTCCAAAAAACTATTTAAAGGTTCTGCGAGAAGTCAATGACTTAGGTTCTATTTTTAGCTAACGTTATTAATATATCGTTAATCATCGACCACTTTTTTTTTAAATTGACCTGAAAATTGGACCTCTCCGATTGTCTTGCGATTTTGAGATTTGCCACTATTCGAAGACGCGACGGGAGTTGAACGACGTCACAATCAAAACAAAATGGCATGAATTGGTCTTTCAAATAAATGAATAATTTCGTTAATTTTTCGCACACAGCCTGTTTTATTCCATTTTGAAATCGACCCGTCCTTATTAAAAGACCCTATATAAAAAAGCAACAATCCTTGATACATTTTTTTAAGCAGCATAACCTACAAAAATGCGGTTAAACTTAGGTAAACTCCGAATATGGATCTCCTCTCATCCATAAAATAAACAAAAATAGTTTTTTCTACGAACAACGAAACAATAAACCTGTATTTAAATTATACATTACTCCATTAGAACAAACTTGGTGCGTATCATTACAGTCCACATAATTAGGATCGCGTGTTACGAAATAACTAGATACTTAAAGATGAATGTATGAACGAGTATGAACGCTGTATGAATACTACGGTATAAGTATTAAGTTTTATACTTTTTTGCAAAATTAGTATTTATAATTAACGATCAATTTTTTCTGGCTTCATATACTTAGCTAATTTTTGAAGCTAATTTTGAATTTCGAAATCTTCACTATTTTTTTTCCGATAGCTTCAAAAAAAATCAGCTAAATCACCTACGCAAAACCCTGGGTAATTTTACATAAAGCTTTCCTCACGAATTAGTCTGTCCATTGATGACAAACGTATAAAAAACTGTTCAATTGTTTATGAGTTTATGGCGTTCATGTTGACAGAGAGACGCAGTGAAGGTGGAATCAAACAAAAGTGCCAGCAAGGCAAATGAAACATAATGAACTTGCGAGTAGATTGCTCTTTTTGAATATTTATCATTTATGGTCTTTCCTACATTATATTTGCTTGTGGGGGAGAAAAAGTTAGAAAATTTGAATCAATGCTTGTTTGGAACAAAACGATCTGAGTCGAAGTCGTTACCTCATGAATGCCCTTTAGCGATCTCAGAGAAGGATTAACATTAGGTTAGGGCATTCCCTCCTTTGTCGCGCGAGCCAACGATCCCGGTAAAGCTGAAGAAATAGACTAAAAATTCTAAACGATCAAATCGAAAAAAAAAACAATTTTATTTTTAAAATCTGTAAACATGGCACCAAATATAAAATAGTTGAGAGGTTTGTTTGTTTCCTTAAACTCGCTATTACCTAATTGAATTATATTAAACTAGCCACCGCGCGCGGTTTTACCCGCGTAACTTTTGATCCCGTAAGAATTTCGGAATAAAACATAACCTATAACCTTCCTCAAGAGTTGGGCTATCAAATGCAAAAAGAATTTTTCAAATCTCACTTGTAGTTTCTGAGATTAGCGCGTTCAAACAAACAAACAAACTCTTCAGCTTTATATATTTTATATTAAATTAATGTAAAAGTTTGTATGATTGTATCGAAGTTTAGATAAATGTTTTAATCACGAAATTATTTCTAAACGGATTTTATCTTAGTATGAGAATATGTTCTATAAGAAAGATTAGAATAGGTACCTATTGGTTATAATTCATAATTATAATTCGGAATGTCAAAATAGCTGAGACGTTGTCTCAGTATGTCCATAATATAAAACGAGATCGTAAAGTACCTTCAAGTCTCAGCAACCTCTCTTGGTGAGCGATCCGACGATAAGGTTTAACGTTAGAATACTCGTAATCAAAGAAAGGTTGTTTAGTTATATGTTGCTTTCGGTTCATTAGTCAGAACTCTAAATAACTAGGTTGGATGTTTCGGGACGCCGCGCCGCCGCCGCGCCGCTGCCGGCCGCGCCGCCCATCTATACGTTAGAGTCAACCTAGCTAGCATCAACTTTTCAAATAATTGTAATTTTTTCAAAAGGTTTTCATATAGAGCCAAGACCCTAACGGATTCATGACTTGATACTTTACCATATGAGACACAGAATTATACTTCAGATTAAAACCTTTGAACTGAATCTGTACTTTAATATGAGAAGAAGTTTCATTAAACCACTTATTTATAGCGAAAAACGAATTGTAAATAAAAAAGAAATTGTTTTCACAGGTACATACATATTATATCGTAACCTCATAGTGTATCTTTCAGTTCAAGCGATATAATTAAAGCATTTGTATAAACAAAACCGCAATGTACAATTTCTTAGTAATTATTAACATGTATAGATCCGTATGTTTCTATAAGTAAAATGTTGGTTAGTTCAATTTTGTTACTGACTTTCACATAGTACTCGAAATCAGAGGAGCAATTACTCAACAGTATTTTTATGAGTACCTAGATAAGAATAACTAAAACTTTTAGTACCCGCGTTAGTTATAAAATATATTGTTATAGCAAGTTGTAAGTAGTAAAGGTAAAAATACAATTAGAATCTAAATTATTTTGTTGGCTTATTGTGCGAGTTTTGCAAAAGGGTTCTATTCCCGCCAATGAGAAATTATAAGATCTATAGTTTTTTTTTTAGGTTTGGGAATTTTCTATGCATTATAATTTTCTAAGTACATATCTTATTTTATCCAAGTGTCATTCATATTGGGACTATATGGGGATGCGTTAGTAATCCAATATCATTGGATAGTTTATTAATAGGTGGAAATCGATTTAATATTGTTCTCGTTTTCCAGAATTAATGTACCCACACAAACACTAGGATGTCAGTTTTAGTGATAAGAAAAATTGCTAATATCTAATAGCTTAGATTGTTTAGGGGGTAATTTCTTTATGCAATTATTTATGTAACTGTAATATATTATATTTTTTACTGTAATATATAAAAATGCGCGTTACGTAACAATAAACACATCTCTAGAAAATTTGAAGGTTCGAGATTAAAATACCGTTTCTATTGTGAAAGGGTAATTTTAAAATTAATGTATTGCATTATTCAACGCAGTAACAGTAACGACTTACAACTTGTAACGAATGTAACCACGAACTAGATTCGTTTATAGAGTTCTAACTTCGCTCTAATAAAATACAAGTGTTTTTAAGTATATTAGAAACATAACAAACCTCTAAGAGTCGCTGGCGTTTCACGGTTATTCCAATAATCGATGAAAATATCGAAAACAAACAAAACACTGATTGTGAAACACTCTCCTAACGGGCACGGTTTACGACACAGATCGTGGATGCACCGACCGCACTTGATCGCAAATGACGTGCGCGCGCACAGGCCGTTCCGCACTAACTGCCAGTCGAAAGGTAGAGAACGTAGATTGACCTTCCTGCCCACAGAGCTTAGCGGTAGAGCCTCCGGCCTTATAGAGACATGCCCAAAACGTTTAAACCTTCTATGTAATACAAGGTTTCTTAAAGAGTTTAGAAAAGATCCGGCTCGAAGGACGTAGCTCAGGGATTAACTACACTTTATATTAATAGCCCTTTACTTTCCCAAATGACCAAATTTTTCATATATTTTTTAAATCTGACTTTTATACATATACTCATTATAATAACGTGATTCATTATAATACATACTTATATCAATTTTATTAGATACCAATAGATTATGCGCAACTGTTAAATATTAAGAAACTTTTTTTTTTTTCAATCTTATAAGTGTGTTTCTGTTTTTTTTTTAATTATTATAGACTAAGCCCGCGTTTATCCTCAATCTCACCTGATGGTAAGTGAAGATGTTGTGACTTCGGAACAGTCCTTCTATATTTCCTTATCCTAACATCATAATGTTCAAATCTTCCCGCTCCCTTACGCACTGCGGCCGTATGCGCCACCTAACGGATTTTGACTGTCATATTGCGTCTTGCAAGAACCGCGTACGCAACGACATTACATCGAGTGTAAAAATTAAGTAAAACTGAGAAAAATCTAAATATTAGTGTATTTATTGGCCAGATTGTTAGACTTCTAGTAAAATCCTAAGTGTTTGTGTAAATATCAACTGTGTGAACCACGACGGTGTGCTCCTGCCTTGTGAGTATTCCTCCTCCACATTATTCCAGTTTAGGAGTTATCTCTTCTGTCCCTATTTTGAAGTTACTAGGTTAAGATAACCCCTGCTTTGGTAATCTCGGGATGCAAACCTTTTATACACGCAAACGTGGAACATTTTAATCTTAAGCGGCAACATAAATTCTGTTCCATCGAGCCGGGTTCTTCAATCAATTAGTTCCCTTAACTCATGGATTCTTATTAAAATACAGTCCACTTGCTAGATTTACTAATATCAAGTTCAATTTCCTACGAAGACTTTGATATTCATACTTATTTCTTATAAACAATTGAAAGTTACTCATTTATTTCAATTATAACATAGCTGGATTTTGAATGTTTCATGTTTCGTGTATATTGCTCAGACAGTGCTTCCTATCATATTTAGTCGTATTATATTTCCGCCATCTATTTCGTATGTGCATTGAACATTATTTTAGTCAGACCAATATTTTAACGTAACTTGAGGGTAATTTGAAAACTTCTTTGTTGAAGTATTAAATATAGCGCAGGAATTTTTTACTCTTTTGATAATAGATACTGATAAGATCTGAGTTTTGGATATGAGTACAATTTAACTAAATTGAATAAGTAATCATAATGTTATAAAACTGATTGTTTTGCCTAATTATCGTTCTAACTTGAGTCGAATTATTATTTTAATTTTTATTGTTTAATACCTAAGGCACCTAACCTACTTATATAAAATCTCATATTACTTAGTTATTGTAGTTCAATCATGTCGAAAGAGGAAAGTTTGTTTAAAGTTTATACGTCACAACGCGAATATGTTTTTCGTGCCATGCAAATTATGTTGGATTTAGTTGTTAAAATACGGGAGAACTCAAACCCGTCTTTAATAAGTCAATTTAAGTCTAGATTTTCAAAGTTAGAAAGTATTCGCGAGGAATATGTAACCTTGACTGAAAAAATCCTTAGTTTAAAGTTAACATTAAATCCTAAGGATAACATTGATATGAATGCGATGTCAGCGTTCGATGATATGTACTACGAGGTGTTAAGTTTCGCGGCCGAGCTCCCCCCGGCGCTACCGGCGGCGGTGCGCGAGGGTTCGGCGGCCGGCGCGGTCGACGCGGCCGGAGTCACGGAGAAGCTTGTACACGCCAGATTGCCACAAATAGAACTTCCGAAATTTGATAGTAAAATTGAAAATTGGCAAACCTTTTACGATACATTTTTAACTTTGATTCATAACAATACATCGATAGCGCCGATTACAAAATTTCATTACCTGTTGTCTTGTTTATCGGGATCCGCACTTGGGATCGCAAAACAGGTCAAGGTCACTTCGGATAATTACGAACTTGTTTTTAATGAACTTGTTAGGCGTTATGAAAATAAACGCATATTAGCCGTGACGTATTTAGATCAAATAAATAAATATCCTTGTTTAAAAAATCCTAATTTTAATGATTTACAGACTTACACTAATATACTTTGCGAATCGGTCAATGCGCTTAAGGCTTTAAAGTTGGACGATTTAAGTGATTTTATTTTGTTTAACTCAGCGTTTCGCGCGCTCGATAATAATACGCGTCATCGCTTCGAGTGTCAAAATAAATCGGATATTCCAACTTTTCAAAATCTGATGCAGTTTCTTCAGGACTACGTAAAAGTTTTAGAAACAACATATCACTCGTCAAATGTAAATGAACCTACTTGTGTTAGTACGCGGTTTCCTCAATCGTATGGCGGGAAACAGATCAAAAATGTTTCAACACGTCAGCAGAACTATATGCGCTCTGCGCTTACATCTCAAAGTAATAATCCAAAAACATTAGAATGTTATCACTGTGGCGCAGCGCACAGTATTTACAAGTGCCCCACATTTCAATCTTTAGGTTCGCAAGCTAGGTTGAACATTGTTAAACAAAATAAGTTATGTACTAATTGTTTACGTAAACATACTATTGATAAATGCGTTTCAAAAATGAAATGTTTTATTTGCGGATGTAATCATCACACGTTAATTCACATTGATAACAAGCCTCCGCCGACTGCGGCCGCGGCGGCCACCGGTCCGAGCACCAGCCACGCCAGCACTAGTGCGTTTCTGGGGCAGGCTCGAGACTCGTGCGTGGTACTGCTGGGGACCTGCGTAGGGCGCGTGCAGGATGCTTATGGCACATTGCAACCAGTCCGGGCGCTTATCGTTAGCGGTGCTCAGGATTTTTTTATGACAATTAAATGTGCAAGGAAGCTTGGGTTTCAGTTGAGTCGATGCCACACTACGGTGGCTGGACTTGGACAAAATACTGTGTGTCAAGTCAGGGGAGAGATTAAATGTTCTATACGCCCGTGTGATTCAAATGACCCACAGCTCCATATTAAGCCGATAGTTATCGACACTATTACTTCTAAAATGCCAACTTCGGAATTACCGCGAGTAGTTCGGGACTACTATAAGCACTTAGTTTTAGCTGATCGCGACTTTGACAAACCTGCTGATGTTGAGTTGTTGCTCGGCGCTGAAGTGTTTCATAATGTCTATGATGGTCAAGTGTTGAAGCCGGAACCCGGTTATCCCGCCGCCCTGCATAGTATTTTTGGGTGGATCCTATCTGGTCCAACACATGTTGCTAGTTCACTGCACACTGCTAGTAGCACTTCTTTGGTTGCTTCTACCTGTAATCTTGACGAGCTAGTAAAACGGTTCTGGGAGGTGGAGGAACCACCACATAAGTCACCATCTTCTCCAGAAGATGATGAAGTAGAACGATTGTATTCTAGTCTCACGTATAGAAAATCAGACGGTCGCTATGTTGTACCTATTTTATTAAAACAACCCGATACTACTTTGGGAGATTCTTATCTTAGTTCTTTGTCACAATTCGTTAATCTCGAAAAACGTCTTTGTCGACAAGAAAAGGTCATGTCAGACTATCGCGAGTTTATGCATGAATATGAAAATCTTGGTCATATGATAGCAACGGGGAATAACATTCCAGGTGGTCGATATTTCATCCCACACCATTGCGTGATTCGTCCAGAGAGTGCGACAACGAAACTTCGTGTCGTGTTTAATGCGAGTCATAAAACAACTAGCGGTTTATCTCTGAATGACATTCTTTACACTGGACCAAAGTTGCAATCTGATATTATAGATATTATTACAGGTTTTAGAGTTCATAATGTCGTATTTACATGTGATATATCTAAGATGTACAGAGGCTTTTTGCTCAGGCCGGAAGATCGGAAGTTGCAGCACGTGCTGTGGCGTGAGACACCGTCGTCTCCTGTTCAAGAATTTGAACTTAAGACCGTTACTTACGGCGTAAAGAGTTCACCTTACTTAGCGATTCGTACTTTACATCAATTGGCTATCGATCACGGCGAGCAATATCCTCATGCTGCTGAAGCTCTTCGATATCAGACCTTCATGGATGATGTCACTTCAGGTACTTCCTCTGTTTGTGCAGCTCTGAAGGTCAAGGAGGAGCTGATAAGTCTTCTTAGCTGTGCTCAACTCGAGTTACGTAAATGGACCAGTAATAGTCCGGAATTCTTAGAAGGACTCCCAGTTGAGCATTATCAAACTCCTAAGTCATTTTCTGATGATGGTTCACCAACACTTAAAGTTCTAGGAGTTCAATGGGACCCAATGGGTGATTATTTTACATACTCCGTCGCATCTGTGGACGTGGTGTATACAAAACGTTCGATCTTATCAAACGTGGCTAGAATTTACGACCCATTGGGCTGGTTATCACCTTTTATTCTTTTAGCGAAACTGCTTCTTCAGAGCCTATGGCGTATCGAGCTGTCTTGGGATGAACGCATTCCTGAGAATCTTTGTGCCGTTTGGGCAAGATTTATTTCTGATTTATCAAACTTGAAAGATATTAAAATACAACGCAAAATTGTATCGCAGTTAGAGGCTGACAATCAGCTTATAGGTTTTTGCGATGGGTCCACTAAGGGCTACGGCTGTTGTATATACCTACGATCAAGTATTGCTAATCAGGTTCAAGTTCGTTTAGTAATTGCAAAGTCTAAAGTTGCCCCTATAAAGCCTCTGACAGTAAATCGGCTAGAGTTGTGCGGTGCTGTCTTGTTGTCGCGTACTTTAAATCATATTCAAACGTTACTCCATTCTAAACTTAAATTTTCTAACGTATTAGCGTTCACAGACAGTTCAACTGTTTTGGCTTGGATCAATACTGAGCCTTACAAATTAAAAACTTTTGTTGCGAACCGCGTGGTTCGAATTACAGAGACTTTTGACCCTTCTATTTGGCGACATGTTGCTACTGAAGATAACCCCGCAGACTACTCAAGCCGAGGCCTGTCTTGTGCAGAATTAGGAAGTTGTGAAAAATGGTGGTTGGGGCCGTCATGGTTGTCAAAAGATTTAAGTTTCTGGCCCGCTCCATTCCAATCTAAACCTCAAGAAGGGGTGTCTGAGATGAAAACCTGTACTCACTTGGTTCAATCTCATGAATCAAACGAAAATACTTTTAGTGTGTTGTTAGAACGATGTTCCTCGTTTTCTCATTTACAGCGCACTTTAGCGTGGATTTTCCGTTTTTCATCCAATGCTCGACAACAGCTTAGCAACCGCTACCGTGGCGCTCTTACCACGGATGAGTTGGAACACGCCTTGCTTGCTCTCATTAAGTACGTCCAACTCACTAGCTTTAGTGAAGAAATTTCTAAAATAAATGGTCAAAGGTGTCTTCCAAAACACTTACAAAAATTATCTCCTTTTATTGATTGCAAGGGTATTGTCCGAGTGGGGGGACGTCTTAAAAATTTCAATTTGCCAGACCATACTAAACATCCGTATTTACTGCCGAAAAAATCGAGATTGTCTGCACTAATTATAAATTTTTATCATAAATATTATTTGCATTGTGGACCTCGCACTTTGCAATCCTTAATTCAACGAAAATTCTGGATTCTAGGAATCAGAAATCTTATACGTTCTCACTTATCTAAATGTGTGACATGTTTCAAGGTTAAACCTGTTCCTTTTCAACCTATGATGGGAAACTTGCCCCCCTGTAGATCGCAACCTGGTTTTTGTTTCCAAAATGTAGGGATAGACTTTGGTGGCCCATTCCTAGTGAAGGAAAGCAGACGACGTAATGCGCGAATCAATAAGGCTTACGTTTGCTTGTTTGTCTGTCTCTCAGTGAAGGCCGTCCATTTAGAACTCGTATCTGAACTATCAACTGAAGCATTTCTAGCTAGTTTAGATAGATTTGTTTCGAGACGTGGAATCTGTCGACAAATCGTGACAGATTGTGGCACAAATTTCGTCGGTGCTAAACGTTACCTCAATGAAATGTTTCAACAATTGCTAGATAAAAAAGAAGAAATTTCCCCTCAATTAACTTCTAGAGGAATTTCCTGGAAATTGAATCCTCCTTCTAGTCCTCACTTTGGTGGTATATTTGAAAGTGGAATTAAATCAACCAAATACCATTTAAAACGAATTGTTGGTTCTCAAGTCCTTACATTTGAAGAGCTAACGACAATTTTAACCAAAGTTGAGGCTATGCTCAACTCAAGGCCCCTGTGCTCACTATCTTCAGATCCAGAAGAAGTAGATGTTCTGACCCCAGGACATTTTATTATAGGTCGGCCAATGGTTTCTCTTCCAGAAGTAACTATTGAAGAAATGAATCTTCGTACGCGTTGGCATATGCTTCAAAAAATATCTCAAAGCTTTTGGCGAGTGTGGCAGAATGATTATCTGCATACACTCCAGCAGAAAGGAAAGTGGTTCAAAGATGATCAGCATCAGCCTGAGATTGGCCAACTAGTTACAATCCAGGAACCTAACTTGCCTCCTAATACGTGGCGGTTAGGTCGTATAATTCATGTTCATCCAGGAACTGATAACATTATTCGTGTTGTGACGGTAAAAACCGAAAAGGGTTTGCTAAAAAGACCGGTAGTTAAAATTTGTCCTCTACCTCTTAATTAAAAATATATTTTTTAAAGTATTTTAGATTTAGAATTTGTTTATTAAGTTTATATATAGGATTAGTTATATCAATGCACTATACGAAACTTGGCGTATCAAATTACTTACTTATTGATTAATTTAATTTATTCATTGTCTGAGCAAAAGGACCCTAGATGTTGCCGGACAGGGGTTTTCTTGTGAAATCCCTAGGTGATTTCAAGTGGGGGGAGATGTTGTGACTTCGGAACAGTCCTTCTATATTTCCTTATCCTAACATCATAATGTTCAAATCTTCCCGCTCCCTTACGCACTGCGGCCGTATGCGCCACCTAACGGATTTTGACTGTCATATTGCGTCTTGCAAGAACCGCGTACGCAACGACATTACATCGAGTGTAAAAATTAAGTAAAACTGAGAAAAATCTAAATATTAGTGTATTTATTGGCCAGATTGTTAGACTTCTAGTAAAATCCTAAGTGTTTGTGTAAATATCAACTGTGTGAACCACGACGGTGTGCTCCTGCCTTGTGAGTATTCCTCCTCCACATTATTCCAGTTTAGGAGTTATCTCTTCTGTCCCTATTTTGAAGTTACTAGGTTAAGATAACCCCTGCTTTGGTAATCTCGGGATGCAAACCTTTTATACACGCAAACGTGGAACATTTTAATCTTAAGCGGCAACAGAAGATGAGGTCGGAGATGAAAGCGGCACACGAGCTCAGGAAAAATATATAGATACTTCTTCTTCTTCTTAGCGTGTCGATGAATATGAAATTGTATATTATATTTTGCCCGTCCAGAAACTTGCCACCTTAATGGCGTTATCGGTGGCTTGTGCGAAGTCCTCGATAGTGCAAGTTTCCGGGCACATGGGGCAGGAGAGAAGGTGTAACATTGCTTGTGAAGTCGCGCCGCACAAACAATGCTCATCTCCATTAACGCTGAAACCCCACTTCACAATGTTTTCTTTACTACGGCCGACCTGGGTCCGGAGTCTGTTTAGGGACTTCCAAATTGGCCATGGAAAATCTTTTCCGGGCGAGAGGTGTTCAGACAGAGGCAAGGGTGTTTGGGCAATTTTTTACTCCATAAATTCACTCTCGTTTTAACGGCATCGGCAGAGTTTATTGGGTGGTAGAAACTTTTTCGGCTTTTTAACCTTAGGGGCAAGGGAGAATAGTGATGCATGGGACTTACTTCGACATTTTGCTTTCATCGGTTCCAAATAAAAACACCGCTGATAATGCAAAAGTTATGAAAACAACAAACTTTACAACGTGGAAAACAGCACGTTTAAATAATTTAAACACTTCTTTCTTAAAAATCTGTACTTACAAAAAATTTACAAGTTAATAAATAACATTTTAGAGAAATAAATAAAAAAAATTGAAATGTATTATAGTCTCAAGTTTTCACGTTCTTATGTAAAGTCACGAGTAATAGGATGTATACATTTTCATTGGAATTTGAACCTTATCACAAGCGAATAAGTTGCGAAGTTGCGAAGTCTTGTTACACGTGACTGTACAGATAGCAAAATATCGATTTGAAAATAATGCTAAAACGTCTTTAGAGACCAAAAATAATGTATTAAAAGTAACAAATATTTAAAAAGTAAGTATAAAAAAAATTAAGTAGGTATAGATACCTATCTTCCGTGCTGGACTAGGAGCGAAAGAAAAACATAGAATGTACCAGCTGCTTCTCTTCCCGAGCATACTGTAAAAGTCAGTTAAGGGACAGAAGTTTTATTGGCATTTTTGTAGGCGATACGCTGACCCCCTATCACTGCAACAGTCTCTCTCCATCATCATAATACCTCCAAAGTCAAACGTGACATCAGATGGTCTTATAACCTCTGGTGTTCTACCTACCCCATAAGGGATACAGGCGTGAAGTTATGTAGATACCTAATATTTGCTTTTTCTTTGAATTAACTATACAAACGGGATATTTAACATGTTGGCACTGTTGCAAGCGCCATTCTCACAATGTTGCAGATATTTTTAATTTCATCATAGTAACATATTAATGACCATGGTAGTTAATAAACTCATAAAATTGTCTAATTTTATGAAACATGAAAGCAAATTGACTTTTAGAAAAGTCTTAATACCCTAGAAGCAATAAGGAAATAGCTGGACGGCCGTAAAACTATACAATGCAGAAATAAGCTGTTTTACAGAAACAGTTACGAAATGAATTCTGTCTTGTTCCGGTACTCATAAAGTATTTTAGTATTTAAAAGACGGCAAAAGAATTGCCGTAGGTTTTTTTTAAAGCAAAAGTTTTGTGGAAAAAACAAAAAGTTGCAAATGGAATATTGATAATTGTTAATTATAATATTAGAATTTTATTGTTTGTTATTTGTAATTGACTTTTTTATCTTAAATCATAACATTGTATTATCTTTATTTCTTTATTAGGCTTTTATCGTATACATTAACTAATTATTATCAATTTATTAACTTTTTTTTTTATAAATTATCAAATCTGACTTTATGAAATGCTGTACATACCTAAATCCAGACATATGTATCAGTTCAGAACTGTTCAGCTAGTAAATAATTAACCTGTAATTAATGTAATACATTTGTTGTTGGTGTGTCATATGAATAAATAAAATAAATAAATAATGGCAGAAAGATTTAAATAAAATTCAGATATAAGTATTTATTTCAGCCTTACTTATAAGGTTTTGTAGAGAAAATACTAGAAACCTGGAAACGTCGTAATATATTCATATTGTATTCATTTACAGGATGCAAGTAACTCATAATTGACGTGTTGTTAGAGAAATGGTTGAAACTTTTTCTTCTGTACCTGGGGCCACAATTAACATTCCGGTTGGGGTTTATATTTGTGTCACAGCTATTGCAATAGATGTTTGGTATTTTTTTTCTCATATTTGTTGGCGATAACGATGAGTTTGCGATATTAAGATGTTTGTATGACTTCATGGTAACGGAAGTATGTTGGTAGCACTGTTAAAGAGGGTGCTAAATGAATGACTGACATTCGATTGCAGCGCCATAAGTTGTATCTTGAAGTAGGATGATGGCAAGTGACACAGATACGGTTAGGACGGCTAGGTGTGCGGACGTATCTCGGACTGACGGTCGATAGTAGCTCGGTATTAATTGAGTTTGTATTGTAACTGTAAAGTAACTGACGGAACGGACTCGCGAATTAAGATTTTGTTGTGATTAAGCCAAGCCCACAGACTCGGTACTAAGTAACTGTCCAGGGATTAATTCTATCGTGTTTTGCGAGTAACGCTTCTTTTCGTTTTGTTCGTTTTTCCGACATCAGAAGTGGGATAAGCCTAAATCCTAATATTAATTAGTGTGTCGAATTATTTTTGCGAATAGTCTTCTCGGATCTGCCCAAGCTTAACTTTCGTTTGTGATTAGAGTGAGTTGTGGTAACCTCCGACATACAATCATAGATCTGTTGAAATAAGGCAGTATATTTCCTAAGAATAAAGGTGTATAACTGAAACTTATCGGATGCTGCCTAAGTCTAAAGGAGCTATCTGACGGAAGGATCTGTGGTTGTGTGATTATCATACAATCATAGATCTGTTGAAATAAGGCAGTATATTTCCTAAGAATAAAGGTGTATAACTGAAACTTATCGGATGCTGCCTAAGTCTAAAGGAGCTATCTAACGGAAGGATCTGTGGTTGTGTGATTATGGAGAGAACTATAATTAATCCCTGTCTAAGTCTAAAGAAGTGATTAATTATGGAAATAGTTTTAGAGTGAGAGAGTCAGTGATTAGAGTAAATTCACGTGCCTAAGATAGTTCATCATTTTTGTTAGTTTCGTATAGCTTGCACAGATGTGACAAGGTAAAATTGTTTTGAAATAACGTACGGTTTGTCGAGACGTATCAAATGGTTTTTCGTAACTTTAGTTGATATAGATGAAGTTCAATTTAAGGCGAAAGATAATATTCAAAAGTTTTGATATTGCGTTTTAAGTACTTAATGATGATGAAACTAAATTTAACGTTGAAGTTGTAGATTTTCTTTCTGATTATCGTGTATCCGTGACTCGGTAGAAATCGCTTTGTATCTTACCAATCTTAGATTATTTTGCGGCGATTCTTAGGAGACACGTTTTCTTATGTTTTAATAACAGTAAACTTGTTATTATTTTGGCAATTGAAACGTAATATTACGATAATGTGTGTTTAATGAATCACGGAGATAGGTAAAAACGTTGAGATTGAAAAGATTGAAAATTGAAAATGCGTTGAACTTATTGCGATTGACAAAAGAGCTGGATTTTACTGTCGAACTGTTTGCAGTTGTCGAACAATTTTAATACTTTGTTGTTGTGAATTATGAAGTACAATGCGTTGACGTTAACCGATTCCTACTGAGTTTCTTGCTGGTTCTTCTCAGTAGATGGATCTTCCGAACCAGTGGTAGCTTTGCGTAAATTATAAAATCTTAATTTCGAATTTTGAAGGAAATATTAAATTGAAGTTTTAAAGAAAGTTGTGTTGTCAAATGGGAAACAAAAGCAAATGTTATAGAAGTGAAGGAAAAATCTTGGTACGTTTAAGTGTGATCCTGGCAAGAACGGTGTGGGAAAAACCCGGGCTCTTAAGTGAGTGAATAGTCCCTTTAAGTGCGGGTGACATTTGCTAATGTTTCTCAGGACATTCGATTAGAGCACTTTTGTATACTTTTGAGAATTAGCTTGACTTCATTGTCAGGAGTGGCCAAGCCGCCACTTTGGTATGATTGTTTCAGATTAACACACGAGGACGTGTGTCATCGCAGGATGGCCGTGTTGGCGATAACGATGAGTTTGCGATATTAAGATGTTTGTATGACTTCATGGTAACGGAAGTATGTTGGTAGCACTGTTAAAGAGGGTGCTAAATGAATGACTGACATTCGATTGCAGCGCCATAAGTTGTATCTTGAAGTAGGATGATGGCAAGTGACACAGATACGGTTAGGACGGCTAGGTGTGCGGACGTATCTCGGACTGACGGTCGATAGTAGCTCGGTATTAATTGAGTTTGTATTGTAACTGTAAAGTAACTGACGGAACGGACTCGCGAATTAAGATTTTGTTGTGATTAAGCCAAGCCCACAGACTCGGTACTAAGTAACTGTCCAGGGATTAATTCTATCGTGTTTTGCGAGTAACGCTTCTTTTCGTTTTGTTCGTTTTTCCGACATATTTATAATATTTATTTATTTACACTTTATTGCACAAAGTAAAAAAGGAAAAATACAATAAAAACACAAAGTTAAAAATGGTGCAATGGGCGGCCTTATCGCTGTAAAGCGCTCTCTACCAGAAAACCCAAAGTTGTAAAGGAAAAGAAAAACTGTACAGTAGGTAATAACAAATCTTATGTTTCGATTTTAATAATGTGTCTATTATATCTATTTCAACATACATACATAACTTCACGCCTATATCCCTCATGGGGTAGGCAGACAACCAGAGGCTACACAACCAACTGATGTCACGTTTGACTTTGGAGGTAATTTTATGATGAGAGACTATTGACTAAGAGACATATGTGACATATGCCAGCCTATCACCCGCAAAAACGTCATTAAAACCTCTGTCCCTTAACTGAATTTTACAGTATGCCCGAGACGAGAAGCAGCTTATTCTTATTCAAATTATTCCCATGATAAATTTAAACACCTACTGACTTTTTTTGTCAGAATATTCGTAAAACATGTGGATGGTGGTTTTCTATTCGATGGTTTGATGACGGTAGATAAACTTCCTTAAATCAGTGTCGGGGTAATGGCAATCAACGGCAAACTTTGTGTATAGCGTGGCCACAATCAAGCGATTCCTTGAAGCCAGCATGCACTGTTTTCTCGTACCCATCAGTGCAATAATACTCATCATAAAACTTACTAAGTAATGAAAAACATGGCGTAGTAAGCGCAAGTTTGTGGGTTTGATTCCCTTTATTTGTAATAATATATTCAGTTATTTGTCATAGTATTACAAGTATTTATTTATAACTAAAAATATTTATCAGCAGTGCGAGCACAGAACTTTATCGAATCGTAAGTTAACGAATGTTTACGAATGCTCGTATAGTATGGAGTCGGTTGCAAGTTTTGAGTAACATTGTAATTTTTTATTTTACAGATATTTATGAGTACAACATGTTTACAAACATTCAAAATTAACAAGGCACACATTTATTTAAGCTGGCCGTGCGGCAATGGATAGATTTCAATTTTTTCTTAAAAACCGTCTCCATACTATACGAACATTCGTCAACAAAATAAAGTTCTGTGCTCGCACTGCTGGTTAGTTATAATTATGTATGTGGCCATAGAAATTGTAAATAAGACTGGACTATAAAGTCCACAATACTGTGACGTATCTTACAAGATTGCCTGCGAAGACCTGCGAAGTATACCTACCGACACCCAGACTCCTAGCATCCTATAACACTTTATTTTACAATGACCCCAGCTGATAACCATCACGTCCTTTGAGCCGGATGTCTTATCCACAAATCAAGTAGTATTGTAAGTTACAATTCAATCGTACTGTTACAAAGCATATCGTTAATTAGAATGCGTCACAATAAAAACCTTTTATGTTTTAAGTGTCTGAAGTTTCCTCGGTCATATGAATGGAAAGTCTTCATTTCAAAATGTTTAGAAAAACTTCTGACACAGTGCTCACAATTAGGTCATTACATCTTATTTAACAGGTCTAGAAATTAAATTAAACGTTAGTACCTACTTGCTCATCTAAATGAAAATAACAATGAAGTCGAAGATGGAATAAAAACCATGACTTTATCATCATTTCAACATAAAGATGAAACCCGAAAAAGGCTTTCGCTAGGCTGAACATTTTAATATGGTTAACCTATCGCTGGCTCCGACAAAAATATTATGTAGGTACCTACAACGCAAAAAAATATATTTTCCTTTTTGGAGCTCGTTATGGTATCCAAAAAATATGGTTTGTATGATTACCATTTTTTCTGGAGTTATGATAAGAAGTAGGTATAGGTACTTATTCTGTAAATGTTCCCCTAACTTTAAATTTTTTCCTACAGTTTTTTTCGAATAATTTGAGAATGATAGTTCTTGTTGGCGTTACTATAATTCATCCAGGAGTTAAATTTTTTTAATACTAGGGTGAATCAAAAAGTTCTTAGAAACTTATATGTATTTAACCTTTTTTGAGGCAGTTCGATATTTTTTTAAAAGATTGACAATTACATATTATTTATCCAGACTTTCAATTGTTTTCGACAGATTGTGCGCAAAATATTAATTTTATTGTTGAGTGTTCTGATAAAAAAAACGAAACTATGGAGAAAAACGAGTTACGCGCGGTAATTAAGTATCTGTGCCTGAAAAAAATGTCAACGAAAGAGATTTTTTCGGACATTCAACCGACTTAGGGAATGATGCTTTACCCTATTCCACTGTGGCTTATTGGGTTGCTGAATTTAAAAGAGGTAGATCGAGCTGTAAAGATGACCCGCGTTCTGGACGACCTTCAACCTCCATCACCGAAGAAAATGCCAAAAAAGTGGAAAAATTGGTTTTAGACGACAGAAGAATTACAATAAAATATTTAGCTAAGATCCTTAAGATATCGTTTGGTAGCATTCAGTCAATTTGAACCGATTCACTGGGGTTCAAAAAAGTGTCAGCAAGATGGGTGCCACGAACGTTAACCGAAGAAAACAAAAATCGACTTTTGGAAATTTCTAAGCTTAATCTCGAAATGTTCCAACGTGATTCAGATCAATTTTGCGGTCGTGTTGTAACCATGGACGAAACATGGGTCCACCATTTCGACCCGGAAACGAAAAGACAAAGCATGTCTTGGAAACGACCATCCTCACCACCCGTGAAGAAATTTCGAGTTTCTCCTTCCGCTGGCAAAGTTATGGCCTCGGTATTCTGGGATAGTGAAGGAATCCTTTTTATTGATTACTTGCCAAAAGGGCAAACGATAACTGGATCCTATTATGCAAACTTAATCCCGAAATTACGTAAAGCGATTAAAGAAAAACCTCGTGGGAAATTGTCATTGGGCGTGTTGTTTCTCCAGGATAACGCTTCACCTCATCGTTCGGAAGTTGCGCTCACCGCAATCCGCAGTGCTGGCTTCGAAGTCCTTGATCACCCACCATATTCTCCTGACTTAGCCCCGAGTGATTTTCACGAGTGATAAATTTGACGATGATGACGCGGTTATGACTGGAGATGCGGTATTCTAAGTGTATTAGATTAGAAGGAGATTACGTAAAAAAATAAATATTTTTGTTTAAATTTTTTTTTTGTATACTTCTAAGAACTTTTTGATTCGCCCTCGTAAGTAGGCTTAAATTTTCAGATTCACAATTAGTTAACAGTTTCGGATATATTCAAGATTTGACAGGGTTTAGGTGTTTGCTCTATCTCAAAAAGGCAATTTTTTGAAGTCATTCTTTTTTTTGTTTCTTCTTAAGGAAGAGTGTTTTTTATAAGGCCGAGAGAAGCAAGGCGGACGCCTCCCAAGCGAAGCAAGGGTGGTCTAACTAAAAACCCGACTGCGGAATACTATTTGCTTCTATGCTGGACTGGGAGCGAAAGAAAAACATAAAATGTTCCAGCTGCTTCTCTTCCCGGGCATACTGCATAAGTCAGTTAAGGGACCGAGGTATTATGGGAGGCTTTTTTGTGGACGAAAGGCTGACGCCCTTTTTCTGCAATAGTCTCTCTCCACTATTATAATGCCTCCAAATTTGTCAAATGTGACATCAGATGGTTTTATAACCTCTGGTGTTCTGCCTACCCCATAAGGGATACAGGCGTGAAGTTATGTATGCATGTATACTATTTAAAAACTCTTATAGTCTTATGTGCTTGTTTTGTGCTTTTTAGTTCAAACTTCTGTATTCCGCAGTCGGGTTTTTAGTTTTAGTAATTACTTTTGTAAAAATAGTATCAACAGTTACACCCGTCCAGAATTACTTAAATTGCTGATTGATTTTTAAATGTTTTGCTGGCCGTGAGTTAGTTGCTGATCAATTAGCTATTTCTGTTCACAGATTATATTTTTCTGCTCGCAAAAATAGAAATAATATGCTGACCATTTAAATTTTAGAAAGAGACTAACTCCATGATAATTCTCCTCGCTTGAACCGAGTTTTTTGGGGCCATCTTGTTTGCTATTTGTATTTTCTTTTTATTTAAGTGTTTCATATCACCACTCAAAATTTATGTAGAAAAATAGAAATATTATAAAAATATTTTTTGACATTCATTCATTACTAATGACGTCCGGCTGTTTACTTTGGCTGTATGGATGAACTCAGTACTTTGCCCGCCTATTCTAACCTCATTTTAAGAAAAAAAATTTGCATGGTTGTTTTCAAAACAAACAATATTGAGGATCAAAATAAAACGATTTACGATTTATTAGTATTAAACACACTTGAAATTTTTATATTATGCATCACATCAACAGAGTTCTTTCAACTGCATGTAAGTGACTCTACTATTTAATTCAGACACTTGGTAATATGTAATTAACCTAACCTATGTCCGACTAAATACTTTGTTCTTAGTCTAATAAAACTATGTTTATTCTTTCAACAGTGCACAAAAAATGTTTAAGAGCAGGTTCCGTACAGGCTCTTTCAAAATGTATATCTACAATTGAAACTCCACCAGAATTGAAGCATGTCCAGCAGTTAAGTATACCTCAAGGTATACTTGGTCAACCAACACATCATACTCATCCACATTTAATAAGTCCTGGACATCTAACTTGCGGGACTTCACAGACAGAATACAAAGACAGAAGAGAATTTTTTGTTTCAAAATTAGTCTCCGAAAGTCAGAGCTTAAACAAAACTCATATTGTAAGTAATCATTATCACAAACTTTGATATCGATTTCTTTAGTGAAGAGCTTTTTATTAAAATACCTTTAATATAATAAGTTCAACAATTCAATGACTTTCTTTCAGATTGTGATACCAGCAGCTCGTAAACAATACATGTCAGATAAGATACCGTATGTCTTTAGACAAAACTCTGATTTCTATTACTTGACTGGATGTCTAGAGCCATCAGCCATACTTGTATTAGTGAAGACACCCCAGACTGAAAACTTTAAGGTATAGAAATGAAACATAGTAAGCATAAGCCATCTAGATTTTCTTCTTCCAGCTTCAGAAAGTCATAAACAAGTATCTACCTTTATTGACATATCACATATTGCTATAATCATGATAATACCTTTTATTTCAAACTTATTCAATTTGTGTACAAAGCAGACCTTATAAATTAAAAGTCAGCCTTTCACTCTGCTGTTCACTAGCTTCAAATATAGGTAACTACCAGGCGCATTCCCAGGGAGGGGTTGACAAACATAAATCATGAAAGATGAACCCCTTACAAGAGAAGGAGCTAGAAAAAAATACTTCTGATTTAAAAAAATTGTTACATACCAAAATGCACATAACAAATACCAAAATTTCAGTCTGCAATGGCACCTGGTAACTACTTTGTATTTTTACCAGGATATTGAACAGCAATCATACATAACAGCTCTAGAAGTTAGCGTTCAAAAATCAACTGATAAGTTTTAAAAAAAATACATATACATTTTGTGCTTGACACCTTTATTTATTACCTGACTACAGTAAAGCAAAATGGAGGGTTATGATTTTGATCTGTATGGATGTTCATCTGTTCCCTCACAACTTCTTAACTAGTTATCATAATTGGACAGCGAAAGAAAAACATAGAATGTAACAGCTGCTTCTCTTCCCGGGTATCTGGTAAAAGTAAATTAAGGGACAGAGGTTTTTTCAGGCATATTTTGTGAGCAATAGGCTGAGCCTCTGTCACTGCAATAGTCTCTATCTCATTACAATACCTCCAAAGTCAAACGTGACAACAGATGAGACCTCTGGTGTTCTGCCTACCTCATAAGGGATAGGGGCGTGAAGTTATGTATGTACGCGTAATTGGACAAATTAGGACTCTTTGGAAGCATCTTGATTGTCCGCTGGTTATATGCTACATGTCGTCACGTTAAATTGACTACAGCGCCCTCTAGCGGACTTAAAGTAAGGAAATAAAAAAAAACCTCGAAGGTTTCAGTGTGGAGTATCAATTGAAAGAGATTTCTTAGCACAATTCAAATATGTATGTAAAAATTATTGCTCCAAAATATGTGAAATAATAATTTAAGAAAAAATTAAATTCTTGATTGTTTCATGTTGGGTATCAAATGAAAGAAGTTTGTTAGCACAGTTTAAATATGTAAACACTATTACGTCAAAACAAGCGAAAAAAATTAAGTTTAGAAACTAAAACCCGACTACTAAACACACTCTAAAAAGCAGGTAACAGGTAATAGTCTCTGCAGAAATATTTATGTATTTTTATATGTCATACTGATAGACATATGCTTACATGAGAGCCCTGTAGTCATATGCCACCTATTATAGCAAAACAGATTCATTATTATAACCTATTAAATAAAATCAAAGTGGCATATGATCACGGCTATCCTATAAACATATAAATTTATCAATATGACATATAAAAACACATAAATATTTCAGCGTAGACTATTACTTGTGGTCTACGTTTTAGAGCGTTTAGTAGTCGGGTTTTAGTTTTTTATCATTAGCTTTAATTGAAACTTGAAGTAAATCTAGTACTTATCTACATCTTTTTCTTTTCACAGACAATACTTTTTGTACATGAAAAAGACTCTCATGCTGAATTATGGGAAGGCCCTAGAACAGGTTGTAGGGCTGCTTCAGTTCTTTTTGCAGTTGATGAAGCTCGCCCTGTAGAAAACTTTCACAATTTTATTACCAAGTATGTATTTTTTTTTCTATTCAACAAAGACATTTTGTATTATCGAATAATAAATAAATAAACATTCACAGTTGAGATAATATAACTCAATAATGTTTCCCAAGCACACATTTTCCCTTTAATTACTTATCTTTATTATTACTACCTATAGCTTAGTACTGGACTTTACTTATGTTGTTATCATAAATGCACATATTCGTTAGTGTGCACATCCGACAGTACTAATACCAATTTAAGCGCAAAACGCCAGTGCAGTTTATGTCTTTGTCTTACCAGTTGATTTCTTTTAAAATTCTCACTTTCAACGACTCAAACACCGTGATATCGACTCAATTGGTAACTTTACGTGATAATGAACAGCCTAAAATGAGCCCCATTAACTACTCTTACACTGGTACAAACAGAATCAAAATTGGTTCAGTATTTATTAGTCATTTGAGTGAATTTGATAAATTATTTTAACCATTATCTATCTTTTAAATGAACTTTACAATATCCCGTATATTTGACAACAGTGCAACAGTGTGAGCAAGGCGCTTGCACTGTTTCAAGCGCCATGCTCACGACGGTACCCAATACCAGTAGGTACATGGCGCTTGCAAGAGTGCCGAAATATCGAGAACTCAAAATAAATAAACATGGTAAAAAGCCTGTTTCTAAAGTTAATTTAAATTGAAGGCAGTTCATTTGACTGAAACTGATATTATATCTTGCTTTCCAGAACAGTATCATCATCCAAGCCATCAGTCCTCTGGTACAACAGCGAGACGCTAGCCGACGAATCCGTGCAGTCCTCCATCAAATTAGTGCTGAACAAAGACAACATGGTGTCCACGGGGGATCCTCAAACAGTGCTGCACTTCATGCGGGTGCTGAAGTCTCCGTCTGAGATTGAGCTCATGAAGGAGACGTGCTACATTGGCGCGCAGTCAGTTAATACTGCGATGGCTTGTACTAAACCTGGTATGTAAGAAATCTATACTCTATACTAATATAAAGCTGAAGAGTTTGTTATTTTGTTTGTTTGAACGCGCTAATCTCAGAAACTACAAGTAGGATTTGAAAAAATATTTTTGCATTTGATAGCCCAACTCTTGAGGAAGGTTATAGGCTATATTTTATCCCGAAATTCCCACGGGATCAAAAGTTACTCGGGTAAAACCGCGCGCGGTGGCTAGTTCCTAATATTTTGCTAATATTATGAATATGTAAATTGGTGAGGTTCGATGGATGATTTCTGTCACACTAAAAATGTGGATCGAAACTATTCTTTTTCTTTATTTTTAAGAACAAAGGTTTGGCCAAACATGACCATGTTGCTAAAACTTTGCCACAATATACTTAGAGGTACTTACAATAGTTAGGTAAACAAGATGGCTGCTACTTATTTACAACCAACAAACAGTTTTCGTGCTTTGGCAAACTGAAATGATGAAAATTTATGTGACCAATAAAATACACCTTTTAAATAAAATGAAATAAATAACTTTTATTCAGATTATTTGTACTTTAAAATATACGCGTCCATTTGGTAGAAATGGTGTTGGAAGAAATGGTGTTAATTTATGTTCGAAAATACCGCAAACGTGTTCAAAAATGAAAGACCACATAAATTCCAAATCATCTCTAGATGCAATATTGTCTTAAGTTTCATGATTCTTTTTTCACGATGAAGTTGCTTTATCGACTCCGTGGTCTAGAGCGACTGTCGCTCATTTAAATTCTACGCGAAAGATGAAAAATGCAAATGCCTTTTATCATCGAACTACATATGCAGACAGAACATCCGTATGTGGTGAATATTCCAAAAAGTCGAACTATGCGCTTGACAGTTCCTTTGCGGTGCTCTCCGCCAAGGTTTGGAATCAACTGCCTGCGTCTATTTTCCCTGACCATTATAGTCCTGCGGGGCAAGCATGCGACCGTCGACAACGATAAATCGGGCCTTTTATCGATATTTTCTTAGAATGTGGTACTTGTGTATGTAATTTATTAAGAATGTGACAACTTTGGTTCTGTAGTCTTAATCGATTAATTCTATCATGGTGCGCACATTAACTTACATAATAGGATAAAATAACAAAATAATATTTATCTTGTCGATTCGAGTATTTATTGATGGCTGCATGCTAGCCCTGCTGGTATTGCTAAGGAAAGAAAGAAAGAAAGAAAAAGTATTTATTTCACAAACACAGAAAATGTTTACAAAGTTGAAATAGGCAAACCGCCTCAGCATTATGTCGCAGCTAGGCTACGACGCTGATTTTCAGGCAGCGCCTCCGTCCCACTGAGGTGGAAGCGGACATATTATTGGCCGAGGGATCTGCTTTAATGTTACTGTTCAGGATCACTAAAATTTAAAAACAATAACAAGTAAAATCAAAAAGAAAAAAGATAACAAAACCAATATATCCAAGCAAAGGGTGAATAGATTTCTCGTGGATGGACATGTATCATCTTATTCGTCATGATAGCTTACCATCTGGTGTCATGAGAGAAAAACGTCCCATCCGTATTAAAAAAAAAAGGAAATATATGCGATAAATCCGATCAAATAGTATATAGCTATTGTTTATTTATTCGGCTTTTACTCACATGTTAATGTCGGAGCTGTCCGAATAGTTTCGAACTACGGCGGTGGAACGACTTTCGAATCACGGCACTTACCCTGATGAAAGACTCCATCAAATTTTGAAACTAGTCAGGCACCTCCGACAATAACATGTATGTATATGAGTCACAAAACATTTAAAAAAACCGGTTAAAAATCATTTCAATTTAAAATGTCCAGGTGTATCCGAGCACCAGATAACAGCTCTGCTGGAGTACTCGTGCAAGCAAGCCGGTGCCGAGCACTTAGCCTTCCCGCCGGTGGTCGCGGGCGGGTCTCGAGCTACGCACATACACTACGTCGTCAATAACCAGCTGCTAAAGGGGGACGAGATGCTGCTCGTTGATACAGGTGGGTTTTATAGATGGGAGGGGTTCCCTAGTGCTGATGTGTGATCTCCATAACACTATCTTATACAACGTTATTTTTTGTTTATGCGAAACCTGAAGACGGTTTATTCAGAATCGGTTACAGAATAGATTGCAATAGTTTTTATACCAAGTTATATTTTAACTCAATAATCCTTACATATAGGGTTACCAACTTTTTGTATAGAAATAAAGTATATTTGAGTTTAAAAAGAATATCAAACAGTTTATGGAAAAAATAAACAGTATTCAATTTATTAAATGTTTTAAACACATATTCTTAGAACTTCTTGCACAAATTATTAATTAAAGTCTAGCTTATAAAGTGTTTAACTTTTTATGCTGAAAACAGTATTTTTCAACAGTAAACAGTATAAAGTAGTGAAAAACAGTATAATACTGTTAAAAACAGTATTTTTGGCAACCCTACAGATCCTTAAATAATGTACATACTCACTCGCGCGCGTATCTTACGCGATCCCAGAATGTAAGTAGGTCCTGTGGGGGGCATGGCGCGGGTCTTTGAAGAAAAGATGATGAAATGAAAATGAATGAAATGAAAATTTTATTTATTTCAATAATTTGGTTACATTGATATGCTGGGACTTTCCAGTGAGTAGTCAATGACACTCGTGTCGGAAATGACCCGCTTCTTCCCTTGGGATATTACAATAAAAATATATTACAGATATAGTATACAAATTAAAAATACAAATCAAGATACATTTAACAAAACAAAACATAAAATAAAAATAAGGACAGAAATAATTACATAAAGATTTAATGATTCAGTTTAGATTTCTTTTCTTCGTAATCTTTCTTTCACTTTCGATACACCTACAAAATCTATCAATTCTGAAGGCTTACTCTTAATACTATTGTCGTGTCAAATGTGTAAGCGGCCATTTTAATACTTGAAATACAAAGAGGTCGTATTCCACAGTACCTACATACTGAAGCGGTAGCGAGCGATTTCCGCGCGCTAGGTGTCCTCACTCGCGCGACAAAACCAAGACACCACAAGAGGCATGAAACTTGCTGAGTTTTTAAAATACATACATACATAACGTCACGCCTGTATCCCTTATGGGGTAGGCAGAACACCAGAGGTTACAAGACCATCTGATGTCACGTTTGACAAATTTGGAGGTATGATAAAGATGGAGAGAGACTATTGTAGTGACAGGGGTCAGCCTATCGCCCACAAAAACACCTTTAAAACCTCTGTCCCTTAACTGACTTTTACAGTATGCCCGGGAAGAGAAGCGGCTGGCACATTCTATGGTTTTCTTTCGCTCCCAGTCCAGCATGGAAGCAAAAAATATTTTAAAATATATTTTTTTTTATCCCATTTAACAAAAAGTTAAAGTTGCATAAAAACATACTTTGGGGTGACATAGTTGGTGTGTGAACTTCAGTGTAGATTTTTGGACAGTTCTCTATGGTGAAAAAACATCCAATTTTTGCTTGAGACATGGCCAATCCATAGAAAGATAATAAAGGGGTCTAAAACTTTCAATCTGCCTTTTTCTGAACTTTTTTATTTTTAATAACGGTAATAATTGTCGTACATATCACGTTAAATCAAACCTCATAAAGTCGAATGATTTGTTTTATTGTATCGAATAAACCCAAAAACTGCTAGACCACTTTTAAATATGTTTTACACTTACCTGCTGTAACGAATTCTCTTATTAAAGCTAAAGTAAAATGGGCTATTTTTGAACTTTATATTGTGGCTGTTTTGTGAAGATATTGTAATAATGTAATTTTGACTTCAGGTTGCCAAAGATGGCTGTACAACTCGGACATATCTCGAACTTGGCCGGTCTCTGGAAAGTTCTCGAAACACCACAGAATATTGTACGAGCTAGTACTCACTGTACAGGTAATATTTGAATTAGTTTAAAGCGAATCACAACGTGAGGTTAGCTTAATAACAGCCATACTGCTGGTTAGTGTGGTGGAAGTAGCGACTTTTGTGACTTCCGCTCTGTTAGTCACTGGTGGGTCACTTTTGAAATTCAAGGACGTGATAATTTGAGATCATACATGAAGAGAAAAAATATAATAAAAAATTCATATTAATTATTTACTGAGTAAACTTAACCGAAAGTTAAAGAATTTATTACGCAACGCATGGTTACGCTAGCATGGGCAGCGATCCGCGTGCCAGGTCACGTGCCGCGATCGACTCAGTTGTATGTAAAGTAAATAGTAGTAGTATTTATTTATAAGGAATTCTAGTGAAAAATGAAGTACCTACTTTTATTCATAATTATGTCAGTTTCAGTATCTAAAATTTGTCACCAGTCACCCTGTATAAAATCTTGATTGTGATTATGTTTTTAATCTAATTATAAGAAACATTTTCTTTTTTACTGACTATAAGAACAGACGTTGAAAACTACTATTTTATTTTCTTTCTACAAGATAACTTTCACGCTACATAATTTTTGTATCATAGTTTTTATGCTATAATACATCTCAACAGAACTTATTTGAATATTTTCTTTGTTACACGTTTACAGAAACGCCTAATAGAACTGCTGGGGGATAACAGACCCTCATTAGACCAGCTATTCGATCAGATGTGCCGCCTGCTAGGGATCCACTTACAGCAAGAGGGTATCCTGCCCAAAAACATCGATGGAAACGAGCTGTTACAGGTGAGATGCGCTTGACAAATTAAAGTTTACCGGGTCGACTTAAAATAACCCTAATGTATAAATATAATAGTAGACTCCAGAAGATCACCAACTCGTTCATGGGTCAATGTGTACACTTTATTTTATAATAAAATTCCAAAATATTTAAGATTAACCCTTCGATAGATTTAAGGATAAGTGTTATGTGAAAAGGTTTACTATAAGATATCCGGATGCAAGAAGATGGGATTCCCTGGCTGTAAATTGTAATTGTGTATTTTTTTTTCTTATTTTTAAAATATTGCTGTTGAGTTTCTTGCCACTTCTTCTCAACAGATCGACTTTCCGAAGTGGTGGTAGGTTCAGTTCAATTTGTAAATTGTGTGACTTATTTCAAATGTATTTAAATACTTACGAAATAAAGAATATTTGAGTTTGACCATGGATAAGCGTGTCTTAAAAAGTGACCAATCCGAGTGACCTCCGCTTGGTAGTAGGATTCCGTCAGGGTCCGCCTGGCTAGCGACCACCCTTCATATAAAATCTTCCGCCAAATATTGCCGCTTCGGCGGTGATGTGTTCCATAAGCAATATTTTTGAAGATTCAATTCCTTCCTTAGCCATACGGGCTGTTATCTTCCTTCAACTTTACTTATCATAAGGAAAGATTGAGCAGTAATGTGTTCGCCTAGGGCAGCCCATTCCGAAATCACTATACATGTGTGATCTGTCCACCTCTTTCGTAAATTTACTTTCACTCGTCCTTTCTAAATTTTCAAAGCACCGTGTTGTGAATATACATAATGTCCAAAAATATTAATACAGAGTTAATTTTAATTAACTCATCACCTTTTGCGGGTAGCCTCTCCACATCAATCCCAACAACATTTGTTCTACGACTTTTTACAAATCTTGATAAATAACACAAAAAATAAAAACAAAAAGTTTTTGCTCCTTACGCTACATTTTGTAAGAAGTACCTATTATTATTATAAAGCGGTATTTTACTGTGCAAGGTGCGTGGCATACCTACTCTCAGAGTAAATAGAGTTACGCCTCTAAACCGAGGCTATAAATATTTTTCTGTATGGGAAAACTAAAATTTTAAAAACTATTCCATATTGGACTGGGAGTGAAAGAAAAACTTAGAATGTGCCAACTGCTTCTCTTCCCGGGCATACTGTAAAAGTCAGGTTTATGGGAGGCTTTTTGTGGGCGATAGGCTGACTCCCTGTCACTGCAATAGTCTCTATCCATCATTATAATACCTCCAAATTTGTCAAACGTGACATCAGATGATTTTATAACCTCTGTTGTTCTGCCTACCCCATAAGGGATATAGGCGTGATGTTATGTATGTATGTATATTAATTTTAAAATGTAGAACAAATGTTGTTGGGATTGATGTGGAGAGGCTGCCTGCAAGAGGTAATGTGCTAATTAAAATGAACCCTGTATATTAATTGACTAGCCACCGCGCGCGGTTTTACCCGCGTAACTTTTGATCCCGTGGGAATTTCGGGATAAAATATAGCCTATAACCTTCCTCAAGAGTTGGGCTATCAAATGCAAAAAGAATTTTTCAAATCCCACTTGTGGTTTCTGAGATTAGCGCGTTCAAACAAACAAACAAACAAACTCTTCAGCTTTATATATTAAGTATAGATTAATTGATTATCTTTGTGATACAGAAAGCGTACCGGTTGTGTCCGCACCACGTGTCGCACTACCTCGGTCTGGACGTCCACGACGCGCCGCTCGTGAGAAGACACGTGCCAGTCAAACCCAACATGGTGGTCACCGTCGAACCAGGTATACTACATACAGTAGAATCCGTTTATTATGACTCCGCTTATATTGACCAACCGCTTATTATAACGTGTTTACACAGTGAAGTTTGGTTTTCATATAAATTATATAACTAAGTCGGATATTATGACTTCGCCTATAGTGACATATCGCTTATTGTGACCGTTTTTTATCAAATTTTGTCCGCTTATAGTGACCGACCGTATTATTTCTAACACCGTTGGCAGTTTTCGGGAGAGCCATGTTATACCTAAAGACTTTCGGCGCGTGAAAGGCTTTTTTGATTTGAGTCTCAGAGCGTAGGTTTACTTATTGACTCTACTTATTAATATCTACTTTGATTTATCTCTATTTTATTCCTCTCTATTAAAATAAATCACATATTAACTTAAACAGTTTATTTATTCTTGCAGCACCTATGCTTTGTATGACGTCCGTTTAGTATGACTTGTTTCTCATTTCCCTTAGATGTCATTATAAACGAATTCCACTGTTCATACATAACTTCACGTCTGTATCCCTAATGGGGTAGGCAGAACACCAGAGGCTATAAAACCATCTGAAGTCGCGTTTGACAAATTCGGAGTTATTACTAGTGAGACTATTGCAGTGACAGGGGGTCAGCCTATCGCCCGCAAAAACGCCAATAAAACCTCCGTCCCTTAACCGACTTTTACAGTATTCCCGGGAAGAGAAGCAGCTGGCACATTCTATGTTTTCCTTTCGCTCCCAGTCCGGCATGGAATACTATTCATTTTATTTATTCATCATCATCACATCATCACAACACTGCAGGTCATGAGTCTCTCGCCTGGGTGACGAGGAGGTATAGGCCATTATGCACCAAGCTGGCCCAGTGCTGGGTGCTGGATGTCAGAATTTTCAAGGCGAAATGGCTTCTGACAAACCCTAACGACTACTGTATACAACACCCGGGAGCGACTGCTTAACGTGCCCTCCGAAGCACGGAAGTCGTCGCGAGAAATTAATGGTCACCGGTCACTCACCCAAGCACCGACCGCGCCGAACGTTGCTTAACATGTGATATCGTATGATACACACAGTTACCACGGCGCCAAGATGACTTTTAATCATTAGATTTAACAAAAGTTTTTATAATTATCACTGTGCCCCACATGGTTTTGTGGGTCGATGGTTTGACGTGGTACCGCGACTCTGCTTAAGTAAACTATGCATAGGTAACAATAAAAAAATTTAAGTAGTCACAATTCGTTATTTTATAGTTATGTTATATGTTAATTTTATACACTGATATTTGAATAAAACTAAATAGTTTAAACAAGGTCATGTCAAAAAAATAAAAAGACAGTTAGATAGTAAAGTTTTTTTTTTATTTCTCACAAAAACTATTTAAAAATAGGTGAAAATTAAAATGAAATTGAATGAAAATGGTTCATTTTGACCTACTCTCTAACCCCTCAACAGATCGGGGATTAAAATAACAAATAACCCTGTATTCGATTATAGTCACTTGTGACCTCGAGGTCTGCAAGGACACCGGGTTGTCTGGAAGAGATTGTCTGTAGATGATAAGGCCGCCTATTGTGCACTGTACCTATTATATTTTTAATAAAGTTATGTCTTACTCCATGTGTACAATGAAGAATAAATAAACGTTAAATTAAATTACATATACGCGATAAAATCTGGTTAAACAATTTTTTAACATTAGTTCTATTTCCTATAAGTAATATTCAAATTACAGTATATAAAATCATAGACATACATATAGGGTGTTTTTATGAAGATCAAAATATTTTAGTGGAAGGTTAAGAATGATGGGTGGAGTCAATTTATGAAAACAAAAAAATTTTTGTTAGGTAAATTGATATTTTTTAATTCTCATAAGTTAACAAAATTTAAGTTTAATCTGTTACTTACGACTAAAAAGCGAGAAATAAAGGCGTTTTTCCAACTATTTCTATTAAGAAATACGTTAAGCATCGATTTTTGTATAGTCAGAAAAGTTTGATCACTTAAAAGAATTGTAAAATTTCAATTTAAAACAAAGACATACATTTTTTTTGTCATAAACTGAATTCAAACGTCATTCTTAACCTTGTCCTAAAACATTTTGAACTTTAAAAAAATGACCCTGTATATCTAGATAACAGCAATTTTACTTTAAGATTTTATCACTGTACGGTTTTGATTTAATCTCATCTTCAAATATTAATTTAATTAAAAATATATAACACCTATCATAAATATTCAATTATCAAATTCCATTGTTCCAAGGTATCTACATCAGTCCACACGACAATTCAGTGCCAGAAGAGTTCAGAGGAATCGGCATCAGAGTGGAAGACGACGTCCTCATCACTGATGGAGAACCCCTCGTCTTGACCGAGTCCTGTGTCAAGGAAGTCCACGATATCGAGGCGATCGTCGGCAAACATAACTTTTAGGACCAAGGCTTAGGTCTGCTTTTCGATTGGCAAGTTCTGAAGTTAGTTAACGTCCGATCTTAATGACTTACCCAAAAGTAAAAGTATTCCTATACTATCTTGTGTCAAAACTGTCAGTAATCTGTCAATTGACTTCAAGATTGTATAGAAAGGCATAATTTCAGTCCTGGCTTTTAAGTCCAAAGTATAAAAATAATCAAAAGATTAAATTCGTATATTTTAATTCATTTAATGAATATTGCGTAATTTTTGTTGTTTAATCGGCAAATCCAATTAAATTAAATATTGTATTGATTATGTAGTTATCTACTGCGACCAAAAAGAGAAAAATAAATAAGTTGCGTTCGGAACCATCATCATCACGTTGATATGAAATTAAAAATAAACAAAAACGTTGTGAACAAGTATGGAAAGTGAAAATATTAAACCATAAGTATAATAAAAGTAGTAAATCCAAATATTTTTAAGTGGATATATATTTTTCTATCATTTTTTGATAAAACGGACTACGTTCTTCCCATAATCAACGACACAAGTCAATGCCAACTGTCAAACTGACAAATCAACTGATTAATAGCAGCGGCCGCCCGAAAGCTTTTCATTCCTTTGTTACTGCTTTGTGATTACATGGTGCTCTGTTGTTACATGGTGGATAATTCCAACTTGTGTTTCTTAACACGGAATCAATAGTGACATTACTTTTTCACCTTATTATACTATCCAAAAATAATAAAAGAATGAACTTTATATGGTGGGCATAAAAGCCAGGCAATGTGTGGACACTGAAATGAACCCTTTCTGTCTTTACTTTTTGGTATTATATTGAGACCGGACATAAGTCATTGTTGCCATTTTGTAGGACAGTATCTGGCTGTTGTCAAGGAGGTCCAACAAATTGAGGCGATACTCGGAAAATATAGCTTTTTGTTAGTACAATAGTAATTTCTATGCCTTAGTAGGCATAGAAATTCTTTTCGATTGGCAAGTTCTTGAGTCAGTTAGGTCGTTGCTATTTTGTATATGAATTTTTCCTAGGTTTTTATTGATTAACCTCTGAATGTGGCGTAGTGGCGATCTCGAATAAAAATATTGCATTTTGTCAAGAAAATTTAAGAAATTTAATTATTTATATGTTTTGAATACTGACAGAGTTAATGATAATAAATAAACCAACTGAAAATGTTAAGCAAAACCCAGTACTAAAATTAAAATATTTTCGGAATATTAACATTTTTTCATTGTTAATAAATCTTGTTTCCGTTTGAGATCGTATCATTTTACTTTTTAATAACTTTAGTCAAGTATTCGTGTGTTTATTAATCACTTTCAAAGCTGTGTAGAATATTTAAACCTAAAAATATTTTAAAACGTTACTAAGAAGCAAAGACTGAAATAATGTTACGCTCAAATAACTTGACGTGTTTTTGTAAGTCATCAACATAGTTGTATAGACAAATTTACGATTGTATATAGAATATTGTAAATATTATTAGATCAATAAATGTTCAGTTTACTTTATTTATCCATTTTTGTCCTTTTTTTATTCCTTTCTAGTGTAGCGACATCTAGCGACGCTCCAAGAACGATGACGACACGACGTAATTCCTACATCGCGCTAGCACAGTTTCTATAGCGATCTGTATTTAAACAACTTCCCGCCAACATCCGTCGGGCCGTGGGCCGCGGCCTGCCATCCCTTTTCTGGGGACTGGGAAACGAACACCTTGTTCCCAAATTAGTAACGTAACGTAAGTTTCCATACAACTTCGGCCTGAACAAAAATTCCTTCTAGCGTGTGGGGCTCAAATATTCACCATTGTTATCTAGTTTTATCACTATGATCATACAGCTACCAGTGAAGTTTTCTAAATTTTGATTTTGCAAACTTATGATTATGACATAGCGTCGTTAAGTCACCACGAATAGAAACAATAGAATATAGTCCGTCTCTTAAGTGAAATAGAGCTTAAAAGAAGTCCTAAATGTAAAAAATCTGGTGAAGGTAAGTTACACCACAGGGCGAGGGTTCGAACCCTGGTAACAACGGTTATTTATATGTTAAAGTACACTGAAGGTACCAAATAACTGAAATATATAGGGTCCGTTTACAATAGTCAATAATATTTTGATAGCAGATGAAGAATGATGAATGGGTCTAATTACGAATGTTTTTTTTTTATTAAACATTTTCGTTAATTAAAATTTCAAAATTCTTCTAAGTACTTAATCAATATTTAAATTTAATCTGTTGTTTATGACTGCACAGCAAGTAATAAAAACGTTTCCATCTAATTGTATTGTAACATAAATGTTACTCAAAAAAAGTGTTTTATTTATATTTATGAAAAATTTTCAATTTTTTTTTTTATTTCACATCCACTCATTATTCTTAATCTGCTATTAAAATATTGTTGACTATTATAAATTGACTCTGTATTTAGGCTTATCTGAGAAATACACCCGCCCCATCCTGAAAATAATAAAATTTTGCAGATGTAACTGTTATTATGGCCTGCAGCAGGACTAGCATGCTCACATCGATAAATACTCGAATCGACAAGATAAATATTATTCTGTTATTTTAGCCTATTATGTAAGCTTATATGCGCACCATAATAGTAAGAATTACTCGATGTGATACCATGATTAAGACCACAGAAACAAATATGTCATAATCTTAATAAATTACATACACTAAATACCATATTCTAAGAAAATATCGATAAAAGGCCCGATTTATCGTTGTCGACGGTAGCATGCTAGCCCCGCAGGCTTTGAATAAAATGAATATTTCTAACCATCACACGTAGTTATATTTATTGTCTAGCCCAAATTAGGATTCTTTAAGAACTTGTGTGTGTACCAAGATAGCAGAGAAATAAATGTGGTGGTAGATTCAGTTCAATTTGTAAATTGTTTGAAATAAAGAATATTTGAGTTTGAGTTTGGACCTTCTGGAAAGAACTTAAAGAAAGTGAAAAATGAAACCAAAAAATAAATAAAACAATTATATTTATTGCTAATTCATAGTTTTACATTGTACTTATAAGGCACACAGCATATTCTACAATAGAAGTATACGGAATAGCTATCAAACATTACTAAGGAATGTATAAAGTTCCAAGCCCATACAAACATTTTAATATCAATGTAGTAAACAATTCGAGATAGAAACGAGAATACCTCTATAAAATAATTTTCTAAGGGTTACTTCATAACCAATGAATCCAAATTTCATAAGGATTTAGTTATTTCCTTACTAAAAGACTGAAAATATATCAAAGTTATATAACATACTATAAAGAATATCGAGCTGGGGTTAACATGATTTTTCACACGAAAAAACCTGCGAGACATAAAAATATACTAGCCTAGCCACTGCTTTGTGCCCGTAAATCCCTGAATTGAGAATGATCCAATAGGATCATATTATCGGGGGGAAATTATCCAGTGTGTCGACACAGGTTATGTTTTATCCATTATTGAGTGAAAGTTTTATTCTCAAATCCTCTCAATATTTTGTTTTTATAATAAGGATTTTAACCAGAATAAGACCCTCATCTTCAATCAAAAGTAAAACCTTTAGTTTTAGCCAAATCTTTTTAGAAATTACGTAGTTTTTTTTTCTCACATCACATCTACTTAATGGCGTATGTAAATAAAGCTTATACGCTACTCTGCAACAAATTCGTATATTCCAATTACCTACTCTTAAAATAGATCAATAAAAAAATATAAATTTAAATTCAATTCGTCTAGTTTGTAAATAAAACATATTTTTACTGGACATAAAGAATATTCTCGACTACGAATAACATTTCCAGTTCCAATTAATATTCGAATTCTTAAAACTAACGATCAATTTAGTCGAAACCAGCACGACTTGAAGAGAAAAGAGAAAACTTACATTTAAGGAACTAAAATTAGAATATAATATAGATAAGGCACTTGGATTACTAAAGTAGGGAATGATATTGAGCAAACTCAACTATTTTAAAAATTACATAAAAAGGATGCTAAACCTTTGGAGGTCATGCAACACCAATACCTTCTTAAAATATTTAAAATTTTAGCTTGAAATTAATATTTATAAAAGAACGTTCGACAGGCATTATAACAACGTTCTATTCTATTAATATTAATTTTGTACCATATAAGTAGTTAAATGAAAAATATCCGATTTATTTTTCGTCCCTTTTGCTGTATAATTAAAGTTTTCCTTTTGTTTGTATATACCTTGATATTGACCACAAAAATCCGATAGCATCATAGGTATAAAGTAACAAAATGTATGTAGGTAATGTTAATTTGAAGAAAGCATTTTAATCAATCATAACTTGATTTATGTAAAAAGCAATTTCACACAATTTGTGTGTTAAACATATACTTTAAACGAACCAGTATACAACAATATTTCTTATTTCAATTGAATATTATAAAAACGTAAACATGATTTCGTATAAAAACATCTTTAACGCCCTCTTATTTACGAAGAATAACTTAAAATATAAAGTCCACGCGACCTATCAACAGGATGATCAATCAATCAATCACCAATCAGCGTCATCGGGCAAGCCGCCGGGGTATTCGCCGGTCAAGCATGCGGTGCAATGACCTCCTAAACCCACGGCTGGGTCTGCTTTCATATTGTAATGTATGGCCGACACTAGGCCTTCCACACTTAGATATTCGAGACTGTCGGAACCTGAAATTAAAAAGGTTTGATGTGGTATTTACTATAACTCACTACTGAATGTAGGTATTATTTTATTTTTGAAAAGACTATTGATTGTGTTCTTTTATTTTGGGAATTGAAATTCTTAAACCATATTTATTTGCGTCTTTTTTTGGCCATTGGTGACTACACAGAGTGATTTAACCCAAGTTTGAGCTTAGACGCGAGTAATGAACGCTTACTTATGGTGCGCACAGATTGCTTTAATGGAACTTGTAATGTAACATTCTGCGCACCACACGTCCAAATACGAAACGTGCGCAGAATGTTACATTAATAGTTGCATTACTAGCATTCTGTACGCACCATTAGACTTGAACTCTACTTAGTTATAGATTTTTGACAGTTCTCTATGCACGATTGCCAGTGAATCTATGCTGAGTAATAAAGACTCTTAAAAAAGCTTACATAACCTGATAGTAGGTTTCGATAACATGGAACACAGGGTCAAGGGTGGTACTAAGTCTTAATAAAATACTGCTGCAACATTTAGTTGCATTTTCAACCGACTTCCAAAAGAAGGAGGTTCTGAATTCGTGTGTATGTTTTTTTTGTGTACCTTATATTTCGCACAATTATGAATCGATTTTGAAAATTCTTGTTCCATATGATAGAAGATACTTCATAATTGGTCCCATATAAATTTTATCGAAATCGAAGGAGTACTTTATGGAAAATTTCAAAATATGTCTGAATTCGGAGAATGTTTACCTTGACGACGTTATAATTCAGCCAAAGTTTTGACGTGAAATTGGTTTTTCAATGCTCGGCATTAATTAATTATTTAAATTGTAGTTGCCTGCCAGGCAAACCCTGAGGGAACCCTACTAACAAGCAGGTATCTCCAAATAAGTTTTCTGTTACTCCCAATTGGTGGCTGGTCCTCACACGTTACTCACCTAAGGATTTGTCCATATCTTTTTTATATGAGGAGAGCAAGCGAATGAGAACTGAATCCAGCTCATGGTATGTGACTTCAATGCCCATATACATTATTAACTGTAGCGTATAGTAACAGCTATCCGCTCTAGTATTAAAGTTGGTAGAGATATCGATTTCGCAGATTATCGATACAGTTATTGTAGTTAAAATGAACAGGGATCTTACCGACGTGCTCTGCCAATTTAATACTGTCCACTTTGTTGGCGATGAGCTCCTCTCTGGTGGGGATGTTGATTCCCATGTAGCAAGGGTACTTGAGCGGCGGCGACGCTATTCTGATGTGTACCTGTTAGATAAACGAGCATTATAGAACGCATTATATTGTATACTAGCCACCGCGCGCGGTTTTACCCGCGTAACTTTAGATCCGTGGGAATTTCGGGATAAAATATAGCCTATAACCTTCCCCAAGAGTTGGGCTATCAAATGCAAAAAGAATTTTTCAAATCCCACTTGTAGTTTCTGAGATTAGCGCGTTCAAACAAAAAAACAAACTCTTCAGCTTTATATATTAGTATAGAAATATAGATGATTTAATGTATTTACGGGATTTTTACCACGATTTTCGCGAAAATCGTGGTAAGAATCCCGTAAATACATTAAATCATAGTGAAAATAACCGCGATAGTTTAAAACAATTAGAAATATAGATTATAGAACGAAAGAAATGACCTTGCTAGAATTTGGAATTTCAAGTATTTTATATTTGTTTTCTTAGACTATGCTATCGGAAAAATGTCACCAGGAATATTTATTAAGTCAATGAAAAAGGTCAATAATTATTTAGGTCCCAGCATAAGAATGTTTTAATTAATAATCAAATAGTACAAAATTATAAGCTTCCATGCTGGACTGGGAGCGAAAGAAAAACATGGAATGTGCCAGCTGCTTCTCTTCCAAGGCATACTGTAAAAGTCAGTTAAGGGACCGAGGTGTTATGGGAGGCTTTTTTGTGGGCTGACCCCCTGTCACTGCAATAGTCACTCTCCACTATTATAATACCTCCAAATTTGTCAAATGTGACATCAGATGGTTTTATTACCTCTGGTGTTCTGTCTACTCCATACGGGATACAGGCGTGAAGTTATGTATGTACGTATGTATCAATTCGAATTTTAGGACTCATAAGCATTATCAGCATCCTAAAACTTTATCACAGAGGAATACGCCGACCACAAGTCCTTAAATGTTAGATATTAATAATTTAACAACTTCAAAACAAAACCTACCTCCGCCGCACCAGCATCCCTCAAGAGCTTAATAATCGGTCCAATTGTGTTCCCCCTCACAATAGAATCGTCGATCAGCACGATGCGTTTCCCGCGCACATTTTCTGACAGCGCGCCAAATTTCTTAGCCACGCCCAGTTGACGCAACCGAGTTGACGGCTGAATGAACGTGCGGCCGACGTAACGGTTCTTACAGAGCACTTCCATGAATGGAATGCCTGACTGGAATTCAAAAACATTATGGATGAGAATTTCAAAAGAAAAACATTACATAATTAAGAATAATTTAAGTTTACTGTAAATCAAAGGTTATGTAAAAGGGTTATCTCTAAGACCTTGTCATTTATAAGATAATCGAGATTAAGGATATCAATAAATGAGATTAAAAATCGGATTTCCATAGAGAACATTTAATATGTTTAAACTTTATGAACTCGTTATTTTAAGATTGATGATATCTTTCAAAGTATGCACTTTTGAACCACATATTCTGTGACAAAAACTATCATTTTTTAGTAAGGAACAAAACATCAAAGTTATGGTATATCAAAAAGAACACCTTGTATAATAATGGTTGCCTGGAAGAAATCGCTTGTAGCATAAGGCCACCTACTTGTATAATTCATTGTAATTTTATTATTGTATTTCATTTGACAATAAAGAGTATTTATTTTTATTATACCATAAGCTTACTTTGATGCGACATAGTTGGTGTGGGTTATTATTTATTAAACTATATTGTGAAAAATGGGTAATGCAACAGTACATACCTGTCTAGCATATCCATGAGCAGCGGCGGTACCCGACTCAGGTACCGACGACACGATATCAGCGTCCACAGGCGATTCGCGAGCTAACATGCGACCGCATTGCATACGTGCTGAGTATACCATCTGTCCTGCAAGTAAGAAACGGACTATGTGTTATATTGGACAACATTTTTGGTAAACTTTAGGTTAGTAATAAAAATAATGCCGAAAATATATTTGAGACGAGCGTTTGCCCGCGACTTCGTACACGCATAAACTCAAAAGTCCTATATTTTCCGTTCCCGTGGGAATTTCCGGAATTCCTTCAATAATACAAATAGACACTTATTGAGGAACCTTTATGCTAAGTTTCACATCGGTGCACTCAAGGAATAAGATTTTTCATACAAACTAAAAAGTCCTATATTTCCCGTTCCCGTGGGAATTTCGGGAATTCCTTCCTTCGTGCATCCTCACATCCCCTAAAGGATGTATGTTCCAAATTTCAGCTCTCTACGCCCAGTAGTTACGGCTGTACGTTGCCTGTCAGTCACTCAGTTACTCAGTCAGTAACGGAACAGTTTTATATATATTGATAAGGCTAATTACAGGTTTCCTATGTATGACTAGTCACATTTATATATACTCAAGCATTACAAAATCAAAACCAATATTTAGCTTTTAAAAATATTTAGAAATAGATTTTTGTATTTTTTGTGTTGTTATCGAGTTAATCATGAGCAAAAGTTTACAATATAATATATCTAATTTTTATTTTAATTAATATGTAAACTGAAAAAGTAAAATTGTATGCATACAAAACTCGACTTAGATTTTGAAAACATGCAGTTCTTAGAAAAAAAATATTGGACGGCTACTTTACTCAGATTTGAACTTCAATTGAATAATGATTTTTTGATAGTTTCTTAATGAGAATTGATAGCAAAACTATTGTTGAGTCACGATCAACGCCTAAGAGTTTTTATAATCCGCGAATTAGTTCTTAAACACCAAAACAATAGCACAATATTAACCTTCCATCCATCCATAACCGTCCATTCGCGGTTGGTCCAATGATTAAAAAAACGGATTGGACCAACCGCAAATTGGACTAACCGTGAATAGTGCGATTTGGATTAACTACGAAGACCTATTATTATTATTGGGGGTTTTGGGACTATATGAGCAGTCTTGTCCGCTCGTCACACTGCGACCTAAAAGATCTATTGTGTGAGTCCCAATTTATAACTCGCCGCACACTCCAATGGAGTCCAGGAAATTTAGGATTTTCCTTACGGCGATGCTCCTAATCTCTTTTGGATCCAGCTCGTGCTGGACGAAGGCCTAAAGGAATATTATTTGCAAACAACTTACCTTCAAACATACTGTCAGCCCGCGCGAAGTAGACATATTCAAAAATGCAGAACGCCTGCTGCTTGCCGGCCGGGCGCTCCACTACGTCCACGGTTCGGATCCCGTGGCGAGACATCTCGACTATTTCACCCGGCAACACCTCGCGCACGTAGCGGGCTCCTGGGAAAGAATTATTCCAATTTTGAGTAAATTATAATTAGTTACTTTTTCAGATTATTTTCTATTCCATCTCAGACAGACTACATATCACATTAGAAAAACCTTAAAAAATACCAACATAAAAACCAAATCCAATAATGGTTTATTGGATTTGACTCCTGACTCTCCAATGATTGACATGCTGTTAACTGAAGGATATAATTGTTTTAGAAGGTGTTTTCTTCAACAAACGTTGAACATTAACTATAATAATAAATAACATACAATAACGCAAAACATATGAAAAGACTTGAAATTCCAATAGTTTACACCAATGTCAAGCATTGTTTTTTTTTATATATTGGTACCCAATAGATGACACCCTAATAACTAATAAACTAGAAATATAATCTCTAATAATTACTCAACAATTAAAAGTAATATTTAACTTTAAGATACATTCAAAATCTAATTAAAAATGTCAAGAAATTCACCTTAAATGAATTAGCGCCCTTAAGCACAACCGTAAGAAATAGAGTAATATACTGTCACCTTACCCGAATTGAGATTGTATGTTTGTTTTTATCGAATATTCCAAAACTAAAAAAAATAATAGTAACAAATTGAAGTTAAAGATGATATTTAGTGTTAAAAAGTATCATATTAGTATTTCATATTAACAAGGTATACTTTCTTTTCATAATTCTAATAAAAGGTGTCAAGCATTGGTGCTGGGTCAACCTTTGGTGCCTTAACCTTAATATAGAAGCTATTTAAATATGAATGTAATTTAATTGACTAAACTTACCTATAGACAAAAATCCACAAGACTCCGACGACACCACCCAGCCCTCTGCTCTGTCTTCAACTCCATTCTTCGCGCAACCGTTTAAAAGAACTGAAAAACAAAATTGCAACGTTAAAATTGATATTATGTAGACAAATACAAGATGGCACACAACATACACGTACTGCTATAGAAATGCGAAAATAATGGTGTTGCGAAAATAAATCTTATAGTAATGCAGTGTTGATGAAATTAGGTTATTTGGTAACCTAGACCAAGAGGAAACGTGCACCCTAATTTTATTGTTTCATCTAAAATAATAGGTTTTATTATAAATTATATTTTTGTGAATCGACGTCATAACTATACAGGGTTGATTTGTAGTCACCAGCCAAATTTAAATGTTAGTTTCTTTGATACGATATAAACGTACCTGCATATTTATTTTAGCGTCGCTCAGTACAAAAAATGTAGAAATATGGAACCACAAACTTTTTTAAAAATAGTTGCTGTTGATGAACATAGCTACTACGACGTGGCATTTCATTGATAATACTACGACGTAGTACTACAAGATGTTTTTTGTAGTAGCGCATAGTCATCTTTATTTTAATAGTAATTTAGAGTGACCAAGCTTTTCTTAATATGTTAGTGGATATATTACCTAATTTCCTTGTTAAAAAAATTTATACTGTTTTTGCAAAAATCGTTTCTATAAATGATACTATTGTGTAAAAAAAATACTACAAATCAACCCTGTATGCAATAAGTATGCACCATGAGCATTGATTATATTATTATTATTATTCTTTTCTTATTTTTGTGATTTTGCTGTACATATATAAGTTTTGTAATATGGATTAAGTCGTCCGAAATAAAGATTTATTATTATTATTATTGCATGCCTGATACATTTCAAGTTACAGACACATATTGTAAACTCCACCGTGTTTAGTCAAGTGGTTAGATAAACACCAAGAATTTTCCCTAACTCTTTGTTTTTAGTGCGTGTAATTGTCTACCAGTGAGGTGTTCTTCATCCAAACGAGCAAATCAATAAACTTAAAAAAAAATACCAATAAACACTGCAAAGTTTTTAAACACTTTTTAACCGGATTTATCGTGTATAATTAAATAACGGAATGTACATGAATGTGACCACGGAGCCTGCAAAGACACAGAAACGTCGAGTTAAAGTTTAAAATGGAATTAATTAAATAAATCTGGTTAAAAAGTGTTTAATTTCATAGTATGAATCGCGATAGATATACCTTGGTAAATAATTCAAGACAGTAAACTGACAGGTCGAAATATCAAACAGAAAAAAAATTATACCAGTTAAAATCTTCGTAGTGTAATTGAATGGGAATGATTGAAAGTGAATGGTTCTTTTTCATTCGAATTTTAAAGCAATGTATGAAAACGTGGATTTGAGGTGTGTACTTTATCTTTATAGTAACTTCAATGAAAATTATTAATTACCAAACATATATTATGTGCTTAAAATGGTCACAGCAGAAGTAAAATTAGTAATTTTTTTGCATTTTTTAAAGTCACGAAAAAGTAAGCTGCGTAAAGCATCCCCACTCAAGGATGGGAAAATGAAAGTATAATTTTTTTTTCCTAACTTTACGATATTATTTAATAAAAAGCCCAGTCGCTCACTTAAACCGCCGCCATTTTTTTTCTTCCCTAAAGTGGTCACATTGGAACTTTAATTTTACTGTATTAAATTATTTGCCAGGGTATAGTATAAATCGCAATATTGATTGCTCACAATCTTGCAAACATCTAATAGTAATCCATTTCTAACAAATTTTGTTGGATTAGTACTAATCATACCTTATTAGTATGTCGAGTGTGTTTTAATGAACAAAGGTGCTATAAATACCATTAGGATAATGACTCAATGAATGGTCGATTCAACTTCACGATAAGTTATTCAATGAAATAAAACTGTTTGTTATCAGTAGCAGTAGTGAACTGTCGTAAGGTGGCTTAAATTTATGAATGAGATGAATTCATGCATTACCCTTGGCATGCTGTGCTGATGACTTTTTGTAGACATCTGTGAAAAAAAGTTACATTCCAAAATTAAATACACAATAGACTAGGACCCAATTTTTCAATGGCCAGATAAAAGTATTACTCGACAGCATTAAGCACGTCTCAAGTCTATTGTCATTCTATGTCATTGTCCTACAACTATAAAAATCGTAAAACAACATTATTCCGCCGAGTAATACCATATTCGTCAGATAACTTCTACCCGACTATTGAAAATCAAATATTAATACGGTAAGGTTGATAAAGCGTTTCAGACCCCAGGGTGAAGTATACCGATATACCAGTATACCGATATACCAGTATACCGATATACCAGTATACCGATATACCAGTATACCGATATACCAGTATACCGATATCTGACATCGGTTCTGGGTCCGAATTCCGGTGACGGCGGATATTTGTGTGATGATATTCACCGTAAAGTCATGGATGTTTTTGTGTTTATTTGAGCTTGTTTCCATTATTTAAACAATGTTATTTTTTGTTTATGCGGCACACAAGTTAAATATTTTCGTTCAAGGAACGATATTTTCGTTCGTTCAAATATTTCGGTATACAATAATATCTTAAAAACGCAACAAATTTCAAGTCTCTTGTGGTGGTGTCGTGGTGATTAATAAAGGTTATTTATAGATTATTGAGTGAAAATATAACATGGTATGAAACTATTGCAATTGACTTTGTTTTTTTTTTTTTTTTTATATTGTAAGGATAGGACGTTTGTCTTCCATGCCACCTGATGGAAAGTGCGCATGAACACTATGGTGTTACACGTCCATCCACGAGAAACCTATTCACTCGACACTTAAAAGTTCCAGGACTGTAGTGGTCAGGAAAAACAGACGCAGGCAGATTGTTCCACACCTTGGCAATCCGTACCAACGATTTTAATTAAAACTGTTTTCAGGTTTCGTATAAACAAAAAATAACATTGTATATTCAATACACATTTCTTATTATTATTATTTTAATCTTTTTATCAAATAAAGTAAAATATAATTATCCTTTTGCAGTCGACTCTTGTTAATTCAAACCTGTCATAATTCGAACCTCTCTATAATTCAAAGTTATCATGAGTACAAAATCTCTTTATATTTCGAACCAAATCAATACATTTTAATGCTATTGGTAATTCGAACGTAAAAAATCATTGCTATACAACAAAACGACGCGTTAATTCGAACTCATAGCATCCAACACTCGACAATTCAAAGTTGCAGAGAGAAAGAGGTCGCAAGATTGTAAGTACTTACGTACATTTTGCGACAAGTTCGAACGTAGGTCCTTGTGAAACACGAGCCTTTGTTTTTGTTATGATTAATTTGTCTATTTCACACACATTTCTCGGGAATTATTTTATTTATGTATCATTCTATTACTGTTACGCTTTTTTTGGTATACAGATGAAAAGTTTGTCTTAGTTATGAGCCCTAGAAAGTCTTAAATGATTCACGATTGCTATAAGAAAGAAGTTAATTGAAAAGAAGAGAAAGGTGAGAATAAAAGCGATATTGAAAAATCATTTAAGATTTATCTGAGCCATACTCTCTCAAGCATAATAAAGTACAAGGAGAATAAAATAATGCTACTCAAATCAACACTTAATAATTGGAAGTTTGCTCTAACAAATTTCGAACCACTTGTTATTTCAAACACTCGATAATTCGTAATATTATAAGAGTCCCTTCATTTTCGAATTAACGAGAGTCGACTGTACATGAATTTTAATGGATCTTTGCGATTCAAAATATAAAGGTAGCTACCGAGATGCCACCGAACAGATGTAACCTTAGTATGCATATATCGTCACTTACCTACTATCAGATGACATGGAGGTAAAAAAATTAATTTCAAACATGATTCTCGAATATTCCCTGTATTAAAAAGGTTCGTAAAATCTACCCATACTTTTCTTTGTATTTAAAATTGTGATTATATATGTTTATTGTATTTGTAATTTAGTTTTATGCTTCATAGGATCCTGTTATTTATTGACAAATTGTATTTTAAGTTTCAATGAGAAATACTTAAAGTAACTAGATAAATGATGTAGATGCATAGGTGAGCCCTTTAAACCATTGGAAAAACCATTGTTTTGCATGCACACTATGAATTATAATTTTTTAAAATTCATTCAAATTTAGAAAGCGACTTTGATAGGTCACTTTCATACATTGTTTATTGTATAAAACTGAAAAAATCAATATGAACGTAGTTTAAAAATTAATGCCAAAATATGATTATTACATACATACATACGTAACCTCACGCCTGACTCCCTTTGGGGTAGGCAGAGACAAGGGAACACCAATTGCTTCGATCCAGATACCTCTTTCGCTTCCTCCACGTTCATTAATCTTTTCATACATGATCGCCGGTTACGAGTACTTTTAACTAGGCCCTTTTAACTATTATGGTATATTATTATATAATAATCATGGATTACTTACAAGAAGATCCCAATGGCAAAATCTTGCCAAGACATAAAGGTCTGTTGCCGTAGGGATCCCGAACTGCATAGATTTTGTCCTTTAACATTATCACGAGCGAGTAACTGAGAGGAGCCAGCCTAGAATATAAAATATATCTTTAGAATGAAGCAGGTTATGCACATACTTATTTTTCAGGATTGACCTCAATCTGACCAGATGGTAATTGAAGATGAGGTCGAAGATGAAAGCACACCGGCCTAGGAAAGAACTGGCTCTTCATAAAATATTGCCGGAACAAATCAACGCCGAAACATTTTATATGAAGGGTGGTCGCTAGCCAGTTGGACCCTGACGGGATCCTACCACCAAGCGGGGGTCACTTTGATCAGTCGCCTTTTACGACACGCTTTTATCCAGGGCCCATTTTAGGCCGACCCTACACGGACAAAAACTTTGTAGCTACCCTAGCAACTAGCTGCTGCTACCCGACTACGGCGCAACAGCGAGGATATGTGCGTGCGAGCGAGATAGACGACACCTATCTCGCTCTGCGAGAGTTTCGCATGAAATAGCTGATAGTGTATCTTTTCTAACACCTGTATATATTAAGCTTTATCATTATATTTATTAAATCATTATATTACTAATCATCAAACTGATCGTTTAATTTCAACCTCAAGTGAGCAGGAGCTATAACTTCTCCAGGCATGATCCTTTGATGAAACCGAGATGCTATTAACTATTAAAAAAGGACCTTTGTTAATTTACGTATCCTTTATTTACTGTCGTTAAGGTTTGTCCGAAGCCATTTCGGCGGCCTGAAAATTCTGCATACAACAACGAAAATCTGAACATTCTCCATTTGACGACCGGCTGGTGTAGCGGTAACATACATTGCCTTCTATGCCAGAGGTCCTGGGTTCGAATCCCGGCGGCGGCGGATATTTGTATGATGAAAACAGATATTAGCCGTCAAGTCATGGATGTTTATAATTTTATTTAAGTTTATTCTTATAAAAAATATGTATTTATTCAATATGTATATTTATATATTTCGTTAGTATGTCAGTTATCTAGTTTCTTTAAGAAACTTAATTTGGGCTAGATAGTGTTGTGTGAGTGTCAGAAAAATTTATTTATTATTAAAAAAGGACCTTTGTTAATTTACGTATCTTTTATTTCGTTAAGGTTTGTCCGAAACCATTTTGGCGCCCTGAAAATTCTGCATACAACAACCAGCATTTCGTTGATTACGGCCTAAACCTCCTCGTTACCCACAGGAGCGAATCATAACCCCGCAGTAGGCTCATTACAAAGAGTTGTGACGTGTATGTGATGTGTTTATTAACTGACCTCATCAAATGGTTGATCCTGGCAGGCCAGTCTGGGCCATTGGTCTCTCCCTCGGGCGGGTTCAGACATAGCGCCTGTGTTATCAGCTCAGAATCGGAGTGTGTGGATAAACCTACGCCTCTTCCGAGAACCTGCAGAAAAAAATGTGCATTGATATTTCGCCTATAAAAATATTTTATTCTCTAAATGTGTTTCTAATGAAGGCAAAATTAAAGAAAAACAAAACAAGTTCTTTACATACTGAAAATATAATCCTCAAAAATAAGTATTTAACGACAGATTTATATGAAAGTTTGTTGCTAAGCACTCATTTAAAGCTTAAGGTAGCATGTAATTAAGAATATGACAATGTACTACAAGACAAAGGTGTATAATTTTGTATCATTGATACGCTCGATTCGATGTTAGATTGTCATGTCTGACTTCAAATTCAAAAGTTGATTTTGATTCTTCTAAGTTTGACATTAGAGACTTAAAATTAGTTAGTAAATTAATGAAACCTTTAAAGTTGATTTTTGATTAGATCAGATTTCTCATTATAAATCGGAATTACGATATTCAAATATGTCGCACCTTCAGAATTGTATAGACTCAATTCAAAAATCCAAGAAATGGAGGTGATGGTAATCATAGAAGTATTTTTTTTTTGTTGTTATTTCATGAAAGATAAACTTAACTTTATATAGAAACCAAATAACTAACATGTTTCATACATTATTTTGACGACCGGCTGGTGTAGTGGTAACATACATTGCCTTCTATGCCAGAGGTCCTGGGTTCTAATCCCGGCGGCGGCGCATATTTGTGTGATGAACACAGATATTAGTCGTCAAGTCATGGATGTTTATATGTTTATTTAAGTTTATTCTAAAAATATATGTATTTATTCATTATATATGTTTATATATTTCTTAAGTATATTAGTTATCTAGTATCCATAACACAAGTTCTTTAAGAAACTTAATTTGGGCTAGATAATGTTGTGTGAGTGTCAGAAAATATTTTTTATTATTTATTTATTTATTATTAATAAATAAAATCAGATCAAAGTTGAAAGTTTGCAGTTTTAAAACTTCTTTTAATTTTTTTTAAATAAGACACTACTATTCTGAAGGTCATAGATAACATGCGGCAAATAAAGTTATATTTTCAAATCATATTTTTACGTCGCTATTGAAACAGACTAACTACAGTATACATTTTCAAAAATAGATAAAGTTCACAACCACAAGGTAAATTTTTCTATCATACCATCTTCCGAAGACTGCTGCAGTTGACTAGTTCACCGTTGTGCGCCACGGCCAAGGCCCCGTGTGCCGTGTGCACCACGAACGGCTGGCAGTTCACTTCTTCAGACGCCGCTGATGTGGAATACCTGTACAATTATAAGTTCTCGGTCACAAGAAATACCTCTGAGAGATAATGCATGGCTATATTAACCATTGACTTCTATGTATTACAGGCGTAATGTTTTTATTTGGCGAGTGAACAATAACAAATAAGGAGCAAGCCATTTTTTATTAACAATGATTTTTTTATAGATAGTTTCAATAATTGAAGAATTTCTTTAATTTTAATATTTATTTAATTTGAGTTAAGCATAGAGTTATTAAAGCCATAGAATATATACTTTTGTTATTAGCTAAAGTTATTAAGCTGAAGAGTTAATGTCCGATATGAAAAAAAGCCTGCAGATGTTAATTATAGCAGATTTCTTACAGGCTATATTTTATTCGAGAAATTCCTTCGGAAATAAGTTACGCAGGTAAGACTGCTACCCAGTTATTAAGTTAGAACCCACCTCGTATGTCCAATACCAAGGTTTCCCTTGAGTTTCTTCATAGCCTCATCGTTAAATATATTATTGATCAATCCCATTCCCTTGTGCGAATTGAAAGTCCGCGCACTCTTGCCCTCCGAAGTCACGATACCAGCTGATTCCTGACCTCTGCAAAAGATAGTGTCATTTAACTATGAGATAAGACACACATTAGTTCTTTGTCATGTCAGAACTGTCAAAGAATTTCATTTACGAGTAGTTAATTATTTGTTTGACGAGTGTTATCTAACTGCACGGCCTAGACATGCTAAAATAGATATTATGTCAGTTATGCCAGTTATAAGCTGACTGGATTTACTAATGCTGGTCTTAATATCGAACTCAAGATCGCCAACAATGTGTATGTTTTTGGACGTTGTAGCAACGCTACATAATTGATGAAAGACCATTCAGTGGAAATTGATTTCAGTCATCATGCACTGCGTAACCTTTTTGATAATTTTCAATTACTTTGGACTAGTTTTCGTAAAAGGTATAGGTACTGGAGACACTTGGCGCCAGGTGGCGCTGTCTGCAGGGCTCCACTGAATGCAGAGCCACCATCATCACATTGACAATGAAGCTGTAAAGTAGGTACCCCGGCACCCATAACCATTAATAAACTTTATATATGTTACATTAAAACTTGTATACCTGGTTAATTTCGTTAAATTATATAAAAAAAAGTTTTAGAAGAAAGAAAAAAGATGATGACCACTTTGACGAGGGGGTAAACCTGTCTACCTCAGACGCCTATGGTTGCGGGTTCGATTCCTGCACGGAACAAGAAAAATAAAATGGTCCGTGTCTGTGTATTATCTATTTGTGTATTTACATTCTAGGTTCCCCCCTAGTTCGCTACATGGTATCCCATAACACAAGCTATGCTTACTTTGGGGCCATGTAGTTGGTGTGATTGTCTGGGGATTTCATTTTATTTATTTATTTTTTAAAAATCATAAAGATGATTTGATTTTTTATAGATTGTAGGTATTTTGTGACGCGGAATATACGGTCATTAAAGTGGTATTTGGAGGTCTTTATTTGGAGCGTGTTCGCTAGCCAGACGTACCCTTAAAGGATTCTGCCAAGCAGCTTATTAGTCGCTCTAACGAAACTTATGAAGGTGAGGCTAAACCATTGCACGCCGATCTTACGGCAATCTCATGAAAATGTCGCTAATGTTATTCAGCAGTGGCAATAAACCACAGATATATATGTATCTCTGTGTAATAAAACCCTTTATGAAGCTTAGGTACCACAATATCCTGCTTAATTCCAATCCCAAACATGAAGAAGAAAGGAAGACTTGATATCTTAGGTCCCACGGCCGACGACAGACCGGTATTTCACCAAGACTTGCCATCCACGAGCCACATTCTCGTTTACCCTATTATCACATTCAAAAGGAACTGTGAGTGATTCTCATCAACAAAGTAATTATTTGAAGGTCTTTGATATCTTGGACCGTATCCGCAATTATAATATTTTTGCATGACTAAAATCTAATTATCTAAGCAATATAAATGATATTTAAAATCGGTCTGACCTAATTTTGACCCAATACTATGTAAGTTTTGCTGAAACCGATATCTTTTCGTTTTAGAGATAACTTGATAACTTTAACCCTGTTACCGCCACAGTCGGATATATCCGACAAATATTTTCGAGTCCATTCCGCCAAGGTCGTATATATACGACTAAAAATCACAATTCGTTTCATATGCTTTTTTTATTTAATAACGCTGTATTATATAAAAAAAATATATAATATTTGGTAAATGGTTAATCAAGTAATCATTTACAATTGATTACACTTAAGTCTCTTAATTACAAAACCTTCAAAATATGTCAGAAGTTAGATAAATTACTGATATCATTATTAGAAAATTGCATTGATGTCCAGCGCCATTGTCGGATATATCCAACCATAAGGACGGGACATAAGCAAAGATTTACTGATACGAAATTCCACTTAAGTAAAAACATTTCTGTTTAAACTGACTACTTTTTAACAAATAAATTAAAACAATTAAAGCAATTGTCACTATAGAAATAAATATGTTTAATTTCTTTGAAAGTAAGTATTAAAATATCAGTGACTGAGTTAATGATTCCCACCGCATGTTTAGAAACGAATTTTGCTAGTACACACGTATGCCACCTTGTGGAATTGATCATTAGTGTTGTGTTTACGCTTTTGTTAGTATGTTCGTGTTATCGATAAATGTGATTAAACTACATTAAAAGATGTAAACTTAATCACAGTATATAGTCATAAAAATATTCATCTCTGGCCTAATATATTATGCGGAAATCTTTTAAACGATCTTTGTTTCATTTGATTACCAAAATACATACTATCTATACATATAATAAAGTGGTAGGAAAGTCAAAACTGTACATTGAATATTTTTTTAAAAGAATACTTGGGGTATGATCTACAATCGAAACAGAAACAAAAAATATAGTTTTTAGAATTTTTGTCTGTTTGTCTGTTTGTCTGTTTGTCTTTCCGGGATAAACTCAAAAAGTACTGCATGGATTTACTTCAAATTTGGCATGAAGATAGTTAAGAATTCGGGTCAACATATAGGCTACATATTATCACGCTAGCAGTGTTATAATCGTAGGTGCGTTTGGTGCTGCATAGCGTTCACGCAGACGACGTCGCGGGCAGCAGCTAGTTAGAAATAAAACATCGAAGTAATTCTTTCCATATATTTGTATGTTACCTCTTCAAGCTTAAACAGCTGAAACTATTAAGATTGAATTTGAAGCGTGCGAAGCTGGGATGGGTATATCGATCTACCATTGAACATCCCTATTTGTTGTCGGTATTTATTTTTAGATTTACTGTGCTTGGCGCTGGGAGCACGACAACTGATATAAAGTCTGGCGGGTAAAGGGTTAGTGAAATAATAATCAAAAGATCACACGAGTTACAATATTGTGAAATTTGTTGGCCGATTGTTATTTTAATTATTTAGGTACTAGCGAACTACAGTTTTCTTGGAGTATGACTTACTAAACGTTGGAAATTTAAATAAGTGTACTGCATTGCCATCCAACAGTCTTCATCTGGGTAACAAAAAGATTAAGTCCAAAAGAAGGCCTGGATTCTCTCATTGCCTAAACTGAAAATATTAAGGAAACAAACAACGAAATGATTTTGTTTTAGTATAAACCTACTTATTGTTATGATGTAAATTTTATCTTATATTGATTAATACTTAGAATTCAGCATGCATTTACATTGTTGTTTGTTTTTGTTTTGAACAGTGTTACTGTTTATGTGTAATACTAAATAAATGGAAGTTAATAATATTCCAGCTGTATGACCTTAAGTTCAAATCTTCCTTCTGGCGTGAGATATGCCCGAGATATTCCAGGTCGATTTAGAAATTGTTTTTAAAACGGCTTTGTTAAAAAACAATAATAAGGCTAAATTACTTCTTCCGACAAATTTAAAGTTTTTTCACCAGATTAGAGTGCGACCGTTGCGAGAATGCGTTCCTGACAGCTTCTTATGTCCACTAAATAAAGTTTATTTCCGATTCGAAGGGGAAAAAAGCTATGATTTTGACAGCTATCAGGAACGAAAACATCCCACCGGTCGCACTATAGTCCAAGTACCGTTGATGCATTGCAGACCAAAGTAGGCTTCATTTTGTCGTGTTTTAATGTTAACAAAATATACTAGGTTAAGTATATTTAACTAGGTTAAGTATATTTTGTTAACATTGAAATAAAAACTTATTAAAAATATATAATATTTAACTCGGCACCTATATTTAGATGTGTATTTTCATTTATAACAAAAAGGTGGTTTTCTTTTTAAGTAATATTAATATTTAATTGTTACCTGTGTTGTAAAGCAACCAATCCTAAGCATATGACTTGTCCAACGTCCACCTGAGTCGGCCAGTCGCCTGTGCCTATTGCTCCGAAAACTCCGCATTCGTGTGTCAATCCTGAAAGAGGCATATAAATAATTCGCATATAAATAAAAAAAATTGTCAATAAAAAAAGCAAAAGCTAAATTAAAATCCTAGTTAACATATTAAACGAAGTCCTTCGAGCCGGATATTTATGTGAATACTTGGAATGGGATTTCCATTTTGACTTTATAGTTAGAAAAAAATTAAATAAATTAAGGTAAGAAGGATCAAAATAAAGGCAATAGTAACAAGTCATGTCAAAAAAAGTTGTGTAGGTGTTATTATTCTAGAATTGCCTGATTCGTTTTGAGCCACAAAAGAATATGCTGAAAATATTTTAGCCAACCACTGATAAATAAACACAGCTTTAACTATTACCTGATTCAACAGCTCCTCTTCCATACCGCTTGCTTCTGATTTTCACTTCCCCTTGAGTTTTATCACACTCACAATTCATTTCACAATTATTACTGTTCGTTTCACACAACCGCTCCTCACTAATACTGCATGGGCTAGGTCCTGTGGGACCGTCCATAATTACCTGAAATTAAAAAAAACAAAAGACATCATACATCTGATTTCATTTTTAAATGATAGATAACTAAAGGTAATGAAATATCTTGATAACCTTTCAATAAGTACACAGTTTAAACTGTTACATCAAATCTCCGATATTAAACTTGAAATGTAATTAAGATAAATTATCACTAAGTTTTAAAGTACAAGTTAATGTCAGAAGTGAGGGTTCGATCACAACTAAACAACGGAGACCTGGGGCTTAATATTTATTGTACAACTAATGAGGACGTATCAACGAATGCTCCACTTTTTATGTCACTGGCAAGTGATAAGGGAACAATACACTCTAGATTAACACCCCTCCCCACTTTTTAAATTAGGATTGTTTTCACAAACTGCTAAAGTTTGACCTTAAACTGATAACAATAGTGTTTATAATAATAGTTTGTGACGTCAAAGTCTAAAATTTTATTTCGCATTGAGATATGAGTATGACGTCGGTACGAAAAGCTCGTACCAAAACTCTACATTTATTGCCTAATGCTGTTAGTAAAAAACCTAGTAAGAATATGACTGATTAATTATCATAGTTAATAATTATTTTTGCCTAACAATTGTCGCTAGTGACCTACTTAGGAACTCCTATTTTTTATTGAGATATAAGACCAATTTATTCTTCCGTTTTCCTCACCTATTTACTCATAAATATTTAAAAAGGTAGTACTTGTTTGATCCCCAAAATTACCTTCTTACTCATACACACCTACCTTATACCCTACGTTAAGATCTTTATTAAAAATAAGTACCTACGTAATTATTGGTAAATAATTAAGTACTATACTAACAATAAGAAAATTTCAACTTAAAACCGGCCTAGAGAACCAATTCTAAAACTGCATAGCAATCTTCCTGTGTAGTCAGGTATTCAGATATATTTATATCTATTTAATAGATTAAAGCTTTTTTTCATTGGAACTATCTGTGTCAATTTCCCTAGATGCTAACCTCGTCTAAGATATGAAGGGAAGTTTTTGAACAATGTTTATTATAAAGGCTGCCAGATTAAAAACTTGTATCTAGAATTAGAAGAAGATTGTAAGACAGAAACATCCGTAGCTACTCGAACTAATAGCTCATAGCTAACCCAAACCCACAAAAATTTAAAAGCAATAAATATAAACTAATAGATAAAACGAGATCACAGTTTCTAAGCTACTCTTTATCATTTGTTTTTAAAACTATGCTCTATCAATAATCTTGTAGCCTCCTGACGAAATTTCCGACTAGGTGTCATGACGTTAAGTGAAAAAAACAAAAACAAGACGTAAAACAATAAAACATTTCGTTTCGCAGATAGAGATATTGTAAACAGTGCAATAATAGAGGCAAGTGTCGTCATAATATGGACACGATACGACCGCAGGGGGTCAGATAAAATTGACACTTATGTACATTTCCATTAGAGGGCACTGTAAATAAAAGATTACTTCACTGGAAATTAACAAACATGATTGGCACCTATTTATAAACACAACACATCGAAATTTACCGCTTGTTTCTTAGTGATGGAGAATATAAGGGGAAAGAACCTAGGTAAAAGGGACTAGATAAGTAAGAAATTGTACCAAAACTTAGTAAAAATTCTACCTCAGTAAATGAGATAACATTGTGGAAATAAAATATTACAGGGCTACGAGGGGTTGAGAACATCAATATAAAATTTAAGACTGGTGCTTTTGAAACTTACTGAATGAGTTTTTACGTTTGGTCATTACCTACACCTAGGCGAAAAACAGAACGAACAGTTAAACCAAAATAAATAGTGAGACAACGATCATTTCAGGTGAAATTAAGGTCCAATTGTGGGTTCGGTTCTGAGAAACAAAATACACATGTACAATGCAGGATAACTTCCTACTGCATGAAATCTAAATCAGTCAACTCTGTTTATTACTTAAGACATGCAATAGTTTCATCAACGTTGCGTCGCGGGAGCGATATCGTTTGGTACCAGTTTCTGTGGGTATTATACCTATAGGTATTCCAGGTAGGCCCGGAACGGGTTCTCTCACTAAGCAACTCCTCTAAAGAAACCTTAAATTATTCACCTTTCACGACACACTTCTCTTAGCTTCTTCTATGCAGACTGTACATTTAAAATAACTGGATTTACCAAATTTCTATCAGCAAACGACAAAGACAAATTGATAGGTACTGCTTATTTTGATCCCATTAGGTATATTTTTTAAAACCAGTTTTTTTTTGAGATAGCCATATGTTTCATGAAAAACGCACCATGGCGGTGAATTTTATTTCAGAACTATGGAGTTTCGTAAGTCTTTTTTCAAGATTTATTAGACTATTTTTTACAATGATTTTGGATTGTTTTTTTTAAACTCCCGTGATATAACCTTTCGTCGTTCGTGACTATCAGGTGAATTTAAGGTCAAACACAGGTTGAGTCAAATATAAAAAAAAAAAACAAATGATAGGTACACTAGGTATATCACACTGATATATTGTGAAGTCAAGACCCAAGAGATTATGCAACGGTTCGCTGACTTAAATTGCTCCAGCTCACAGTATAAACATTATGAAGACCTTACTCCAGATAAATAATATTATTATGGAATAATCTAACTATGTGTAAACAAGACCAGTCAAACAAAGTAATTTTATAATAGTTACAAGGCTGCTTTGTACAATATGCTATTAAAACTAGGAGCTTATATTTTATACTAAAATCCATTTTTAAACCTGCAAGTCAACTTGAAAACTTTATTAAACTATGTTCAATTATTTAACGATTGTTCACTTAATTGTAGATGTTAATTTAACCTATTTTAAGATATATATTTTAAAGCTAATCTATGCAAAAAAGTCAGTGTACCTACTAGTAAATAGGAAAGCACGCGTTTTGAGATCGAAAGCAGATATTCTAGACATGGTCATGCCTTCACTGTCGCCACCGTTTAGAACGACAAATGAAAGAATGAGACACCTTGATAGCGCTTTGACTTATTTTTAAACTAGCGGAGAAAAAGGCTTTCTCGGAAAACAGCGCTATCTAGAAAATCGGGCAGTGTTGGTTTTAAGTAGGGATGCAACGATACCGATACGATAATCGTATATCGGCGATTATCGTAAACCTTTACGATCATTCATTATCGTAAATATTATGATACGATATTTTTACGATACATTTATTTCAATTTTTTTAAAGGTTATGTTTCTAAATCGGAATATTTAATAAACACTAGACCAGAACGTAGCTAAAATTATGCTGGAATCAAAAAAAATATCGAAAAATTACAATAAGCTTCATCAATGGTGCACAAAAATGTAAAAGTTATAAAAAATCTATAATAAAATCCCCAGAAATTTTTAAATACTTTTACTTGACTTAGTCTTAAATACAATAACATACATGATACAACAAAGCTTCCAATAAATTCATTTAAATGGTATTAAACAAATATCGTAATGCATTCGTATCGTAATTCGTTATCGTATTTGGCCATTACGATGTATTCGTCATTTGTATTGGTATCGTAATAGCCGTATCGTTGCATCCCTAGTTTTAAGTTCAGTAGGTATGTGTTGAATATTGACATAGGTATACGAAAACGCGATAGTATTGTGTCGTCGCAAGTAGGATACATATTCAAACATTATTAACATTGAGGATAGCGGGCAATATTTTATCGATCTATTGTTGAAAAACATACAGGAACCAAATCTTAATAGCACAATGTTGTTAAAATACATATTGTCAGCAACAGTGATTTATCCATGGCACCTATACATATAAGTATTTCCAAATCAAGCACTTGGTGCCATCCGTATGCATGACATGCAATTAATAACAATTAATACTTATTTGCTGAGCTTGAATCTCAAAAAGATTAAAACCTTATTTGTGAAATGAATGTTTCATCATGTATGAAAAGATTGATGAACGTGGAAGAAATGAAAGAGGTATGTTTGGATCGCAGAAATTGGTGTTCCCTAGTCTCTGCCTACCCCAAGGGGAGACAGGCGTGAGGTTATGTATGTATGAATGTTTCATCCTTTGTCTTGATTTGTACGCAACAGATTCCTGCCAAGTGTTATGGCTGTATATTTTTTCAGATTATGTTTCTTTTTATTTTCTATATAGATAATATTTTTTTACTGACATTAAGTATTAAAACGAAGTACAATTTCTACAAACTATTAATAAGTGTAAATAGACAGTAACAGAAATACATAGAACATAAGTAATAAGAACATAAAAAAACAACACATTAAAAAAATACAGGAAAAATACTAAAATGAACTTATGATTAAATAACAAAAAAAAATTCATCAGTGGCAACTTATCAAAAAGGCAGTTGGCAGTATCCCGTGCAAAGTTACCCATGACCCTTGCTGCATTACCACGCTGAATTGCTATGACAATTCTTTGCCCCAGTGTTCTATACACTTCTATAAACTTACATAAAAAAATATATTGATTTTTATAATGATCTATTGTATTAAAATATAATATGAATTTATTCAACCCATTCCTTTGATTGAGTAAATTACTGTGAGACATCCAAATATCTAAATATGCCTTCTCGTCACAGCTCTACTAACTTGATTTCTCTAATATGTCCATGTCAATTCAATAATTTATTTTATATTTTCCTCAAAAAATATAGTTCTGATCACATCATTTACTATTAGTAACATTAAAACATTAGGTATATTATCAACTACTTTAGAAGTTGCATGGTAGATTTAATTTAAACTTATGAATGTGAATTCCCTCTTACATAGTTAAAAATAATACAATATTGAATAATGTCTTTGCATGGTTCAAATAGTGACCTAGATAATAGAAAGTGTCACTTTCAATGTTGTAACAATTTGCATAAATTGTAACATTTCAACCTGTTACAGGCCTTCTGTGACATAATCCTATCTTTATTCAATACAAGATCAAGCTATCTTTTAACAAAGTTACTTAATAAACAGTCAAAATCTATTTAAGTTTGGTACAGAGTAAAAAATACTGTATTTATGTATTATGAATAAATATACCAAAATGACCTTTACATAACAAGTACTTACACAAAGTTTTAAATGCTGATATAATTCAAATGGTTTAAGCAAAAATTAAAGATGTTTCGGGCAAAGATTAAAAATAAAAACTAGATATTGTTTTTATGCAACAATGTGACCATTATTAATTACAATATACAATGTATTGGTAAGTTTAGTAATCTATTATCAAACCAAGACCAAAGCGATACTTAGCCTGACTCTGATAATGTTTTCTTTGGATAAATTACAGATAGCTTTAGTACATTTTAATTAACATACTTGTTAATTAACATACTTTATCTGACTTAAGACCTTGTTATTGGACTTGAAGATACATCTCCAATATAAATATAAAATTCAAATTATCTTTTTTTTGTCTAATTATATAAAATGATGTGTAACAGTAGGCCACTATTTATCTGAGTCATAGATGTAACTCCTATGGGATTTATTTAAATTTAATAAACAATAACTTTAATGTTATGAATGAAATCAAATCATAATTTCAAAATATGAACCTTAAATAATTACATCTCAGAAGATAATGAGAGAAAAGGACTTTACTGTTAACATTTCTTAGACAAAATTATTTTATAAACTTTTTAGACTTCAAAACTTTTTTAAACATTAAGAGAAACACTTTTCTTCAAGAATTTTCAAAAGTTGAACTATTTGTTTATTTATAAAGTAAGTACTTGACAAATTTTGTTGATACTATAGTGCAATTATAAAGACATCAATTCGTGATATAAAAAGCGAAAGTAATGAGTGTTAATTGATAAAATAAATACTTTTTAGAATATGACAGCAGACTAAAATCAGCTGATTGGACTTAAAAATACAAAAAGCGCTTGCGCACTTACCAACTATTTACGTTTCCGTAGAAAAAGTTGTAACTTAAAAGTAATGGAGCGTAATGCGTATTGTAGCAAAGATGCGTATCACCAAGACCGAGACACTTTAAGAAATTAAATTGAACGCCTCATGGCTGTTTGAATTTGAGGAGTTGGTTGTGTGCGATCGAGATAATAAAGAGAATGAATGACTGAAACAGCATGATCTTAGTTTGCCAAAGTGATTTTGATACTTAATAGTTAATTTATTTATTTTTTGTTTAGGTACCACACAGTAAAAATTTATCACCTAATCATTTTGATATTAACTGAAGTGAGAAGGTAGAATATTAACACAGGTTCTTTGAAAAATAAGTAGTTTAGTCACCTAAGAACTTTATTAACTTCATTCCTACAGTTGGAAAAATGACGAGAGATCTAACTAAATCCATACCTACTAATACTAAGAAAGAAACGTACAAAGAAGGTCAAATATAAACATTCTTTAAAAATAAGCTTTATTATACACGGTTAATTTTAATCAGCACATCACCTCTTGCAGGCAGCCTCTCCACATCAATCCCTCTAATATTTTTTCTACGACTTTTATAAATCTTGATAAATAACATTAAAAAAAAAATAAAGCAAAAAAAAATTGCTCTCTCTGTTATTGAATACTCTGTATTTTGTAAATCGCCCCGCAACCCCGCGCCAAACTAAATTTTTTAAATTATTAATTTTAACCAGTCGTAGAACAAATATTGTTGGGATTGATGTGGAGAGGCTACCTGCAAGAGGTGATGCACTAATTAAAATTAACCCTGTATTATTCAATATTATATGCAAAATCGTCTGAAAGAAATCGCTATTGTAGCGATAAGGCAAATAATTCAATGTATTAAAATGAGAGTTCCAGTATGGCCAATTTAGGGAAGAAAAAAAATAGGAAAGAGGCTTATATGTATGAACTTTATTATTTTTTCACAATAATATTTTAGGCTCACAAAATATATTTTTCAATGATTCTGTTAGCAAGGGTAATTCTACTTGAAATTTCATTTTTAACAACTAAAGGAGCTTAAAATAAAGAAGTTATCAAGTCGATTTTACTTCTAATTTAACCATTTTAATGGTTAAATTTTGATAATGCTATGAAATCTTTCCCCTTTATAATATTACACATCTGCATAAAGTATCAAAATCACTTGTTTAGCGTATACTAACCTGTTATCAATCAAAAGCCGGGCTGTATAGACCACCACGTGGTGACTTGCTCTCAGTAGTGTGTCGATATCAAATCTATAAAAGGCCGCTTTTCGGTTGAATATACTTTGCACGAAGTTTACCGAAAAAAGAGATCTAAAATGTCGCACCCTAAAGAAGGTATGGAATTTATTACTTTATAATTTTGTTTCATACAAAAATACACATCAATCATTTGCTATATCGTTTGTATAACGCGATCAAATATGGAAGGTGCAGTGTTAGTGCTATCATCCGGATTTTGCAGACATACATAATTTGTTACACCAATAGCAGGATTTTTTTCTGCAAACAAAAGTTGTACAAAGCGACCTTGGTTGACGCATGCTATTACGCTGTTGTCGATTCTCAATTGAACAGTATAATAATGCAATGCGGAACCGAATAATCTAATGTCCTTTTTTTCTTACATGTCTTTTATAGTAAACAGTTTTGGTACCTAATTAGTACCTAAGTATCTTATTTAAAATTGGATAAAAATAGCCTTACTGCAATAATAGAAGATTTTATAGCACTGAAACCTTTTTAATCAAAATTTCCTACAATTCAATATAGATATTTATTTTCATAATCCTATTTACGTGAACGAATTTATTTAAAAGATATTTATTTATTTATTGACACTTCAGCATACAGTAAAGACAATAAATAAGAAAAGAAAAACAGTGTGTTGAGTAAGTAAGTACTACTAGGCGGTCTTATCGCTGACGAGAGATTTCTTTCTTACAGACAACCATACCTAGGTACCTACTTACAAACCTTGTATCTTTTTAATAAAAAAGCGCCTTCCTTTTTTACCTAATTTATTAGTCTGGTTGCAAACTTAGCAAAAAAAATTATACTCACACGAATATTTTGCCTTTTGTTTTTTTTTGTGACCTAGGTATCATTGGATATACTTTTACTCGCTCTACAGCCAGGTATCGAACCCAGATCCTTCGTAGAGCAAGCTGATACTATAGTCAGGTTCATGTTAGGTATTTTCGGTTTATGTGACAAAACACATAACAACATAATAACTTCCATGCTGGACTGGGAGCGAAGGAAAAACATAGAATGTGCCAGCTGCTTCTCTCCTCGGGCATACTGTAAAAGTCAGTTAAGGGACAGAGTTTATATTGTACATTATTTTTTATATAGTCTCTCTCCATCATTATAATGGCTCCAAATTTGTCAAACGTGACGTCAGATCGTTTTATAACCTCTGGTGTTCTGCCTACCCCTTAAGGGATACAGGCGTGACGTTATGTATGTATGTATGTACCCCTAACAACTGCAAATCATTCCTACCAATTTTTGTATGCCGTTTTTTAGTGTAAAGTAGTTGGGTAGTATCTATGCCATGCTTACAAACCATATTTATCCGTTCATATTTCGTAGGGGTAATAGAAAATAATCACTCTTTATTTTATCTCATTTAATTTATTTATCTTCGTTGCATTTATTAATTTACTTTTTTTTTTCTAGTTGGTGGCTATAAACTCGGCAAACTTATCATCGAAGGCAAGACCAAGCAAGTCTTCGACCTTCCCGGAGAACCAGACCATTGTCTTCTACTGAATAAAGACAGAATAACAGCTGGAGATGGAGTCAAAGCCCACGATTTGGAAGGCAAAGCCGCTATTTCCAACCAAACTAATGCTAAAGTATTCGAAATTTTGAAATCAGCTGGTAAGTTTTAAAGAAATTAGATACTTAACCTTTTTTTAAGTGTAAGAAGGTTCTATAGCACTGAGTTCTCATACAAGCTTGCATTTGTTCATGAGAAACGTACCTATACTATGTAGAGCTAAGTATCGAATTTAATTACCGTTATTTTAGATTTTGATTGTAGGTACTTAATAGGATTATAGAAACCTACATTGACTAACTGGGGCATAGATAAATTATTTTTTGTAGTCATCAATAGAGATGCATACAGTTGCTTATTTTAGCCAAACTAGTAACTTGTGGCATCAAAATTTGCTAGACTTTTATGAGAAGCAATGAACATTGACAAAGATGCAGCTGGCAGTTTCTATTAGAAATAAGCTGTACCTTTGTACATTGTTTAGCCTTTAAGATATATTTATTTAATAATTTATGTACACACAAGGAAACTTAAATAGACAAACAATTAAATTGATAACAAGGTACAAAGGCAAAGCTTATTTCTAAAAGAAATTTCTACCAGCAAGCCTGAGGCTGGGAAATGAGAAAGAAAAAAAAAACAAATTAAGTGCGTACAACATACTAATATAGAAAAGATATATTACATACAATACATACATAAACATACATATATGTACATACAATATATACTTATAATTAAATATAAATACATAAAATATATAACAATAAACACGTGTTAAAATAATATCAATAAACGTTCTATAATATAATCGATTTTAAAGACCTATGTTTGGGAGAGATAATGTTCTCTAACTCTTCTTTTAAAAAATATGTAGTGATTTCGACTCACGGATTTCGTAGGGTAAGGAATTCCACAATGAACTGACAGCATGTACAGTAAACGAATATGCAAAGAAATCGCTTCTATGTGATTTCATATTGTTATTTATACCACTTTATAATAGAGAGTGCTAATATAAAATCAATTTAAAAATAACTCAACCTTTTTAAAACTGAGAGACATATCCATGTAAAAATAATTTGCTTATCAGACCTCTTTTGTCCTTTGACGTAGGAGATATTGAAAATACCTAACTTGATAAATTCAGATAAAATGATCGACTTCGCTATAGGGTCAAGTAAGGGGTCACATTTGAAATATTACGTAATATTAAACCATCGTGGGTGTTAAGCTTACCTAAATATTAACATATTTACATAATGCTGTTTTGTTTAGTAAAACGTCGTACTTAAATATTGATATTTTTTAGGTACTATTTTTTCAACACACTTGCTCGTAAAGTGAGCCTTATTCTATTGAATTTAGAACTATAAACTGGGCTATAAGTCACGCGTGCATAATATATTATACCCTAGTGCATAATATAATGAATCCTACAAAGTTGAATTGTAGCTTAGTGCAAATTACATGCGAGTAAACAGAGCATATTTTATTGATCGGGTTATACATTAAATATATGAGCGCGCGCGTCCAGGCGGCGCGCCTGCAACAGCAGCGGCTGCACGGCGGCGCCTCCAAGCAACAATAGCGTACTGTACGTGTAATGGGACAGGGCTACTGACGCGCAGCAGCTAACAGCTGCTTCAAATAAATTTTATGACCACGTACGTCTGTCTTTTACCCACAAGTTTGTTGAAAAACGTCGTATGTAACTCGTGAGCGTGAACTTAGCTCACTTGTTACATAATGTACTATTACCAAACGACGACATAGACTATAGAATACCTAGTGATTTATTACGAGTATTTCAGCCCGTGTGGGATCGGTTTAGAATATCCCCACCATCCCTGGATAAGCGTGTCATAAAAAGCGACTAATCCGAATGACTCCCGCTTGGTGGCTCCGCTTCAGGTCTGCTTAGCTAGCTAGAGACCACCCTTCATATAAAATTTGTCTCCAAATATCACAGCTGCTCCTGCCGTGATTTAGTTCGACAATATTTTATGAAAAGCCAGTTCCTATCTAAACCTGTGTGCTGTCATCTTCGACCTCATCTTCACTTACCATCAGGTGAGATTGAGGTTAAATGCGGGTTTAGTCACCAATAAAAAAACGTAGGTAGGTATAACTAGATACAGTTGCTCAGTATCCGATAGTGGCAAACACAAGGCTTAAAATATCTACTCATGTGACTCTAGTAGGTACCATCGAACGAACTGAATCATGATGACCCGTTTTGCTGAAAATTCTTTTGAAACTGTCAAACTTGTAAGGCCTATCGCGTAAATTCGCGTATGCACTTATGACTTTTTAGATACTGTACGAATTCTGTACGACCTGACGACCACTTTGGCGAAGGGGTAAACCTATCTGCCTCAGACGCCAATGGTTGCGGGTTCGATTCCCGCCCGGAACAAGAAAAAAAAAAATGTCCCGGGTCTGGGTGTTTATCTATACATATATGTATTTATATTCTAGGTTCCCCCCTAGTTCGCACAAGCTTCGCTTACTTTGAGGCCATATAGTTGGTGTGATTGTCTGGGGATTTTTTATTTATTTATGTACTCAGTAAATGTCAGTGTCTAATGAAATGATAACAAATTCGTCACCAAGAAAACCTATATTCAAGCGAATTTCGACCTACTAGCATTTAGACGATTTGCCAAAATGAGCTTGTTGTGGGTCATGCATGATTCAGTTGGTTCGATAGTAGGTACCTTCAAGTAGTAGGTTCCCAGTACAAGTTTCGAAATACGTTTGAACATTGAGAACAAGATTGACAGTTTTGATAGTGATTCTACTAATATAATGAATGCGAAAGTAACTGTATCTTTTTGTTACGCTTTGACGCTTAATCCATTGAACCGATTTTAATGAAATTGGATACAAGAACCTGCGGAAGGACATAGATAACCTTTTATATCGGAAAAGTTTTTGACGAATTTCGATGAAACTTCGCACAAAGATCTAATAACTTAGTCTACAAACTCTATATTAGAATATTTTTTTATCCCTATATAACCATGGAATCAAGAGATAGTTAAGAGAATACAGCTGGTATAAAATATTTTTGAAAGTAAAAACCTTGTTACTTAAAAGCCTTTGCAAATTTCGGATATAAAATAACTTATGAAAACATTATGTAGTTATTTTGGCACATTATCTAGTGTTAACAAATAGGAATCCAGCAGAAATAAACAACGGCAAATAAGTTTTACACGATTTTGGCTCTAAGTTACTTGCGCAAGCGCAATGTCTATAGTTACCGTACCGTAGTTGTTGTAGTTTGGCTAAAGTTATTGCCGTCTTTGCACTTAAAATCTTTTCCAATCGATATATCCACCGACCTCGTTGAAAAACCCCATGATGACTTGGCCCTTAAGGTAATAGTTCGTGATGTTTATAGAGCCTCTTTATTAAGCCCCGAGAACTACTCTTAGATTGGTGCAAATCTAATCAAAACCTTTTTAGTAGTTCCGAAGATGACCTGACCTGACCCTGACCATAACCCTGAACCTACAGACAAAAAGACATTCCCTTTCATAAGATGTCGAGTATTGTCTCCTGCTTATTGCCAGGAAATCTTATGTTGCTTAGTGGTGATTAAGAATCACAATAATTTCCTTCCACAGGCATCAGGACAGCATACGTCAAAATAGCGTCGCCAACTGCATTTGTGTCTAAGAAATGCGAAATGATCCCAATTGAATGGGTGACTAGGAGATTGGCTACTGGTTCTTTCCTCAAGAGGAACCCAGGGGTCCCTGAAGGCTTCCGTTTCACCCCACCAAAACAGGAGACCTTCTTCAAGGATGACGCCAACCATGACCCGCAGTGGTCAGAGGAGCAGATCATTTCCGCTAAATTCAAATTTAATGGACTTGAAATTGGTAAGATATTTCCTTTAATTCCATTAAGTCTAACTTCGAAATCTATCTTTACTATACAATCTATAAGCCTCTGTTGACTTCATTTGATAAGTAGGTATAATGGTAGGTACATTTAATATGGGTACTGTCGTTTTTCAATTTAACCGCATGTATAAATGGTTGGATTTTGTTAGTTAGAAGGAACACCCAGAAAAATTAATAAGTCATGCATAATTAATCTATTCTACCATAGATAAGTTAATTATATCCGCTCGTCCGGATGTTTCTTAGTATCATGGATCCAACGCCAGCGTTGATAAGATAAATAAAATGTAAGGATTCACTTATTCTAATCTTGCCTTATCTTTAATTAGGTCAAGACGAGGTGGACTTCATGAGAAGATCCACTATTCTCGTGTTTGAAATCCTTGAGAAGGCGTGGGCGCTCAGGGACTGCGCTCTCATTGACATGAAGATCGAGTTTGGTGTTGACACTGCAGGTAATTAATCCACTTTGTAAGTATAGTACTTTTATAAGTGACTCGGTTAAAGCCTGTTTTTTATACCTTAACCTCAATGATTGTACGTTCTTCGTTTAGATCAAAATTTAAGCTACACTCTGAAGCCATTGTGTCGTCGACTATGGTCAGGTTACGGACAAAGTATAAAAGATATAAATTCTTAAAATAAATCTTTTAGAAGTAACTAATAAAGTCTTTTTTTGTTCGTAACATTTTATTTAAAATTATGTACCTATAATTTTGTGTGACTGCTAGAACTTATTAAATTATACATATAATACTTAATAATATTAAATACTCTTTGTTTTCAACAGAAATCAAACATAACACAATTTTATAAAACAAATATGGAAAAAATGGGCGGCCTTATCCCTTCAAGCTATTTCTTCCCGGCAACATATACTTAACTACCTAACACGTCTCTTTATGATATATTTACAGGCAACATCGTGCTCGCTGATGTCATTGACTCCGACTCCTGGCGGCTGTGGCCTTCCGGCGACAAGAGGCTCATGGTTGACAAACAGGTTGGAACTAATCTATAATTTTTGTGTAGGTATAGCCATCTACTTAGGTACTAATATAATATAATAATGGATTTCGCACATCGATAGCTCGTTAAATCGGCTTTTATAAGATCAAACGTTTATAGATCGAAAGCTTAAAGGCCTTGAAATGACAATAAAGAATGTTAACCTACTTGCAATACTTGAAGCGTAGGTTTGGCTTAAAGAAGACCTACTGCTCCAGGAAAAGCTTTGTCTAAAAGACGGCTAATCCGAGTATGATGGTCCTAGGACACCTCAGGGTTCACCAAGCTCATGAACCCTCCTATAGTCTACCGACAAATATCACAAATATTTTATGAAGGGACTGGCCCTTACTAAACCTGGAACCTTACTCCCGACGCGATCGAGAATGAAATCAACTCGATCTCAAGGATTTTCGCACTCCCGAAACCGATACTAGCGCCGATTTTTTTTCCACAATAAGTATCATTTGTTGAAATGACTTCTGCAAAAAGAGGTACCTATGTATTTTTTTACAAGGAAATGAATACTTATATTCGCTAACATATTAAGCAAAGCATCTAAACTCTAAATTATCATCACTCTAAATTATGAATCAATCCCACTAAAATGAAGAAAAGTACGGGCTACTACAAAACATCTTGTAGGACTACGCCGTAGTATTATCAATGAAATGCCGCGTCGTAGCTATGTTTATCCACAGAGACTATTTGTAAAAAAAGTTTTCAACACACTTGCTTGTAAAAGTGAGCGTTATTCTATTGAATTTAGAACTATAAACTGGGCTATAAGTCACGTGTGCATAATATATTATACCCTAGTGATATACTCAAATCACAGCCTCGACTGTAATTAGCAACTTAGCTCACTTGTTACATAATATACTATTGTGGTGCCGTATTTTTATTTTTATGTACTGAGCGAAACTTTAATAAATATGCAAGTAAGTTAATATGGTATCAAAGAAAATAATATTAAAATTTGGCTGGTGACTAAAACACGACTTTGTATTAGTATAGAAATAGGACGTCTATAATTGTTTATTTTCCGAATAAACACACAAAGAAATTACTTAACCTTGCAGGTATACAGAAACCTGACGACCGTGACGGCCGCTGACTTGGACACCGTGAAGCGCAACTTCACCTGGATCAAGGACCAGCTGGAGCACCTGAAGCCCACCATCCACCACAAGGTCGTCATCTTCATGGGCTCGCCGGCCGATCAGGAACACTGTCAGAAAATCGCTAAAGGTATTCGTCAATTGTTGTTTTATCTATCCACCTTTTTGTTCTATGATTGTGTTCGCTCTAACCATTGGGTACAACTTTTTAATTGGATTACTAGCTGAACCAGTTTCAGACACAAACTATTTTTGGACACGGCCCATACTGCATGCTTCATTTAAAGCATAGTTTTTTTTTAGTTACGAAAGAACGAATCTACGTTGTGTAAATAAAAGCCTCTACACACTAAGCCTCCAATTTCTCCTCCAAAATTCGTCTTAAAGAAATTTTTTTTTTATTGTGGGCAGATAACGTAACAAAAAAATATCTATGGATTTTTTTTTTATGGAGTATTACAACTGAACCCCCTTAATTCGTACAAATGCCTATTTGTTAAATTACTTATATTAAGAATTATCTCTTTTTAAATAAAAACTATGTTTAACCCTAATTTCAAAACAATTTAATAAGCATTTAAGTATCAAAAAACCTATAGAAAGTATTTCTAACATTAATATAGAATAAACTAGCTGACCCGGCAAACGTTGTTTTGCCATATAAATAAAAAAAAATAGATGTTGGCCGATTCTCATAGATACCGGATAAGCACAAAAAATGTCATCAAAATCGGTCAAAACTGTGACACGAGAATTTTATATATTAGATAAATAATTACTAGGAGCATATCTCAAATATACTTGTTCTTTATTACAGCCGCACGCGACCTCGGTCTCGACGTCGACCTACGCGTGACCTCAGCTCACAAAGCCACGGAAGAGACCCTCCGCATCATGCAGCAATACGAAGACACCCACGGAGCGCTCGTGTTCATCGCCGTCGCCGGCCGCTCCAATGGCCTGGGCCCCGTGCTCTCCGGGAACACTTCCTACCCCGTCATCAACTGCCCGCCGCCCTCGGATAAACTTGTTCAGGTATGAAAGAAAGAAGGAAGAAACACATTTATTCGTCAAAAAAAAAACTTCTATGCTGGACTGGGGGCGAAAGAAAAACATAGAATGTGCCAGCTGGTTCTCTTCCCGGGCATACTGTAAAAGTCAGTTAAGGAACCGAGGTGTTATGGGAGGCTTTTTTGTGGGCGATAGGTCACTGCAATAGTCTCTCTCCACTATTATAATGCCTCCAAATTTGTCAAACGTGACATCAGATGGTTTTATTACCTCTGGTGTTCTGCCTACCCCATACGGGATACAGGCGTGAAGTTATGTATGTGTGTAAAAAAACATAAAACAAAAATAGACAAACAAAGAAAGAAGTACAATATTAAAATTCCGAAATGGTCGCAGCTCAGCGTAGTGCCATCAGCCTTGACTGTGGCGCTGATTTTCAGCCGCAACCTTTGGGAGTGAGGAGTACAAAATACATTACATACATAGTTACTATTTACCTTACTTAGTCAAAAATGTAAAGATACGTACATACTGCATTCTAATTTTAAATATATTACATATGGTTTCTAAATAGCAAACATAAATATAACTGTCACTGTCACTTGTTTTAATGCCGCTGTACGGTAATCGATGGCCCGTAGATGACGAAGCAGACAATCCTTTTTTATATTGTTTGCAAAACTTAAAGAATTCTGTCCGTTTTCGGTCCCTGTATGTCTTGCGAGTGTTGTTTAGATTGGTGATGGTTTGTGCTGCAGTTATCCAATTTTCCAATAATTCGAAGGAATATAAAAAGCCAAGACAATATAATAATGAGGCGAATATTTATAACTTAATTGTAATTATTGCCAAAGTTAGGAGACTTCTTAGCTTATGCTTAAAGTCCATATTTCTGGAATTCAGTATTCTATTAAAGAGTTAAAATGAATATTAAACAGTAATCGCATTGAAAGAATGTTTAAAAGCATTTATTTTTCTTTTTAAGGATATCTGGTCCTCACTATCAGTGCCATCAGGCCTAGGATGCGCCACTGTGATCTACCCTGACAGTGCTGCCCTCATGGCCGCCCAGATCATCGGACTCCAAGACTACCTCGTCTGGGCGCGCCTCAGAGTCAAGCAACTCGACATGGCTGCGTCCTTGAGACAGGCGGACAAGAAACTAAGAAACCTCACAGTCTAGATCTTAAGTTGTATTTTAAAAGAACAAGCGAGCTTTAATACAATTGCACGTGCCAATATTTTTTGTTATAAGCTTTAACATTCCTTTTGAATCGCAATAAAGTCGTTATTTTTATTTTTTTGTGTATTTTCTTTACTCAATCCTTATAAGTACTTTCATTCATTTTAATACGTTTATGTTATGACTTAAATAGGGTCGTTATCTAGACTTAAAGGCGTTATAATATAACCAGAAAATGACTAAATTAATTGACAAAATGATAAAATTATCTATAGTTCAATCACTTACAGAATTTAACATAACTCACGCTGCTAATTGCTAAAATGTTCAGTTCAATTGGCAGTTGCAACAAAGACAGGGTCTGATAACAGCACAGAATAAGTAATAGTACCGGTACAGAAGAATTACTCCGCAGGAAGATCTAAATAAATTCGAGTCTTGCTACGACGCGATACGGTGGAATTCAGCATTACATACCTGCAAATTTATATACCTATAAGTTTTGTCTCTTTCTATCGCATGCCTCTTATCTTTTCTTACGCTGTTAGAGTTGCTATCTGCCTAGTGAAGAATAATTAATCTCCTTATTTGTGATTAAGTATCTACCGATGTAGGTATTACTGTTATTCTACCTTTGTAAAAAAATATTATTTCAACTTAGCTAAAGTACAAAATGAAAAAAAAGTTACGACGAATAATTAGTAATACTACCCATGTTTTGTTTACTAAATTGAACATAATCAAATCTAAACATAATCTAATTTAATATTTGTTTCTGTTTATGTCCATTTTTAAATACTATTTGCTACCTCGATCATAGAATTACTGTGAGTGCTATTAGGTAGCGTGACACACGACCCATTCGAAATCCGCCGGCGGAGCGCTTCGCTGTAGGTAAATAACGGATGTACAGCGCGGAGTGAGCCAGGCCTTGATAACAGATAGTAGTTTGAAGTCATTCTTAAATAACTACTATAAGATAATGATAAGAAAACGAAATTATCCTACCTTACGAATTGGATCAATCAGGGCTGCAATCCCTCGAAAACTTTTCCCATTATTACAAGTTGGTACGGGGCCCCCGAAGTTCGATTCGGACTAGACAGTATGTTTGAAATAAAAAGGTCGGGACGTTTGTTCTCCATGTCACCTGATAAAAGTGATCATGAATTCGTCCATCCAAACAAGAAACTTATTCACTTGAAACTTGAAAGAACTACTGGTAAGGAAATACAGACATAGATAGATCGACGCACATCTTGGCATCGGCGTGACGCCACGCGATCTACTTACTTCTTAAATACCTATCTATAACGTAAGGATGGAACAACTTTCTGCGTCTAGTAGGTTTGATGGCAAAACAGTGCGAGTTCAACTTGTTTGAAAAAACAATTCGTGCAAACTCCGATCAAAGCGTATTCTGTAGTAGATATAAGGTGGGTGGACCATGGAAGGCCATGCATTATAGTCATTTGATGTCAAATTCCTTCTACTCACACCTAGATCCACTTAACATTAGAACACAGAAGCAGCAGCAAGTCGCTGGATTCACTATCTTGTTTGTGAGGCCCCTCGCTTCGTAGATTTCTGTCGTAGAAGTTGAAATTTTAATTTTCCAGCACAGCAAAACGTCAGTTTTAAAGCCAATATCCAAACGTTATCCCATTTTTTAACTGTGATTTGTTATTGTTACCACGCAGGTGACAAGTATAGAATAGAAGATATGAGGGAGTGTATGTTTTATTAGGGCCTTTGCTGCGTTAAGCGTGCGCACGCGGCGGCGGGTACCCGCCTCGCATGTATGTTTTGAAGATACTATGGAGCAGCGATAGGCGGGCCAGTCGTCGCACGCGGCGTGGGTAACGGTGCCTGCCCAGCAGGTGACGGGCATCATAATAACGCCCAAGACCCGATGTACTGACTTAGGGATAGATACCTACATCTTGAAAAGTGAGTGTTGATACACAGGTGCCCTTTTTAGCGAGGAATTAGCACACCTGCACCAAAAGTCGGGTTAAATTAGATAAAAGATTTCCCGTGCATTGCTCTTATGTCAAACACATAGGGTGTATTATCGCTCAAATCGCGAGACTTCTGTTATGAAAAGGACTCTAAATATCACTCTGAATCTAAGACTCTGAATATATCGCGCCAAACATCTAGTCCTCTATGAAGTAGTTGCAAGGCGTTTCGCGCAGGTGTTTTATTTACAAAAAAATCCATATAGGCTATTCTATATGTTATTCAGCCTATTCGGGTAAGATAAATATGTAAGCAGATTCAGCACTTAAGAGCGTTAACAAATACTCGACTGTCCATCTACACAAACATGTTTATATTAAAAGAAGTGAACGAGACAAGAAAAGTTCTTCTTTAGTCCTATTGTGCGTTGATTTAATCGACGCTCGAAGTGAGCACAGTCTTTCAATCAATACGAAATGTCAAATCTGACTTAAAGGTTAAGTTTATGTCAGCCAAATTGTCAATGTCAAGTCGATGTCATGTCATTGTTTTTGCGAAACAGCCGTGTCGGTGCTGGAATTCATAAGTTATTTACAAGAAAAGAGTGCTGTAGGTTTATTTCATTAAATAAAATGGCAGATAAACCTGCAGACTACATAGGCAGCAATGGATTTGAAAGTAAAACACCATTTTTAATAGGTGTTGCTGGAGGAACTGCAAGTGGAAAGGTAACCTGTCTCTTTTCTTAGTGTTCTATAGAACTTTATTGATTTTTCTCATTTCAAGCTCTTTGTTGCGTAACTGGGGAATCATATTGTTTATCAGAATTTGGCTCATGTAGAATCGTATTGTTATGACGTCTTGTCATTGTTTATTGTAATATAACCTTTCTGGGTGATAACCATTGTCTTTTATAGCTTTTTCCGGTGGTAATTCCAACTTCCGTGAACCTGGTAATAATAACGTTTGTAAATTGAATCTATGAACCATAAAACTTTGATATCTTTGTGGGATTACTCCATTTTGCTAACTTGTTCCATTCGGTAAACAATCTTGTGTGATCAAATCATGTTTTAACAGTCAATGAAATGAACAAATCTCTATAATTAAATAGTTTTTAACTTTCTAGTTAAAGTTTTTATCTTATTTTAAATTACAAATTTCCTTAACAAGACTTGCCCAAGTTGTAAGACAGCTAGTTAGAAAAAACAGGTGATTCATCTTAGTATTTAGAAAAAGAAGTATTAATTCATAGTGATTAACATAAGTACATTGTATCAATAAATATACCAAAAAGGTTGATTGCAGCCAGATATTATTTGGAAAATGTTGTCAGATTTATTTGTAATATGTGATTTTTTCATTCCATCAGTCAACAGTATGCCAGAGAATAATGGAAAAACTTGGACAACAACAAAAAGAACAAACAGATAGGAGAGTAGTATGCATCAGTCAGGATTCCTTCTACCGCTCATTGAACCCAACGGAGAGACTGCGTGCCGAGAGAGGACAGTTTAATTTTGACCACCCAGATGCCTTTGATGACAAAAATCTACTTGCAGTCTTAAAAGACATATTAGCAGGAAAGAAAGTTGAAGTTCCAGAATATGATTACATTACAAATTCAATACAGTAAGTGTCCTTGTACATTTTAGTCTTAAAATATTTTAATAAAAATAGCTTCTGAATGTTTCCACTTATATGATTCATGATCATTAGAATGGAAAATTTAGATTAAGTCATGTGTCTCTTTTGATATAATCATCATCATCATCACAACTCTTTGTAATGAGCCCACTGCAGGGCATGAGTCTCTCCCCTGGGTGAGGAGGAGGTATAGGCCATAATCCACCAAGCTGGCCCAGTGCTGGGTGGTGGATGCCAGTATTTTCAGGGCGCCAAGATGGCTTCTGACAAACCCTAACGACTACTGTATACAAGTATACAGCACCCGAGACCGACTGCTTAACGTGCCCTCCGAAGCACAGAAGTCGTCGTGAGAAATGAATGGTCGGCGGACACCCATCCAAGTACTGACCGCGCCAAATGTTGCTTAACCTGTGATATCGTATGATACACACAGTAACCACGGCGCCACGACGACTTCGACGACGACTTTTGATATAATATTATGCAATATACCACAAGTAGAACTGATTAATTTTTAAGCTTTTGAATATTGTTATTAATTATTTTACAGAGAAGTAAGGTAATAAACCTTAACAATACGGTCACTGGGATTTAATTTTGTAGGTAGACACATAATTGATGAGGAACAATTTAATATACATGTACCTACTTACTATTTGAAACCAGATAATTTTAATGTAAATACCCAATAAAGTAAAGGCACAGGCAAATTTTTAGGTCCCATAAATGAAATCTATATGTATAAAATTAATAATGGTATACAAGGTGTTCCTGTTGATTTCCCATAAATCTAGGGTATTGATGGGACCATGTAATAGAATCAAATAACATGTGAATAATTTTTCATTTGTTTTTTGTTTTAATTTTTCATACAAAATAATTCAATTGTGTAAACAACTTATGTAAAAACCTTTATGCGAAGTATGACAACGTGGCATTGTCTTATCAATCTTAATATAATGAGTTTATAATTTATGAACTCATTATATTAAGATTTATGATGTCTTAGAAAGTATGCACTTTTGAACCACATATTCTTTTTCTAAAAGTATTATTTTTTAGTAACATAAACCTCAAAGTTATGGGATTTCAAAAATAACAGCTTGTATACAGGTCTGATTCTTTGTAAATATGATTTTTACATTGTTTATGAATAAATTATGCACTAGCTAGAATAAATGTGCTAGTCTTCGTAGACTGACTTGGTTTAAACCTCAATGAATCTGTACATGACAGATAAGATTTAATTTTTTTTGCATATTTTTAGATTTTGTCTTGAATATTCATGACTTCTGCATTTAAATTACAGAGTGAAAATTTTGCCCCAAGTAGTAGTTACTGGTTATTGCGCCTTGGGTTATTGGACTATCCACTCAAACCCCACACAGTAGCCCAATACAGCTCTCCTGCATTGGATTCCTTTAACAAAATGATACACAGAATCATTCTGTGTTTTGTTTACAGGATGATGTAAGGCAGCTAATAAAATAAAGTTTCACATGAGTTGAGACTACAAAATAAAATACTATACTCTGGCAAATAATTCTATGCAGTAAACTGACAGTTCGAAATGTCAAACAGAAAAATAATGATACCAGTTAAAATCTTCTACTTTTTCATTCATTAATCATAAAATTTTAAAGCAATATATAAATAAGTACGTGAATTTAATGTGTGTACTTTATCTTGACAGTATTTTTAATGAAAATTATTAATTACGAAATATGTTTAGTGTATATAAAATAAAATTAAAGGGGATAAATCTTTTGAGATATGGAATAGATTCAAACATTTACACATTATAATGTCTTAAGTTTTCGCGATTCATACTATTAAATAAAATACTAGGTATAATATTTAGAAAGTGGTTCATTTACACATTCTATTGACATTATTTAGTTCTTTGAAGTAATTAACTACAATAACAAAACCAATAAAATGTCATTAGCACATGATACTATGAACTCTCCCATGTAATCACCCAAAGTGAAGATAATGAGACAGTGTAAAGTTTGTATTTGAATACTGTAAGATGGGAAAACACTAGCTGATCAGGTTATTGCGGTGTCAAAGAAAAAAAAAAACGTTCTGACCTCTTAGAAAAGACAAGTAGAAAATATCAGTGGAAATTTGAATATAATTTGTTTTACACTTACATACATTGACTTAATCTAAGTAATGCAGATAAACAGCATGTCGGTAATAACATAAAACCTAACATTATTTTTAATTTACTATTCTTCTCTTTAAAACATAGTGCAATAGCGAACAGTGTCTTGAAACGAAATTGCTATTTACTAAGAATTAGTCGGCTTAAGAATAGCCCGACCGCTTCTGGATCAAGCGTGTCGTAAAAGTCTGACTAATCCGAGGTTCTCGCCGTGTAGGTCCGTCATACTTTGCAGAATTTCTTCAGGAATTCAGCCGTTGGCTGACTATTACAAATATAATAATAATTCAGTTCGAAAGAGTGTACTTTAATTTAAACAATCTATACTAATATATAAAGCTGAAGAGTTTGTTTGTTTGTTTGAACGCGCCAATCTCAGAAACTACAAGTGGGATTTGAAAAATTATTTTTGCATTTGATAGCCCAACTCTTGAGGGAGGTTATAGGCTATTGACATATTTATTATATCTATGTGTGTATTTTTTATGTATATGTATATATCTGTAATGTAAGTATATATTTTTTAGTGTATATTCTATACAATGTGTCTGTGCATCGGTGTCGGAGACTTTAGGGGGGTGAAATATGGGGATTTTTATCGACAAATCACTATCCCAATTTTCTCTTGGCCCCTCCATACTATTATGGCAGCCATTTTGTTTTTTTTTACTTCGCAGCTCAGGAGCCTGCACTGTTTTAATCCTTGCTATCGATGTAGACGTCTTAGGAAGACAAAATAGGTGTCATTTGAAAGCTAACAATGTTGACAATCAATTTATGATCCATTAAATTCAATATCTTTTTCAAAAAATAAGAAACACGAACTAATAAAAAAAACATAATTTTATATTGCATTTTTTTTAGTTTTTTATCTTTATCTTGAAAACGAATCTGTCAAACAAAAAAACCAAACAAAAAGTAAAAACCAATAGACTCCAGGCCCCAGATTACAAGTATTATTTTAATGGGTGTGTCTTAAGATAGCTTTGCTTTGTGACAACATGTTAGAAAGACACGTGTTTAGGGTTTGAGTGAGACAAAATTTCGGTTCTATTCAGAATAGGACGCACTGACAGGCAGTCGCCCCTCGCCCAGCGTTGTGATTAAATTCTTATGTAATCTATGTAGCGTTGTGACTATATTCTAATACAGCAGTATTCGCATCTTTGACAGATAAGAATGTAATCACAACGGTGGGCGAGGGGCGACTGCCTGTCAGTGCGTCCTATTCTGAATAGAACCGAAATTTTGTCACACTCAAACCCTATACACGTGTCTTTCTAACATTTTGTCACAACACAAAGCAAAGCTATCTTAAGACACACCCATTAAAATAATACTTGTAATCTGGGGCCTGGAGTCTATTATTTGACATGTGTTTTTACTTACGTTTTTAAGGGTCATATTTAAACCAACACAACTTTTGAACTATCTTACATATGGCTTTGGCGTAAGATTTATTTTAAAGAAAATATCTTATACTTTTAGAAAGCAATAAAAAATAAAACAATAAAAAATCAAGATAAAGATAAAAAACTAAAAAAAATGCAATATAAAATTATGTTTTGTTTTAATAGTTCGTGTTTCTTATTTTTTGAAAAAGATATTGAATTTAATGGATCATAAATTGATTGTCAACATTATTAGCTTTCAAATGACACCTCTTTTGTCTTCCTAAGACGTCTACATCGATAGCAAGGATTAAAACAGTGCAGGCTCCTGAGCTGCGAAGTAAAAAAAACAAAATGGCTGCCATTATAGTATGGATGGGCTATGAGAAAATTGGGATAGTGATTTGTCGATAAAAATCCCCATATTTCACCCCCCTATAGTCTCCGACATTGATGCACAGACACATTGTATAGTAGGTATGCCTTTAACCCCAAGCTAAATATACTAATTTTCTATATCCATGGTTGTCTGGTAGAGATCGCTTTCCTTCCAGCGATAAGACCGCCAATTGTATCTCAAAATTGTTATCATGTATTTCCTTTTTTTTTGTACTTATTAATGGCATACACTAAAGTGTAAATAAATATATTTTATCCCGAAATTCCCATGGGATCAAAAGTTACGCGGGTAAAACCGCGCGCGGTGGCTAGTTATTCTATAAAGTTAAACCATTGCTGTATAACTTTGCAAAAGTGCCAGATTTTTTTTTTTTTTTTTATCAGCCCTCGTAGTGTCGGCTTAGAATAGAACTACCGTGCCTGGATAAGCTTGTCTTAAAAGGCGACAAATCCGATTGGTGCCCGCTTGGTGGAAGGATCCCGCCAGGGACCACCCTTCATACAAAACCTACCGACATATATCACCGCTCACGGGTGACGCGTTCCTGCAATATTTTATGAGGAGCCAGTTCTAGGAGCTTTCATCTTCGACCTCATCGTTACATACCATCAGGTGAGATTGAGGTCAAACACGGTGAAGGAACGGTTGTTTGTTCCTACTAGGGTTGCCAAATATACTATTTTTCACGACAGTATACTGTTTACTGTTTAAAGTATACAAAATACTGTTTTCAGCGTAAAAGGCTAAACACTTTATATGGTGGACTTTCGGCGACCAGTTTGGCGATGGGGTAACACTGTCTGCCTCAGACGCCAGTGGTTGCGGGTTCGACTCCCGCACGGAACACGAAAAAAAAAAATGTTCCGTGTCTGGGTGTTCATCTATTTATGTATTTATATTCTAGGTTCCCCCCTAGTTCGCTACATGGTATCCCATAACACAAGCTTTGCTTACTTTGGGGCCATGTAGTTGGTGTCATTGTCTGAAGATTAAAAAAAAAACCTGTGCAAAAAGCTCTAAAAATATGTGTTTAAAACATTAAATAAATAGAATAGGAACTGTTTATTTATCCAGAATACTGTTTGATATATTTTCTTTTCAGTCTTTTTTTTTTTTTTTTTTTTTATTCTGTATTCGTTGTTTAAGGAGCTCAGCAGTGCGATCACAGAACTTTATCGAATCGTTTGTTAACGAATGTTCGTATAGTATGGAGACGGTTTCTAAGAAAAAATGGAAATCTATCCATTGCCGCACGGCCAGCTTAAATAAATTTGTGCCTTGTTAATTTTGAATGTTTGTAAACATGTTGTACTCATAAATATCTGTAAAATAAAAAATTACAATGTTACTCAAAACTTGCAACCGACTCCATACTATACGAGCATTCGTAATCATTCGTTAATATACGATTCGATAAAGTTCTGTGATCGCACTGCAGAGTCGTAATCGACTATGTCAGCCCCATTATACCCTGTTGTAAAATTTACATGGCACTATAGTCTCTTCTCTTCTATTTTCAGTCTCAAATATACTTTATTTCTTGAAAAAAAAGTTGGCATTCCTAGTCCTACGCCCGGAAGAGGCTGGATGGCCGCGACTGACGACCCACGGTTGATGTCGGGATGTCGTATATATGTTAGTCGCTATATAAACTTTGATAGCGCGATGTAGGAAATTTCGTCGTGTCGTCGAGGAGCGTCGCTAGATGTCGCTACAGCGGGCTTAGTCTTTAAGAAAACAACTTTTAAAAATCTAGACTGGTGCTGTTCTGAAAATTGTCCCAAATATATAGACTTTTATATCTACCTTTTTATAAGACGTAAAGAACATAATAGTTATTTTTGTCTGCAGCCCGCACCGCACACACATCATCTACCCGGCCGACGTGGTGCTGATCGAAGGCATCCTGGTGTTCTACTTCCCGGAGGTGCGGGAACTCTTCCACATGAAGCTCTTTGTTGACACTGACTCCGACACCAGGCTCGCCAGACGAGGTTAGCTTTTATTTACTGTTTAGATAAAATACATTTTTGAGGTAGATGACTGATGAGATATGGATTGTCCGGCATTTCGCTTATTTGTCGTTGTGATCTAGTCACAATGCGATGTGGTCATATTGTGATTTAGTCTTAAAGATATTTGGTCGTAACACAGATTTGCTCCTATTCAAAATTATTCTATCTCACTTTTTTGACTGGATGCAATGGCGTTTAATAATATCCTACATTTTAATCTATATTGCTTGCTCTTTGATGTTTGGATTCCGAGTTTTTTTTTAAATAGTACCTAAATAAAAAAATATGAGGGAAAAATTAACTTCCTATTCTAAGTTTGTCGGTTTGTGGTCTAACCTTTCAAATTTTAATCATTTTTACCTGAATTGTAAAACAAACAAGAAGTTTTTAAACTATCATGGTCAACATCAACATCTAAATTAACTTAAGAAACGGGATATTTACAATCCGAACGGGACGATTAGGGGTTTTTCGTCGTATTTTTAACATTATGTATGGTGGCGAGCATGTTGTTCATCGATGGTTCTCCTAGTGACATTATATTGGCAGAATGCTGATAAAATGTCACATGTTAATGTGCCTAAAAGGTGCATTATGGTAACATGTGGTACCGGTATGGTATTACAGAATCGGGGCCCAGGACCGTCGTGATAATGGCGATTGTAACAACGTTTGTATTCGCGTCTTGCTAGAACTTCTTTAAATTTATTAAAAAACGGGATATTTACGATGTTTTTTTTTTATTTTGAGTTCTCGATATTGTGTAGAAATAATAATTATAGTAAGTAGTTTTATAATCATAAATCCAGGAGGTTTAACAATAATGCTCATACTTCTAGTTCCGCGGGATATCATGGAAAGGGGCAGAGACTTGGAGCAGGTGCTCAACCAGTACATGAACTTCGTCAAACCGGCTTTTGAGGAGTTCTGTCTGCCGGTAAGTGTTCATTCAAATATTTGGCTAAGTTCGTAATCATAAAAGTCCATAAATATTGTCAATCCTCTTGATTCATGAAATAAATTTAATTTAATTTACATTACATTAAAATCTATACCTGTTATTCCAAAACTTATAGTAATCATTTTTATTTTTACGTTTCATCTGAATAGGCAAACAAAATATATTCCGAAAGATCTGAAAAAATATACTATACTCTGGCAAATAATTCAATGCAGTAAAATGGCAGTGCCAGTGTGCCCACTTTTCGGGAAGATAAAACATAGTGATGTGGTTTAAGTGAATTAATGTAATTATTTTTTAAATAATAATATCGTAATGTATGAAAGAAAATATTTTTCCTCACAAGATTTTTCTTTTCTTATCCCTGAAATTTCATTTTTAACGACAAAACGAATTTAAAAAGAAGAAGTTATAAAGTCGATTTTACTTCGTACTGTAACCGTTTTAAAGCACGCGGTATGTTTGGTAATTATTTATTTTCATTAAAGTTACTTTAAAGATGTAGTACACAGCTCAAATTCAATTATTTATAAATTTCTTTAAAATTTTATGCAAAACGAATGACAATTAGTCGTTCGTTTTCAGTCATTCTGATTCAGTACTTACACTACGAAGTTTTTAACGGGTATCATTATTTTTCTAGTTGACATTTCGATCTGTCAGTTTACTGCATTGAATTATTTGCCAGAGTATAAATAAAATTACCCGACCAAGACTCAACCCTGGGACTCCCGCTTGCCTGGCCGAAAGTCTAGAGTATTATAAACATCGTCTCAGGATAAAAAATATCTTAATAGCCTGGCTAATGAAAGTAGCAAATGAAAAATTGTGGCGATTAAAAAAAAATCCCAATATAGTGACTCCGACTATAGTACGACACATAATATGGATTAAACAAATATGATACTTGATTAATTTTTTTTATAAAATTATCGTAAAAAATAACAATATTGGCACTGTCCTACTTTTTGATGAGAAGTATATAATTAAAATGACAGGCAATTAGTATAAATTAGGCTTAAAAATAAATTACAATAATTATTTTTATTCATTGTAATCAAAATCTGAATCCAGCAATTCTATATGGAATGAATCGTCAGAGTCACTGGTCGCTGTTTCCTACATTGGTTATGAAACTATATATTTTTTTTTTTTTTATTCATTTTCAAATATGAAAATTCCAAAATCTCAATTACCAAAACCACCAGCCACCGTTCGATTGACAACAGTGACACCAGAATAAGTTGCCATATAAAAAGTTTGCAAAAACCCCCATTGTCTACTTTCGTTAGCCAGACTCTAGGCTTGACGTGGCCTCAATATCAAAGAAGTTGTCGTACCTAATAACCTAATACGGGTTTAGTCACTTATAAAAAAAAACAAAATGAATAGCCAGCCAACCGTCTACCATTCTTGTATTGACTGGCGCGATTTTTATTTAGCCTGCTGTACCGATATACATTGGAGTCACTACGAAAGCGCTGAGTCATCATAATTGATGTTAACACGACCACTTGAAAGTACATTGTAAATTCCGTTTTTTAATGTGAAAATGTTAAGCAGACAAAAAAGTTCCTGATAAAGTTCCAAAGATCATCTTGAAAGATATAGTATCCCATGTTTTGACTATAACTGTGGTAATGTGGTGATACGATCTGCATCAGAAGCCAGTGATCGCGGATTCGATTCCCGCGCAATCGTTAGCATTGTTTTAGCTGCATTGTGTATGTATTTACAATACGATATATACATAACTTCACACCTTATCCCTTTATGTGGAAGGTAGAACACCAGTGGCTTTAAAACCAGCTGATGTCACGTTTGACAAATTTGAAGGTATTATAATGATGGAGAGAGATTATTGCAGTGACAGGGGTGCAGCCTATCGCCCGCAGAATCGCCAATAAAACCTTTGTCTCTTAACTGACTTTTACAGTATGGCACATTCTATGTTATTCTTTCGCTCCCAGTCCAGCATGGAGGGATATGATATAAATTGTATAGCTCATTTATAACCATTTCAAGTTAGCATAGGATTTTAAGAATGTCGATATTTTTTTTTCTTCAAACTCTCGAGAATAAATTGTAAACATATTATGTATACAAACTCAAATATATTTAAAATATAAACATATGTATGCAATTAACTTGGTTGAACAGTCTCTAATTAGTGCATTCGATAAGCTCTCCGATAGTCATGCTTTCTTCTCATAAATACAAGTATTTGTATATCTTTGCAGACGAAAAAATTTGCTGACGTCATAATTCCAAGAGGAGCTGATAACTTAGGTAAGTTGTTTGAAATAAATATACTGATATACATAGCCGCGGTATTTATATCGAAAGAAAATTCATATTTCACACAAAATCTTGTTACGAATATACATGTTGTAAAGGTAAGTAAAACAAGGTCATAGCCACTGCAGTAAGGTCGGGCATTGCAACCATTTCAAACTGAGGTTCATTACATTTTGCGAATGATACTTGTTGCAGCGGCTATGCTCTTTGTAGCTGCTAAGCAATTAGCGTCTCTATGCCGATTGCTGTACGTTTTAATTTCCGTTGTTGCAGTGGCTATTGACCTTATCGTGCATCATATTTGGGATATAATGTACAAGAAGCGAGTGCCTCTGCCGTTGGAGAAGGTGTTGACGAACGGGGCCTGCAATGGCGGTCTGGACCCCGGGAGGGTTCCAAACGGGGCTCACGAGCCCGAAGAGGTCCCCAACGGCCGCAGGATGTCGGGGAGCTCAGAGGACACCCTGAGCCGATAGTTGATAGCGCGATGTTGCATCTGTGATTCGGAAAAGCTTGTGTTTCTATTATTTTGACAGATCGTAGATATTGTTTTTTTTTTAAATATTTGTTCCGATTTGGGTTTTAAGCAGTTAAAGTAGGATTTGATCAGCGCGGTGGTTTGAGAGCCGTTCCAAAATGTAGAATGAAAAAAATTATATGTTAGAGATTTTTATAGCTGACATAGCTATCTATAGAGTGGAGCAAGGTCAAAGCGAGCAAAATGAAGATGAGTTAACGGAAAGTAAGCTGCTGAAAGAATTTTTTTTTTAATTGATAGAGGGAATCAGAACAAAACTATTCCGAAAACTCTATTCAGAATTTATGATATCTATGTCATTAACAAAATTATGTGACAAAAAATTATATCTATTTTAAAACAATCTACATTAACGATTTGAGCACAAATCGGAACACATTATAGTTGAATAGTTTTCGAATGATTTTCGTGACAGTTCTCATTTTCCATTACGCGCAAACTATTTACAACTGATAAAATATAAATTGACGCGTTAAGAAAATAAAAACTATGTCAATAAAATTGTTTATTTTAAAATTATAAATTGAACTATTAATAAAGTGTAATTGTTATTATTAACTGTAAATAAATTAAGTAAATGTCATAAAAATATTCATCTTAAATAGACAGATTCAAAGAAACGGAACGTTTAGTTGATAGTGAGTGACACTGCTGAATCGACATTGACTCGATGAATATGCGCGGCCATCTTGTAATCGGAAATTTGTATACATTTTTTTTCACCAACTGATTCGATACGTCAAAGCAATCGAATGGAAGATCGAACAATTTAATTACGGCAACGACACAAAGATTGTCAATTTTGAACTGTCACAAAAACCACTTGAATTCAACTATAGTAAGTATATTTTTACAACCCTAAGAGTATTATTTTAATAATTGCTGTTTGCAATCAGCTTTCGACCACAGATGCAAAATATACTGAAGTTTGTCCTCGTACCTCAAATAAACCACTATTTTGCCTTTTTAAACCGGTTTCAAACTTCGCACACGTGATTTTTTATTGTAAGACTTATATACAGTAGCGTAAGGTTTATATTCGAATAGCAAGTTGTGCATTTATGTTTATCCTTATTTATACATACATATACGTAGTGTAAGTATTTTGTTATAAGACTAACATTTTATTGATTGGTTAGAAGATTTTATGTATCAGCTAAAGCTGAGGTCGGTGGATAGTATCTGGCAGCTCTGTGAACAAGCAACTTATCACGATTCGCCGGCATTATCACTGATAATTAAGAAAGTGAGTGATAATTAAAATAAACTTAGAGCTTTGTCTATCATTGTCCTGCTTATACAGGGCTTGTTTTAGTCACCGACCAAATTTATTTTACATTATAGGTATCTGTTATAGAAACGAGTTTCGAAAAACAGGTATTATTTTTTATAAGGAAATTAATATATTCGCTAACATACTAAGCGTCCCGTTGTTTTAGGAAACTCAATTTTCGGTCTTTATCGCGCCTCTCATGAATCTGTAATACACCTTTATTCCTAATACCGTGTCTTTCTCATCCCGTGATACTGTCAGTAATAATAATAAATTATGAAAGAAGACCGTTATGAATAAGGACAACTACGCTCTACTACAGAACATTTTGTAGTACTACGCCGTAGTATTATCGAAAGTAATCAATGAAATGCCGCGTCTTAGTATAGTACCGTGCGTAGGGTGTTCGTGAACAGCAACTATTTGTAAAAAAGTTGGTGTTGCCATATCTTCATTTTTTTTATATTGTATCAAAAACACGATATTTCAATTTAGCTGGTGATAAAAAAATAGAGCCAAACAGCAGATGATGTCAACTTGATAAAAGTGTTCTATATGCAGTATAATTCCTGGTCCTGGAACTTATCATTTAAGTCTTTAGATTGCATTTTGTTCCTGGACCGACAGGCTTCGGCCGCTTTCAATTGACTTAAAAATGCAGCCTGTAATATAAAAAATAATGATATATCCAGTACACAGCTTGATCGGTTATACCATACTGTCAAGTACGGAAGCCTACTTAAGAGTTCTTTCAATAAAAAAAGAAAATTCTAATGAAATGAAAAGTCACACGATTGCCAGATGCTATTGACATCGACTGTGGATACGATATATCAATGTGTTTCCAACTATATATTATATCTATAGAAAAAAAAACATTAAACTGAAAGGCTGAATTGCTAAATAAACCAAAACTATAAGTATTGTTATAAAATTTTAATTATTCAAAATCAAAAACTAGATTAGATATTTCCGAAGTGTGCTCCCAAATATTTGCATTAGTGGTAAGGTTCTTTGCTTATTTTGTATAATAGAATAAAAAAATATACAGGAATGAAAAAAATGTTGCCATTATCGAATACCAGTTGCTACCATAATTTCAATTTCTAGATTTATGGCGGGTTTCAATATCATGAAAACTGTTCATTTTGCCTACGAACAATAGAATTCACTACAAAAATGCCTCTCTATATTCAAAATCTTGACATCTAAACTACTGCCTACGAAGTGTTTGACTGTAATGGGTTGCTAGGTTACATTTGACCATTTACAAAATAAGTCATTTTATCTAGCCAACGACGAGACAATTTATTATTTTAACTAAGTATCCTATCAAATATCTGTCAACATATCAATAATCCAGTTTTCTCTTTCTAACTTATCTATAACAGTGTTTGAAAATAAAGACGAGTATTACTGAATGACATAATTAATCTTTTAAATATTTACTTTGACGTCATAAAAATGTGATTTAACCAATGGCGAAATAAGTCAAAGGATTGCGTTTCGTTTTACGTAAGTTATTAAACGCAATTATTAACAAATAGCTCTAAAACATACTATAATACATTTATCGAATACCAAATCATATCAAGAATAAATTGAATAAGTTTATACATTCATTTAGTTCAAATAGCACACAAATAATTTTCGAATGCGTGATATTATACATATAAAGCACATATCACCTAGTTTCTTGGCAGAAAGTCATGTAAAAAGGGTCCGTGCCAAATTTGAGAACTTACAGCTCGTTGCTAATAGGTATTGTGAAACGCTATTTTTTTTCTATCAGTTTTGTACCTGTATGATACCAGTCAGTTGAATATTGAAACCCGTCATAAGATAAGTATATCGGTTTAGTATTAAGTTATAAATTCTTCATTACAACTTCAAAAATACGCGCCTACTTATCACTGTCCGTTAATATAGATGAATTGCTGTTTTACATGCACAAATTATCTTTTTCTAGGGTAACTATATAATTTTGACTTATTTCTCATGCATTTTTGGCTAATAAAATGAATATTTTTCATGTAGTGTGCTCGTCAATTGTCTGCATTTATAAATTCTACTTAAATTTTACGTAACAGTTTACTTCCAGTAATTTACATAGTAAAAACGTTGTAACGTCCGTAACTAAATGCACAATACGAAGGTTCTTAATTAAAGTTAACCCGAATTTTTATTAATATTTTGCATGTAAGTGTATTGTCCTAGTGAGTTAAGCCCCAAAATTGTATACATTGTATAACTTTTAAAATGTAGAGTAAAATCTATAATTTTATCATTATTAAATGAAAAATCCTTCTTTTTTTTTTTGCATCGAATACAATGTTGTATCGGTGTATAATCGGTGGGTAGTATTCCATAAGTGGATTTTTTTTCTTTTTAAGTTAATAAAGTGTTATAAAAATCAACTTCAGTGGTATTTTAATGTTCTTGTGCCATCTTTTAAAAGTCCCTTAGTAAGTCTCAAAAATCTAGTATTAAATTTTGTATAAGGTTTGTTTTTTGGCACATATACAGTCATCATCATCGTGAGCCAGGAGACGCCCACAGCTGGACAAACAACTAAACGTTAGTTGTTCTTCCTTCTTATCACAGGTCTTTAATAGAAATATCTAGGATCAGCTTAGTACAACCAGATAGGATCAGCGTATCGTAAAAGGCGACTAATCTGAAAATTTATTTTTGCATTTGATAGCCCAACTCTTGAGGAAGGTTATCAATATATATAAAACTGTTCCGTTACTGACTGAGTTATTGAGTGACTGACAGACAACGTACAGCCGTAACTACTGGGTGTAGAGAGCCGAAATTTGGAACATACATTCTTTAGGGGATATAGGGGTGCACTAAGGAAGGCATTCCCAAAATTCCCACGGGAACGGGAATTATTGGACTTTTTAGTTTGTATGAAAAATCTTATTCCTTGAGTGCACGGATATGATACTTGGCATAAAAGTTCTTCAAAAAGAGACTGGTTGTGATATGAAAGAAATTCCGGAAATTCCCGCGGGAACGGGAAATATATGACGTTTTAGTTTGTATGATAAAATCTTATTCTTTGAGTGCACGGATGTGATACTTGGTATAAAGGTTCCTCAATAAGTGTCTGTTTGTAAAATGGAAGGAATTCCCACGGGAATGGAAAATAGGACTTTTGAGTTTATGCGTGTACGAAGTCGCGGGCAAATGCTCGTAGGCTATATTTTATCCCGAAATTCCCACGGGATCATATGTTACGCGGGTAAAACCGCACGCGGTGGCTAGTGGGGTATAAATGGGGTCTGACCGTCACCAGCCTGGAGGTAGGTCCCCGTCAGAGCTCGCCTGGCTTAGGATCACCCTTCATATATGATAGCTTCTTAAAAGCCTCCCCAAATATCACCTATTCGGCAGTGATTTGTTCAGGCAGTCATTCAATTCTTTCATTAACCCTTCTGTAATTTTTTCGATGGTCATCGTGTGATCGTAAGTGAAGATCCCCATCACATAAGACGACGGTGAACTCGGGATTTTCACCGTTAAAAAAGTAAAGTTCAATTACATCAATAATTTCTTGCTAATAGCTAAGACTTACATTTTTCCACGCATAGTCATCAACAGAGTCGAATAAATATGGCGTCTTAAAACATAAAAAAAAAATATTCCGTTTTCTTGTGCATTTTTCCTGGGGTTATATTCTCCTAAAGCGTTGATCATAGTTCAAGCAAAGATTTGCTAGGTACCAATTCTTTATGTAGACCTGTCAAAAACTCTTTGCTTCAAGGCAGAGTAAATTTACATAATAAATAAAATCTCCATACAATCTCATCAACTACATGGCCCCAAAGTATGTATAGCCTAGAATAAAAAGACAATATAAACAGGTTTTTTGGTAATTTTTTAGGTGACGTAGAAGAGGTCATTTCCAATAATTTGAGCCCAAATCACGTAATCCCAAAGTGAACCGTTTTAAAAATATTTGGGACTATTCATTTATTTTTTCTGAAAATCTAGTTCTACTCGTTCAAACATCGATTAAAACAACTAATGGTCCCATTTTAAAGTTCTCTTCGGTTTCAGATAGGTGTTTGTTTAATAAATATTAAACAACAATAAAACTGTTTCAGTGTGATTCCAAACAGAAGCTACAGGACGCTTTATAACTTGCGTGCACTTTTTTTGAAAAACTTCTATAACACTGGCACTCTGGCCTCGTTGGTAAACAATTACCATTTAACTTCACAGTAAAAGGATTAAAAACAAAATCGGAAATCTACATTTTTTCTTCAGTCAAAAAATACTTTTTATATCAAGTAAATAAGGATATTCTGTCGATAATTTGACGAATTGCAAGGAGAGGAAAAGGTAAACTAGTCTGACCGTGTGATTTGTATTTTTGAGACACTCCTTTTAGTTATAAACCTTCGACTTGGCTTACTTTAGTGGATTTCGTTATTTTTATCTTTTGTGACGCTCATATGGCGCCTTGGAAATAATACTCAATTATATTTTAATAGCAGATTAAGAAAAATGAGTGGGTCTAAATTACGAAAGAAATTTTTTTTTTACAATTATTTTTCTTTAATTAAAATTTCAAAATTTTTCGAAGTGATCAAAATCTATTTTTAATCTCTTATTTATGACTACACAGCAAGTAATAACAACATTTCCATCTAATTGTATGTATTCATAAAATGTAGATTAAACTTAAATTTTACTCAATAAAGAGAATTATGAAATTTTAATTTATGAAAAATATTTTTTTTTTTTTTTTTATTTCATACCTACTCATCATTCTTAATCTGCTATTAAAATATAATTGACTATTATAAATGGATTCTGTAGACTAATTCTCTATCCGAGCATGTGTAGCGGTGCCATTGGAAAAGCCTCATACTATTAATTTGTAAACTCTAGAAGTCATGACATGAGGGTTTCCACAGCTATTATGTCGTTCAGCATAAGCCAAGTTCAAATTTAGTTCACTACCCAAATAACAGAAAGAGAAATGTCGTGGTCCACTAAAGTAAGCCAATTCGAAATATTATTGGTACAATGGGTAAAGAGAGCGTCTAAAAAATACCATGATCCGAGCATTTTGTCTTCACCTCTTTTTTTGCAATTCATCAAATTTTTATTTCGTATGCTATCTCATTTGGCGCAAGAGCACTGGCCTCTGTGTCACAGGTTTTACCTATTTCAGAGGTCCAGAGTATTCCTTTCAGACTTATGTACAAAAGTTTTGTTTTTAATTTGTTGATTACAATTTAAACTTATATGTACCGCTATCTGTAAACCTTTAAATGTTTGAAATAAAGATATTATTATTAAAAATTATTACTATAGAACCTTATTACATGACTAGCCACCGCGCGCGGTTTTACCCGCGTAACTTTTGATCCCGTGGGAATTTCGGGATAAAATATAGCCTTCCTTCCTCAAGAGTTGGGCTATCAAATGCAAAAAGAATTTTTCAAATCCCACTTGTAGTTTCTGAGATTAGCGCGTTCAAACAAACAAAAAACAAACTCGTCAGCTTTATATATTAGTATAGATTTACAATTTGGCCTCAAATGATTGGAAATGACCTCTCCTACGTCGCGTTGCCTTAAAAGTTTCCGGCTAATTACCAATAACCCTGTAGATACACACCCAGAAATGGAGATATCATTTTATTTCGTGCGGGAATCGAACCCGCAATCTCACTATTTGCAGAGTAGCGTCTTAAGGTACGCGCACACTATGCCGGGCCGCTGTGCGGCGGAGCACACCGGTTCTTATCGCAAAATGTTAGCATAGCACATTGTGACGGGCCGGGTCGCATCGCATCGCAGCGCATTGACGGATTTTGAGTACAGTCTACGTCGAGATGTTGCATTTACTGTACTGTATAAAGAAGAATGGCAAGGTCCCATACATTGTCAGTACCGCTTTTATTTCACATAGCATTCACGTACCTCAAACTTAATATGTGCGTTTTATTGCTTAGATAACGAGTAATCAGAATATAATTATTAGATTTATACAGAAGTTGGAATAAAAAGTCAAAACAATAATCTAACCTAAAAATTTAGTCCGTCTTTTCTAACATGGCGTCGTATTTTGAAACCATTACATTACATAAGCAGGTATTAACCAATCCAGAGGTTTGAAACGGGGTGGCGGCGCGGGCGGCTTAATTCAAGTTTGACAGTAGGACTTTACAACTATTATTTTTTATTGCCGGGAAATTAAAAAATGTGCTTTCGGCAAGTTTAATTTGATTTTATTGTATTTCTAAATATTCCCAACAACTATCACAACAATAAATGTTGGAAAAAACGTGTCTCATATTGACCTATTAACTACATATAGCCCGGTTTTGATACGCTTGAAAACTCTAAAATTAAGTGATACCGTGGCCGCCAATCCCCTTTACGAATAAAAGCTTTAAGTCTTTGATATAAGGTCGAGTTTCTCTTGACACTCTATGGGTAATGTGTCGTTCGAGTAGTCTATATAGTCAATTTTGATTCAAAGAACTGCTTTTTGAACTCAATACTGATGTAATACGAGAAAGTCCAGTCTATGTCAATAAATTAAAAGTCCGAAGAACATTCCTAAATGTGTTCATCATTCATTCATTAACAATGGTAATATGCAGGAGCTAAATATTTAGTTTATTTATTAGTTATTGATTAAACAACTGTTTATCATATATCTGAACTATCAAATATGCAGGGTTTATTTTGATAGCTGTGTTTATAGAAGGTAATGTGATACATGATGTAAAAGAAGAATATAATAATATTACCGTTTATTGAAATATTTCCACAATATGATCAACGTAATACAACAGGTAATATTTTTTAAATTAGAAAATTTTGTAAACTTGGTACTTAATAGCGTTAAAATATTCGTTAATTTATTAACTTTATGTCTGTGGTCACGATAAGTCTGTTGTTTGGGTAGCTTCTGAAAACCACATGTGATTCACTGTGTTCGCATATTATGACTTGACGTTTCGATGTATTTATAGACACCTTAGTCACTATGTTTTCTTTAGGTATTCTAATCTCATCGTATTTTGATTGTTATTACAAAAGATTTTATCTCACTTTACAGTGGCTATAGATTTAATCGTGCAGCACATATCGGAGTACCTGAAGAGGAGTGCCAGTGACAAGGTGTCGGCGCTGGAGTACGTGGGTCTGTCGAGTTCCGTACCTGGGAGCCCTCAACGCAGCGGGAAGATCGGCAGGCCGCACTAGATACCAAATTATGGAGAGAAGGTGGTAGAGATGTTGGGAATTTATTGAAGTTTAATATTGAATTTTGTCAAAATTTAATGAAAAGCCTTATTTAGCAGTAGATGTTACTGGCTTATTAACTGTACAATTCCAACGGTAGTTTTCGACAGGTAGGGTAAGCATCTTAGTTGACTTTGTCTCATAGCAGAAGTCGTAAAATAGTATTTTTGGATATCTTCAAAGTTGCAATAATATGTAAGTTCTCAACATCCTACTGAAATGAAGATGTGTCTTATTAAAGTCAGTAGGCATGCACTGTAGCTTATTTTACGCGAAAGTGCCATATCTACCAATTATAACTCATTTTTAATTTATTTATAAGACTATAATGATCGTTAATATTAGTGTAGGTTTGAATTTATTTATGTTATTTATTGTCTGATATTTGAACTATTTGTTAGGCACAAACAAAATGGCGTAGGTTTTTGATGTTTCTCATTTCCTCGAAGGTTCGTAATTTTAAAGTAGGTAAATTTGAAAAAAAAAGGTTTTTGGATTTTGTGGTTTTTGTTGTATTGTTATCAAGTAGTTATTAATGCTAAATTTTTAAATTATTGTGATTTTAAATTAGTGGAGAGACTGGTAGATCTAAAAATGGACGTCGGCGTAACCTGTGGCATTAAACAAAATTGTTTTCAGATCAATAAATCCTTTTGCAGTTACTAATTAGTTAACATTACCTACCAAAGAGCAAAGCTTTCTTGACAAATATTTGATTCAAATTAAACAGATTTGTTACGGTTGATAGTTTAGCAGCCAGTTTAACAAAACCCAAATGGTTTTAGTCTGCAAACTGGACGACAGCGAGCGCGCCGGCGCAGCGGCGGCGAACGAGGTAGAACATGCGGTTCGCGTGACTTTATAGTAATGCTCAAGTTTGTATGCACCGCCCGCGCTTTTACAGTTTGCTGCCTTATACTACTTCGTGGAACTGTAAAAATTACATTCGAGAAATTGCGTTTAGTCTTGAGGCTATAAATGAAATGAAATTCTAGTCTTTAAGTCTGAACTTTTTATTGTCTCAGCGTTGTTTCGCTACTTTAATATTACTAAGGAATTGATTAATTAATGATTTCTTCTCTTTTGAATTATGAAATATTAAGAGAGGACGATACAGATGATTTGGAGATATAGTGGGTACGATAGGAACAACAGTTGTTTCAACCTGCCTAAAATGATTCTAGTGCAGGCCTCTCATCACTCATGAAAAATATTTTGTCAAATTCTGGAACCTCGCCACTTTTCCTAGTCTATATTTATGTAAAATTTAATTTGAAACTAATTTAAGTTTCGGATTATTTATTTTTTTATCAATTCACAATTCCTATACATTATTATTTTAGTTATAGCTAAACCAAATTATTCTAAAACCAAATTTATTGATAAATTGTTTAAACTATATTTGATAATAATTTCCGTAATTACCAAATTACATGTATTTTAGGAAATGGGATACTTTATTTTTGTGAAAGCCATCTCTTATATAGATTTGCTCCAAAGAATTCGTGTTACTAAAAGTTTTGTGTCATTTAATAATTTTACGTTAACAAATTACCTTCAAATAAAATTTAAGCAAAACGTGTTTTTGCTTAATACTAATTCGTCTTAAGTTCTTTTTCGTTTTCCGCTGTATCACTTTACATATTGACACAATATTTTTTTAAGCTTATTATTTTTGAGAATTTTATAAAAAGTTTCATTATTGTATAAATTTTTATGTGTTTGGCGTTACATAAATGTATATTTTTCCTTTGTGTCTTTGTATCGTGAATTTTGTTTTTTTTTTTGATGTGGTAGTGTTAAAGTTTTGTAATTTAGTTAATTAAGTAAAATGTTGAAACACTACACAAATTAAAGATGGTACTAGTGTAGAATGCAACTTGGGTTCTTCATTGCGCCAAGAGTGGGTATTTAAGTCCAGATTTATCCAAGTTGAGCAAGTTTATTAAAAATTTAAGAAACGCTCGACATGTTTTTTGAACAAAACCTGTGCTAGTATTTACTTGAAATATACCAAATTGTTATTTTTTTTAAGTATAACTCCAACTTCAAGCATCGAGCAAATTCTCGAACAAGGTAACTGACGAATTTTAAATCTCCGAAATTTGTGATTATTCTGTAATAGTAGGATACTTACTAATCTGGAAAAATATAGGTACCTACTTCGAAAGTTGGCTTTTCTGTTCAGATTTTTCGGCTTAAAATAGCTCTTCGGCCCGCTCACTATGCCTGCCGCAGTCGCATCCATTGACCCGCCCCGCCTCGGCATAGTGTGCGATACTTCATATTAAGTGTATGAGAGGCTCGCACGCGGATTTTTGTGATGTGATATGGCCCGGCATAGTGTGCGCTTGTCTTAAATCGTGAACGCTGGTAGGTGGTAGGACCACATCTAGTTTCGTCTGGTTCGTGACCATCCTTCATCTTCATATAAAATGTGCCGTTACGGATTTTTTTTATGATCAGTCAGTTCCTTCCTAGACCCGTGGGCTGTAGTTGACGTCATCTTCATTCATATAATGCAATAATGTCGGTTTAGCCATCGAAGAAATAAATCGGAACAGAAATACAATCTTTCGAAGTAATTATTTTTGGTGTTACTTTCAAAATTATTAAAGGTCTATTTTTTTTCTTAAACATTTATATTAAAGGATAGCATATTATTGTTAAATCGATAAAATCGAGGTATTTAGTTGTATTGTGCTATCAGTTTATTCACGCAGAACAAGACCATGGTGAATATTGGGTGCCTTAAAATAACTTAAAGATGCCTTGTATGTAACATGTTAAGTAATTTATCAAATATTATTTTGTAATTTTATCGCGATCGAAGAATTATTGTTAATTGTTAAGTTTGGAAAAATACTTTTTAATTTTTAATTAAAGGATTCTATAAAAGCTTTAAGTAATTTGATTAGAAGTTTTGGGTAAAAAACTAAAACTAAAATCGGAGCTTTGAAATTCGGAAGAGAAAGTAAATGTCTTTAATACAAACTAGATCGATTTCATAGAAAATATGTGAAAATAGTTAAATCTACCTTAATTCATAAGTATAAACATTTTGTTAAGGAAACTTAATCGTATGATTATAGCTACTGGATTTAAAATTCTTCGCAATATGCGGTAGAAAGAGCATCCCATACGTAGCGGCCTTGTCTGTATAATATCAAAAGTCAATCTGTCAATGATCATAGAATGACAATGTGTTCGATAGAATCAACCATTCAATCGATAGAATGAATAAGTGGACGTCAGAAAAAACCGATCAACGTCGATCGATGGGTGTGCTACTAACTAGAGATGGGTAACTCAACAAAAAAATTTGAGCTGCAGATCAGATCACAGATCAAATAGTTGAGTCAGATCATTGAGCTGCCTCACAGATCAGATCAATTTTCGATTATAAGGTAAATATTACAATGTGAGCTGGTGGTCTTTCGGTCGCTAGCTTTGAGCGTCAGCGCGACTATGCTTCGAATGATCTGACTGATACAATAATAATCTTACTTATATGTGCTTGTCATAAAATTCTTGTCTTGTCTTGTCAATTACACAGTTAGTCCGTTAGGCACTGTGGTTAATAAAGAGCCCCGGCTTTAACATCGCGAGGTCGCGGGTTCGATCCCCGCATGTGTTTCGGATGTATAAATTTATTTAGATAATACCTAAGTGATATTATGTAAGCTAACTCTATTACGCTACATAGTAACTTGTCGTACGTAACCCATCATAATGACATAACACAGGCCGTTAGCTTACTTACTTTCCATGGAATCTGTGTCAGGGGATTTCATTTATTTATTTAATATAATTATTATTAAGGAACCTTCCTATTTGAGTAAGTTAGTAGGTAAGTACCAACTTTATTTGCAACAAAATTTTCTGACATGCCACCTAAATAATTATAATTTCCGAGGCGTCACTATGGCTCCGGTACGGTGAATCACCGGTCAGAGCGCCTGCCCAAGTGGAGACTCGGGTTCGATTCCCGGTCGAGCAATTTTATTCAGTATTTTTCCTATCTTTACGAGATTATGTATTCAATAAACATTATAAAATGCAAAAACTTATCATTGTTTCTGAAATATACCTAAGTAAATAATGGGTAATAAAGCTCTCAAGTAATAACGCAAGGCGCAACATTCAATATCGATGGCCTGTTTAGGTGTGTAGTGTGGGTAATTACTAATTAGCCTTGCCTTCCATGCCAGAGCTCACGGGTTCAAAAACTGGCCGAGTGAGGGCGGATATTATATTGATATTTTCTTTCTAGTCATGGATATGTAGGTAGGTATCTATGTTTATTATTTAAATTATGAATCTGATATTTATGTGCCTTTATACTTAATTATTGTAAAATTAATACCTCTAAATTTGTCAAACGTGACATCAGATGGTTTTTATAGCCTCTAGTGTTCTGCTTACCCACTTCCCCTTCCTCTACCCCTAGGGATACAGGCGTGAAGTTATGCATGTATGTAAAATTAAAAATATATCTATCCTACATCTTTTTACTTTTTTCTCGAGTTTTTATCCGTTATCTAATCTAAGTACCTAGTATCCATTACACAAGTTCTTAAAGATGCTTAGTTTTAGCCAGATAATGTGGTGTGATGGTTAGGAATATTTATAATTGTAATAAGTACCTACCTAAAATAAATAATTTGGAAGGCATCAGTCAAGTTGCGATGGCGCCAGGTTGGTTAATTTAATTTTATTTAGACCTATCTTTTGCCCGCAGCTTTGCTCTTGTAACTCAATTATTAAAGTACCTAAACTTTTTCTTGCATCTCTCTATGTGTAAAAAAGCGCATTAAAATTGTTAAGTACGTAGTTTTAAAGATCTAAGCATATACATAAACAAGACAGCGCAAAGCGACTTTATTGCGATTCAAAGTAAGAATCTATTTACCTACCTACCTACATACTTAGATTAAACTTATTTTATGTTAATCCTTAGTTCTTAAATGTGAATTAAAGCTTTAGCAATTGAGACAATACAATAAGGAATTTACAAACACAAAACTTCTAACTAGATAATTAAAATTTACTCACACAAAATCACATCACATACTTACCTATCTACTTTATCTGTGATCTGTTCTGCATTCTGCAGCTCAAAAATTTTAGTTGAGTCATTGAGTCAGCTCATATCATAAGTCTATCTAACAAATACGCAAAAATACATGTTGCCAAATGTGCACCCCAACCAAATGACTGTCTTCATACTATTGTACGGTCTACAACACTTTTATTGTTGCTATGTTGATTAGATAAGTGGAACGCGCCCCACGTGCATGATGTGTTGTTGCCTGTATGAATTTGTCATGCAACGTCGCATATTATCCTGATTTAACAAATTGCAGTCAACTTTGTTTTATTGAATTAAGAATATTAAGATTTCATTACGTCATGATTGTTATGTGTATATTTATATTTTTATATTTATCGATCGATATTCTTATTTAGATACATTGATGGATGCACTTATTAGATTTTAATAATATGTAGTAGGTACTTATCTATTTTGTGTTGGTAAATGTTTACAAAAATATTATGTTTGAATTGAAATGTGTTTAGAAAGTTTTTTAAGTTTATTAGGTACCTACACAGTAAAATTTGTTTAGGCATGCCGTCTTTTAATATGGCTGTGAAGGAAGACTTCATAAGTAGGTACTTAAGTACTTAGGTACCTACTTTTATAAATATTTTGATAACGTATTTTATAGGTACAGGTAGTAAGTTATCTACCTACCTAGTTGATAGTTTTGTGACAAAAAACCGTGATGTAGGCTATCTAGGTAGGTAGGTACTAGGTTAGGTCATACAATCAACGATTATAATTAGGTATTAAAAACAAACCATAAGTTCATCCAGCTCAAGAAGATGTTTGAAATACAAAACGTTTTTTAAAGCATAGGTAGGTACCTCAATAAGAACCTATAATAAACATACCCACCTAAGTATATCTTGCTTTTAACAATAAGTACCTACTACATGTATACTACATATTCTACATAGATATGGTACCTAGGTAAGTAGCCGCGAAGGAGTCGAAATCTATTGAGTACATATACCTACCTACATACTTATAACACGTGAGCCTACAACTTTGGTAAGTAGTATCTAAGTCTTTAAATACACCTTATCTTACTTCTTACTAATATTATAAATCTGAAAGTTTGGATAGATGGATGGATCCGTCCATCCGACATCCATACATGTCTATAGGTACATGAATATTTGTTCCTAAATCGCGGCCAAACAAGTCAACGGATTTGCATAAAATTACCTATATCTTAATATAGTTATAGTGTACCTATAGTCTGGAATAGCACCTAGGCTACTTGTTATCCCGATATTCCGGCGGGATTCGAAATTTTATATTCAGACTAAAATATACCTTAGGTAGATAGGTCTACCGAAAAAAAAAACACATAGATATAATTTCGTACTACACACCAGCTAGAACGAACGAAAACCATTGTTGGCGCGAAACAATTAAATTACTGCCTATTACATTTTAAATAAAAATATCAATAATGTGCAAAGCACAAGATCAAGGTCAAAGTACATAGATGCACTTTCATGATTAAAATCGAAATTGCAACTTTATGTCTAATACAATAAAATCGAAAGTTCAACTTATATTGAAAAAACGCCCCTTTTATCTAACATATTATTAACTTCTTCAATAAAACAAGACTGTATGTACACACAGTTAAGGTTCAAAACCGCACAAAGCCATTTCAAATATTTAGTTCATTTTAGCGTGCTCGAATATTATTATTATTATTTTAAACACAATATTTGCGTAATACGACCAAATGCAATTTGTCATGCATCCATTGCCGTTTTAACATACAAGTCGTAACGATAGGTCAATGCAGGGATTCAATGGATATAAAATACAAAGTGTTAATATTACGATCGCGAGTACGTAATAATAATAATAAAAAAGGCATTTTTGTTAGATGTACTATTTAAATTTCTTAAAGTTAGTGTTGATTTAACATTACACAAAATAAGAGGCATTTTAAATATTTTCATTACGGTTGACGTCGCCTACCTCTAGTAGCCTCTAGCAAAAACCTAGTAAATACCTTTACCTTTACCTTTTAATAACTTAAGTACCTAATTTATAAGTGTTGTGATTTTTGTGCGTTGTGGATTTGTGTTAAAATATTATGTCGACCAAAAAAAGTGATGCTTGGAATCATTTTTCCGTACTGGAAAATACAAGCAAGGCTAAATGCCTTTATTGTGGCCAGCTTGTTGCGTTTTCTAGAAATTCGACCGGCAATTTAAAAAGACATTTGAAAAAGCATCCAGGCGTAACAACTTCCCGCATACCAATAGCTACGACACATATTACCGAAGAAACTTCCCCGTTCGAGAATAATACAACAGCGCGACCATCCTCATCTACTTCAACCTCAAGTAATCTGCATTTGCAACCATTCTCCTCAACAATACCTTTGCCATCCAAAGAAACAATAGCGTCATATTTTATTAAACCGATGTCCAATAAAAAAACAAAAGAACTTGATCAACAACTAGTTGCCCTCATCACCAAAGAATACCATCCGTTTAGCCTAGTAGAAGATCCGGAGTTTAAGAAATTTGTAAATTTGCTGTGCCCATCTTACCAGTTACCTACAAGAAAAACTTTAACCTCAAGCCTTATACCTGCGCAATATAATGTTGTACGCGAAAAAGTAGCAGAAAGGTTAAAACGCGCCTTTGCTGTTTGTATAACTGTCGATGGTTGGACTAGCCGCAACAATGATAGTTTTTATGCGATGACGGCGCATTACATAATTGAAGAGGCGCATAACTTGAAAATGGCGTCAGATTTATTAGGATGCGTTTCCTTTCCTGAGCGGCATACTGCAGAAAATATATGCAGCAAAATTAAAAACATGCTCCTCCAATGGAACCTGTGCAACAAGGTTACTGTAGTGGTATCAGATAACGCTAGCAACATGATAGCGTCAGTAAAGCTTGGGGGCTGGCGACATTGGGGGTGTTTTGCCCATGGACTTAATCTGGTAGTACAGACAGGCTTGAGAGAATTACAGGCAATTACAACTAAAATAAAAGTGATCATAAATTATTTTAGAAGAAGCTCGTATGCCAGCGCACAACTGAAACAAACGCAAGAACGGATGGGCTTACCTAATTTGAAATTAAAAACTGATGTTCCAACCCGTTGGAACTCCACATATCTTATGATCCGGCGCATTCTGGAAATTAAAGTAGCTGTAGTTGCAACTCTGGCTGTTTTAGGTGATCACTTTCATAGATCCGAAGGAGTAGACACCGACACAATGTCCACACTAAACAGCCGCGAATGGCAAGTTGCCGAACAAAGTGTCGAGGTACTCGAAATTTTCGACATTATCACTAATGTGATAAGTGCTGAAAAGCAAATTACTGCCTCTACAATCATTTTATTTTGCAAGCAAATACACAAACATCTCAGTTTGCTGGTGGATCGTGTCGACTTATTGCCAGAAACTAAAGCATTGGCACAGACTTTTTTGCACCTGCACAAGAAACGATTTGAAGCCATTGAAGACAACGAGTTGATAGCTCAGTGCACTATTTTAGATCCGAGGTTTAAAAAATTTGGATTTTTACAGGAATCAAAATATCAAAAATCTGTTCAAATATTGTACACCAAAGTGTCCCATTTAAAATTAGCAGACGAACATCAAGTCACTCCAGAAGAAGCAAATCAATTCAACAACGTCGCCGTTGACGATAATAGCCATCGTACACGAAGAGAATTGCTTCTTTGGAAGGACTTTGATGATGAAGTAAAGAAAAACCAAACCCCGACTAATGCTCTTGCATCCGCAGTAGTTGAGGTTAATAAATATCTTGAGGAGCCATTGTTGCCACGGACACAAGATCCTCTTTTGTGGTGGCATCAAAGGCGAAATGTTTACCCTCGACTGTACCAAATCGTTAAGACTCGGCTGTGTATCTTAGCAACTTCGGTGCCTTGCGAAAGGATATTTTCCAAGGGGGGGCAAATAATATCAGATCGCAGGACCCGACTGGACACTAAAAAAATTGAGGAGATAATGTTTCTTGCTTTTAATTTAAATAACAATGATTAATATCTATTACTTGTCTATATTGTATCTCGATTTGTATGTATATATTTAGTCGTTATCATCTTATCACTTCCATACCAGAGGTCCCGCATTCGAATCCTGGTAAAGGCCGATATATTATATATATTTGCTTTGGAGTCATGTGTAGTGTATGTAGATATGTTCATTTCATTAATTTTTTTATATTTACATAAAACAATCATCTATGTGTGTTTATACAGGGTGTCCCGCAAACCCTATATAATTCCTTCACGGATGTATTCTAGTACCCATAAGGATTACAGAAAAAATATAAGAAAAGAGTAAAACGAAATTTATTGCTTTCATACAAAAATTTAGAAATAAATTTCGATTTTTTTTTCTTTTTTTATATTTTTTCTGTAATTCTCATGGGTAGGTACTAGAATACATCCGTGAAGGTATTATATATAGGGTTTGCGGGACACCCTGTATATTTTAAGTTTTGTTATTCAATGGGGTGATTTACAAATATTGGTGTGATTGTTAGAATAATTATATTTTTAAATTTGTTTATAACATAAAAATATAGTTTTAGAATGGGTTTTTACGGTTGGTTTTATGTTGAGAAAAGATTTTTATATTTTGTTTCCGAAAGAGAAAAATTAAATTTTGAGAAAATATTGTGCACTGAGCTATCAACTCCATTTCTTCAATGTTTTCTAATTATTCCTAAGGTTTAACAAGTCTGCAAAAATGTCTTGGTTTCTGCCAATAAGTCGATACGATCCATCAGCATACTGAAATGTTTGTAAATCGGCAGAGGGAAGCTTTTTATACCTACTTTATTAATTTTTTAATGTTGAAAAAATATGTTTATATTTTGGTCATTTTTATTGTTTTTATTGTTAGTTTTTTACTTATATGTTATGAAACGATCTATATACCTATATATATATATTTTTTCTTTTACAAAAATGGTAATTCTCTTTTTTTTGGTTTATGTTCATCTAATATTTTACGATATTGCTTATTAATTTTTGTGTTCGGAGAAGATTTTTATAGTGTGGTTATTTTTTTGTTCTTGTGTTGATAAAAGATTTTTATATTTTTATGTTTTATGTTCAGAGAAAATTTTTCCGTTTTTATAACTATTTCATTTTTTTTGCTTTGTGTTCATAGAGGATTTTTTCTGTATTTTCAACTCTTTACTTTTTATGTTACAAAAATATTTATACATTTTATTTTTAATTTATTTTACAAATCTTTTTTGGTTTAATTAAGAGTTTGTATATTATATTGCTTTTGCTTTAAATATATTATTTCTGTTGAATAGTGATTTTCTAGTTTTGTTTTTTTTTTTTTCCTAATTGATTATACATATACGTATATATACCAAAGCGTACGTACTAAATATATTGAAGGCGGGTTTCAATACCTATTGAATCTCAATTCAAAATCCTTCTATTTAAACACTAAAATGTATGAGCGTTACCTACCATGCGACCAACATCTAGATCTGTTGTCACGGAAACGCTAAAACATTTAAGTGTTTACAAAAAAGGATTTTGGATCGAGATTCAATATTGAAACCCGCCGTTTGTGGATGGATCGTGCTGTTGCATCTTATAAAATGAAAGCTTCAAAGAAGCAAGACAAATGAGAAGCAAAACATAAAATAACTCCTAAGTCCTAACCTTTAGAGATGAAAATATTTTGTCGCTTCATTTTGATTAGGTGAACTATTATTACTTTGTACCTAACCAGTTAAGTATGCATAATTGCAAACAATTTTGAATCTTACTACATTTGCAATAGGTATGCAAATAGAAAAATTAAAAAATCCTTTTTTTTTAAATAAATCTTATTTTAAATTTTTTATGAAGTTGAACTTCTATGATTAAATAGTTTTTAATATATTTTGAATATTTTAGTACCTACCTAGTCGTTCGTCATGCTAGTTATTTCTGTTTTGTTTTTGAAATTTCTCAGTTCTTTAAGTTTTTAAGTTATAGTTTCTGATTTAGAGTTATTACAATTGCAAATTTTTCATTTAGATACCACTTTTCACAGTAAAAATTACTGCTGAATACTAAACACAATCGATAGCCAAATGGTACAGAAATCGTTTTTGTTTTATTTTTATTTATTTATATTCCCACATATACATTATAATCCCGTTTTTTGTGTGAATGTAGTTTATCTTTTTACTCAAATCGATGACTAAGAACAGATCTTTCTCATGGTGACCGATCTTAATGGTCCTTATAGGTACCTTCTCGTACATTATTAGTTCAGCTCAGTAGATTTGGAAACCAGCTATTAGGCGCGGAAGAAAATAGTTGCAAAATAAATGCCGCATAAGAATTAGCTAGGTGCTATAAACAGTACGACCTGCGAAAAACCGCCCAGCTTCAATGCGCCTCGCCTCATTTGTCAAATATCATATAGGTAAGTGTAGTATATGTACTTAGGTACCTAATAATTAAGTAGGAACTTCAATCAAACACTATAATAAATGAATTGCCGCGCTTCAATTAATGTGCCTCTCGTAAAATGTTATATTCGTGTTAGTCACTTCAAATAGCACAAACACATCGCCGCGCTTCATTTGAAGCGGTAAATTGCACTGACGGCTCAGTACAAAAATGAACTTACCAACCCTTTTTAATTCATGTCCCATCCAACTTTATGACCATTTATGTTTACTTTTTATTCATCGCTTCAATTATGAAGATCAAAAGAAATTGTAAATAGCGCCATCGCAAATTAGTTTCAGAACTTTTTAAACGAAAATAAAATAAAACACAGATGTCAAAATTAGTTCCTGACAGCCGTCAAAATCTTAGCTTTTCTTTTCGATAGTAATCTAATCGAAAATTAACTTTATTCAATGGACATACGGTGCTGTCAGACACATACCTACTCTCTCTCACCGGCCGCGCTTTAATTTTGATTGAGCTGTGAGTCACCATTTTCGTTCGTGATCTGCAGATCAACAGATCAGTTCTATGTGATCTGAATCATTGAGTCAGCTCAGATCTGAGTTACACACCTCTACTACTAACACACTTATAGATGCTACTGTGTATCTCGCTTTTTATTTGGGGATCAAAGATCGTGAAACTTCTCTTAAATTCAGTTTTTACTGAAAATTTAACATATCTCAGCTTAAGGCAATGCAATCATACATAGTTTCTGTTTCCCTTTTAATAATAAGGTTGTAATTAAATAGCTAAGCTTCTTGCCATGTAACTAAAATATAATTGTGAGATTATTTTATATTGTGTTGTACTTAACATGACATGCTATGGTTACCATTAATATTTATCGACTCGTTTTAAGTTTATAAAGTTTTAGATGTTATTGAAGTGGACTAACAATAAGTAGGTGTACTCAATGTTTGAAACATTTTTTTATCTTGCTGTACCGGTGCACGATATCCTAACAGGATATGTTTTCAAATGTTTTATGCAACTTGTAAATGTCTGTAGTATATATACTGCTTTAAGAATTGTATTAATAGGTCGAATAGACTGGGCCTCTGAATATCTAGGCACTGTTGATTAAAAAATACTTCAATAAAAATGTGTCTCTTTTTAATTTAATAAATTTTATATTTTTTTTATGGTAACTAAATTGAGATTAGGCTTGAATTGGCTCTGTTTGCGTTGTTTTATCCTAATAAAAAAGTAAGTAATTATCATCTTTATTTGTAATAATAATAGAGACTGTTTTTAATACACAAACTTTAAAACTCAACTTTTGCCAAGTGTTCTATGTCGCTTCTGTTGAAATATCTGCCACTTAACATGCACATAGACTATTAGATGAGCTTAGCACTATGTTTTATTTATGCCAAAGAAATTTAACAAATGAAATCTTCAATAAGTGAAGTAATTTAGATCGAGATTCTTGTACCTAACATAAACAGGAGCTCATATTTTTGTAATTGACTTCGATAGCAATATCTTTTTATCAATAGCTGTACTGTAGCCCACCTTAGGGTAGTTTTAAAGTAAATTATTCATATATCATATAAACACAAGATTATTGTACAAATTATATCTTTATTTTGAAAGAATAAAAGTATATTTTCATTTATGGTGTTTTTTATTTTATCTCTTTTAATGTAGTTCTACCCATTTAGTAGACCGGTTGTAAAAAGGCTTGGGTTTAATTTGTTCAATCAAAGCATTCGGATTCGGCTCTTTGGTCATCGGAGTCTAGCGCTTCTAGTTTGTACTTGGCAGAACCATCCCAAAGGTAACTACAGTACTCCACAGGATCTCACTTGGACTGTGTACAAATTAAGGTGCCGTTCAGGACCGTAGTTCCACCGGACCTTCGAAACTATTCCCAACTTAAATAAATGAAAAAATGTGTTAAATAAAATTCAAATTCATTTATTTAAGAATAATCATTTTAAATGCGAAAACTTAATAGCTCGTGATATGCGATCGGAAACGGACGTGTATCGCTGACGCTCGGCACGATTTAATTTTATTAAATTGAAATTCGCGTATCGCGCGGCTAATGCCGCTGCCCGCTAACACTTAAGATGGCTAAACAAGTCATTGTAAGCGAACTGTTGGCGTTCATCCAGAACGCCATCGATACCATGGACGAGGTCAGCATAGTGCAGATTTGTAAGTCCAACTTCAAGGAGGACGAAGTGTGTCGAGGCAAGGCGCTCCTGTTCCAGGTGCTCGACAGAACCTCCCAGATGCCTTCCCGACGTAGGGATGGGGGTGAGAAGAGTCTCCAGGACATCATCACCCTGTTCAAGGAGACCGATCCCGACGACGTCCCGGATTTCGTCGCCAAGGAGCTGCATAAGCTCCCGCCGGTGGGATTCGACCACGTCGACGTCACCAGGCTGCTTAAGGATATCAATTTCCTTAAAGCGACCTTGGCCGAGGTGGTGTTAAAATTGGAAGCTTCGGATAATACAATCAGCGAGCTGCGTAGTGAAGTTTCATCATTGCGTAGTCTTAGTACGCTAAGTAGGTCACCCGTGGCTTCCAATATTAATATTCGTCGTGGCGCGCATATCGCGTCACCGGCCGCCGACGTCGGCGCTGCAGCGAGTGCGTCACCGCGCCCTGCACCGCCCTCCCCGCGCCCCGCTCCCCTTGCATCGCCTGCCCCACGCCCCGCGGCCCCCGCTGCAGCGCCCCTCCGCCGTGCCACTGCTGCAGCTCCCAACGCAGAGAAGCCGCCCCGCGTCACGGGTCCTTCTTCTCCACGAGGATACGCTGAAGTAGCGGCAGTGCAGCCTGCAAAGCCCAGCCACACAGCACCGAAGACCAAATCTGTGAAGGTCCAGGAAGACAGAGAGGGTTTCATCAAGGTGGAGCGGAAGAAGAAGAAGCGCTCCTGTCAGAACAAGTGCGGCACCGCACCGAATAAAGAGAACCTTCTGCTGCGCGCCGAGGTGCCAACCACGCAGCTGTACGTGTCTCGCGTGCACCACGCCTTCACGGCGAAGGATGTAGTGGAGTATCTGCACGCGAAGACAGGACTCAACATGAGGGTCGAGCGGTTGGAGTCCCGTCACAGAGTGAGTTTCAACTCCTTTGTGGTGAGAATGCCGACCGAACATCTGTCGACCTACATGAAGGAAGAGTTCTGGCCGCAGGGTGTCGTATTCCGTCGTTTCCGAGGACGGTTATTTGACACAAAGATGTCGCGTCCCCCGTCGCAGCCCATACGTGGGAATTAGTAAAGTGTAGTTTTAAGTATATTGTATGTATATTAGGTTAAGGTATATATTTTCTATGGGCCTTAGATTTAGTATTTAACATCCTGTACTATTCTTAAGTTGCCTGAAATAAATGATTTTTTATTATTTAAAATATTATTAAAAATTGCAATGCTTCACTTTAATTGAGATTCACAATTTCTGTAAAGAAATTGGTCTCGGGTGGTCTTAGCTGCAAAGCCATACCATTAGATGCAGCACGGTTAGCAATATAACGTAAAAAAAATGTGTTAAGTAATTTTTCATTTATTTAAGAATAATTAAGCATTTTAAATGCAAGAACTTTAAAATATTATTTCCAACTACCTATTTTAAAGCCATGGTCACAATTTGTTGGCCGAAATTTAAGTTGGGCGTTTTAGAAACGTCCAAAAGCCCTAGATGGTCGGTGAATGGGACAGAATGATTAAGGAAAGTGGGCGTTAGGCTCATTAAGCGGGAAATAGACTCGTTAGTGTTTTTGAAGGGTTAAACATGACCAAGTTGGAACCGCCTCAATCGGACAATTTCTCAAAACTTGGATTTCACGGAGACTTGGGTATTGAATACGTATCTATCTACTTGCAGTGCTGTCATCAGTGTAACCAATAATGTCTGCTATTTGGTCATAAGGCCAAAAATAAAATATGCATACAAAGTAGCTCCACTTTGCCACTACTTCTAAAATTATAATGAAGTGAAATGTTGAGATCGGTTTTTTTCACTAACGATGTCGATACCACAGATGTTCGTATTAAATAAGCGTTTTAATTGGAGGGCGTGCGTAAAAACGTTGTGTTGCATCTTTGAATGGAATAAAGTTGTTTCACATTGAATTAATGGCAATCTGTGGATTGATTTTAGGCCATTGCTCTGTAGAACAGAATATTATTAGGTATATTACTCACAAGGAGCCAAAAAGTATGTAAAGTTCGCTACTTAAGTGTAGGTATGACAAAAACGCGTATAAAACTGTGTTCAAAATTATGATTAAGTATAGACTGGCAGTTAATATTCTTTCAATAATAAGCAAATGCAAATTGAGTTGTAAGTTAAGTTTTAAAATAAACCTAAACTGTGATTAAACTAATATTTTTTCTGCTGATATTCTTTTGGTTTTAGCAGTTTTAAGTTACTTTGTTTAAAACTAGTTTTAGTTTTAAATATCGTTTTAAAATACGACCCTTATTTTATGTGCTTTTTACTTGAAACTTACTAAGTATATTCCGCAGTCGGGTTTTTAAGTTTATGTAATTAGGGTGAATGCACTATTAGCTGACCAGTCACCTAAAGCTGACCAAAATCTACGTTTTTAAAGATTTTTAAAAAACTTGCCAACACAAGATGGTATTTTTTTATTTTTGTACCGTGGCAAGAGCCCACCTATCAAATGACGTATGGTAGGACCTCCACCACTTCGGAAAAATTAAGGTTTTTTTGGTGTGAAGATGGTGCCTCGTAAGTAGTGTTATAATTTACTAAGACTTTTAAATTGGCACTGCGTTAATAATCTGAATGCATCTTAGCTATTTTTAAAGTAATTTTTATTTTTTCACGTATGGGGGTATAGAGTGATATGTGTTTTTATTATTTTGTGGTGATATTTATTACTGATCTATTTACCACACGGTGTTAACATGGCGGTTACGTTTAGGAACATCAGAAAGATAATATTGCCAGTTGTTAATGAAAGATAATGTTGACCAGTGTGGTCAGATTTACGATTTTTTACTTTTTTTATAAAAGTCGATGTTTTTTTCTTGATTTTGATTTGACAAAGCACTGTCAAAAAATGCTGAACACCCCCGCACTGGATTTGTTAACTTCCTAAAGCTGACTGGGGTATATGTTTTTGCTTAACCAGAGTGGTTAGGCTTACACGATGACTAGCTGGATGAGCCTTAAGTTGTCCAACTGTAATGGAATTGTGTGTAGTCTTGCTAGGCTACTAAATATATAAGTGACTCATGTCGTTTTGTTTATTTAAAAAGTGAAAATAAAAATGCATATTTAATAAATTTTCAAATTTTGATTGCTTTCTCTAACTGTACGCTTAATTACCTACATTTGAAGCTTTAGGATGCTTGGGCAATTGCACGTTGTTTGGTTAAGTGGCTTTTTGTTTCTGAGGAAAGAAAAAGGTTGAAGGGCTGAAAATTTTCCGATATCCTGATTTATCAATGCAGTTAGCAATGGCTGCAGTGCGAGAGGGTAGATTCAAAATAAAGGAAGCAAGTTGACATTTTCGGGTTCCTCATAGTACAACTATTAATAAGCTGAAAGGTAGAATTCCGGAGATGAGAAAAATGGAGCATAGTACCTACATATTTTACTGCTGTATGCAAGTATATTCTTGCCAACGCGATGAAAGAAATACCACTGAAGAAAATAACTTTGATAGAGACAGACAAAAAAAATTGGACAATGAAGAGAGAGTGTTTTTAAGAACTGATCTCCAATTTCTAATCTTATTTATTTCATTTTATTAGAATAGGTACATAGGTATTAAGAATTAATTAAATTCAGTATGGATATAAATATAAGGTTTAATTTAAAAAAAATAAAATGCACAGTTTTTTATTAATTATGCTTTAAGCAAAACTAATGTTTTAAGAAAGAAAGAGAGAGTGTTTTTAAGAACTGATGTCCAATTTCACGTCTTGTTTATTTTATTTTATTGGAATAGGTATAAGGAATTAATTAAGTTCAGTATGGTTATAATCATAAGATTTAATTTTTAAAAAATATTCAAATGCGTGGTTTTTCTTTATGTTTTGAGCAAAACTAATGATTTAAGAAGGAGTGGTCAACTATTAGGACAAAAATGGTCAGTTATTGGTAATCAATGGTCAGGTAATGGTGTATTCGCTAAAATTAACTTTCAGGGTGATTTGCAAAAAACCTTTTAAGTTTATCAAATTGAGACTAAGTTTAATAGTTTAAGTGATTAATCAGTGATCTGTGTCCCGAACAGTGACATTGTTCGTAAACAAATAACCATTTTTTTATAGGTGGCTAACCATAAAACCGCTTAAATGGTCAACTAATGGTGTATCCACCCTACTTTTTATTATTATTTATGAACTGTTTTTTTTTTTTGCTAACTTTACTGTCTGTCAACGTAAGTAGAGGCCGCCATTTAAGATTCCTTCTTTAATTTCGTGTTAACGAGTTATACTAAGTTAACACGAAAACACCCGAATCAACAACATAAAAATAATTTCGTTGGGCCATTTTCGAGCACTCACACTCTTCCATGCTTTCTTCGTTCACTAATATAAAGTCATAATTTTATTTATAAATTTTGTGACTAGGTGTGCGAGATTTGTCTTCAATCAGAAAATTTCGCTATTTCGATGAGACGACTTAACAAAGATCGACAAGATGATCTCCTTATTGAAGAGCTAGACTGTTCACAATTAAACAATATGTGAATATTAACAGACTGAGAAACGAGTCTAACTAAATTTAAATAAAAAACAAGCTTTATTTAAATGCGCTAAAAATTATAAAATAAACTTTAAGAGTTAAACTTTTACTGTTATCTTATAACGTCATTTGCTTTTGTAGATAAACATGTTAATTTAACTTGATGTATTTATGTTTCAAATATCGTAAGAAACTCAGTAAGTACGAGCACGCAAATCTCGCGACAACTTGTTAACAGTAAAAGTTTCAGCGTTAAAGTTTATTTTATCAACCGACTTCCAAGTGTGTTTTTTTTTTTTGACACTTGTGAGCCGATTTTGAAAATTCATATGATAGAGGATACTTCCTAATTGGTCCCGTATAAATTTCAGCGTAATCGATTGGGTACCTACTTTATGAAATTTTCAAATTTGGGCAAAAATATGTTCCTGTGAATTTGGAGAATGTTTACCTTGACGACATTATTATTCAGTCAAAAATTTGACGTGAAGTCGGTTTTTTTATTGTCCGTTTCTCAGTCTGTTCCTCTCGTTCAATGCATCATTATTTCATTTATAAAGCTTGTTTTTAATATGGTTATCAGGTTTTTGGGCACAATAAAACGACATATAAAATTTGATCCGCATTTATTACAATACACATTAAAATCGTTATTCACTGCAGATACAATAAAACAGATCGTTGTTTAAATAAATTTTGTTTATAAATAAAGTTTCATAACACTAAAGTTTGCACATAACGGGAGTGCCGACTAGAGGGCGCCACTGTGACAAATCACCCCAATTACTTTTTCAGGTTACTGAACAGAAGAGAAAAGTCTTTGGTAAGATAAAACGTTTAAAGGTAGGTACTTAAGTGGGGAAAAAAGATAGCAGGCCCTGAAAATGTAACTCCGATGCATATCACGCGCCCCGTTTGAAGCACGGCCCGTCAAACTGAAACGTATGATTTTTGTTTCAACATTGATGCGATCATAAAGAGAAATCAGCTTCAATCCATTAAAGTTATAACATTATATATTTTCAAGTAACAGTCAATCGGTATAACACAACGTTGATGCATGTTTTCAGGACACTTTTAACAAATCCAACCATTTATCCTATGTACGTTAGTTACTTTCAAAAGTATTGAATTAGTGTAATATAATAGCAACTTGCAAAATCGCATCAACGTTCAAACCATATCAGCAGATCATGATCAATCAATGATCTCAATCAACTATCAATCGCTTACTTTATAGGTACTCTGTAATATTGTCTTCAGGTTATTAATTTATTAGATAACGAAGCTACGTAACAACGTAATTTCAGTGAGTTGTTTTACGATCGGAATATCGTGGATTTAACTTTAGAATAAGTAAGGATTTTCTTAGCTTGGGCGAGCACGGCTCATATATTTTTTATAAGAGCAGCTCATACAAAGTTAACGCACAATTTTATATCTGTCACTCATGAAAAATACTACTGATACCTAACCATGGTGAACGTTCCAAAGTTGATTCTATCACAATACATTTTGTAACAGATTCGAATTGCGTAACGGATAGGTTTCAACGGTTTCACGCCGATGCTCCATTTAATAATCAGTTGTTTCACTTTATAAAAAAGTTTTAATGAAGCACGAGTTTGATATATAAGAAAAGAAACGTTAAAATTTTGAATGTAAATAAAAAATCTTGACTTTTTGATGATTTTAGATTAATACACTATTGGATTAGATGTAAAGTAACGATTCTATTTGTGCATTATTTTCAACAATAGCTATTGTCAAAAAGACACGCTCGGAACAACACGGCTTCATATTTTATCGACAATTCTTAATCTATTTTGTGAATACAATCGACTGCAAATTCTTGTACAAACAATTGTACTATTAAAGCGTTTGATTATAAAAATCTATTCTAGAAAATCCTACATTTGGTCGAGTTAGCTAAAAATAAAATAAAATGTACAATATCTTTACCATAAAAACATATAAATAAGCAAATTTAAACATTCTGATTTTAATAATTGATTTTAACTTAAACATAAATTCTATTAAGTATTGCGTTATGTCAATAACTCATAAAATATTGTACAATTATTTACAATAAAACATATCATATACAATTTCCTAAGTTAAAAAATTCGTCAACTCCAAGCACTTATAAATTCTGTAACTATATTAGACTCGTGGCCCATTTGACCTTTAGACCGAACAGAAAAGTATACTTGACGCTCAACATGCTAATAAAACAACTCGGCTACGAACACCTCAATTTGTCTAGAATAACAATTGTTTAAGTTAACCAAAATGAAGCTCACACTTAAATTAGAAAAGAATGACAATGTTTTTTGGTACCACGAGCCAAAAATCTACCGAACTAACATTGAATTGAATGTCAATAAATAGGTAATACAATGAACATAAAGTAGCAAATTTTAAATTAAAATCGAAGACCATTTTCACTAGATTACAATGACTTAATACATTCACATGACATTTTTTTATAATACGTTATATTATAATATTAAATCTTTGCTTAAATATAAAACATCTAGCGTGTGGCAAAAATAAAACGAACAAATAAGAGATTTTCGGCACCGATTTTTCCATTCAGTCAGAAATATTTTGTTCGAGAAACAACGCATGGCCGACTTTGTACTGAACTCATGGGTACGAGATAATATTCATTATTACTTATTAAATAGTACTGTTAGATTTTTGAAAAATCGGCCCAAAATCATATAAACTGTTGGCTAGATCAGGAACGACCGAAAAGCAAAGGATGACGATCACATTTTTAAAACCAATTATTTTTTTTTTCTTTTTAGAGCGGTAACGCACTGCATCCAATTCATATCCAAGCGAATCCGAGAAAACAAGAACCTAGAAATTTTGTATGAAATGACGGATGAACGATCCCGGAAGTAGTGCGTAAGCTATCATAGAAATAACTCTACGGCTACGCCCCGGACCGTAGTTTCTCGAATTCAGATCGGATAAGAATCGGGTGTAGTGTGTAACCGCTCTTACGTTTACTCTTAGGTGTTCAACGTCAAAATTACAACGAAAAAAAATTACAAAGTTCACGGTCCACACAGTCTCTGACCTGTCAAACTACTTTTTGTTAGCTATGTGAATGTATAAAGATAATATTGTCACTGAAATACTGCCTGTTTATATCTAAACTATTGGTGCAGACTTGATTTAATTTCTTAGTAACGATATCGGGATTTTCATTTCAAGTGAATGATACTAGTAGTCTATTGAGTAAATTGAGAGGGTAAAATATTAAAATCCTTGTTGCGGATGCTAATATAAGTAAATGATTTGGAATTAGCCGAACATGAGCTATTATTTGCACTATATGCTGTTTTAATACATTTCATGAGTTGTCAAAAATCTGACAGGTCAGCTTTGAACATTACTCTTTGTGAACTTAATAAGTTAACTAATTTGATGACTTTTCTGTTAATAACAAAAACATTTGCATATAAGTGATACAGTATTTTATTAAATCGACACATGAGAAAAGCTCTTTCCTATCATAATTATATGTTTTGCGTCATTTACCATCTTACGGATCGTTCCTTGACCTTGCATACACAGCCGTCTTATATTTATATGCATAACTTTAAGAGGACACTATCGTGTATATGTATATATAATTATATACAGGGTGACTGGTGACAAATTCGCAATACTGAAGGAGAGCACTCTGTACTCGATTCTCATCATAATTATGTAATAAAAGTAGGTATCTAATTTTTCACCAGAAGTCCCTATGAGTAAATAAAGAGACCTTACTACACTTTTCCCGACGCGCTGCGTCAGGCAACGCGCACACAGCAGTGTTCCCGCCACACGCACACCACTACCCGCTAAGTATTTATTGTATTACGATAATGTAACCATGCGTTGCGTGATGAATTCTTTAACTTTCCGAGAAGTTTACTCAGTAAATAATTAATATTTTTTTTCTCTTCATGCAACCTACTATCTTAAACTATCACGTCTTGGAATTTTGAAAGTGACCCACCAGTCACCCTGTATATTCTAGTCTATATCTGTAGATATAGTAAAATGTGAGCGATCAAACATGATAACAGTATATTGGAGACATTTTTAAATAAACTATATGTATATAACTTTTAAGCATTCTATGATCAGCGGCCTTTCAAGAAAAAAGATTTCGATTCATCATTTAGTTCTGTTTCATCCCGTACCCTTTAGTCATTTTTCTTTATTTAGAGAAACTTGTTATTTTGCATGTATTGAAAGTATGATTGTTACATATTTATATACAGCACAAAATGAAAAAAACCGAAGCCGTGCTTCTGAAAGTTATAATGATGATGTAAACATGAGACTCATTATTTACTATGGGAACCATTATTATAAAACGTAATATAATAAATACATCGTAGGACAAAGGGTAACGGGAATATTTAAATATTTGATGTTCTGTACACTATTAACAAAAAATTTGATAAATGTTTCAGAGGCTATCTTATCTTTTCTTATGTGAATAATACCAAAACAGAGTTATCTAAGGTGAAACGAAACCCGCGATTGCTCAACAAACACGTGGCACATAAAACTAACGATATCTAGGAACTTCACAATAATTACACTTCATATTACAATACCCAAAGTTTTCTAACAAAGCTCCTAAAATTACATCATAAGACATTGTATCGAACACGAGAAACAGCGAAGCCGATACTATACCGCCTTTAGCCTTCACAAACCTCATTATTGACTGCTACTTATCATATAGTAATGTACTTTCGTAAAAGTCACATTTACGTTGAACTTTATTGCCTTTTCCTAACGATTTGTAGGTTATAAACCTTAAATTTTTACAATTGCCTTGGTGAAATAACAAATTCGTGTATTATCTTGGGAAGCTGCGGTGCGCGTGTAGGTTTTGTCACACTGCTAGCGCACCGCAGTCATTTGTGGGAATCTCATAAGGGTGCGGCCGCACTGGGCGCGCCGTTAGTCTCGCCGCACGATCGGCGCGCGCGGGGGGAGGGGCGAGGCGGGCATGCTCCAACTTTCGCTCGTTCCCCATCTGGAAAATTTGGAATCTGATTCATGAAGTCCTTTTTGTTTTTTATAGACAAAATGATTCTGCGATGTAAAACCCGCATGACTTGGTATGCTCGCATTCGTTGCGGCTTGCTGTAGGTCAATTTATAGCCGAGTCAGTTTGGTAGGTATTATGTCATTTTCACTTACCATCCAATGAGCTAAGGGCCAAACACGGGTTAATTATTAATAAATAAAGGTTGCTAAGCACGTTTTATTAGAGGTTTTTTGTGGGCGATAGGCTGACCCCCTGTCACTGCAACAGTCTCTCTCCACAATTCCAATACCTCCAAATTTATGAAACGCGACATCATATGGTTTTATAGCCTCGGGTGTTCTGCCTACCACATAAGAGATACAGGTGTGCATAGTATCCTTGGAAAATAGATTCAAGGGCACATTTTTGGTATCATGCTTGAGATTTTAAATAGATCAGAGACTGCTTATGAGATATACATATAAACTAAATCGAATCAAGTTATGAAATTATCGTCTGTTGTCAAAACGGTTTTACATTAGGTTTTAATAATAATACAATAAATTACACCGCATTATCTAGCTCAAATTAAGAAAAAAATATATCAGAAATAAGCTTCAATAAACATACAAAAACATAATCATGACTTGACGGCTAATATCTGTATTCATCACACAAATATCCAACCCACTGGGATTTGAACCCAAGACCTTCTATCATAAAGACAAAATTATAAGTAGACGTTTATAAACAATGAGACATCACACAAAAACCTACGTCACATATACAGTACCTGTGTTGCGCGTTGTCCGGGAGTCTCCCATTGCCGCGGGGCGCTGCAAGATGGCGCCACTTGACGTAGGGCCCGAGCCGGCGCTTCACGAGCCCCGCGAGCGAGTGCAGCCAGCCTGCCGCCGAGACACAGCCTTATGCCTCACGCCACCCGCGCCCGCGCCGCTACCCGCCCCGCTACTCCGTGCACGCTTCTTGGTTCATTTTATCGGTAAGTTAGGGTTCTTATGAACTTTATGTATGGGTACGTAGGGTGTATTTTTGTATCAATCATGCTGAATTCCTAGGTCGAATTTCTTATGCACTTTACGGAATTGTATGGGCGAATATGTAGGGTGTATTTTAAAGCAATCATGCTGAATTCCTTTTGGAACTTCTGATGAATAGTGCTTTTAAGTAATTAATGGGAATGTAAGTTGGATATGTGATTTATGTAGCTGCTATTTACAGTTGTGAAGGTGAAAAGTGTTTGGAAGATTTTACTATACGAAGTTGGCAGCAAATAAATTAAGGGATAATAACAACTGTCTATGACATTTTGTGAAACGTCCCTTTTCCGGAAATGATTTCTTAATTTCTATTTTTTAAATTCTTTGTACCTTATTTAAAGGTAAGATTGATTTCATTATTGAGAGATCTTTAGGCATGAGTAATTTATGACAGTGAAAATGTTAATATTCTTATAAAATAAAGAGGTACAATCCATATAGTATATAAGAAGGAGAAATCTGTATTGCGCTGCGTTGCACAAGTCTGCGCATGAATGACATTAAACACGTCCATGAATCATTTACGCGATATTTCAATATTCAATTTACCTGACATAAAATCAACCAATAAACGTGCACGTATTGCCGTATGCCTGCCCGTTGTTAAGATGCATGGAGTGAGGGTAGTTGATGAAATGAACAGAACATACACTTCCCATACACCGTCGCTACTAAAAGCTATTTGTTGTTAGTGCCAATATTTCAGAAGTCTTGCGAGTGGATTTACACATAAAGTTAAAATGCTTCGGTCTGTAATATTCCCCTGTAGTAATGTTCTTGCCCCAACTGTGTTAGTGTGTTAACGTCTGAACCTAAATCCGTCAAAAGTAATTACAAAAAGTAACTATCTATGAATAAATATATGTTAATTGTAAAATAATATATTTATGTAACCTAGTTTATATAATTCTTTTTGATATCGTTTATTTATGTGAACAATAAAGTGTTTTGTTTTGATGTTTTGTTTTGTTATTTTCTTTTAAATATCTAAGTATTTTCTTGTAAATTGTATTGTTGTATTGTAATAATTATGTCTTGTAACTTTGTTGGCTTTAATTGTTTTGTGACTTACGGTATAAATGTTGCAATTTCAGTATTAGGTTCATGTGTTGTTTGTTTATTTTATTTTATTTATCCTTTTTATAATTATATCGTTTTTTATTATGTGGGCATCCGCAGAAAACCAGCGTCGTGGTTCTTACCGCGGCAAAAAGCTGACCCATTTGATATTTATTCATGTACTTTCACAAGAATATAAAAATATGTAATTAGTATTAAGTTGTGCATGTAAATATCAAATAAACGTTTTTTCTTTCTTTCTTTTCATTATTATTTATTTGAACGATTAAAAACTCTTTATCAGTCAAAAACCAACACCCAAACAATTGCTTACCTATTTGGTCGCTAGGATGTCAAAAGTTAATTTATGGCTCAAAATGTTGGCTTGTCATACAATGTCTTAGTAATGATTTATATATGTTCAGATATGTCAATATTAGTTAGGCTATAAAGTAGTTAATTTAGTCACTTTAGGTAGAATTGCATACTAATTCTTTTTAGAAAGAACACTGAGATTTTTTTATATACATTTCCATGGAGTGATTAGACCACAGTGAAATATTACAGCACCAATTCCTTAGTACCCAAAAGCAAAACAGGACACTGCGTAACCCTTAATAGCGAAGTGTTAATATTATAACATTTTTAGTGTTGCTAGGCATGGCAGCGGACCAAGGCGATGGTACACGTGAGGAATAGCGGCAAAGCAAAATCACGCGTATCGACAGCTCCAACAACGATACATTTCAAACTTTAAACTCATAACAACAAAAGTTAAAATACCACCAAACTTTGCAGTGTTGATAGTACTTTTCTTTGTTAACACTTGAAGCTGTCGATACGCGTTACAAATAATAAAGTACACATTAAACGGATAAGAAGTCTGGAAAACAACTCTGATAGAAACAACAAAAAGCGGTTTAAGTTGGTTATTGCTAACAACTATACTATAGAGTCTAACAACTCCGAAACATAGGTGAACGTTCCAAACAACAAGATTTACCAATGGCGGAAAGTCGGTTTGTCAATATAGTATTCATTGGGAAGTAACACATCTAATTTATATCCCACAACGAAGCTTTATCAATCGTGCTCACGCCATCTATTGTCTTAGAGACGTACTATTTCGGCAGAAGCAGATAATCTGCAAAGCACAGGTTTGCGTCTAAGGCATCTTTGCTCCCCGTAGCCTTTCTAATAATCCCTTTATATACAAATACAATGGTGATAAATAAATATGACTTAAGGTGTTGTACAATGAAATGATTGCAGTGACAATGATTGATCACTCGTGATTGAATGTACAGAAATGTGATGAAGTGACATGACAACCAAAACATATAATATAATATCCATATAATACAAAGAAATACATATGAATGTATGGGTGAAATGGAAGACATGTAAAACTATAGGAACTACAATCATTTCACGGAACTATTAACAATGAACAGTTTCACTAAAATTACTTTTTAGAGACCTTTTCATGTTATCTTTTTAAATATTGATAAAAGAAACGTAAAAACTTTCATGTTAAGGTCATTTGACACTTCTTGATATTTTTTGAATATTTATTAGTCAAAACGTCAAGCGTATTCGAGGAAGTAAAGAATTGCTTACTTTTGAGTGATTTTCGTTTATCAGTACAACTGAATGGCATAAAGACAATATTACATTCTCCCTTTATTAATGCTTAGGAAAAATTGAAACCGAATTAAAATTTTACTCAATTATTATATATTTCTTAATCATGCTGTTTTCTTATTCGAGTTTGAGATTTCTCGCAGCGTTAATAACAGTAAAATATTATCTTGTCTTGGTACAAAGAAGTGTCAAATTCGTCTAAATAGTAATTGTATTCTACAATGAAATACATACATACTACAAAAGATGAATGGCAAGGAGCAGGGCGGCAGAATCCCCTTTATTCTGTGTATAATCAGCAATCGTTCTTAGGCTGGCTGCCCTCGCGATTAAATTATAATACATAGAAATATACATTGACATAAATATAGATTTATTAGCTCTGAATAAAAAAAAAGTGTAATTGGCGATGAGAATTAAAAATTCTTAAGCATTGTTCAAGTCGAATATAGACTGCGAGAATTAATTTCATAACCATAATAGATTGGAAATCAAGGATATTTGCTACGTGGTGGGGAGTATTAAACTTGTGATGGTACTTATAAAGTCATGTGGGTATTTTTTCCAATCACTTACCCTATCGTATAATATAATTCGCACCTTAAAATTGTATAAAACAAAATAGGACAAAACTAGCTGTAAATTACCGAAGTGCATTTTGAGCTCTACGGTGATTCGTTTTCTTTAATAGTGACCTAATACATCCATCTCCTTCACATACTTTCAACAATAGCGAGATAGACAAAGCTTTTCTCAGCCTCTTATCAACGTATAGAGCTAATACATCCATCTCTTTCGCAAACTTAAAAGATCTAGACAGATCTTTCCTCAGCCTCGTGTCAAATGGAGCTAATACATCCATCTCTTTCGCATACTTACGCGAGGAGCGAGATAGAGAGAGCTTCAAGCCTCGTGTGGATGTATAGTCCACGATATCCAACTTACCCTGGTCGTCGTGGTGTAGTTTAGTGGGCGCTTGCACCGGCGCCGTCAGTTCCGTCCGGAATCCGTTCCGGAGCTCGGCACGAGTCAGACTTTGACTTCGCCCTTCTGATAACCTTGAAAGACAGAGATAGCTGTAAGTATTTGGAAAATTCGAACGATTATTTTTATATGGTGGGTCACTTTTGAAATTCAAGGACGTGATAGTTTGAGATCATACCTAAAGAGAAAAAATATAACAAAGAATAAGTAATAATTATTTACTGAGTAAACTTAACCGTAAGTTAAAGAATTGATTACGCAACGCATGGTAACGCTAACGTTGGCATCACGGATTAGATAAATGAGGTAGGATTGGCAATTGTCACACTTTTGTTTGAAAACCAGTGTCGCCGCTTGTCTCCCACCAATCAACTCCACTACATAAACAACACAAATAGATACACGAATTAGGCACACTCATAAACAAAACAACACATAGAATACAGGGCTGCAATTGCTTCTCGCACTGCTCCGGGACTCTGTAAGTTACGCACAAAATTCTCATAGACGCTAGGGCTTGCTATGGTCGATAAGTTTTTCGATGACGAAGATTTACAAACTGAGGCAATAGTCATATCGCATATTTTATTGTATGAAACATTGTGTCAATGGAAAATGTTAATTGCTGTAGTGATATAAATTGAAATAAGATCAATATGTTTTTTGTGTTCTCTTTATTTTCAATCAAAAATAAATCAGTCACTATGTTAAAGCAAAAAACAGGCAATACACTACAGAGCACCGACATCATAAATTACAACTATAGTTGGAATCCTACTTAATGGCAAATAAACATTATTCTATTCTATTACAATTTGAGTTGGTACGGAAAACCAAACCAAAACCACCACGTGGAGTGTCTTTAAGTGCTCATCACTATTAGAGCCGTGGCATTCACTTGACATTGGCGTTTCGCCATTTTATACTAAAGAATCTTCCAAGATACTCGCTTACTACCTATTATAACTTGACATTGGCAAAATTACTCTTTATTGTTATGGAATTCCATAGAGAAAAGTAAGTAAATATACTTTATTTCACACCAGTATAAAAATAGAATTCAAACTTACAGACTTATAACTAGCTAACTAATAACTAACTAAACTAAATAACGTGCCAAGGTGGCCTTATCGCGAAAAGAAGAATACAAAGATATTAAATTCAAAATTATTAAACATTAACAATGGCCAAAATTCTTTGGACTTCGCAACAAACTGGACAACAAAGATAGTACATCACTTTGCAGAAACAATTGAATACAATTTTATTGGCCCTGGAATAAAATATATTTATTAAAATACTGACGTTTGCTGTCTTCATTTGAATTTTTCAAAATGAAATGTAATCTTACATTCATATATTTTTCAATAACAGCTTTGATGAGGTCCGTTATATGATTTGATATAGGGTACTCTCCAATTTGATGGTAGCTAATACTGCTGAATAATTCAGTTCCTACAAACTGATGTAATATCTTTGTTGTCAACATGTTTTTGTTGATTGTGCGGAGGTTGCTGGTATATAGCTTAATTACAGATTCGGACACTTTACATATGTGGATCAAATCTTTTGACGGGTACATAAGACCACCTTTATTTTTTGCCACTATTAATTTATGATGCGCATTCAATTCATTTGATAGCAGCGCTCCTACACAAGTATCGCATTTAATTTTATTTAACAAAACGTGCGCAATATATCCAGCAATGTAACTAATAATTTGCTGGCTGAATTCGGATATGTTTTGAAAAAATGAATTTATTTCTTCGTCCTCATTATTATCCACGGTAATCTGCTCATTATCTTCGATTGAATGTCGACTGGAAGTTCCATTTATTCTTTCTATAGGCGAGGATGCACAACTGAGAATCGAAATATGCTCAAGAGCTGTGCAATTCCCACTATTCAAAGCCTTAAGTTCGATGTGAATCAAAAGTTTTTTATAGGCGGCCTTGAATTGGCGAGCCGTGGGGTTATTGTTTCCTCCGCCATGTGATCTTATATTACCGAACAGCATTTCAAGGTGGTCTTGACTAATTCGATACATTGGCATAAATACAAGCACTTGAGTGCGAATCAAGTAGTTGTAAAGATGCTTCACTGCTTCGGCACATCCAATATAGCCAACAAAACCAATTTTTCGTGGGCTTTTTATTAAAAGATTGCCCTCTTTCGATTTAAGCTCTGATATATATTTGGTTGCTACGTCTAAAAAGCCCAAAATATCTACAGCGTTAGTTTCAGTAAGTGCCTTCTTAAAGTTATACTGATACATGTTCCGGGAGTTGAATATATCAAACATATTATTCACAATTCTCAAGAACTTACACGTTGCTTCACTACCTTTGAAAGCAGGCAGATTCAGTTCATCGCGACAAAAGTCTATTGCTTCTGCAACACTTAGACTGAATAATTGGGTTGCGAGCTTAACTTTCATCTTTTTATTTTGAAAATGGACGTGATGGTATCGTAATTTGTTAACTAGATGAAAGTTTTCTTTTTGTTGGACTTCATTAAGCTGCATCAAATATTTCCATTCTATTTTATTCCCTTCCGGATCTATAAATGTATTATAACATTGAAAAGCATTACGTAGTAATTTGATCATGTGGGATGGATCCAACATTACCAAAATTGGCTCTTTGGAAGTAGGATGCTCAAATGTAACTTTGCGATCTTCTATGGAACAATTTAAACATTTTACCATTGCCATATTAGCAGCACATCCATCGAAAGTTAGAGATATAATTTTTATACCTGTTTCTTCGACCAGTTCCAAACACTGAAGGATCAAATCAGCACGCTGTCTTCCTGTAACGCCGTCGACGAAAAAATACCCAATGGGCACTTTAAAATTGGAATTCACACCTGTCACCAGAAAAACTAGAGCCTCTTTGGCTTCAGTTACATGATCTCCTTCTACCCCACTGCCGATATCAACTTGACCTATTAGTTTTTCACCATCCCATTCTATACGACGGCGAATAGCCATTTCATCAATTGATAACCCTGCTATTATCGGGTAATTCGTAGACCGTGCTTTATTTTTTAACGCTTCAAGGGATTCAGTAGTGAAGCCGGGATCACCTCCAATTGTTTTATACCACTCCCTAAGAGTGCGACTTGCTGGCAGGCAAGTATCAAAAGTTTTACGGACGTATTCATAAGCTTTCGGTGAGTAGTAGTGAAGCGTCAAAGCAAAACTACGGATTGCTGGGCTATATTTCTGTTTTGATTTTCCTCCTGAATTTTTTGCCACCATTCGGTTTGTGAGTTCATGAACCTGTCAATAAAATAATATAGGTAAGTATAAGTGATAGGTAACGCTATTCGAGAATATTGAAGGCAAAGGTTAAAATGAAGCTGCTTTCGATGGCACCCACCTGCACATTGATATTCCTAAGTATAGACATATCCTCAATTTTCAAAGCAAACTTGTCTTGAACACCATTCAAAACTTCTTCTATCTTATCAAATTTTTTTTTCAGTCTGCGATTTCGTGCTTGTTCTCTTTTGATTTGTAATCTCTGTCTCTTTATTATACTTTCTTTTGTTCTTATTATACTTTTCAGTTTTCTTTTTCTAGGTGTTGATGCATTTGAAGTTGGACTTTCCTACAATTAAGTAAAAAGTATTGATTAATAACTATGCATATTTTTATAATAATATTATTTAATTTAAATTATAAGTCAGTCTATTACTTGTATGTGTTGTATTCTTGTAGACCGATCTTTTCGTGGTGTTGAGCAAAATGAATTTGGAGGGATTCCTTCTGTTGGGATAACATGAGGCTGTAAGTTAAAATATAAACATACATTAAAAAAGTTTATATGCAGAACTGCAGATTAGACAAAGAGTAATTTACCTAACTGAAAATAATATGTATGTAGTATGTATGTTGCAGCCAAACAGGGTTGGATGGACAGACATAACAAAAAGAACTCAAAACCTACACTCATCATAATCATCACTACCACACATCAGACCACTAAGTATATTCTGCCTATATTTGAACATAAGTTTATAAACAAGGTTTACTTACCTCTGTTATTCCTAAGCATTTTTTCTTACAATCCATGGCACCAGTATCGTTTAATTTTCGTTTCTGTGGTATCTTCTCCATTGAACTTCCAAATGGTGCCTCTTTTGACTAAAAAATCCAAAAGTTTAGGTAATTGATAAATTTAATGTATACATACATAGATATACAATAAATAATACCAAAACTCAAAATTCTTGAAACAAGCCTCTATTTATTTAAAAATAACACGTGGGCGACATAACAAAATGTACTTATAACGTTATGAGAGGCCACATGGTATAAATATTCTGCCTATGTATGTACTTAAGTTGATAATTAAGATTTACTTGCCTCTATTATTCCTAAGCATTTTTTCTTACAATCCATGGCACCAGTATCGTTTAATTTTCGTTTCTGTGGTATTTTTTCAATTGAACTTCCAGACGGTGGTTCATTTGACTAAAAAATCACAAGTATAGATATAAATTAATTGAGTACAAAATACAAGAAAATATCGAAAAATCTCAACCACAACTTTTTAGAATCAATAAAAGAAAAGCTAAACTATACTTACGAAAGAATTCGTATAAATGTGTACGATGTCCACACGTGGAATTGCTCCTAATTTTAAAAATCTATTACCAGATTTTTTTATTATAAAATCATTTTCTCTAAAATGCTTAGAGCAAATAGTACTAGTCTTTGTAGGGATCCAATTTTCTTTACCAGTTACATCAATCCATTGGCTTCTTATATCAGGTTCTTTTGGGAATCTGAAATTTTTTCAATACGGTATTAATTTTATACTTACGTAGAATTTTAAAAATATATTTAACATTACATTCATAATTATGTAGTTATAAAAGAGAACACATGATAATCATCTTGTAAAAATGAAACTTATCGATAAATTTCGTCAACTAGCAGTGCAAGCACTAGCCAGGCGACTGAGGCGGACGTGGATCGAGCGAGTCGAAGAGGCGTGGTGATTTCGCTCGCTTTGCAACCCATTGCGCGTAAACTGTGTCTCCTGGTGAAATATTTTCGTTATTCACCAGCAATGTATTTGTCTGTTGTTCTTGGCTATGTTGTCGTTTTTACTAAGAGTTTCATAATTTGAAATAGTTTTTTGGACAAAAATACAATAATACGAAGATTTTATACTTACCGATGAAATGAAATTCCTCCTTGTTTAATACTTGACGTCTGACTCTTTAATCTACACGTAACAATCGCACAACACGGCATTTTAAAACGATTTTACCGCAGCTCCGCACTGCGACGCAATCCACGAGCAAGTAACAAAGTATGAACGCGTGGTTCGGTCAAGTATGACTGTCTAATCATACCTGCGACGCGCCTGCCCCGCCCACATTGCCAATCCAACCTCATTTATCTAATCCGTGGTTGGCATCGATTTGCGCGCCAGGTCACGTGCCGCGATTGACTCAGTTGTATGTAAAGTCAATAGCAACATAATAGTATCTATTTCTGGGGAATTCTAGTGAAAAATTAACTATCTACTTTTATAGCGTAATTATGATCAGAATCGAATACAGAGTGCTCTCATTCAATATCTAAAATTAAACCAGTCACCCTGTATTGTACAAGCTTATAGTAGCTAGCAAGCTTCTGTATGAATTGAATAATAGTTTTATATGATTGTGCAAAATTTCAGCTCAACGGACGACATTTTATTACCAAACTTGATTGTTAATTTGTATATTATACCAGAAGATATTACACTTTATCTTATATGCAATAATTAATATTATTCAAGAACAAATAAACTGCAACTTCTGTTTAAGGTAGCCATAAGACAAAATTGTTATGATGGTACATTACCAGGCAGTCTACGAATTGGAATTTAATTTGATGATTCATTTTACAAATTATAGACAAGTGAGAGCTTCACCACTGAGCCAATGGGGTGTACTTACCTATCGTTGAGCAGTAGCGGCGACGGCGGATGCAGCGCGGCGTGCAAAGCTGCCGGTTCCATCTCCGCGCTTCCATTTACTGCAAACAATCAAATACATTAAACCTCTTATTTTCGCCTATATGTTGACACACCGGGAGCCGGTATAGGTAAGTGTGACCTCATTTTTTATTAAAAATAATATTTTTTTAGTTTACATAATTATTTTTTATTATTATTTTTAAATTTAAAAAACATTTTTGATTTTTTTGCTAACTCTACTATCCGTCAACGTAAGTACAGGCCGCCATTTAAGATTTCTTTCTATAATGAACCAAGCTATTCTTCATTGCAGTGACATCGATCAAAAATATGTTTTTGTAAGAATAAAGTATTTTTAGTAATATTTTTTAGTAGTAATAATTTAAGCCACGATTTTGGATTAAAACTTGGCTTATTTGCAGAATTAAATAAAATAATTAAAAGCTATGTTTTATACTAATTAATCACATAAACCTACGATTTACAATGTCAATGTCCATGACCAAGGTGACACTTACAATTACGTGCTATCGATTGCCGACCTTAAACTCATAATAATAGATCTTACATTCGTGTCCTAACATGTGATGCTGCCGGCTGGTTCGCGGCGGCGGCTCCGGGGATCGGCCCGTACTGTGCTCTCTACTTAAACTGAAACAAAATTACCAATTAGAATATATCATCATCATCATCACAACTGTTTGTAATGAGCCCACTGCAGGGCATGAGTCTCTCCCCTGGGTGACGACGAGGTATAGCCCATAAAGCACTAAGCTAACCCAGTGTTGGTTGATGGATGTCAGAATTTTGTGGGCGTAGAAATGGCTCCTGTCAAACCCTAACGACTACTGTATACAAGTATGCAGCCTCCGGGACCGACTGCTTAAAGTGCCCTCCGAATCAAGGAAATCACCGTGAGAAATGAATGGTTGGCGGTTACCCATCCAAGTACCGACCGCGGCGAATGTTGTTTAACCTACGATTTCATATGATAAACACAGTAACCGCGGCGCCACGACGACTTTCACTATAGTACATACAAGGTGTTTCTGTCGATTTCCCATAACTCTAGGGTATTAATGGGACCATGTAACAGAATCAAATAACATGTGATTTTTTTTTGTTTCTATTTTTCTTACAAAATAATTCAATTAAGTCAAAACATAAAAGATTATTATGTAAAACACCTTTAAGCGTAGTATGACACCGTGGCATTTTCTATCCCTTTTTTTAGTTCTATGCACAGGTACAGGCCGTAACGATTTGTGTTGTACATTGTATGCAACGTTACTTCAACATTTAAAATGTTTTTGTTGTTTATTGTATAGCTTCAGTGACACGTGTCTATTGAATGAATGTTAAAGAGATTTTACAAGGGTATCACATTTATGAACTCAATATTATATTAAGATTGATGATATCTTGGAAAGTATTGCACTTTGGAACCACATATTCTTTGGCAAAAAGTATTATTTATTATGTAAAGTATTATGGGATATCAAAAATCAAAAAGACCACCTTGTATGGTTCGCGCCAAACATCTAAACATCTGAAGTTGTTGTTCAGAGGGGACAAAGTGTTAGGCGCAATTTTGTACATAATTTTGAATAGAATATATAAAGCTGAAGAGTTTGTTTTTTTGTTTGTTTGTTTGAACGCGCTAATCTCAGAAACTACAAGTGGGATTTGAACAATTCTCACAATCTTTTGCATGTGATAGCCCAACTCTTGAGGAAGGTTATAGGCTATATTTTATCCCGAAATTCCCACGAGATCAAAAGTAACGCGGGTAAAACCGCGCGCGGTGGCTAATTTTGAATAGAATTGGGATATTTCCCATGTTTACGAAGACACATCGTGATCACGGCGCTTGCAACAAAGTGCCGAAATTTCGACAACTGTGATTTACCACTAATTTGGCTTTTTCATTTTAAACTTTGTGAAAGAGATTTTTTTAAATCTAAAATTCTATTACCTTCGATGCCTAGGCGTGGAGTGCAGGTCTACACGAGATCTTCGCTGCTGGTTTTGATGATAAAACCTTTGCAGGACTATAGGACTAGTGTTTCCGGAGCTCTGAAAAATAAAGATTATAGAATATAAAACAATATAATTGAGGTTTAGCAATTAAAAGTGGAAAAAGTAAATTGCATTTTCCAGTTACTTATAACTTTTATTTATATTTCTTCTTGCTGTCTATATCTATTATCTAATATATAAAATTCTCGTGTCACAGTTTTCGTTGCCATACTCCTCCGAAACGGCTTGACCGATTTTGATGGAATTTTTTGTGCTTATCCGGTATCTATGAGAATCGGCCAACATCAATTTTTTTTTTATTTGTATGGCAAAACAACGTTTGCCGGGTCAGCTAGTATATAAATAAATATATCTTACAGCCGGCGAGGCCTTCCACCGGTTGTCGACGGAAACCTTCCGAGCGGGCGGCGGCGGGGGCGATGCGCAAGCGTCGACCGTCCTGCAACAAACACCATGCTAATGAAATATACAATTCGCATGGCTTTAGTGGCTTGATACAATTATGCCTTGCATTATTTATTTATTTACTTATTTATTTAATGGTAACAAAATCCACAGCTCTTAAATAAAATATAACAGTAGGTACATATATAAAACTGACAGCCAGTTACGGATTTACAATTTTTAGATGATCTAAGCAGACAAAAAGAGAGATACAATATTAGAAAATGTTTTAAATCAAAGTCATTCTTAAATATATATTTCACAAAGAAAAGACATTTAGTCATTAAATTTTTCTACTTTAGTTTTAGGTCGACTACAGTGTATGACAATGTTTGTGTGTGTATGTAACTATGTGTGTGTGTGTTTTGAGTGTTTGTGTGTGTGTATATTTAAAAGTCGTTGTCAATTCTTAATTATATTAAGAATTGAAAACGTGTTATCGTTTTGTGAAAACATGGTTAGAAGGCATTGTTTTTCTATCAAATATCGACATCCTACACGACATGGATGATTATTAATTCTATAGGTCTATGCAACACAAAAATATGTTATTTTTTATTTGTTATTTAAGAAGTGTTTCTTTGTGCTGGTTGTTTCGTCTTTTGAACAACATTATTTTCATTACACTATTAAGCTGAGAATAGTATATTCTAACGACTAATAATTGTATGTCATACATCATCATCATCACAACCCCGTGTAATGAGCCCACTGCAGGGCTATGAGTCTCTCCTCTGGGTGACGAGGAGGTTTAGGCCGTAATCCACCAAGCTGGCCTAGTGCTGGTTGGTGGATGTCAGATATTTCAGGGTGCCGAAGTGGCTTCTGACAAACCGTAACGACTACTGTATACACGTATACAGAACCCGGGACCGACTGCCTCCCGCGGAAGTCGTCGTGAGACATGAATGGTCGGCGATCACCCATCCTAATACCGGCCGCGCCGAGCGCGCTTAACCTGCGATATCGTTTTATATGCACGGTAACCACGGCGCCACGACGACTTCCTACATGTCATACATAATGTACCTTTTCAACACACTTACTCGTAAAGTGAGCCTTATTCTATTGAATTTAGAACTATAAACTGGGCTATAAGTCACGCGTTCATAATATATTATACCCTAGTGCATAATATAATGAATCCTACAAAGTTGAATTGTACCTTAGTGCAAATTACATGCGAGTAAACAGAGCATATTTTATTGATCCGGGTTATACATTAAATATATGAGCGCGCGCGTCCAGGCGGCGCGCCTGCAGCAGCAGCGCCTCCAAGCAACAACAGCGTGTGTACGTGTAATGGGACAGGGCTACTGACGCGCAGCAGCTAACAGCTGCTTCAAATAAATTTTATGACCACGTATGTCTCTCTTTTACTCACAAGTGTGTTGAAAAACGTCGTATGTAACTCGTGAGCGTTGCTAATTACAGTCGAGGCTGTGATTTGAGCCCGAGCCGCAGGCGAGGGCTTAATAATGAGCCGAGACTTAACAACTTAGCTCACTTGTTACATAATATACTAAAAGTGAATGTTCCCATTGTTACGATTTGTTGAAATAGTTACCTCCGCCTGGGGAAGGGCGAGCAGCTGGAGTAGTCCGCCTCGAGGCTGGCGGGCTGCGAGCTGCTGCCGCCCGCGTGCACGGCCGTGGCCCAGCGCGCCCTGCGGACACCAGCGATTAGTTACCTTCAAGGAATATCGAGCAAATACTCGATACCTAAGGAAATAACATAAAAAAAAACAAAAGAAACAAAGTCCCCAGACAATCACAACAACTACATGGCCCCAAAGTGAGCATAACTTATTATAGAACCTAGAATATAAATACATAAATAGATAAACACCCAGACACGGAACATTTTTCTTCCTTGTTCCGTGCGGGAATCGGCACAACCACTGGCGTCTGAGGCAGACAGGTTTACCCCACCGCCAAAGTGGTCGTAAACCTTTCACAACTCACACACACACATCATTTAAAATGTCTGTCAGTTTATTGAATACCTCATTTTATTCATTCGCATTATTTTATAGCGAGTCTATGAATTTTGTTTCAAACTAAGCGTAAACTATGCCTGCATTTTGACTTCGACTATACATACATCGTGGTTCAGTGTAAATAAGACAGATTTTAATATTCGTCGCGATTCTCCCTTCACTGTTCAAATTATAAATTCTTTTAAAACAGACATAACACCAGATATAAATCAAAGACTTTAAATCTCTCACACGATTTTTTATAGTAGTATAGTATAGTACTATAGAAGTATTTTAAGGCAGATTAACAGCCCATTCACACATGGTCCGTTTTACTCGATACGTTTTTTGTATCATAAATATGTATACTGAATACAGTGCCATGTGTGAAGTCCCTCATACAACACCATGCGCCATCGATGAAAAAAAAACGTATCCGGTAAAACGTATCCAGTAAAACGAACCATGTGTGAACGGGCTGTTAATGCAATGAATCTGCCTTAAAATACTGCTATAGCAACAAAAAAATTTGTTTACGACTTATGTTTCACCCAGTATGTTGTATTTCCCTTCCCATTAGGGAAATACAACATACCCAGATCCCATTAGGGGATCTTTATCTACAACTAACTGCAAAAATTAAGTCTAATGGAGAAATCGCCAAAATGACGTCTAACAGAAAATGTATTAAAAAATCATACCTTGTAGGCGTCGGCGTCGTGTGTTCCGCCCAGTATTGCGATCCAGAGATATAACCCCGTGGACTCTCATTGCCAAAATTCCGAGGACTTTCACTACCAAACACTTTACTCGCTTCCGAGGCAATAAAACTTTTCGGCGTCTCTATAGCGACGAAATTTCTCGTCGCGTCACTTGTAACAAAGTTTCTTGGAACATCATTTGCGAAATTTCTCGTTGACTCAACTGAAGTTATGAACGTCCTGGGAGATTCAGCTGCAGTCACATAATTTCTAGGTAAATCACTTGAGGTAGCGAAGTTTTTAGGCGTTTCTGTGACGAAATTTCTAGGCGATTCTGTCGATGTGACGAAATTTCGCGGCGATTCGGCTGATGTGACGAAATTTCGAGGAGTTTCGGCCGTTGTGACGAAATTTCTAGGCGATTCAGTCGATGTGACAAAATTCCTAGGCGTTTCAGTTGACTTGACCAAGTTCCTTGACGATTCCGTCGCAGACATAAAACGTCTAGGCGTTTCTGGTGCTGTGACGTAATTCCTAGGCGATTCTAATGAGGTAATGAAGTTTGCAGGCGATTCCATTGAAGCGACAAAATTTTTCGGCAATTCACTGGGAGCGTAGGTCCTAGGCATGTCCGGTGTAGGCACCGCGGGCGGGGATATCACGTGTGTGGCGGTCGTTATGACTGAACGGGCCTGAAACAAAAAGTTGAATTACTTCTTAGTGTACATATAATAAAGGCGCAGTAGTGCTCGTGTCAAGGTATACCTTGATGCAGTAATAAGTAATCTTGATTTTATTAATTTTAACTAGGAAGTAGTATGAAGTTAATATGTACGATTGGTTAAAAAATATTAAATTATTAAAAAATCTTTCCCATAATGACTAAATATTTAAAGAAAAGATAATGTCCTGAGAAACGAACCACTAATACCTTCTTTTGAATTTTTGTTCTGTGGTGTGATGAAGCATTTATAAAAAAAAACACAATCAAACGAAAATAAATAAAATAAAACTTAGATTTATGGTACACAAAAGCAGCTTCCTGCCTTTCGTAGCTGCCGGTTTATTATCCTAATCATATTTAACATATCTGTGTATTCATGTATATGTTTTTGTAAACTATTATAAAACGTCATTTTTTCATTATGCGAAAGGGTCAAATATTGTCGTTCAAAGAATCGGTATGCAAAAAAATATAATGTTATCTGTAGACCTATTATGGTTCTTTCATGACATGACATGATAAACAAGATTTCAGTGATACGGTGATCAACAATGATGGCATAATGAATGAATTAATTCCCCATACATTTCATTGCATTACCTTTTGCAATGACAGTTTCAATGATATCATCTATGACTTAAAAACGTCAATTGAAAAAGGTGCGATCGCACCCAATTCTATGATATGTTTGTTTCTTGATTTCATTTGTTTGTTTCGTATGCTTTCATAAATAAATACTATATTGTAGGGATATTGTATTCAGTCTACATGACAAGAGCTTAGCTAAGAGATTTCGCCGAGGAGTAATACCAAATAGTGATCGCGTGATATTTTACGTCAAAACTATGGGTTGTTCCCTTGTTGTGATCCACCTCTCGTTATCTTTATTATTAACAACATTAATAAGTTTATAAAGACTAGGTGGATCAGACCGGAATAGAAAATAAACAAAAATAAAATATATTTCCCTGGAGGATCACAACAAGTTGGATCGGTCCGGAATAACTCAATATTTCATGATATCATCGCATGGTTTTGAGATTCATAATAGGCCTGCTGAATACCTCCGCAAGATTCAAGCTTGTGGCTGGGCACGCGGCGCTCGCTCGCTACCGCTTCATACGACGTAGGTACTACCAATACGCGCGCAAGTGACTGTGTACATCATTTAAGGGTTTGTAGAGTTTATTGTTTTAACATGGTATAAAAACTATTGCAATTGATTCTGTCGGAAATATCAAATAGGCATCGAACCTTGGCCGGCGTGTTGGGCGTGGTGGGAAGCGCCGCGTACCACTCTCCCACGGAGACGGGGCTGCGCTCAGACTTCACCACGAACGGGTGCTCTAGGAGTTTCACGTACTTCGGCCGCTGGCGGTAGTTCTTTGTCAGGCTGGAAGAGAGGGTAGGTAATATAATATGTTTTAGGTAAATGGAATTACCTATGATATAAGAATGGAAACCATGTGAAAACAGGCGACCACGGGGTCTGCAAAGACACCGAAACGTCGAGTTAAAATGTAAAATATAAATTATACGCGATTAATCCGGTTAAAAAGTCTTATTTAAATTATGAATAGTGAAAACTTTAAACAATATCATGTGAAAACATATTCTGTCGCACATGATTAGCCCATTTATTGAGAAAGCTAGGGAGATAGGTGACGATTTAAAATTAAATTTCAACTTACCATTGTGACACAAAGGATTTGAACTCTGTAGAGAAATCAGGGCTATCAGGCAATTGTGGTGGATCGTCTGCTATTACCTGTAGAGAAAAAAACGTTTTTCATTACACATGTATATTTTTATAATATTATGTACTGCTGATGGAATTTTACCATGATATTAAAAGAAATTTCATGTCAACTAGCTTTACCCAATAAACAACTGTTTGCAGTGAAACTTTCTATGCAGTGTTTTTTTTTTATATTGTAATATTTCTGGATGAAAATTTCTGTCAGAATTCAATTGGATATTGAAGTTTGAGATTATACAATGGGTTATCGCAAAGCTTGTAAGTACCTAGTTTGTTCAAAAACGAGAGTGGAATCCGTTCCACTAATAAAAAATGGGGGTTAATAAAATAATAAATAAATAAAATTCCCAGACAATCACACCAACTACATGGCCCCAAACTAAGCATAGCTTGTGTTATGGGATACCATATAGCGAACTAGAGGGGAACCTAGAATATAAATACATAAATAGATAAACACCCAGACAGGTTCGAACCCGCAACCACTGGCGTCTGAGGCAGGTAGGTTTACCCATACGCCAAAGTGGTCGAAATATTTTAACATTGCAAATTTAATTATGAGAGACGAATGAACTAACTACACTACTAGCTAGCACATAATTACCATAGACTTTTTATTTACAAGAAATACAAAGAAACATTAAATTTCGTCATTTCAAATTTTTTATAATGATATAAATAAGTTGCGAGGTTTTGCATCCTTTTATTGCCACGGTGTATATTGAAACATACTTTAAGAAATACACTAAAATTTACCCAAGTTTTCAAAATCTTTCTAGAACACTTACTTACTTGGAGAAATTCTTAAAATGATTATCATATTAAGATTGTACTCACCCTGGTTAGAACCTCGAAGTCATTCTGGCAGTCTCTGTAGGGAAACACTCCGGTGGCGAGCTCCACTAGGGAGATCCCGAGCGACCAAACGTCGGCGCGGATGTCGTAATCCGGCCGAGCCGGGTCCGGCGGATCTATGCGCTCCGGCTAGGGGGTAAAAAGATAAAACATGATGGTAACATTACTTTTAGGTTCTTAATTTAAATTTTGAATATGGTAACAAGGGGATGTGTTAGCAATTGAGCATGATTATCAAAGGATAGTTATATCTTTTATTGTAGAAACTTAGTTGGTTTATAACACTAACTATTTTATCTGTTACAATATAATTAGTTTTTCAAATGAATTAAAAATACTCGTTAAATTCAATTTATACAGTTTAGTTGTTTAGTATTGGAAGAAAAGCCCTATGGCACCATCCTGATAGAACATGTCTACGCGTTCATCAAAAAACATGTAATTGAAAGTAACAAATCTCAGTGAATGCCTAGCTAGCAACTACCCTTCATATAGAATCAAATATTTTCAGATATGTTGTGCTCCGGCAATGAGCATGTCGAGCAAAGACAAGACGTCACCATCGCGAGGTCAAACGACTAAATCGGTTAACAGAAAAAGATTCAATACAACCAACGAGAATAAAACCAGTGGAGAGCGCATCGGCACGTCTTTGTTCTATATCCAAGTCACCAAAAAGCGGCGGGGGCAGAGGTATCCTTTCCCCGCTGTCATTGGGCGATGACTCGACAGCCAAAATACATCAGATTCACTAGGGATTCCAAAAAAATATCGATATCGATAAAAACTGGAATAATTATTATAACGTCCATTTATAGATTCACTATTTTTAGGTACGCGCGTGCGTATGCCTTTATTAGAATTAAAAACAAATCACATTTTATCACATAAATTATGGTTTGATTTATTATTAGTAGGTATAAGGATTTTTTAGCGTATGTTACTATAGCCCTAAGGGGTTACTATAACCCAAATCTGTAACCGAACATTATTTATTCATTTTTAATTAAAGTTTTACGTTAAAATGATGGATTTGATTATTTTGAACATTAAATGGCAATTCATGAAGGTGGAATGTAATTTCGGTTGAAATTCTCAGGCATAAAAATAAAAATAGAAAACCATAAAAAAAATGCGAAAGGTACATGGGCGTGATTCGGGTACTCTAAGGATCCATCTATATTTCAACTTCCAGTTGACACTATTTATTGGGACACCCTGTATAAAACCATTTTTCAACCACCCCAAAAGACAACAACTACAATAATTATTAAAATCCACCTTTGTCAAAATCCATCGAGCTATTCGGACTGTAGGGTTGAAATATAATATTTTTTATCTATATTTCATACCAGTATTTTGTATTCAACTTAATCCTTTTTCTGTATATTTGCATTCAAACCCAAGAGCAAATACATAAAGCAATAACAATGTAAAAAACATAAGATAAGTATCTATATTTTAAAATATCTATATGAAACGTAGCAATCCTGCGAACAGCACTATTGAAATAAAAAGAGACAACTGCTAATATGCAAAACAGTGTATCAGAAAGAGATAGCAAGAAAGACATCAACGCGAGCATTTCAGAAATGAAAATATTTTATTTTGTTTATTTTTTTTATCAAATTGAATAAATAGAGTAGAAATCCACTTAAATATGAAATGATACCCCATCTTTTGTGTAGCTTGAAGTCGTAGTTGACTTTCCACACCATTTAATTGCACAACTAGGCATTATTTCGAGTTTTAATTTGCTTATAATCAGGAGCGCGGGACGTCCGTACGTTAGCCTACAGTTGCTGTGACTGACTCAAAATTCTGTCACATGCCCTACATTTAGGTCAAATTGAGCGACCGCGGTAGCCCCGCACGCACTCTCCACTGGTTGTATGCTCGTTGAATACAACCAAGATGATTAACTCACTGCCATATACGCCGCACACCCAGCGCTTCTGGTCTTCGCCTTGGAGTCCACAAGGCGGCCGCTGATGCCGAAATCACAGAGCTTGATGTTCCCGCGCTCGTCCAGCAGGATATTGCTGGGTTTCACGTCCCGGTGGATCACACCGTGGGTGTCTTTGAGGTAGGATAGCGCATTTACAGTCTGGAAATTATATGCGAATGTAATTATATTACATGCGGCGAATGGGATTTAAAGTATTCTTAATTTCATAAAACTATAATTATAATAATATACAGCTTTAATTTTAATTAGCGCATCACGTCTGGCAGGCAGCCTATCCACATCAATCCCTACAACATTTCTATGACTTGTTACAAATCTTGATATATAATAAATAAAAAAAAGTAAAACAAATTTTTGCTCCCTCTGTTATTTATTACTGTATTTTGCTGCGACACCCCGCAAAACCGCGCCCCTCTGCACGTGGCGTGACGCAAGGTGCGTGGCATCAGTGTAAATAGAGTAACGCCACTTTAGAGACAATAAATACTTTTCAAAATTCAAATTTCAGAAAATGTGGTACAAAAATGTTGTAAATAAGGATAAGTATCACATATTTTACTGTAGGACAGCATGCAATGTTAAATTTAAGTTCTATGATCTCACATTCATACAATATTATAGGTAATTAGATGAGACACCATATTAATTTGAATTATTATTATTAAGTACATTTGTCAAACTATCAATAACCAATGTCAATAGAGAATAATTGTTATTAAGTAAATATGTCAATCTATGGATAACTATAACAAATTTTTTTGGGATTTATGTGGAGAGGCTGCCTGCAAGAGGTGACGCAAAATAAAAATGAACCCTGTATAGTGATTGAAGTAGTGTATGTATGTACAAACAACTTTGAGAACCTTTTATTGCCTCTTATTCAACATTATTGGGCCTTATTGTTGGTAGGATCTTATAAAGACCTGCTTGCCAAAGCAACCCAGGTGAGAACTAATGCATTTCATCATCGAGACCATGATTTAAGATAAAATTCTTATTCTAGCTCTAGTATATTTCATAAAATAAAAGTATAATGAGTGCCAAGTAAATAGACTCTTACCGCAACAGTAACTTTTCCTAAAATTGCTTCTGGAATAGGACCATTCAACCTCTTGAGCACTTTATCAAAACATGACGCCATCAGTTCCATACAAATCCACACATCAGCATCAGTCACAAAGCAGCCGAGACACCTCACTATGTATGGACAGTCATGTGATCTCACGACTACATCAAGATCCATAAGGATGCGTTTTGTTTCTTCATTGTTTCCTGATCGGCGCATTTGCTACAAAAACAATAATTAAAATAAGAAGTAGTTTTACACTATGGCAATATATGTATGTGACGACCGGCTGGTATAGTGGTAACATACATTGCCTTCTATGCCAGGTTCGAATCCCGGCGGCGGCGGATATTGTTGATGAACACAGATATTCGCCGTCAAGTCATGGATGTTCATATGTTTATTTAAGTTTATTCTAATAAAAAAGACGTGTGGCACTCGGAGACTGCCGCGGTAAAGCTATTGCATAGCATTTTTTATCAACTTATGAAATTATAATTATTTATTTACTTATTAATGCAGTAATGTTTGATCTGATATGAAGTCCACAAGTTCCTAGTAGATGGCGCTGATTTTTTATTAAAGCCCGCATGTAAAGTTATGAATCAATCAATCAATCATTTATTTGCATAAAATATGGTACAGATTTAGGACTTAAAATTAAAAAAATAGGTCATACATATTTTACCTTTTTAGGGCATGCATATATAAATTACTATTGTTAAATTTAACAAAAGTCTCAAAGTAGGCACATTCGGCATATTGTGATTTTTCCGTAATTCATTTAAGGTAATTTCCAACAAGTTAGTTTTAGACAAAAGACCCGCAATATTTTGTTGAAATATTTTTAGTTGATTTGAGTTGCTATCATTATTATTATTTAAATTTACTTTATTTACGAAAAAAATTTAATTCATTATTTTCCAAGTTATTTTTTGTCTTTTTAAGAAAGTAGAACGAAATCGTCCCCTTTTTAATTATATTCTGAATAGTATTCGGATGAGATTTATAGTTTGCATTTGAATGTCCAATTTTTATGTCTATTTTATTTTCAGTCATTTTTAAAAAGTATTACGGAATTGATCCCTTTTTAGTTACACCCTGAGTAGTAGTTGAATTATATTTATAATCTGCACTTGAATGTATATTTTTTTAACCTTTGAATGTTTATTCTTAATATGATACTTAGTAAATGATTAATAATATTATCATTTACTAATAATTTATTATTTTGTCCTTTTCTTTCTTTGGTTCTTTAGCATCGTCAATATTTCTTCAGTGCTTGCGTAAGGTATAGTAAAAGATATAACTTCATATTTTTCGTAAGGATTATTAAATCTTGATCTTACTAATCTGTTACCTTTACATTGCTGTCCACCAATTACAAAGATTCTGTGTTCTTCATGTCTATTTTTCTTAGATGTCACCAATACCTTATCCTCTTCCACTGCCTGGAGATTTTTTTTTGTTTTTAGTAGTGAGGACTCCGGTTCCACTCGTAGACAATCCTTGTTACTCTCCTTCAATGGTGATGATAGTGAGTACGACGGTGATGGCGGCAATGATTGTAATTACTCTACGTTTTCATTGTGTGTATTAGCTATTGTCTGCCGACGACTTTTTTGTCTTTTTGTTTTGTTTCGTAGAGTTTTTAGTTTCAAGCGTTTTGGTGCACATATTTTTGAGTAAGTGCACTTGTCGAGATAATTGACTAACTTCTTTTTTTAAGCCAATGTTTTCAATTATAATATTCTCCATTTCCATGTACGTGCTTTCAAACTGCCTCTGTAAATTAATTATTTCAAGTTTGGTCTGCACTTATATCAGTCGATAAATTAAAACTTTTTGAAGCTGTGTCAAGACTCAAGATCAATAGTGTCTATAGTCGGCGCGGCGAACCTTGATCCCTATGACACTGACAGTAATTTCCACAACATAACCTTGTAGTGCCGTCACCGTTACATTAGAATCGTATTGGAGGCTTCTAAAAATGGCATTTATTTATTTTACGTAGCTATATTCCAATAAAATGATATTCCGTTGGAATTATAACAATTCATTTGCAAGAAATTATCTCAATCTCAATCACACTTTACGTTTAGGTTGTGCAAAAGTTACTAATTCTTTGATTATTCGAGATAATTCGAGATAATTTCTTGCAAATGTTATGAATTGTTGTAATTCCAACGGAATATCATTTTATTGGAATATAGCTACGTAAAATAAATAAATGCCATTTTTAGAAGCCTCCAATACGATTCTAATGTAACGGTGACGGCACTACAAGGTTATGTTGTGAAAATTACTGTTAGTGTCATAGGGATCAAGGTTCGCCGCGCCGGGTATAGAGGCAAATTGTGATCCAGGGATTCACATGAATGTGTGTGCGTGATGCTAGGCGACTTGGCTGCCGGAGGTTTTAAGCCTTTTTCCTCCTAGTAGTGACGGTACTTATCTGGCTATTTGATGTACCCGGCTTATTTTTAGCTTTATCTTTTTTTTCTTGGCTTGGAGCACTTCCGTATACATTTAATGCACTGCCATTTTTTTGTGCTCAGCTGTTAAGGTATTATAAAACCTTTGAGTCGAAATATTTTCGCATTCTTTCTGATAAATTAATTTACAATTTGTACATGTCAGGTTTTCATTACCTATTCAATATATTCTTTTTACATTTGTTAAATTTTTTAATGTCGTTTTTTGGTGTCATCATTTCTGTTTACTTAGTCAATCAATCAATTTGTTTGTAACTGCCTTTTATTTTATTTAATCCAAAGATTGGATTTAAATCTTTGATTTAATCCTCTTAAAACAAAGTAAGTTTCCAATATAAAAAACTTAAAAAAAATATTTATAATTTTAAAAGGAGAAAAGAAAAACATAAAAAAGTATTCATGTCAATGCGATTATCAGGGCTTGAACTCGTAACTCTTGATCGGGAAAAAATTATCAGTTTTTTTTTGTGCTCAGCTGTTAAGGTATTATAAAACCTTTGAGTCGAAATATTTTCGCATTCTATGTGATAAATTAATTTACAATTTCAGGTTAGGTTTTCATTATTTTATTCATTATACATTTCAGGTTTTCATTATTCAATATATTCTTTTTACATTTGTCAAATTTTTTAATGTCGTATTTTGGTGTCATCATTTCTGTTTAACTTAGTCATTCAATCAATTAGTTTGGAACTGCCTTTTCTTTTATTTAATCCTCTTAGAACAAAGTAAGCTTCCAATATAAAAAACTTTAAAAAAAAATGTATTTATAATTTTAAAAGGAGAAAAGAAAACATAAAAAAAGGATTCATGTCAATGCGATTTATCAGGGCTTGAACTCGTAACTCTTGACCGGGAACTTTTGACGTTACCACTCGACCACTCATCGATTTACTCAGATTAGCGAAATAAAGGATTTGTTATGAAAGCCAACTATTGTTTATTTACCTGTCAACTCTAAAAATTGTCATGTTGCCTAGAATGGATGCCTCTCGATAGATGGCGCTGATTGTTTATTAAAGCCCGCATAAAAGCGCAGATTTTTTCGTTACGGAATTTCTGGATTCGGTCCCCACGCTCAAGGCCCGCGATAGAATCTATGCAATAGCTTAAAAAATATGTATTTATTCAATATGTATGTTTATATACTTCTTAAGTATATCAGTTATCTAGTATCCATAGCACAAGTTCTTTAAGAAACTTAATTTGGGCTGGATAATGTTGTGTGAGTGTAAGAAATATTTATTTATTATTATTATTTATGTAGGTCACCAGAAGGTTAGGTAGTTATTAGTTCAGTTACCATTGACTTATGTGTTGATTATATTTAAAATATTCAAAGAAAATGTTAATCTACTAATTTAATAAATAGTTTGTTAGCACTTCGAAAATTTTGCAAGGGTAAAACTGCATGATGCTGCTAGTGCTTAAGAAACTAAAATAATATTTTTTTACATTATAATAGCAGCTATGAGATTAAAGGGTCCGAACACACAATCTCTTCAGATTTATTACATTAGTTAATATAACAAATTGATATAACTTATGAGTAGATTCTGCCATAGAAAATATTTACAAATTTTGAAAAAAATAAAACTTGAAATATCAATAAGGTAACTTCCCTATTTTTTTAATATTTATTTTTAATGGAGGCATTATTATTCAACCGAAAATCGTTCATTGCCTTGTACAGTACATGATTTTAGTTAAGTAACAGTAGCTTTAATTTGCAATAACATTAGGGATGGAATATGTACCATGTTTTCTCAAAGTTTCAGCACAAGTGTGGATGATACAATAAAAATAAATGGTATTTTGCCATTTCTAAAGTTATTCAGATGATAATTCAAAAAGGCTTTAATGTCTAAAATTTTAAATAACTATAACCAACATATCCTATATAAAAATGGGAAAGTAAGCTTATAAAGTTTTGTAACAAAGCCCACACTGATAATATAATATCAAGTAGAAGGTATCCTCCAAACCTGGATAACTATTCTAATTATTTTTTGTATAAGACAACTACATACCTTTACAGCAATAACAGCTCCAGAAGACTTGTGCAGCATTTTTACAACATGACCACAGGTCCCGCTTCCAAGTTCTCCTTGATGTGCTAGCTCATCAATATGAGATCGGTATTCCACACCATCAACATTTAATTTTCCACTCACCTGAACAGAATAAATTAATTTGGTATGCATCTTCCTAATAACCTGTTGTTACATTACACTGATGACAATATTGATTAACTTACAAAAACTCTTGATGCTTATCTTTAACTAAATGAGTTTTAATTAACATGATTTTGTCATGTATTAAAACAGTTAAAATAGTCTATCAATTACACTTCTATTGCTAGAGGTCAGTGGTAATAAATAGGATTATATAGGTTTTATGCTAAGCTCAATGTTTTTCCTACATATTATGTGCAAATGCATCTTCTGTGATCTAATTTATCTAGAACATGAAAATATTTCTAGGTTTGAAAGAAGTGACTTATCATCATGACATGCCATCAGCAGTGACAGTATTTCACAATATATTGCAGAAATTAGCTCCTACCAAACAAGAGGAAAGAACTATAACTGTTTGAATTTTAAAAATGCCTATCTACAACTTAGCTGTGATACATAGTTGACATACAAATAATACAATAAATACACATTTTATCCTGTAATTTTCCTAAAATATATAACTTTTGCAATAATTAAATATCTGATAATGGTTTAAAAAGATAACATGATTAAGTAAGCCTAATATTTTTGCAAAAATAATAAAATCTAGATTTAGTGCACTATATGGTTAAGCTGTTAATTTGTAAAAGCAATATAGGAACATACTGGTGTACTTAGATTGTTAGAGCTAACCTTTGAATATTGTAAACAATAAATATGCAATCTGTATGGATGTAATTTTATACTGAATATGCTATTATACTTTTAAGCTTTCAAATAGGAGAACACATTACTATGGAATACCTTATAAACTTCTCGCATACGGTGCTCAGTCTCAGTAGCTTGAGGTGTTCTAGGTGGAAATGCAGGAATTTCTCTATTAGCAAACATTGGAGCTGGAAAAGAATAGCTGCATATGAATAATTGCAAATGTGTAACATGACAAAATTTTGTATATTATTATTTTCAAATCAATAATAACATACGTTTATACATAATTTATTCAACTACATTCTGACGCTTATTGACAATAAGAAATGATAGAAGTAGGCGACGACCAAAAACAAAATAAATTAGTTTTTAAATTTATTAATAAATTATTTGGCTACTCACGGGGTCTTGGTCTCCTACTGCTTCCTGACCTGGGTGTCCCGAGTGCACCCTGATTCGGGAATCCACCTTCTCTCCGTATACGCATCTCATTTTCGAAGCGCTCTTGTAGGCCTTTTAACTTCCCTTCAATAGAACTATTGGACATTATAGAATAACGAAATTACTACGAATCACATTTAGGAGCTCAATTTTAGTAATTCTTATATTATTTACTAGAAAATTAAAATAAAAAGAACAGCAGTCCAAGGATATCTAGACAGAGAATGATTGAGTTTTTTCCATTCGGTCATTCAATTCAATAACAAAGCTCACTCGTAAGTGACATTTTCGTGCATAAACTAAATAAACCACAGACTACATATGTTGTGCTTGCTATCAATAAAGTTAAAGGAAGCAGCATATTTTACTTGAATTAAATGGAAAACCAAATCATTTATCTTTTAAATCTGTTCATGATTATCCAAAAAATCGTGTAACAAAGAAAACCAAAACATACACACGAATTGAGAACCTCCTCCTTTTTGAAGTCGGTTAATAAATGGAGGCTGCTACACAACACAACAGATACACGTATGTGGGAACAGTTTCCTACCGAATCAACAAGTTGGCGCTTTATTTAATTAGTATATTACATTACATACATATTTATTGCTTTCACACTTTTCACACGGTATCTTAGCGCGAGTTTGACTTGCACTAACCCGGTTTTTTTTAAATTCATATCGTATCTGAAAACTCTTCATTTTATGTTAATGTATCAATGAGAAAAGAGAGGACTTATGTCTTTTTCGTATCGAATTTTCGCACTTAAGATACCCCACATTGTAAATTACTAAACAAGTTCCCTTTTGGGAACATGCTTGTTTAATAATTATATATTATATGCTTGGGTCTCATTGTCACGATGTGACGCGTAGCAGATACTGCGAAAGTGCCAAGAAAACCACTCTAAAGCTGCAGTGCCACTGCCCAGCAGTTATGCACAAGTGCATCGCTCGCATGAATACATATGATGTGGCTCCAGAAGAGATCACAGGAATCTTAACCCTATACTCCTTTGGGGCAGGCGCAGCGCGGCGCGGCGGCAACGGGGCGTGTTGTAGATGTGGACACTCACACATTATAGGTGAGATTAGCGGACAGACCCATAATCCCATTCCTTGTCCTTCAAGCTGCAATCCTCACTTTTGAAATCTCAATGGAAAGGAGTTTTGACTATACTAAGTCCCATGATGCTAGCTAAGGTTGACCTTGCATCACTGCCAGCAATTAGGTTCGACAATGTCACTATTCCATATTCAACCTCTGTTAAAAATCTTGGTGTCTTCATGGATAATACGAGTATAATACCTTATCTTGGAAAGACCAAATTGACTATGTTAGACGGAAAATGTTTGCTGCAGCAGGGTCACTAAGACGCCTTCAAAATTTTCTACCTATACCAACAAAAATTGCGCTCGCACAGTCCCTTCTTCTCCCCATACTGGATTATGCTGATGTAAGCTATCTTGACTTGTCCAAGGAGCAGCTTGATAAACTTGAGCGTCTTCAAAATATGTGTATACGGTTCATATTTTCTTTGCGAAAATATGACCATGTTTCCGAATTTCGTGATAAGCTCAAGTGGCTCCCAGTTCGTATTCGCAGGAATACTCACATTCTCTCACTTTTATACAATATACTTTTTAATCCGAACACGCCAAAGTATTTGAAGGAACGATTCAAATTTAGACACGAAACACATGATCGTGCATTACGTTCTAATGATAACCACTATCTGTCTACACCTCAACACAGTACAGGATTTTTCCACAAGTCATACTGTACTCGCAGCTAGTACGTGGAACTCCCTGCCTTCATATTTACACTCAGCGAAAACTATAAGTTCTTTTAAAAATATCTTGAAAAAAATCTATTATTCTGTTAATGTCGCTGTTATTTAAACTGCCGATGCATTCACTGTTTTGTTGATTAACTGTAAATTATTATTATCATCTCTGTTATATGTATCTAGTAAGTATATTTTGTTATCTTTAACTATTATTATTACTCATTATTATTTTATTTTCTTTATTTGTGGCTCGAATATATATTGCGTAGTTTTGTTATGTTATTCTTCTGATTAAAAATATTTATATCCTCACATTTTAAGATAAGAAACCTACTGTTATATTTTAAGCTCTTCCCTGTTTTAATTGTAATAAAAATGTTGTCCTGTAAACGGGTTGCCTGGTAGAAATCGCTTGGAGCGATAAGGCCGCCCATATTGTCCATACTTGTTTCATGAATACCTAATATTGTGTGTTGTGTTCTGAGTGACAATAAAGTGTATTTATTATTATTATTATAGTGATGAAATAGTGACGCAAATAAAAAAAATAGTCGTATTATAGTTTATAGCTGTAGTTTGGTGAGGATTACAGCTTGATGTTCAGTACAATTCCTTTCTATTGAGATTTCAAAAGTGAGCATTACAGCTTGAAGGCCACCCATTTCCCTTAAAAATAATATTAAAACCTAAATGCCAAAATAATAATTTCCTTAACGACAAACATGTATTTTTGATTGAGGTTGATAATGATTGTGTAAATCGTGTAAATGCACATTGACTGACATCGACGCAGATATTATTTGGTTTGACTTGACAGTGACTTTCATTATGAATGAACGAAGTGCTTCATTCATTCGTGTTTTCGCTGATTTTCTTTTTTGCTGCAGTTTTTTCAATTTATTGTATTTTTATTAGAAAATAAAAGTGAAGTCAAATCAATACCTGTTAAGCGATATACTTATATCAATAAGACTTAAGTAAAAGTGTATTTTAGATTTATAGAAAGTTATGATTGCTAACGTATTTCGGCTGAATATGTTTTTGTAGTATTCGCTTAAGATTCATTTAAATCAAGTATGATGCAGTCTACGTCTGAGGGATGCATGGATATCGCAGAATTAGCGAACCAGCTTATCCGTGAGAAAATATCCATCAATTCTGAGCGGCAGCTGTTGCAAAATCTCAATGAGCAGGTCGAAAAAAGTTCTTTGGAACTATTGCAAACTGCTTGGATTTGCTCCCAGCAGCGACAAAACCTCAATAATATAATAACGGCAAGAAGTGAGGCTGAGTCTGTTGCAGCATGTCAACGAACAAGTCAACTAGAAGATGTTGCTTTTATAGATGTTTATAAAGTACTCAAATATAAGGTATACAAATTGTCTTGTTATTAATTTTAACATTATTCGGTGGAGTAATTATACCAATCATACAATTGAGAAAACGTAACTTTTGGCATAGTTTTAAGTTATTAAAACATGAATAAGCATGATTACTCATATCTTGCCGCCCCTTTACGCCCACTCATATTTTTTTTATTCTTGTTAGGTAAATAAACTAAATAATTGGTTTGGAATACCAACTTAAAGAGAAATATATACTCTTTAAGTTGAAATATAATTTTATTGATAAAAACACTTAAAAAATATAATTGAACTGGCTGGGGCTTGAAACCAAATGCCTGAAGAGTGTTCTTATAAACAGAAAATATTTTTTTTTATTATTTAAATTGTTCTGACCTCTTTTTAAAATTATGCTGGTACTATTATAAGAATTTTCTTTTGTAACTTAGGAATGTTAACAGTAGAGTTTATTTATAAGTTAATTCAATGACATTTTAACATTGATATGATACTTCAACAATGCATACAGCCATATGCATATGCACTATCATTGTTTGATATGATTTGCATGCATTAGTTTTAATTGAGTTTATATTATATTTATATTACTGACAGTCAAAATGAAAATTTAATACACTGGATACTATTATGGATTTTAAAATAATTCTTATAGTAAAGCAATAGGGAAATTACAGTATAATTTATTTTAATATCTAATGGCTAAAATAATTTTCACATGTTATAATCTCATAACAATGTAGCACAGGTAGATCAACCTCACCGCTCTGCTGGAATTATTAGTTAAATTAGAGAATAATAATAATAATAAATACTCTTTATTGCCAAATAAAATACAATTTTACAATTAGGTACTACAAATTATAAAGACATTGACAACAAGGCAGCCTTATCGCTACAAGCGATTTCTTCCAAGCAACCAATAAAAGGAAGCCATTTAGAATTAAATTTACAAAGAAAAACAATATAAAAGAATACTGGTAATATGTATAATGTTTTGTATTTATTTATTCATTAGGAAGCTTTGGCCCTTGGTGAACTATTGGGATGGCTTCGGGAATCACCCCACCTGGTCTCTTTGTGCCTACTGCTCGGAGAAGACCATGTTATGAATACTCTCATACCGTCTTTGGTAGCTGGGCTTTACGGAAGCTGCCGATCTCATGCCAATAGAAACCGCTTACTGGCAGTGATTCGCTCTTTGATCAAACATCAAATGGTGCCTTCAGGTGATCCACGGAAGTGAGTATTTTTTTATTATATTCTAATTAATGTTTTGGTGTATATGAACAGAGTATTCCACATTTGGAGCAAATGAGGGATTGTTTGCTATTGTTGAGCCAAAGACGCAATATCTTTCTTTAATAATTACCCTACATTGCTTTAAAGCTGCTGATCAAATATCACTTTTGTGTATGATTGCACAAAAAAACGCTATATTCTTATACAAAGTATGTTTATTTTGATTAAATCATTGCTTACATACACTGAATACACTGTGTATTGCAGAGTCTAGTGTGGAATCTCACCAGTCTGTCTGGGATTGACGTGGGTTTTTCCACTGATCGCAGACGTTCAGAAAACTCTCGCCAGTGGCTCCAAGTAGCTGTAGTGCATACAGCGGCCACACCCCGGTAATCCGCGTCGGCTCGCGGGCTAAACCTGGTCGAGGGGGCCTGCCATCGAGGCAGGTTTTACAGCGGCTACCTCCCGCTAAGTGCACGAAGTCTATTCCGGTGGGAAAGGCGACTCATCACAGATATGTAACGAGCTTGGTGAACCGGGCGGGATAGCAAGGTCTAGTGGACGGCTTAGGGCGGTGATAGAGGACAGAGTTATCATTGGCCAGACACATCATCAGAATCTGTCTCCAGTCGTATCGGTCTTTCTGTTCCACTGGATCAAGATGGGTGAAGACGAGGGTATGCACCTGCGTTTACGCGTATGTTTGTGAACCTAAATATCTCCTGCGCAACTGACTGCTTCCGAATATGGACTCCGATAACGGAAAGTCCCGTGGCGATGGGTCGAGGTAGAGAGGTCCAGTTTGATGCAGATCGGCTTCCTCTGAGACCTGCACGCGGGTGGCTCCGGGGGTGTTCCTAAAATACCGTGGTCGTTCCTTCTCTGATTTGAGGGGACAGAGAGGGCTCGGTAGCACCTGGAGTGACAAAGCAACCCTATTTAGGGAAGCACTGCTTTCCCTGCTCAGCCAGGGAGGGGGCTAGAAAAGGTGCCCTAAAAATTGCTCACCCTTAACACTTCGTACGGAATACTGAAGTGCTGCGAGGGGGCAATGTAGGTGGCATTGAATCGTACCTTATGCGGTGTCAGCTTCGGTCGTGCGGACACATGACGGGTATGACGGAGGAAAGAATAGCTAAGCGCATCTTTTACTCAGAACTTGAGGAAGGCAAGCGAAAGCATGGCGGACAACCCCTCAGGTACAAAGATGTGCTGAAGCGACACATGAAGCAGTGCGACATCAATCCTTCGCTGTGGGAGCAGCAGGCTGCCAAATGGCCGGAGTGGAGAGCGCTTGTTACATCTAGCGTCCAAGCCTCTGAAAGCCGGCGGCTCCTTGAGCTGTATGCTAGACGCGATGAGCAATGTGCGAGAGCTTTTACTAACAAAATTGGCTACATAAGCCACATGCGAGCACACACCAACGGAAAAACCGGAATTGAATACAGTTGCCGTGGTCGAAATCGGCCGGATTACATCATCATCATTGTCAATGTATACTGTTGTTGTAGTAATTAAGACTGTAAAAAAAAAACTCTTGGAGAACCCCTAAACTGCAATAAAGGCTCTACAAGTAAATGACCTCATGTCCTCTTGCAGATTATTCCGTACAGGCCGCGGCGCGCTCGCCACTCTTTTCTCCGTGTTCCGTGATGGCCACTCGCCGGCGCGCCAGTTCCTCATCGTAGCCTTGCAAGGACCTATCATGGCAGTTTTGCATGAAGACGAGTTCTACTTGGATATTGACCCTGATAAATCTATGGAAAGGTAAGGCTTATGAGTAAAGTATTGTTCTTATAGATCTGAATCATATGTTCGGGTGATTTTATTTCGTGTATTTTTTCAGAACTTAAAGAATAATTGAGCATTATTAAATTAAAAAATATTATGAAATTATGTCGTAACCACAGTTTTTTCTTGTTTAAAGTTTCTGTTTTTTTTATGTTGCCTTTTTAACACTTATTTTTTTTAACAACCTACCCATATTACGTAAAATTCATCATTAAATTGATTTAATCATGTAAACATAAAAGTGCATGGCCTCAATTTACGATCACCAATTAAGAAAGTAATTTGAAACATTTTGGATCGCCTTACGTTTTGATTACATATTTATAGATGCAGCCTACCAACTTCCTATATATTGACCAGGAACCTAAGAAAATGTTTTATTGTTGAAAGTCGGTAATTCCTCGAGTTTCATCAATTAATTATAGCGTGTTTAAAACACATTTAAGATTATTTATGTAGTCGAAATCGTCGTGGCGTAGCGGCTCCTTTTACATGGTTTACGTAGTTGGTCGTTGGTCGCGGCACATAACTCTTGCGCTGACCGAAACGTGGAGGGGATATCTGCGCATCGTTGTCTCTAGTCACCCTGAGAGACCTATTTTTGACTTCTGCGCTATCCCAGCTATACTTTACTTCAGCGCTAGAGTCATGTGCCGCGAATTATACAAGGATATTCCATCTTCAGAAGGCGCGTTAAGTGCCGCATTTTTTATAGAGTCGCCGTTAAGGTTTGTAAAATTTTTTTTCCCCACAAATTTGAAAGCTCACCAACCAGCACTGATCGACATCCAGGAGAAGTATAAAAACATCTGACAAAAAAAGTTGACTTTAATATCGCTATTTAAATCCAAATTCATTCACTATCCGTGCAGCAAAGTAAAATCTATACATCTATGTCTCTGATGAGAATGACAAAAACACAAACCAGTTTGTCAATATTCCTAAATGACTCTGTTTAAAACAGACTATTATCCTTATGAAATTGATAGGTCATAACCATTTTGATTTGAACTTCCTGATCCCACATATCATCCTCTCATCTATAGCATTTGCGTCAATTGCTTGTCGCCAGCTCAATAATCACACAATTATGAATTTAAAGTAATGATGCGTCATGTAACATGCTATCATTCAATTTAACGCGAACACCACTAGAGGCGGTGTATTATGTAAACAGCGATTTGTAAGGTATCAAGTTCTCGCACTGGTTTGATATTGTAGAACTGATTGAAGTTGGGCTAAGAATTAATAAAAAGCCCGAAATAAAATACGTTTCATTATGATTTACGTTTTAACTTGACGTTTCGGTATCTTTATTTTATTTTAAATACCTTTATTTTACAGTCTATTCAAACTCCTGTTACGTATAATACGTTTTTTTATCTTACTTACGTTTGGATGAATGGATATATGTTTGTTCTTCAATCGCGGCGGAACGGCTTAACGGATTTGGATGAAATTTAGCACTTTTAATTTTTTTTTTACTTTTTATCCCAACGGGAATGTTGGGATAAAAAAAAAATTCGGTAATCGAAATTGCGCGGATAAAACCGTGTGAAACAGTTAGTTGGGAATATATGTATACCTAAGAATGTTTTACATTTTTACAAGAACACTTTGATTATCTATATGTCTAGATAGAGCGTCACCGTATTATGACGTTTCAAAAAATGGGCCAAGTTTGAAATGCTTGTGTGCGTCTAACGCGACACATCCAGTCCGTTCACACATGATCCGTTTTACTGTATACCTATTTTGTATCGTAAATACGTATACTGAATACTGTGCCATATGTGAAGTTGCTCATACAACTCCATACGCCATCGATGAAAAAAAAACGTATCCATTAAAACGTAGCCAGTAAAACGGACCATGTGTGAACGGGCTGTCACGCTCACAGACGTGTAAGCATCCGGCAGTGTTACTGATTTTTAATACTAGGTACACCAAATTTCTGGAAAAAAAATATTAATAGCTAAATGTATATTCAATATAACTAAACTTAGATTTTTAAATATTTAATATAGGTAGGAATATAATTTACTTTATATAATAGATAAAAATCTAAATTCTATTACTAGATTTCTCACATTGGAAAAAAGCTTTACATTTTTTTCACCCATAAATATCGTGTACGTATTTGATAAAGTTGTATAAATATAATTCTAAATTATGCGAATGGTGTGGATAAGATTTTCTGACAATATTCAATAGATTGCAGCACTAATTTTCTTAAAGCTTTGACCCGTCGCGTCGGCGCAGCGTTCCAAGATTTTACACATTACGGTCTCAATTAAATATGCATTTTTTTATAAAAATAATCATCAAACTTTTTATTTTTTTACCAGAATCCTTTGGGTAACTCTACAATTATTATAATAACCAGGCAACCCAAAAGTAATGGTGATTTAATTTTTGTTACGACAGGGTTATTTTACAAGAAATTACTATAAGTAATGTTATAAGCCGTTGAAAGATGACTTTATGTGTTAATTTAATTCGACCTTTGTAATTTCTGCACACTTTAAACAAACAAAACGACATTTTTACTCTCGTGAAACGCAGTGACAGACATCTCGAAGCGAACTTAAAGCGGTCGATGAACTTAGAGGCTAACAGTTCACCTCTTTTTTTGGGACGCGTTTGAAGCTTTGACTGTCTATCTAGACATATAGATGATCAAAGCAAGAACACCTGTGGCAAAGGGGAACGGACTGAAAACCAAAGTCGGTTAATTGTACAGGATCCTATATATTTTGCTGAGTCTGACAAAAAATCCTTGTTTTTACTACTATAACCTATCAATTTTGTAACTGCTTCCAAGAATTAATTAAAAATTCCCAGATTCTCCCAATCGGACCGCCTCAAGAAGTTCGGGCAGCCGAACAGTCCCGAGTACTGCGCTAAAGTCGCCAGATATCGCAAGTGGGCGGTGCAGTCGCTGTACAACCTGACGTGCAAGTTCATAGCGTCGCTGAAGGAGCACTGGCCTGGTTTCCCCTCCGCCTTCGCCTGGATCCTGCAGCAGATGATGCATTTGATGAAGCAGCACGCCAGGTAAGGTTTGTTAATAAGGTGGTTTTTACCTATCGGCCGCAGAAATATCATTACATACTCGACCGGTGTTGTGTCCTGGCAATATTTTCTGCAGAGCCTGTTCCTTTCTAAACCTTAAAACTCATTTTCCCTTACCATCATCGGTGAGATTGAGGTAATTAATGAGCAATAGCAGCTGTATAGACCCGCGTAACTTTTGTTCCCATATTAATAATGGCTATTAATAAGCTATCTGAGAACTCTAATTAATAATCAATGTTTCAAATGGTGGTTTCTGTGATAAGTGCGTCCAAACAACAAAATTACCGAACACTTAAGATTAATTTTATTAGTATAAATAAAAGGTTAGGCCAAGTCCAGACCATACGCGCCTCATGGCCCGTGTGTAACTCGCTTTGTAATTTAAAGTCCACCCGTCCAATTAGTTTCCCCGTTGATTTCCCGTTGATACTGTGCCTGTGTGTATCAAAAACATATAAATATAAACCTTAGGGATGCTAAGACAAAAATCGCTTTTTAAATAAAACCCAAACGCTTTTTAGATAAATATAATCAACCGACTTCACGTCAACACTTTGGCCGACTAATAATGTCATCCACGTAAACATGCTCCGAAATCTATACTAATATATAAAGCTGAAGAGTTTGGTTGTTTGTTTAAACGCCAAGTGGTATTTTAAAAATTCTTTTTGCATTTGATAGCCCAACTCTTGAGGAAGGTTATAGGCTATATTTTATCCCGAAATTCCCACGGGATCAAAAGTTACGCGGTTAAAACCGCGCGCGGTGGCTAGTCATACATATTGTTTCAAAAATTTGAAATTTTCAATGAAGTACCCAACCGATTTCGATGAAATTTATATGGGACCAACTATGAAGTATCCTCTATTACATGAATTAAGAATTTTTAAAATCGAATTATAATTGTCTGAAATATCGTGTAACAAAGACACAAAGAAGTCGGTTGAATAAATAAAAAAATAAAAGAAATTAATAAAATCCCCAGACCATCACACCAACTACATGGCCCCAAAGTAAGCATTGCTTGTGTTATGGGATACCATGTAGCGAACTAGGGGGGAACCTACAATATGAATACATAAATAGATAAACACCCAGCCACGGATTTTTTTTTCTTGTTCCGTTCATGAATCGAACCCACAACCAATGGCGTCTGAGGCAAACAGGTTTAACCCATCGCTAAAGTGGTCGACGAGTGGCTTGCTTTTTTTCGATTCTGTATATTATTTTTCATTATACTGTGTACTCTAATTAACTGTTATTGCTTGATTTAACATTTCCCAGGACGCCCGAACGCGAGCTGCACGCAATATGCACGGACTTGATCTTCAACCAGTACATTTGCCCGGCGATTGTAAACCCGGAAGCTCATGGCGTGGTGGAGATACCCGTGTCTTATATAGCGCGGTTCAATCTCATACAGATCGCGCAGATAATACAGACGCTGTGCCGGGCTAAGTATCAAGAGGTAAAGTTTATTCATTTATTTAGGTACATATTTTGTCATGCTGGACTGGGAGTGAAAGAAAAACATAGAATGTACCAACTGCTTCTCTTCCCGGGCATACTGTAAAAGTCGGTTAAGGGACAGAGGTTTTATTGGCATTTTTGTGGGCGATAGGCTGACCCCATGTCACTGCAATAGCCTCTCGCCATCATTATAATACCTCATTAGTCAAACGTGACATCAGATGGTCTTATAACCTCTGATGTTCTGCCTACGCCATAAGTGATACAGGCGTGAAGTTATGTATGTATGTATGGTTTATAAAATTAAATTAAATGTGACAAATTTCAGTTAAAATGTCTTTTATTGAATAAATAAATAAAATATTGTATTGAATATAATAAATCTTGAAACTAAAGATAATATTATCATGCTCGGTTTGTGTTTTCCTAATAATCAACAATTTTTAAAGCATTAAAAAACTGACTTGACCCACATTTTGAAGTCCTTGTCCAAAAAAAAAAAACGAAGATTTTGACGAACCTCAACGTAATTTATGTACACAGGGTGGAAGATAAATCGAAAACAGAAATGTGTCATTCATATTGTTTCACTTTGGTTTAAACATGGGAACGTAACAAAAGGCAAAAATAAAGGTTGTTGATAATTTTTAAAACAAATATTTCACCTAACTTATCCTCACGGTCACCCTAATTGATATGTTTAACTATGATAGACCCATAGCATTTGTAATAAGATTAAACATTTAACCTTGGAGTGATCATCAGGTTGGTGCTATTGCTATTTGAAATTAATATAAGCTATAAAGATGTATAAAATTATATCTATACTAATATTATAAAGAGGAAACCTTTGTATTTTTGTATGTTTGTATTGAATAGGCTCAAAAACTACTGGACCGATTTCAAAATTTCTTTTACCATTACTTAGAGGGATTCTTCCGAATCCGTATAGGCTACTTTTTATCCCAAAAATCCCGTGGGAATCGAAATTGCGCGGGTAAAACCGCGCGCAACAGCTTGTTATCTATAAAGTTTCATTGTTTGCTTCCAGAGTAAATGCAATGAATGTTTCTTAAAATACTTCCATAAATACAAAAAAATAAAAATCGTTTACTTCCATGCTGGACTGGAAGCAAAGGAAAAACATAGAATGTACCAGCGGCTCCCGGACAAACTGTAAAAGTCAGTTAAGAGACAGAGGTTTTATGTCACTGCAATAGTCTCTATCCACCATTATAATGCCTCCAAATTTGTTGAACGTGACGTCAGATGGTTTTGTAGCTTCTGGTGTTCTCCGACCCCATAAGGATACGGGCGTATGTATGTACGTTTACTGCTTATGTTTCAAACAGTCTAATTTATGTTTCTCGAATTGAAAATCAGGGCTTTCCAACTAAATATGACAACGGTAAGAACAGGCAGATATAATCTCTTCATAAGGATTATTTACAACAGAAAACGACGGATTGTGTCAAATATTTGCATGTACATAGCAATTTATACGGGGTTCATTTGTAGTCACCGGCCAAATTTTTTTTTACACGTTAAGTATCATTTATAGAAATCATTTTTGCAAAAATAAAGTATTTTTTTACAAGGAAATTAATATATCCGCTAACATATTAACCAAGGCATGGTCACTCTAAATTTCTATTAAAATAAGTATGACTACGCGCTACTACAAAACATCTTGTAGCTATCTTAGTAGCTATGTTCATCAACGACTATTTTTTAAAAAGTTTGTGATTCCATTTTCAATTTTTTTGTACTGAGCGATGCTAAATAAATATGCAGGTACGTTTATATCATATCAAAAAAACTAAAATTTAAATTTGGCTGGTGACTGAAAATCAACCCTGTATTATTTATTTATTTATTTGATTTTTAACTGTTTTCTTCATGAAATATATACCATTTTAGATCGATCCAAAAGTCCGCGACCTGTACGCGAAGTTCGACCGCTCGTGCGTGTGGTCGCTGATCGAGTCGGTATCTAGCGACGGCTGGGCGCCCGCCGCTACGCCGGAGTCGCCGCCACAAATCAACGCGGCGCTCTACACCTGCGCCGATGCCATGGCTCTGGTAAGTGTGTTATTGATGATGCATTTGGCATTCAGGGCTGCAAAGGACAGAGCGACGTGGAGAAGAAGTGAACGTCTCGCAGCTGAAATGTTGATTATTGGTGATCCGCTACTTTCATGTACCTATTGACTTTGAAGTCTGATCAAATCGATTTTTTCGCTGACTAGGTTTACAAAAACCATGAAAACATGATTTGTAGGTAGTAATTACACAATACAAAATTTCATCCCCTATTTCAAAACTTTAGTTGTTGTTTTTTTTTTTAATATCAAATATTAAAAAGATATCAAACAGAAGATATCATAAGATATCAACTATTTTCATTCCAGTCCTGTTTTTAGCCGTGAAAGCTTAAGACTTTCTTGAAAATACATATCCACACTCATATCATCCTGGCTTTCACATGGATGATATGAATATATATATATATATATATATGTATCTGTATATTCAAGAAATTATTATGGAATCTTAAATTACGCATGTAAAAGCCTACCTACCTGCTTAATATACCTACAGAAATCCATTGGAAAAATAAATTTTCGTTACTATAATCTATTTATCCAACTGAATTATTTAAATAATTTATTTATTATTCTCCTCTAGATAACGTATTTGAAGCGGATATCCTCTAAACTGAACAACAACACTCCAAGTGTAACATCAGAGGAGTTGTCCAGTGGCTCTGGACCAGTTGCCGAAGCTGCTGCTTTGAGGTAAGGGTTCCCATTTAATTGGTTTTTCTATTATAAAATACAATATGATCACGAAATTGCCCGATATAAAAAAATGTGTTTATAAAATAATTTAATTAATGAATATTAACAATAATGATAAAAATACAATAACCTATTTATTTATAAAAAAAAAGTTTTGATACAACAGGTTAACTCCTGAACAAATTACTGACTTTAAGTAAAAGGTTTTATAACGTACAAAGCGGTTAATACCTGTGAAGATATATACGTTCGGAAAAGTATAGTATTTTTTTTGTCAATATAGCGTTTATCCATTTCACAGTGAAACGAGCAGCGAAGGTTCTTTGAGTTGGAGCGAAGGCGGCACGTCCCGCCTCGCCGCGTTGCTACAAACTGTGGAACCGAACTACAAGAGCAGGTTGCACGATCTACTCAAGAAAATGCCCGATTTCACACAAGTCAGGTAACTATGTCATCTCAACGTGCGGGCTCACGTCGCGTGTCCACGTTTCTGGTTAAAGGTCGCGCGCGCGCGTTCCTTTAAAAAAATGGTTATTGTAGTCTAATGGGGAAGACTAGCCCCATTAGGAATATTTTTCTCCAAAGTACTTTTTGGAACACCCTTTACAATGAATAATACTATACATTAGTAAAGGATGCAGACACCATGAGTCACATGAGAACGGTCATCTAAGGCGCGGCATTCTAACCAAAGTCCCCAAGCCGCGGTGATCTCACAGCACCAGCTCAATATTTATCAACTGAACTTACTTATACAGGGTGAAATGGTGGGTCAATTTTGAAATTAGAGGACGTGATGATTTTGAGATCATACACGAAGAGAAAAATAAAATAAATTTGCTGAGTAAACTTAACTGAAAGTTAAAGAATTCATTACGCAACGCATGGTTACACTGGAACGGACGTACCCACGGCGCTATCAACACAGAATAGGTAGGTAGGTATAGACGACTTCACGAACGGTCCGTGAAGAAGTTTTGAACTCTTTATTTATTTATGGGGAATTCTGGTGAAACATTAAATACCACTTTTATTACATAATTATGATTTCAATCGACTTCAGAGTGCTCTCCTTCAATATCTAAAATTTGTCACCAGCCACCCTGTATACAGTGCATATAACAGCACGATTTTAAGCCAATCGTAATTTTACACATAAAAAACTCTTTTCCTTCAAGTTTACCAATTTAGCCTAAATATTTCTCTTTTAGAATTCCTCAAACAGAAGTAAAAGAGCCAGTGACCGTGATCGAGAACGGTCACTTCCGGCGCGGCATTCTAGCCAAAGTGCCCAAACCGCGGCTCCCTCGCAGCGCCAGCTCAGGGTCTGCCTTATCTATGGCAGACGACAAACCGATCGCCGCAGAGCGGGAGGAAAAGAGAGAGAAGATACACGTGCTGGTCATCAAGCTTGCTAATGTGGAGGACTATGATTATGTTGGTGAGTTTGGTAGTCGTTGTAGTAGAAGATAGTGGAGCTGTTTGTGTTTTAGGGTTGGGTAGTTCTATGAATACTGCCAAATAAAAGACGTCTACGAAAAAATACTCATAAATACATACATACATACATAACTTCACGTCTGTATCCCTTACGGGGTAGGCAGAACACCAGAGGCTATGAAACCATCTGAGGTTTCGTTTGACAAATTTAGAGGTATTATAATGATGGAGAGAGACTATCGCAGTGACAGGGGGTCAGCCTATCGCCCGCAATACTGTCAATAAAACCTCTGTTCCTTAACTCACTTTTACGGTATGCCCGGGAAGAGAAGCAGCTGGCACATTCTATGTTTTTCTTTCACTCCCAGTCTAGCGTGGAAGCAACTCAATAACATTCTCATTTATAAAGTATTTACACAATGAATGAGCGCAAACATATTTTAGCGCTATTTTAACTAAAGCAGGTTTATCATACTTTTATAAATAAGAGGACAAAGCAAGTGTTTATTTCTTTTTAATACTAAGTACAAAGTGAACTTTATTGGCTATTGTAACTATTAAAAGAGCTCACTTCAAGTTATCTGTAAGCAAATCAAACATGTTAAAGCGTCGGAAATCAAGCTTATTCTATTAAGTAAGGCATTCCATATCTTTCGAGGTACATTTTAATATTGTTTTGTATATTTTCGTCCCACAGGCATGGAGCCAGAGTCGAAGATTCTAGAATGTTACTACGGAGGCTCCGAGGTGGACGACCCTGAAGACCCAGTTTCGGGAATGGCGACAGCGCCGCTCCCGGTACAGAAACGAACCAGGTAACTTGAGAAACAGACTATTATGTTGAAGTCTATTTATAGTGTGATGTAATTTTTTTGCAATACAATGCTATGTAAACTAAATTAATGTACTATTTCAACCTTTGCGACGTTCTGCGTAAATAAGCATCAAATCCATCAAAGCACTACCCACTCATTGAAGAAAGAAATTGTATGACATTGGTTTTTTAAGTTGAAAAGGGTAAACAATCTTATGTTAAATAACCGAAAAAATGTGATAAATAAAAATTACCCGGCCAGGACTCGAACCTGGTACCCCTCGTTTGCCGGACGAGTGCTCTTCCACTAAGCTACCGGGGCTTGGCGGTACGCCTCGAAATTACTTACCACATTTTTATTGTTAAACTAGCCACTGCGCGCGGTTTTACCCGCGTAACTTTTGATCCCGTGGAAATTTCGGGATAAAATATAGCCTAATAACCTTCCTCAAGAGTTGGGCTATCAAATGCAAAAATAATTTTTCAAATCCCACTTGTAGTTTCTGAGATTAGCGCGTTGAAACAAACAAACAAGCAAACAAAAAAACAAACTCTTCAGCTTTATATATTAGTATAGATTATATTGCTAACGTAGCTCCATCTAATGGTATAGCTTTGCAGCTAAGACCAATTTTTGCGGTGGAAATTAACGTACATTATAAATAAAGCCTTTTATTTAAATAAAGTAACTTAAAAGTTACTTTATTTAAATAAGTTGATTAATTTTAATTTGCAATCAATTGCTTTTTTATGTTTTTCACTTGAACACAACACACATGTGTAATCCGGCTTAAAAGTACTTTATTGAAAGCATTCATCCATATTTTTAACACCCACGACTATATTCCTGGCCAGGTTCTCGGTGTCTCACGACGAGGTGTCTATCGGCAACACGTCAGACAACCTGGAGGCGGTGTCTGAAGCTGCGTCAAACCACAGCGTCAGCTCCAGCCTTGAGTTGGAGACTGAGGACCAGAATGATAACCTGTCGGATATGGTGAGTTGATTGACGCAGCGTTGGGTGGGACTAAGACAAGCGCGTGGACTTTTAAAAACTATTTTCGGTGCTTTTACAAAATAAGCCTAAAATATTCAAATCACAGTTGATGTGGCAGTGTGATACATTAACATGCGTAGCAGACTACCTTTTATTTGTAAAGATGTTTGACACTCGAATTCGCAGACCAGCGTAAATAAATAAAATAAAATCCCCAGACTATCACACCAACTACATGGCCCCAAAGTAAGCATAGCTTGTGTTATGGGATATCACATAGGGAACTAGGGGGAAAACTAGAATATAAATAAATAAACACCCTGACACGGAACATTTTTTTTCTTGTTCCGTGCGGGAATCGAACCCGCGACCACTGGCGTCTGAGGCAGACACGTTTACCCCGTCGCCAAAGTGGTCATATATGGATTCGTTCCTTATTATTACGTGTTTTCAGGTGTCTGCAAATGTGAGCGGTCGTGGCAGTCCTAACATCTCCGGGAGAGAGACCCCGTCTTCTCAGGTTACGGATGGAGACGCGCCGCCAAGGAGGTAAAAACATATATTTATCTCTCACTGTGTCTGTTGCTTTTGATCATTTCGAACCTCATTATATTCACATCAAGCCGAAGAAATCGTATAAAGAAAACTTCTTACTACTAACTTAATGTTATTAATTATAATCAACGAATGCAGAGCATTAAAAAAACCGACTTCACGTCAAAACTTTGACTGAAGTAGAATGTCATCAAGGTAAACGGTCTCCGAATTAAAAAAATATTTAAAAAAGAAATCATGAAGTACTCAATCCTTTTAAATGACATTTATATGGGACCAACTGTGAAGTATCCTCTATCATATGAAACAGAATTTTCAAAATCGATTCATAATTGTCCGAAACATCGTGTAACAAAGACAAAAAAACATTGAAACGAATTGAGAACCTCCTCCTTTTTTGGAAATTGGTTGAAAAGATGCACAGATACTTATAAATAATCCTAACCGCTAGTCGAAGGAAATCTGTATTTTAAGGAGCTATTGCTGTTCCAGCTTGCTACTCTTAAATAGTTTTTGTTATTGATATTGTTTATTTGATTAATTTAATCGTTAATTTATTAATGTATATTTTAGGCCTCTGCCGAATGTTCCAACGGGGCAGGCCGCAGTGAATCAAGCTAAGCTGCTTAAACAAGCCAGGAGCGAAATCGACGCCAAGTTCTGCAAATTCGAAATTAAGGTACACCTCCTTTCTAAACCCATGTGCTGTCATCTTCGACCTCATCTCCACTTTCTATTGGGTGACTGAAGTCAAACCATGGTTAAGTATACATACATACATAACTTTCCGCCTGTATTCCTTATGGGTAGGCAGAACACCAGAAGTTATAAAGCCATCTGATTATGTCACGTTTGACAAATTTAGTGGAGTTAGCCTATTGCAGTAACACAGGGTCAGCCCACAAAAATAAACTCCCAATAAAACCTCTGTCCCTTAACAGACTTTTACAGTATGCCCGGGAAGAGAAGCAGCTGGCACATTCTATGATTTTTTCTTCGTCCAGAATGGAAGATAATTGTTTTAGTAATTGTTAAAAAATACCTCAAATGCAACTACAAGAGGTGCAATCTCAGTATTTTCTGAGTTATGAAAATAGTCTCAAAAGAATCACCCCACAAAAGGGTTTATGTAGTCACAAAAATCTAGTATGATTCTAGGATTGAAATATTCCATAGCTTCTATCTAGATAAAAATATTATACAGAGTGACTGGTGAAAGTCACTTTTGTAATTAATGGATGTGATAGTTTGAGATCATACATGAAGAAAAAGAAACAAAATTTATTGACTGTGTTAACTTAACCGAAAGTTAAAGAATTGATTACGCAACGCATGGTTACGCTAGCGTTGGCAGCGATCCGCGTGCCAGGTCACGTGCCGCGATTGACTCAGTTTCATATAAAGTAAATAGTAACATAGCAGTATTTATTTATAGGGAATTGTGGTGAAAATATAAGTACCTACTTTTATGACATAATTATGATCAGAATCGAGTACAGAGTGCTCTCCTTCAGTATCTAAAATTTGTCACCAGTCACCTTGTAAAACTATCTGTAAGCAGTAGCTAGCTAACTGCAATAAAAATACGCTGTCTGCATTATCATCATCATCACAACCCTGCGTAGTGAGCCCACTGCAGGGCTATGAGTCTCCTCTGGGTGTCGAGTAGGTTCAGGCCATGATCCACCAAGCTGGCCCAGTGCTGGTTAATGGATGTCAGTATTTTCAGGGCGCCGATATGGCTTCTATCGACTACTATCGAACCCTATCGACTACTATATACAAGTATACAGCACCCGGGACCGACTGCTTAACGTGCCTTCTGAAGCACAGAAGTCGTTGTGAGAAATAAATAATCGACGGTCACCCATCCTTTTACCGACCGCGCAGAACGTCGCTTAACCTGCGATATCGTATGATATGCACATTTACCACGGCGCCACAACAGTGTCTGCATTTATGTTTATTAACAGAGATTTATAATGTATATGTTTTCTGTCATACAGAAACTTCTGGAAGGTGATGAAACGATCAGCATAATGTCGGACACATGGAGCACGGACGTGCTAGCTTCCGATTCGGAGACAATTGGCGACTCGTGCGATAACACCCAGGTCGCTGCTAACCAAGGTAACTTTATTTGTTTGTTCAATAAAACGTAGAAACGATCAAAGCGGTGTTTAGTGAGTTTTAAGCTAATTTCGATTGAGAAGTATTTAGTGAAATTGTTGGTTTAATAAATTAAATAAATAAAATCCCCAGACAATCACACCAACTACATGGCCCCAAAGCAAGCATAGCTTGTGATATGGGATACCATGAAGCGAACCTGTAATATATAATATACCTAGAATAAATAAATAGATAAACATCCAGACATGGAACATTTTTTTTTTTCTTGTTCCGTGCGGGAATCGAACCCGCAACCACTGGCGTCTGAGGCAGACAGGTTTACCCCATCACCAAAGTGGTCGTCCAGTGGTATGATGTCTTAAATTTCATAGATAACTTTTGAATACAGCCAGTTCCTTACGAAACCCATGTGCTTCCATGTTTCCATGTTCGCAATTTTTTTATTGCTAACCTGATAATTCAAAATATGTCATCATTGCGCATTTATTATTCCCAGAGAACAGATAAGTACTAAAATATCTTAATTCCTATCTGGCTAATCTAAACATCAAAAGCTTTTACAAAACAAGTGCATCAGTTTGACTACTTTAATTAATTTCTAAGCACAATTCGGGACTTTTGAATAAATTTTAATAAGGGTTCCCATTACATTGAGATTAGATTAATATAATAACATCGTTAGAACTCTTTTCCGACTTCCACAATACTGTAGCGCGCATGTTTGCTGATGCGAGCGTCTATGACTTTTATGCAGTTATGAGGTTGACAGGTTCACTGCACTCCATGTTTTTAAATTGTGATGTGTATTATTAATTTTAATTGAATACATGTATTATTATTTTACTAACATAGTGACGACCACTTTGGCGATGGGGTAAACCTGTCTGCCTCAGACACCAGCGGTTGCGGGTTCGATTCCCGCCTGTAACAAGAAAATAAAAATGTTCCGTGTCTGGGTGTTGTATTATTATCTATTTATGTATTTATATGCTAGGTTACCCCCTAGTTCGCTACATTTTAGTTCCCATAACACAAGCTATGCTTACTTTGGGGCCATGTAATTGGTGTGATTGTCTGGGGTTTACAAAAAAAATAGTCTGTAAGATATATTATTACTAAAATTGGCAATTTAAGATATGAATACTAACATAGTCCATAAGATAAATTGTTTTAAGAAAGATAAGATTAATTGTTAAAGATAATTTGTTACTAAGACTGTATGTATTAAGTGTCTGAAAATAAATGATTTTCAACCGACTTCCAAGAAAGGAGGAGGGTCTCAATTCGCCTGTATGTCTTTTTTTTTGTTTTGATTTCTTTTTTGTGTCTTTGTTACACGATATTTCGGAAAATTATGAATTGATTTTGAAAATTGTTGTTTCGTATGATAGAGGATACCTCATAGTTGGTCCCATTTAAATTTCATCGAAATCGGTTGAGTACTTCATTGAAAATTTCAAACTTTTGAAAAAATATGTTTGATTTCGGAAAATGTTTACGTTGATGATATTCTCAACTCGTTGATTATTATTTTATTTTATTTATTAGTTTCACATCATTCATAGTAACGTTTCTTTGCTCGCAACAGGCATGAACGCAAGTAACACGACGGCTCCGGATGTGTCGGAGACGGCGAGTGAGTCGGCTTGGAGCATCGACGTGTTGGCGTCCGATAGCGACCGGAATACTGAGGTAAACTTGTGAAGTGTAAAGAAGGAATAGTTTTGGGAAGTAATTCAATGCGGAATGAATTTAATCTATTTATAAATCTATAGATTTATATATAATAGTGTTACAATATTGAATAACAGGTAATATTCACCAACACACAATACATAGACAGCGGTCATAAACTATCTATTCGGAATTTGGGATTTTCTTTATACTCTGGCTACACTGAAAACCAGTGTCTTGGTGTTTCCTCACAACACCAAGATGTATACTGAGCTGTAGCCTATTGTAGCTGCAGTGCATGCATTGGTACAATCAATTATGTATTAAGATAAAGTTGTTATTAATTTTAAGTTTTATTTTTACTGGTGTAGAAAAGATTGTTATATTTTTAATTTTTCTGTATGTACTGATTATGCACTGTTTTTTACAATAAATTATTTTCATTCATTCATTCATTCAGTTTTAATTTTTTTTATTTCTTGCATTATTATTATCCTAAAATTTTTTATATCTTGCTTCCATGCTGGACTGGGAGCGAACGAAAAACATAGAATGTACCAGCTGCTTCTCTTCCCGGGCATACTGTAAAAGTTAGTTAAGGGACAGAGGTTTTATTTGCATTTTTGTGGGCGATAGGCTGACCCACTGTCACTGCAATAGCCTCTCTCCATCATTATAATACCTCATTTGTCAAACGTGACATCAGATGGTCTTATAACCACTGGTGTTCTGGCTACCCCATAAGGGATACAGGCGTGAAGTTATGTATGTATGTATGTAATTTCGTCATGCGACGAAAAAATTACATGCGGGGTTAAATGTTGGGTTTTTTACAGCTACAGATAATTTTTGACTGCCCTTATTGGTCACGTGCTATCTTACACGCTCATGAACTCAATTTTAATGCAATATAGCCGAACACTAAAAGCTATTCTCGTTATATGAAGTGTCGCGCGGTGTTTGTGAGAAATATAATGGCTCTTACTTTTGACATTTATTGCCAGAAGTGTTACAGTGTTACCTTAAAGTACTGGGTATTATTAATTGAATAATTTTAAATAATTTTTTCTGACACTCACACAACACTATCTAGCCCAAATTAAGTATCTTAAAGAACTTGTGTTATGGATACTAGATAACTGATATACTTAAGAAATATATAAGTAAACATTCATATTGAGTAAGTAAATACATATTTTGTAGTACAATAAACTTAAATAAACATATAAACATCCATGACTTGACGTCTAATATCTGTGTTCATCACACAAATATCCGTCGCCGCCGGGATTGGAACCCAGGACCTCTGGCATAGAAGGCAATGTATGTTACCGCTACACCAGCCGGTCGTCAACAATTATATTTATATTTAATTATATTTATTTTTAGGTGGACACAGATGATTGTGTGTCGGTAGCGGCTCGATCGGACACGTCATGGCCTCGACGGCCTTCCAACCAGGAGGAATCCACGCCCATTAAACAAGCCACACCGGTAACTAATTAACTTTGATTAATAATATACAGAAAAAAATCTTCTCGATCCCTTTTTTTTCTTGTTTTCTCCTTTCGAGGCTTTAATTACAAACGCTTAGGGACTTAAAAGACGTATTTTTATTTGCAGAATGGCAGCATAAGAAAGGCAGAGATAAACAGTCCTCGGCACACACCACGGCCGATGCTGCCTAATCGGTAAGTACTTTTACTTTATAACTATAATTTCCAAAAATCTATGATAAATAATTTACTATTATTATTAGGCGGAAAAGTTAAATTTTTAGGTGTTCGTATGACTAAATATAATGTTCTTTTTATTTGATAAAAGATAATATTAAATTAATATTGTCTTAAGTTTTCGCGATTCATACGATTAAATGAAACACTTTTTAACCGGATTTATCGCGTATATTTACATTTTAAATTTTGACTCGACGTTTCGGTGTCTTTGCAGACTCCGTGGTCACGAGCGACTGAGGTGTCAAGCGTCGAATTGATAGATTGAAAAAATAGATTGATGATGTAAAATCTTTTAATATTCTTTTAGTCAAAATTTAAAATGTAAATATACGCGATAAATCCGGTTAAAAAGTGTTTTATTTAATAATATTAAATTTCCAGATATAGGGAAAACTAAACTGGGACTAATAATTACATAATAACTGTAAGTAATAAAAGTAGAGGAGCTCAAAGCGTTTCAAATAAGCAATGAATCACTGATCTAACATAATAGTATTTACAACTTGGGGCCTCTTATTTTTACAAACATATTTTAGTTTTGATTAACCAAATTATTGGTTAAGCAGCTTGTTTAAACAAAGAATTGAGAATTTAAAGATTCAGTATTACAATCAGTAACTTAAAATCTTGGAAACGACCAAGTTACTTAACTAAGTTATAATAGTTGTCATGGATTTCCGCAAACTAACGCCTGATTCAATCAATTATAAAGTCTTGGATTTTCACTAGTATTTTTTCCTATTTGTAGGTCCGGTGGCGGCTACCTAAGTGCTACGGCGGCGTTGTGCCGCGGCGGCGAGTTGGACCTACCCGCCGATTGCAGGAAGAGTATACTCGTTAATGGATATCCGGTGAGTATTCTTCGGTGCCATAAATATACTACAGCCCATGAAATGCTATTATTGTGCGTTTATTGACTGAATCGGATTATCTAACTTGTTGGATATAATTAGAAAAATAATTGTAATAGGTTTAAAATGGAAATATTTGGTTGCGTATTACAAGGAAATATACATTTGGAACATCTGTAATGAAGCTCGGTATTCATTTTGGTTTGAGCTATTTTGAGTAATGAGTTGAGTGTTCGATAGTTGACGTGATCGACTTGTTTCTTTTTAATTTTTGCATGTACTATTGAAAAATGTTCCGGTGTTCCACCATTAAGGCTAAATTCACTTGCACTTTAATAACTAGGCAGTTCGGCCAATTTGGTAAACAAGATTTCGAGATCAAATCTTGTATTTTTATTTCAATAAAAAAAATTAAAGGAAACAAATCATTACATTTAAATGGTTTCACTGTTTAGGTACAATTTATTATTATAGTTTATTGTTATCATAACAAACATATTTTTAAATGGAAAGTTATGTTAAAAAAAGACATGGTTTTATCTCGAAATCTTGTTTAACAAATAAGACAATTTAAAAAAATGTAGTATTACCCCCTTATTCATATGAAATATCAAATTAAAATAGTTTATAAAATGTTTTGTTTCTTAAATGTTTTGCAAGCACACGGATGATTATGAGATATATGAGATCTATATTGTTTCATTGGCTGCAGAGAAAAGTAGGCGGAGCTTCGATCCAAAAGCCGTTTTAGGGCTAATTTTCTTAACTGGAACACCGGGACGGGAGGCGATTGTACGTTAACATGCTTTGTGGCTTTTAAAGAGAGCCTTTACAAGCGTATCATTAATCATCCATCGTAAATTCAGGATAGAAGCAAATTTAATATAATAACTACTAGTTGTAGTTGCTATGGTTACTTTCTCCCGAAATAACTGACTGATAAACAGGCGTTCCCTTTTATTTATGTGACTACTTTAATATAGACTTAATATTTAAAAAAGTTCTAATTCTATCTCGTTTTGTACAGGTAATGACATGCTTCGCCGCGTCGGCGCCAGAAAGCCCCAGCACGAGCGCGCCTCCAAACCTACCCAATGATGTGTTCGAATTTGTGCCTCAGAACGGGTAAGAGTATTAGAATGACCCTTGATTGAAGGTGTCGCAAGGGGGGCCTAACTACTATCAACAATGGGCATTGTTCATTTTTTTAAATTTATTTCATACGAAAAACCGTTTCGAGGAATTAGGTTTCTGATTAATTTAGTCGATTTAAATTATTTAAAAATATTGGGGTTTAAGAGATTTTTAACAAAATACATTTGACCTTTATTTAACCTTGATGACGTCATCAAAGGCATCAAATCGATCAAGTGTTATGCCTTAAAGCTGTTTAAAAAAAGTCAAACTAAACTCTATAGCTCTATGGTGGTTGTTTTGTTTTGTTTATATTTTAACGTAACCTCAACGTAACAAACTCAGCTTCTTTATTTTTCCCTGCGATTGATCTAAGTTTAATTAACAATTAAAATTTTAAGAATAATTATTTTAATTATAGATTATTTATACAAACTACAAAGAAAAGAAACAGAGGAAATAAAGGCAGTTAAGATTTGATTTGAATCAATGTTTGAAATGTTGGTTTGTTGTCTGTTGACAATCCATTGGGTGACAGTGACATAGCATGACTTTAGCACACAGACACAGCTAATGTTTTTTTTACTGACTGACACATGTTTATAAAGTTAATGCCACTGATGACGTCATCACGTACTAATTTCATAAAATCAATATAAATTAAACGACACAGTTAATAATAAAACTATTCAAATTGTTCTCTCAAAATAGGCTAAAGATTAATATAACATAATAAAAATAATAAGTAAAAAAAAGTGAACAATGCCCATTGTGTTAGTTATCAAACTTCATATAAAGCGATATGCATTATGACAGTAATAAAAGTAATAAAGAACCAGTATGACAGAACCATCGACATAGATAATGTTATTGAGTTGTATTAAATTTCAATGAGAGATAAATATCTTGATAAGATGATTTGAAGCAAATAAAGACCCACCTCAACACTATTATGAGACCGAGAGCTTTAAGTACGACCTTATTGTCACATTCCATTGAGGTTACATGCTGAATCAGATAAAAAGCTGAATTTTATAGTGTTATTTTTTTCATCTTAATGACTTGAAGTCAGATAAAGTACATGTTTTTGGCCATGTTAATAAAATATGGATTCATTCTATCACGCAAATTGTCTACCAACAAAATATCTCAAAAGTTTCAGTGCTTGTTGCCATTCTTTATAATGCCTACCATTACTGACGCCGACTATGTAAGTGTTGTTTATGAACTCAATTTTAAATCATTCAATAGCTAAATTCCGATTCTAAACCCACAGACCGACATCAGCTACAGAATCCACACTGGAAGGCAGTCGTCAATCGGACGCGACCAGCCAATGGGTAGACGACAGTTTCCCCCCGCGCCCCTCCACCTCCCGCGACTACGACGAAGCCGACCTTCCCTCCTCCGACGAAGGCCCCAACGAAGACCTCATCGCAAGAATGAACGCCGCTACGATATCTACTACACGCGTAGTCCATTCCGAGCTACGGACAAGCGTAGTAGTTTCTTCTAGAAGCGAACGGAAGCATTTGAATGAAGTTTCGATGAGTACGTTGTCGGTGAATAGTGTCGAGTCGGTGTCGGATCGTAGTTCATCGCAGGATGTGAATAGTGAGATAGTGACGGAGCGGAAAGTCAGTCCGCCGCCGAAGTCGTCGACGGGAGCCATTCCGAAAAGTATAAGCTTTGATTCCACGGCGGAGAAGTCGCAAAGGTAAGTCCATACTAACATTATGAAGATTTATTTGTTTAATAATAAACGATTTAAAAACTACTGCACCGTTAGAAAGTTTCATCTCCTATTTTTTTGAGAAATCCCCAGAAAAAATAATGATGCGTAACAATTCCAAGTCAAATCAATTACAAATACATATGTATACATGGTTAATTTCACAGGCGCATCAATGAGTTACATAAGTTATTAATTGTGTTACTGCAGAGATGACTCTGATGTTTAAAATTATAATACACCTAAATTCACAACGTAAGCTTTATTTATAGCTTCAGAACCTGAATAGTAAATTGACGTAATACGGTTGCTGTAGTCGTTAATTTTATGGTATGTTCGAAACTACGAACTGGCTTCAAAAATACAGTACAAAGAAAATACATACATAATTAAAGTTGTATCTTCTATTTTTTTTTTAATTTGATTAATTTTATAATATAAATGCATTCAGCATGGAATGTACAGTTTTTGTGTATGCTTTTCAGGCGCCGAATACTAGGGGAAGAGGGGCTAGTGGGCAACTTCGATGAAATCAAGAACAACATGAAGCGCTCGGGAGGAAACATTCTCAATAAAATCAAAATGTTCCGCCAAAAAGGACGCGGCAGCCAGCCAGCGCCTGCTGGTAAGTTTATTGAAATAATGTTCTATTTTATATATTAAATTCATTTAGCATTATTAATACTACTTTGATGGGTGACCGCCGATCGTTTATTTCTCACGGCGACTTCCGTGCTTCGGAGGGCACGTTAAGCAGTCGGTCCCGGGTGCTGTATACTTGTATACAGTAGTCGTTAGGGTTTGTTAGAAGCCATTACGGCGCCCTGAAAATTCTGACATCCACCACCCAGCACTGGGCCAGCTTGGTGGATTATGGCCTATACCTCCTCGTCACCCAGGGGAGAGACTCATAGCCCTGCAGTGGGCTCATTACAAAGAGTTGTGGTGATGATGGTGATGAGCATTATTAATAGACTGAACCTCTTTTTAATTTAACTTTTAAAAGAGCAGATTCTCAGTTCGCCTGTTTTTATTTTGTATATTTTTAACTCGATTATTTCGTAAATTAATCATTGCTTTGGATGATTCTTTGTGGTCCTATAAAAATTTCATCAAAATGGCAACCTCTTCACATCAATCCCAACAATATTTGTTCTACGACTTTTTACAAAACACAAAAAAAGAAAAACAAAAAAATTTTTGCTCCCTCTGTTATTTATTACTCTGTATTTTGAGCGTCACCCCGCAACCCCGTGAGCCGCTGCATGTAGCGTGACGCAAGGTACATGGCATCAGTTTAAATAGAGTAACGCCAGTTTAGAGACAATAAATATTTTTGTATGGGATGGAATGTTTTTGAGATTGAAGTGAAGAGGCTGCCTGCAAGAGGTGATGCACAAATTAAAATTAACCCTGTATATGTGAACATTGATGTTCTTTTGGCAAAAAGTTGGAAATATAATATCTGCGAACAGTTTTCATTTGCTATAAATCTCAGCCGACGTGAGCGACAATGAGACAGAATATGCAATCGAAAGCGTTTATCGTTTGTTTTTTAGTTTTGCAAAATACTGCTGCAATATAACAAGTTCAACTCTACGTTTATGCCTGAGGCTTATTGATTCTACAAGCTCTTCAGGGGCTGAACTTAGTCATACAAATTAAAGCATAAAGTGAATTATAGAAGACAATTTTTTACCAGAATCAAAACTTGTACAAAAGAAAACTGCATTCAGGACAACCTGTGGTTGAATCTCTTCCGGGCAAACTTTATTTATCGATATTGTATGAACTTTATCGATACGTTTGTTTACAAATGTTCGTATAGTTCGGTTGCAAGTTTTAATACCAATGCCGTACGACAAGTGTAAATTAATTTGTGAATTTTTAAATTTTCCTTAAATAATCAACCCTAAAAACAGCTGTTAGCTTTTGATGAAATCTATTCGATAACAGATGGAGTAAAATAAAGTAATGGGTAACTAAGACAGATACTACCAAGTTCAGCCGGTGCGGGAAAGGTCATAAGGTCACTGACTGCGGCGCAAGTCTTGTTTTAGCTTATAGGTTGACTAGGGTTATCAAAATATTTTGTTGTAGAATAATTAAAAAAGTCTATACCAGCACTGATCATGCTTATTTTTTTTACTGTATGTTCAACGTATGGTATAGAAGCTGACCCTTAAGTTTTATCTCTCCATTTTGTTACACGTTGTATAAAAAATGTTGTATTGTTAAATAATTGTAAAATAGACAAATTACGCCTTTGCTGTAAATGTAATTGGCAATCGGCTCCATACTATGTTCATAAAATCATGAATCGATAAAGTTCTGTGATCGCGCTGCTTGCCTATAACTAAAGTGATAGTATAAATTACCGATATTATTTTCAGCAGAAGTCAAATTGCCCGAAGAGCCACCAGTTCGAGACGACCAATACCGCGAAGAGGATAGCTCTGAAGAAATACTCGCCAAGTACCGGCGCGGTGTCGAGAGCAACAAGGCCAAGAGCTCGCAGCGACGACCGCTACTGCCGACACACAGGTAAACATACTATAATATTCGACTTAAAAACTAAACATTTCAACAAAATAAAAATGACAATTAGGGCGGCATTATATGCTTAAATTATAGAGCTTAAATCGATTTCTTCCAGGCAACCCAATGCTAAAATATATCACTTCGTTAATAATTAGAAGAAATGGAACTACTGTATCCTATAATAAAGCAGGAATCAGATCTTTTCTGCGACTAACCACCTCAGACATACATCTACATAGATAACGCAAGTGTCACGATTTGTATTGAAAACTAGCGTGCCGACTTTTTATCACCTTTTGTGACGTCACACCCGATATTTATTGCTTGAAAATTCAAACCGATTCAAAGACACCGATGCCGCCGATGAAATCGATTATGTTAAGAACGATATCGACATTGTGAAATCGATTTTCTAACAGACTTACTAGACGCTTGGTCTGGTTCGGACACGCGAAGTACATGCATTAGCGTTGTCTATGTAGATGTATGTCTGTGGTTGCCTCCATGGTTGTGACTGCCAAAATGTGGAAATCTCTAAATAAATAGAAAACATACCTAACGAATTTTCCCTGATAGTTAATAAATAAAATAAATATTCAAACTAACTCACCATTCACCAACCATGTGACAAAGTAAGATTGTGTTATAGAGACTACATAGAATAGGCTATATTGTGCATAATCCATGCTGGATATCTAAGTATACTCCTTTTACCGAAACATTTAAGAACAGTTCGTTTCATCTTTGTAACGAATTCAATTCAATTCAAATACTTTATTGCCATTTGCATAGAATGGAGAAATATTAACATACAATAATATACAAAATAACATTAAATGTGCCAGTTTAGGCGGCCTTATCACTTCTAAGCGATCTCTACCAGGCAACCCCATCTTAAACGAAATCTTATGAATTAAATTATTTTATTCATAAGATTTCGATATATCTTATGAATTAAATTATTTATATTTGACAACCACATTGATGCAATTATCACTAAAGCTAGCAAGGCCCTGGGATTTGTCATTCGCATGTCGTCAGAGTTTTATGATGTGAAAACAATTAAAATATTGTACTGCGCTTTCGTGCGCAGCAACCTAGAATATGCATCACAAGTATGGAACCCTCAGTATGATACTTATATAGCTAGGATTGAACGTATTCAGAACAAATTTTTAAGACACGTTCAATATAAATGTGGTAGGTACTGTCATGGTTACGAAGAGAGGTGTAAAAATTTTCACTTCCTTCCTCTTTATAAACGCAGGGAAATGGCCGACATCGCACTCCTAATGAAAGTGTTCCAGGGCAGCATTGATTGTCCCGAATTATTGACAATGCTAAGTTTAAACACCCCGAAAAAAGTTACTCGTCATACTAATTTATTATATGCACCTTTGGTTAAAAGTAATTACCGAAAAAACTCATTCGCAATAAGAGCTTCACAAGCATTCAATGTTGTAAATTCAAATAAATTTGACATCGACTTGTTTTGCACTAGCATCCGTTCTTTTAAAAAAACATATAATAATTACTTTTTTAATAACTCCTGAACCTTCCTGCATTAGTGGCCTATGCAATGTAATTGTTTTTTGTTGTTCTGTTTTTAAATTTTGTATTAGTACTGTAAACGTATGTAATTTCTAATGTACAACCTATAAGTACTTTGGTGATCTACGTAATGTAATTGTTTTTCTTTTTCTCATTCCTTTGTACTATATGTGGAAGCCTATAATTGGCCTCATTTAAAATTATTTATTTCATATAATATTTTTGTAAATAGCCGTAAGTTTCCCTAAAAATGTAAAATAAAATAAATAAAATAAAAACATGAAAATGACATTATCAATATTTTTTATAAATAATACTAATTAACATAAATAAATAGGTATAGTAATATAATATAAAATACTATACAATTTAATAAATACATAGATAGATATATATATATAGATATACTTGGATATATAACAATAGAAATACTTAAATACATTAAATTAACATAAATATATAAATATACATGTAGGTAAACAAATATATATTCTATTTGATATGAAACAAGTTTAAGGCGCTTTGCACACGTAGCAACTTAAGTTTACAAAACTGACAACTTAGTTGAGGCAACCATCAACTTTTTTAGAAATTGCCACTTGCTACAACTAGAGAATCTGCAATTGATGCAACTGGTAACCTGGTTGAAGCAACTATCAATTTTTGTAAATGTTCTAAAGGTTTCCAGTTGCAGCAACCACAAATTGGCATTTACGGTTGTCGCAATTTTATGTGAACCTGGTTTGTTAGGTGAGTCCACACAGTATTACGATGGACACCGGAGAGACAGCACTCGTTTACATTATATTACGTCGGCGTCGCCGACACGCTGGCAACTACAACAAATTATTCGCAGCAATCGTCGGTTTTGGATTCATCCCTTCTTGCACGATAGGACTAGATTTATTAACATTTATGAGCTTCAGAAACATAATGACAAGTTTAAACAATATTTTAAAATGTCTGTTTACATATTTAATAAGTTACTGGAAAGTGATTTAAAACGGCAGGATACAGTGATGAGGGAATGTATATACCCCAAAGAACGACTTGCTATTGCTGATTTTAGAAACTTTTGTTAGCTGCGATTGTCAATTGATAAAACCAGCAACTTAATCAAAGTTGCTAATTGCAAGTTGCTGCAATCAGAAACTAACTCCTGACTAGAATTGCTGTGTACGCAATTCCATTGTAATAGTATATGAACAGAGAGATGTCAGTTGTCGGTTGTCGCAACAAGGCGCATGAAGTTTATCGTCTGCTAAGCGCCTAAGAGATAGAAGTTTTTCAAATGTTATACGAATGTTAGTGACCATGATAGTTTAAAAACTTTTATATAATCTCATTCGGTAATGTTCTAATTATGAAATGAAATACAGACTTTTATTGGCATATTTTATTTACATACTTCTATAAGAAAATTAAAAAAAGTAAATTAAAGCATTATTCTCTTAACAAAACAATGCTTTAAAACATTTTTGTTAGTGTATGCAACTGCATATAATTATGTATTAAAACACTCGTGTAATCTTAATTTGTAATCAAAAAACTACACTCATGTTTTAATACCCTCTATTATATGACAGTTGCATAAACTACTAAAACCACACAGTTCATTAGGAAAAAAATGTGTAAGAATCGTTCCCTACTTATACCGTACATTTATACCATTATTTACTACATTGTTGCAGTCATGAAGGGGTGGTGGACTTGAACGATCCGGAAGTGTTCAACAGTATGAAAAGGAAGCTCCGAGTAGTGCTCTCCAATCCAGACTTGCATTCTATGGAGTATGTGCCTAATGTAAGTTGTTTTAATTCTAGAAAAGACTCATTACTACAAATATTTACAAAGTTTAAAGGAATTGGTTTTTTTTTTTTAATTTCTTAAAATCAATTTTACATTTGTTTAAATAGTACTTTCTCGAGAGCAAGGATACTTACAACATTTCTTTTAAAGCAGCAAACTTGCCAGAATGTTTTTAATTTATATCTTGTTAAAAAAACTACTTACTTCTATGCTGGACTGGGAGCGAATGAAAAACATAGAATGTGCCAGCTGCTTCTCTTCCCGGGCATACTGAAGTCAGTTAAGGGACCGAGTTATGGGAGGCTTTTATTGTGGGCGATAGGCTGACCCCCTGTCACTGCAATAGTCTCTCTTCACTATTATAATGCCTCCAAATTTGTCAAACGTGACATGACGAACGCTTGCCATGCTTGCCAAACGACGCCGACGTGAATTTGGTGTGATTTTGATGACTATTTATTTATTATAAAGAGACCAACAGCAAAAATTAAAAGTGTAGGAAACATTATCTGCTTCACAGTTCAAATCAAATTAATACAATGGAGCCCTATTTGTGCCGTTGAGTTCAGTCCAATGTTGACACGTGCGCTACATTGTTACAGCGTTGGACGAGCGCGTCCCTCGTGGAGTTCGTCCGCGTGTGCGGCGCGCGCGGCGGCGGCGCGGCGGCGCGCGAGCTGGCGCGTGCGCTGGCGACGGGCGGCGGCGCGCGACTGGCGGCGTCGCTGCGCGCCGACCTGGCCGCACGCCGCCCCTACGCCGCGCACCTCGCCGCCGCGCGCCAGGCGCTCACGCATGCGCTGCACGCGCACCACACGTGAGTACTTTACTGCAGCGGCCGGCAACAGAGGCATTCATGGAGTACGAGTGGATGTGGCCCGAGCCACACATACGTTAGTCCATCAATGCCTAGTTGCAGCCAAGGCTTGTTTAGTACTTTTCTCAAATAATGCGCGGGAATTTAACTGAGTACTACAATTCAGAACTTCAAAACTAAGGTGATAATATTATCTTTATACATTCACATACATAACAAAAAGGAACTATATGGACCGTAAACATTACTCTTTACATAAATTCGAAAAATTAATCCTTTCATTCGTTCGGTAACAAAAGAAGGAAAACATTGTAGAAGTATTTGAACTTAAATAGGTTTGTAGATATACAGTAATTTCATTTTCCATTACTAATACTGTCCTCAGTATCACTTACATTACATTTTCTGTTACCAGGCAAATCTCAGTGGTGCAGTCGGAGTGCGGAAGCTGCGTGCGCATCGCGGGCGCCGCGCGCGTGCTGCAGCAGCTGGAGCGGAGCAACGCGCTCAAGCGGCTCGCGCGGCAACAGCGCGCCGGCGACGACCCCGCCGCGCACGGTGAGTGCTTGTAGAGACTGCCGCGCGTGCTGCAGCAGCTGGAGCGGAGCAACGCGCTCAAGCGGCTCGCGCGGCAACAGCGCGCCGGCGACGACCCCGCCGCGCACGGTGAGTGCTTGTAGAGACTGCCGCGCGTGCTGCAGCAGCTGGAGCGGAGCAACGCGCTCAAGCGGCTCGCGCGGCAACAGCGCGCCGGCGACGACCCCGCCGCGCACGGTGAGTGCTTGTAGAGACTGCCGCGCGTGCTGCAGCAGCTGGAGCGGAGCAACGCGCTCAAGCGGCTCGCGCGGCAACAGCGCGCCGGCGACGACCCCGCCGCGCACGGTGAGTGCTTGTAGAGACTGCCGCGCGTGCTGCAGCAGCTGGAGCGGAGCAACGCGCTCAAGCGGCTCGCGCGGCAACAGCGCGCCGGCGACGACCCCGCCGCGCACGGTGAGTGCTTGTAGAGACTGCCGCGCGTGCTGCAGCAGCTGGAGCGGAGCAACGCGCTCAAGCGGCTCGCGCGGCAACAGCGCGCCGGCGACGACCCCGCCGCGCACGGTGAGTGCTTGTAGAGACTGCCGCGCGTGCTGCAGCAGCTGGAGCGGAGCAACGCGCTCAAGCGGCTCGCGCGGCAACAGCGCGCCGGCGACGACCCCGCCGCGCACGGTGAGTGCTTGTAGAGACTGCCGCGCGTGCTGCAGCAGCTGGAGCGGAGCAACGCGCTCAAGCGGCTCGCGCGGCAACAGCGCGCCGGCGACGACCCCGCCGCGCACGGTAAACACCTGCGACCATCCACTAAGTGTACAGACGATGTTTTATCATGTATAGACCTGTGTCATACTTGATACTTGATCTATCGAACAGAATCGTGCAATCAACTAAGCCATAGCACACATAACAATCTAATAACTTAAATTATTAGATTTGCAGCCAACTTTTGCCTATGTCTTCGGAGGCCAATTATGGCTCGCACGAATTTTGGACTAAGTAAGGTTTAAATTAAATTGTTGAATCTGCGGTCTGACGGTAATCATGGGACGCGTTATAGTTTTTTTATACGTTCCAATAAATATCTCAGGAATGCCTGCAAAATTGCTTACGTTGCCTCGACATAATTAACATCCTTTTTTATTAATAGGTGGTGAATTGATGGATGAGAAAGCTACAAGACTGACTGCCTGTATAAAGGCAATTACTTCCGAAGTGAAGGCAGATCCTGCTTGGGAAGGTAAGAATTCTTTTTTTTTTTTTATATTGTAAGGATAGGACGTTTGTCTTCCATGCCACCTGATGGAAAGTGCGCATGAAGACATGGTGTTACACGTCCATCCACGAGAAACCTATTCACTCGACACTTAAAAGTTCCAGGACTGTAGTGGTCAGGAAAAACAGACGCAGGCAGATTGTTCCACTCCTTGGCAATCCGTACAAAAAAGGAACTATCGAAGCGTTTTGTTCGACTTCTTGGTAAATCCACTATATAGGGATGGAAGTTCTGTCTGCGTCTGGTAGTCCGGTGGTAAAAAGGGGTGGGTTCAATTTGGTCAAAAAGAGCACTCGCACACTCACCAAAATGTAGCCGATAAAATACTGTCAAGAAAGTTGAAGTTGAAAGTTCATTGAAAGTTGTAAGTTTCGAGTTACGTTATGCCGTTCAAAATAATGTCCTCAATTACTTATAATTTAAATGGGCAAACAGCCTTACGTTTTGGCGGAATTTCGTTGATCTAGTTTGCTATGTCTTTGCAGGTTGTGAGAAAATAAAAAGTCAAGTTTCTTAATAAGGTCTATATAAAGTGGTCTGAATGTTAGAAACTTTTATTTGTTAAAATGTAAAAGATGACCTCATTTTTTTTTTCTTTTTAATGAAATAATGAAACGGATTTTTTTCACTTGGAGTTGTCGATATTTCGGCATTATTTCAAGCGCCATTATCATGAATTATACTGTAATGGCAATATCCCGTTTCCTAAGTAAATGACCATAATGGCTTTAAAACCTTTTTTTTTAAACTTACTGATATATCGGCGCAGGTGCTTCAGCAACTCTGCTAGAAACGGCGGAGATCACGGTGGAGCGAGCGGCCTTCGCCAGGATATACCTGCATGTGCTGTTCCCCAACGGAGACGGAGATATCGCCAGAGACCAGTGAGTTCATTTACTTTATTTATACCCGTTTCATATTAACCAGATTTTTTTTTATAAAATATGAATGGGACGTTTGTCTTCCATGACACCTGATGTTAAGTGAACATGAAGACTTAGGTGGTACACGTCCATCCACGAGAAACCTATTCACTCGACGCTTAAGAGTACTAGGACAATACTGGTCAGGGAAAATAGACGCAGGCAGTTCGTTCCAAACCTTGGCGACCCGTATCAAAAAGGAACTGTCAAAGCGCTTAGTTTGACTTTTAGGATCGACATAAATTAAAGTATAAGACAAAACATAGCAACTGTCTTCGAAAACTGTGCACAGCCGTATTTCTGTATGCTGACGCAGCGTTGTCATAAAGCTTTGTTCTTTTACAATAGGAGCTGTAATATGAGAACGAAGTAAAATCATGTTCTTATTCAAAAAAAAAACTCAAAAAAAATCTTTATTTCGTAAGTATTTAAATACATTTGAAATAAGTCAAACAATTTACAAATTGAACTGAATCTTACACCACTTCGGAAAGTCGATCTGTTGAGAAGAAGTGGCAAGAAACTCAACAGCAATCATCTTTTAAAAATAAGTGAAAAGAATTTTTTTCTGAATGTTATGTTTAGGAACAAAGAAGCACTGTCGTTAATAGTCGAGGCCAATTGATTATTTTCGATTATCCGCAGTCGCAGATCATTTTTATCAAGTTTACGTATGTTTTATTGACATACATGAATAATTAAAAAAAAGGTGAACACACATTCAGAAAAAATGCGTAAAAAATTTGATGAAATGGCAACGAAATTTATGAAAGAATTTGGGATTTTCTTCTAAAGTTTTCGAAAAGTATAAAAGTCTACGCCATTTTCATATGGCTGAGAATCTTTTTGGGAAGGGTGACGTTGGTTAAATAAAACGAAAATTAGTTTCACTGAGTCATATTTCATAGTTCATAAATCACAATCATTTAACACGCATAAGGTAGATACTCGTACAATTAGTCCTAATCGATACGTAGTGGTAAGGGAACCTAGTTAGACGGTGCTCCGCAGACGACTAGCGGCTATACCGCTCGATACATTCGTTTAGGGTTTGCTGACTTTGCTTACAATGTATGACCGCTACAATGTCATCAGGACGCAACGATTTTCTTACAGTATTACATCCTCACCAACTCCAGTTAACGAGTTATCCATTCATTACGACAGACCCTGTATATCTACATGGATGATCTCATGCTGTTAGATAGATTTTATCAATATGGAGTTTGATTGGACAAGTGTGCGGTTGTTCATGTGGAAAGGGGAAGGATTACTCGTTCTCAGTGTGTTGACGTAGGTCCCGTTAATCTGAAAGCTCTTTCGCATCTCAATAAGATCCGAGCGTTTAACTGAGGCTGTATATAATAATAATAATAAAAATAATTTATTGACACAATTTGAACACATTACATGGAAATTAACAGAAAAAAAATATATATATGCGTTTGAAAAAATATATAATAATAATGGGCATTTTCAGCATGAATGTTGCCGTGAGGCAGCGCTGTTTTCCAAAATACCCTTTGCTTGGTGCCTCATTTATTAGATAGTCTATTATTAGATAGATAGTCTATCTATATATTTATACAAAAATAATTTTAATTTAATTTAATTTTCAATATTTATACAAAAAAAAAAGTTTACAAAATTGACTGTAATTGATTTAAATCATATCGATACACTAAATAATAGCTTGTTAATAATAAACTTAAAATTAGATGTCAAATTAATGAAGAAAAAGAAAAATGCTCTATTGACATAAGACAGAGAAAAGTAATACATACGTTTTAAATTAATTATCATGATAATATGTCTCAGAGAGGAAAAAAAATAAAAATAATAATAATAACAAAAAAATAACATGTATAATAGAAAATGTCTTGTTAAGGCTGAAACGCTGTGCATACTTCATTGAAAAATAACTTTTGGGCATCTTTATCGTTAATTTGGTCTTCCAACATAGATATTCTTAATTTTATCTTAAAACTTTGGACAAGTGAGCTCGGTAAGGAGGGGGCAGATCATTCCAGATCTTGGCCGCACGGTACCTGAAACTACCCATATAAGCGCTGCTACAATGCTTACTAACTGGGAGCACCATTTTATTTTCATTACATACTCTGGCCTTATTTTCCCGGGATTCATGGAGGTGTGGAAGCAGAGGCCTTCTTAGCGACAAAACCTTGCACAATCGAGAGATATGTAGCCCGAGCCTATTTCATAGCGAAGGTGGAAGTGGGAATGCATAGAGAGGTCATAGCATGTGAGAAAAGATCCACTTCACCCAACCTTCGAGACGTAGCAGATACCTGCAGCGGTACTAAGCTTTCTTATTGTGAGAATGAAATTCACCAGATACACTAGGAACCCATATTTTTCCTATATCGCCGCCTTTGTTTACATTGAATGTTCCATTAGCATAATTATTTGTGCACTAATCTTTTCATAAATATCGAATAAAAATTTAATTATTACAATTAAAATCCTCTGTTTAAGAAGTTAGCTTTGACATAAAAGACGATGACCCAAAATTATAGTTCAATTTTTTTCAAATGATTTTCTTGAAAAATCAAAACAATCTTAGTTACTTCGTAGGGTATTTTCATACCTTAAGAAGTAACTTTTGCACAACGTAAACGTAAAGTGTGATTGAGATTGAGATAATTTCTTGCAAATCTTTCGCGTAATGGAAAAACTGGAACTGTCACGAAAATCATTTGGAAACAATTTAACTTTATAGTTCGGCCGTTCAGAGAATGCGTTCCTGACACATCGCGATTGAACTGACGACGTAACTTTGTAATGGCGTTGCAGTTACGATAAAAAATATTTTTGCTGGTTGTTTACCGTTTTAACAATTGATGAGCATTAAAACTACATTATTATATCAATAATAAATGAATTTTATGATTTTGTGCCAAACTGAGTGTCAAACAACTTGGTAAACAATATTTTTCAAAATCTATACTGCGCTATTACAAGGTTATGTCAAAGCTTTATATTTGTAGTGCTGTGCTAACAATAACAGGCTATAACAGTATCGTAATCTGTTCTTAAACAGGTATACTTTATGAAATAATACGTTTTGTTTTTCTTTTTAAGAATTTGAAAATAATGGACTATAATAACTTTTATTAAATTAAAAAATAAAACTATGACCAAACCGAATGCGCGAAAAAAAGTTGGTTACAAGCAAAAGGCATTGACGCAAATATGCAGATGCTAAAAGCAGAGCTAATTAAATTAGTTACAGAAAATAAAGTGGCAAATACGAAATCGATGAACTGGCTCTGGAGTACGGTCATCGCGTTCTAAGAATTCCATCGTATCATTGCCAATATAACGCGATTGAGATAATCTGGGCTCAAATAAAAGGTTACGCCGCCCGCCACTATACTTCCCCGCCATTCAGCACGAAAAAGATGATGACCCTATTAAAAGAAGCCTGCGGGGAAGTCACTAGAGATGACTGGGCAAAGATTGTTGAAAGACTAAAAACCTGATTATGGAACATTTTGACCGATATATCAGGATTGATTCTGTTATTGATAATAAAATAATTATACATGTAGGCGAAGATGATGATGAAGACACTACCTCCTCAAGCGAATCGGAGTCTGATTAATATTCTGTACGCACATTCAATTCAATTTACTTTATTGCATAGAAATACAGATTGTAACTTTGTAACAAAAAATAAATAAAACAATTTTATTATATTTATATTACCTTTTTTTGGTTTCCACTTAAATTACTAAAATATAAATTTTAAATGATTCTGCCAATTTAAAACGAAAATAATCTTAAAAATACGCGGCGTTTCATTTTGGAGGAACGGCAACGAACTCAGTGTTATGTTGTGCCCATCACTAGTCGTGACTAACTGATAGGTGTCAGGAACGCATTCTCTGAACGGCCGAACTATAGTTACTTTAATGTCAAAATAAAGGTAATGTTTTGTAACATTGGCAGGGTGCTGAGCGAGCACATCCGGCGGCTGGCGAGTTGCACGTCGCCCGCGTCGCTGGGCGTGGCGCCGCGACACGCGTGGGGCGCACCCTATGCGCGCGCGCAGGCCGCGCTCGCCCGCCTGCCCGTCGCGCGCGCGCCCCGGGACAAGGTAAACACACACAACCGCGCCACGCGTGGGGCGCGCCCTATGCGCGCGCGCAGGCCGCGCTCGCCCGCCTGCCCGTCGCGCGCGTGCCCCGGGACAAGGTAAACACACACAACCGCGCCACGCGTGGGGCGCGCCCTATGCGCGCGCGCAGGCCGCGCTCGCCCGCCTGCCCGTCGCTCGCGCGCCCCGGGACAAGGTAAACACACACACCCGCGCCACGCGTGGGGCGCGCCCTATGCGCGCGCGCAGGCCGCGCTCGCCCGCCTGCCCGTCGCGCGCGCGCCCCGGGACAAGGTAAACACACACAACCGCGCCACGCGTGGGGCGCGCCCTATGCGCGCGCGCAGGCCGCGCTCGCCCGCCTGCCCGTCGCTCGCGCGCCCCGGGACAAGGTAAACACACACACCCGCGCCACGCGTGGGGCGCGCCCTATGCGCGCGCGCAGGCCGCGCTCGCCCGCCTGCCCGTCGCGCGCGCGCCCCGGGACAAGGTAAACACACACAACCGCGCCACGCGTGGGGCGCGCCCTATGCGCGCGCGCAGGCCGCGCTCGCCCGCCTGCCCGTCGCGCGCGTGCCCCGGGACAAGGTAAACACACACAACCGCGCCACGCGTGGGGCGCGCCCTATGCGCGCGCGCAGGCCGCGCTCGCCCGCCTGCCCGTCGCTCGCGCGCCCCGGGACAAGGTAAACACACACACCCGCGCCACGCGTGGGGCGCGCCCTATGCGCGCGCGCAGGCCGCGCTCGCCCGCCTGCCCGTCGCGCGCGCGCCCCGGGACAAGGTAAACACACACACCCGCGCCACGCGTGGGGCGCGCCCTATGCGCGCGCGCAGGCCGCGCTCGCCCGCCTGCCCGTCGCGCGCGCGCCCCGGGACAAGGTAAACACACACACCCGCTTTGAGGGTACGATGATTTGATGTGACTTTTGGCTCAAGTGTTCATCGCACATACTCATGACTCTAACATGCCCCATACAGACTCCATAATATATAGAAAATGACAAACCTTTCAATTCCCATACGAAAACCAGGGCCATATTTAGAGATCACTTCCGACTTTTCCTTATGTCAGCCAAATAAAGTATATTTTTGGTTGTGTTGTAAGAAAATATATAAGACTGACACTTGTCAAATGTCAGTCTTATATATTTATGGCAGCTATTAATGGCGGGTTTCAATATTAAATTGACTGGCATGAGGTACAAAACTGGTAGAAAAAAAAAATGCGTTTCACAATATCTATTACCTACCAGCTGTAAGTTCTCAAATTTGGCATGGGCCCTCTTTACATGGCGTTCTTCCAAGAAACTAGACGATACGTGATTTATAGAATATTACGCATTCGCAAATTATTTGTATGATATTTGAACGAAATAAATGTATAATCTTATTCAATTTATTCTTGATATGTTCTGGTATTCGATAAATATATTATAATATATTTTTAGAGCTTTTTGTTAATAATTGCTTTTAATTCCTTACGTAAAATGAAACGCTTATCCTTTGACTTATTTTGCCATTTGTTAAATCACATTTTTATGACGTCAAAGTAAATATTAGAAGATAAATTATGTCATTCAATAATACTCGTCCTTTTTTTCAAAAACAGTTTATAAATAAGTTAGAAAGAGAAAACTGGATTATTGATATGCTCATAGATATTTGATAGGATATTAAGTTAAATTAATAAATTGTTACGTCGTTGGCTAGATAAAAATTACTTATTCTGTAATTGGTCATATGTAATGAAAACTTAAGTCTCTATTTTTTTTTATAAGTAACTAAACCCGCGTTTGACCTCAATCTCACCTGATGGTAAGTGACGATGAGGTCGAAGATGAAAGCACACGGGTTTAGGAAGGAACTGGCTCTTTATACAATATTGCCGGAACACATTACCGCCGGAGCGGTAACATTTGGCGGCAGACTTTATATAAAGGGTGGTCGCTAGCCAGGCGGACCCAGAAGGGATCCTACCACCATGCAAAATTAGCCGCAACAGGCCGCCATGCCACCTTTACCTCATTGGTTTAAATTAATAACTGGTTACGTCGTCGTTGGCTACATAAAATGACCTATTTTGTAAATGGTAAAATGTAACCTAGCAACCCATTACAGTCAAACAGTTCGTAAGCAGTGGTTTAGATGTCAAGATTTTGAATATAGAAAGGCATTTTGGTAGTGAATTCTACTATTCTAATTTTATTATTCTATCGGCAAAACGAACAGTTTTCATGATATTGAAATCCGCCATACTCCACTTTAGAATGATGCGTTAACATTGGTGTGGTGTACGTTGCAGATAACGTGCGTGCTGAACTGCGTGCGCGCGATAATGGCGGTGTTGTCGCTCAGCGACGGCGCGCCGCCCGCCGCCGACGACCTCACGCCCGTGCTCATCTACGTCATCATCCGCGTGAGTATCGCTGCAGAAACCCGTGAGCTACCGTTCATTACCCAAATTTATGGGTAATTTTTATAATATAAAAATGCTATTATCAACAGTTAAATATCTGACAGCGACAACGAAAAAAGATATAGGATTTTCTTTCTTTCTTTCTTAACGGACTTCAAAAAGGAGGTTATCAATTTCACCCGTATGTATGTAATTTCAGAATTGCCCAGTTTTCGTATATGTTAGTCTATATCAACGTCTGAACAAATGTGCCAAATTTCAATAGTGTATGCATGTTTTTATGTTTGTATTTTTTTACTTTTACCAAGCGAACTATCGCTTTTATAATCTATCGGTTTTACCCGCGTAACTTTTGATCCCGAAATTCCCACGCGGTAAGTAATAAAATATAGCCTATAACCTTCCTCAAGAGTTGGGCTACCAAATGCAAAAAGAATTTTTCAAATCCCACTTGTAGTTTCTGAGATTATCGCGTTAAAACAAACAAAAAAAAAACTCTTCAGCTTTATACAATGTGTCCCAGTGCAAAGTGACCGCCCGGCGTTATATGAATATGTGAACAAAATAATGAATAACTATCATAAAACTAGAGGTCCTATTAGTTTGTTTTTTTTACGGGGATTTCAACTTTTTTTGTGGAGTTTCTTGACTTGGTTCAGAATTTTTCAAATTACTCAAATGTTTTTACAGAAATTTAGTTTTTTTTTTTATTTAGTAAGTGGTATCAATGGTTATCGTCACAAGATATTAAACTTGTCCTAAATTAAAAAGATCATTTTAAAAATAATAAAGTAACTATAAAATAAACTTAATAACAATATTGGTACTGGCCTACTTTTTTTTATGAGAAGTACTTTTCTTTATAAGAATATTATTAAAATGATAGGCAACTAGTATTAATCACGTTTAAAAATACAACAACAAAATACAATAATTATTTTTATTCATTGCATCAAAAATCAGAATCCAGCTATTCTATATGGAATGAATCGTCTGAGTCACTGGTATCACTGTTCCCTACATTGATTATGAAACTTTCAATTTTTTTATTTTTTATTCATTTTCAAATACGAAAATTCCAAAATCTCAATTACCATAATCAACGAATGCCGAGCATTAAAAAAAACCGAGTTCACGTCAACACTTTGGCCGACTAACAATATCATCCACGTAAACATTCTCCTAAATCATATATATTGTTTCAAAAATTTGAGATTTTCAATGAATTACTCAAGCGATTTCGATGAAATTTATATGGGACCAACTATGGAGTATCCTCTATCATACATATTAAGAATTTTTAAAATCGATGCATAATTGTCTGAGATATTGTGAAACAAAGACAAAAAAAATATACAGACGAATTGAGAACCTCCTCCTTTTTTGGAAGTCGGTTGAAAACCACCAACAACCGTTCGATTGACAACAGTGACATCAGAAAAACGACTTTGACATTCATGCTAGTACTGCCATATAAAAAGTTTGCAAAAAAAGCCAGTGTCTACTTTCGTTAGCCAGACTCTAAATCATTCCACAAATAACTAAGTAAAGAGTTGTTCAATGAAATGTTAGTAGGTTTTTTTTTTTAAATAAATATAAATAAACATTTCTGACACTCACACAACATTATCTAGCCCAAATTAAGTTTCTTAAAGAACTTGTGTTATGGGTACTAGATAACTGATATACTTAAGAAATATATACACATACATGTTGAATAAATACATATTTTTTTTAGAATAAACTTAAAAAAACATATAAACATCCATGACTTAACAACTAATATCTGTGTTCATCACAGAAATATCCGCCGCCGCCGGTATTCGAACCCAGGACCTCTGGCATAGAAGGCAACATATGTTACCGTTACACCAGCCGGTCGTCATATAGTAGGATTTGTATAGAATAAGTAACAGCGTCGCACAGTTAGCAGAACAAACCGCTGCCCTCAGGTGAACCCGCCATCGCTGCTATCCACACAAGAGCTAGTGGGCGCTCTGGGCGGCGCGGCGCTGGCCGGCGAGGCGCTGTACTGGTGGACGCAGTTCTGTTCCGCCGTCGCCTACATCAAGACCATGGACTACGCCGTGCAGGACTCGTAGCAGGTAACCGCGTAGCAGGTGGAACTCGACTGACCAGAAATAAAGCTACAAATTTTCAGATTCCTCCCTCTATCGTGCTTTAATATTTATTTGTTTATTTATTTCTTGGCACAATAACAAACTGTAAACCTTATTACTTAGGTACATCTTAGAAATAGATAACTTTTTTTTAAGTTTACAGTTCAATAATAATTATGCACTACATTTATATAAAAAGAAACAACTCTGTTAAAAAAATATTATAATTTAAAATAAATCTAAATTTAATATAAACCTAAGTAGTTTTGCAAATTAATTAACTAATCCTTTTATTATTTTCGCTTTAAATTAAACAAATCAATATCATTATCAAGGGTATTGTACAGTCTACACATTCTATGGAGAGGGGCATTAAAAGAAGTATTATTATTTGCATATGGTATTTCAAACAATGTGTGATGTCTTACAGTTTTTTTCTTGAATTTGAAGTTAAGATATCATGTTTGGAGTTGAATACTGCATTTGGAGAACGTCGTACATAGCGTCTTCAATAGGAACATACCCTGTTTCACTGTTCAGTTTTCGTACATACATACATAACTTCATACCTGCATCCCTTATGGGGTAGGCAAAACACCAAAGGCTGTAAAACCAACTGATGTCACGTTTGACAAATTTTAAGGTATTATAATGATGATGAGAGACTATTGCAGTGACAGGGAGTCAGCATATCGCCCGCAAAAACGCCAATAAAACCTCTGTCCCTTAACTAGTTTTTATAGTATGCCCGGGAAGAGAAACAGCTGGCACATTCCATGCTTTTCCTTCGCTCCCAGTCCAGCATGGAAGGTTTTCGTACCTTCTCGCAAATGCGAGTCGCATATGCCTGTGGCACATCAATAATATTGTATATACCTATGTTACTTAATAATAATATAAATGATAGTAATAATTTTGTAATTCCTCAAATATAACATTAAGAATAGTATTTACAAAATAGATAATGAAACTTGATATCAAAATGTAAATGTAAATTTAGCCCCTCTATCCTCTTTCAAGTTGTTGTGCCCAACAGGGTCCATGATGTATGTACTACTACCTTAAATTGTTACCTGAATTTACCATTCTGGAATGCAATAAAGAATTGAATTGAATTGCACTGTTTTTACAAAGGTACCTTTCTTGCTACCCTTCCATAAAACCGCTTCCACCTAAAGAATCACTGAAGGGTCGTTTTCACCAAAATATTGTTTTAAAGGGCTGTTTTTTTTTAATGTTTCAATCATCCGTAGTCTACATCAAGACCATGAACTACGCCGTGTCGGACTCGTAGCAGTCGAACTAAGATTCGTAAACTGAACTTGACGCAAACTGTCTTAGCTCTGCTTTAGATTCATAGAACGAAGTTGGTGTGAACTAAGGAACCCACTCATGTTTGAGCTTATCGAAGTTTAACATTGTCTTAAGTTTTTGCCATTCATTCTTTCAACATTTTTCACGCTAACAACATTTTACACCATTCCCATTATTATTAATGCGAAAGTAACAGTCCGTCAGTTGCACTGCGAGATACCGAGATATGTATACTTAACACAACATGATTGTACGGTTAGATCATAGGTAGAGATCAACCGGAAATGAAAAGTCAAACTTTTTAAGGAAATCAACTTTATATTGAAAGTAGAACTTTGAGGCACAGAAAATTCTGAGAGGCCATTATGAATCTCAGTCTAAGAACGATGGATTTGTGCGTGTTACCTCACCAATCGATCGTTAGTCGATCGATTGTAGAATGGATTAGTCGACGTCCATCGATTGTTTTTACTAGACCAATCCGATCAGAAAAAATCGATCGATGACTGATTCAGAGTGTTTGCAGCTACGGTATTGTAGCCATATTTTATTACTATCAATAAATTTTATTTAGTGCTTTTCATCTTAAAAATTATCGGGTACTATAAGTTTCGATCGAGTCTGAGATTGTCATCACCATCATCACAACTCTTTGTAATGAGCCCACTGCAGGGTATGAGTCTCTCCCCTGGGTGATGAGGAGGTTTAGGCCATAATCCATTAAGCTGGCCCAGTGCTGGGTGGTGGATGTCAGAATTTTCAGGGTGCCGATACGGCTTCTGACAAACCCTAACGACTACTGTATACAGCACCCGGAACCGACTGCTTAACGTGCCCTCCAAAGCACGGAAGTCGCCGTGAGAAATGAATGGTCGGCGGTCACCCATCCAAGTACCGACCGCGCCGAACGTTGCTTAACCTGGATATCGTATGATACACACAGTAACCGCGGCGCCACGACGACTTCATTTCTTCAATGTCAACACAACTGATAAAACAATAGCAAATGTGTAACTCTTGAAAATTCAAACTCGTAAACTATCCAAATCTCTTTTTCAGGAATCATTGCGCAGTATGAGGCGACCGTGTCCTCAGCGGCGGCGCCGGCGCACTCTATAGTCGTTTACTGATGAGCAGCCTTAGAGGACTAGCCTACCCGACATATAACTACTAATATACTTGTAACTTCATCATTACGCAGTCACACCAACTATTCACTCGCTCCAAATATGAATATTGTATTTCAAAATATATTATATGTGTACATGTAAATAGAATAGGTACTCTTCTGTCTTACATTAGAGTAGTTAATCACGCCTTATTCATTATCCTATATGTATATGACATAAGAATTCCAATTTTAAAACAACTCTTTGTAATATTTATATCATTAAACATTCATTTTAGATGCATAAGCAGGTATATACAAACATTTGTAACCCCTTAAATGTTGTTAGTAATTTAGGGAAATACCCTTTATTTTGTTCCGTATAATCAATCATGTAGTAAGTTTTCTTTAGTACCTGTAACTTTATAACACTATGAACTATGTAAATAGGTATAAATCGAATCAACGAAACGTCTTAGGTGTTAAGTATCTCGTGTCTAGTGCTCGCAGAATTTGTGTTGTAACAGCTGTGATGTTAAAACTTGGAGAATGTATTTTTGTGAACGTAGGATGCTACCGGGTAGATGGAAATTATTAGGTAGAGGATCGAGTGAGCAGTTTATCCCATAGCCGTCTCTTTCTATCGTCATACGTATGGTTGAAACAGCAAGCTCAGTCTGTCCTCTATTGACGCGTGTTGAGACAAACGCTGTCATGAGAGTATATATTTTGTTAACGTAAACATATGGATTGTGAATGACCCATGCGGGAACTATTGGTAATAGTATTGTCTTATTAAACAAATGTCGAGGTAATACGTGATAAAAATTATGTTAAACTATTAAATTAATTAGAAGAATCAGATCTTAACACATCTTATATATGAAATGTTCAGAGCTTTTTTGTAAGACAATCAAACATGGATTAGTGACATTTAGCGTAAATAAATGGTAAATCAGAACTACTCCCAGATTATATTCGACATAATTATTGGTTGTAAGAATTATTGTAATGTAGGAACTAGTTATGTTTGTTGTTTTGTTCATTTATTTTACGATTTTAATACTTATTGATATTTAATAGAACACTCGAAATAAATGTGGCGTGTATCTTTTATTATTATGCAAAAAAGTTGTATTTTATTATTAAAAGTATTTTTAAATGAATTATCTGTACTCAAATCAAGCACACTATATTAAATGTGTAAAATAAGCATTTCGTTTGTACTTTTTCTAAATGCATTCCCTTGTATATGCACAATTGCGTGTGATAGTTTGGCAGGACCCATGTGTCTATTTTATTTTTCAGTATCGAAAGTTTGAGTTCAGAAAATATATCTGTCAGTGTCAAAGTATGACAGCTCATACAATTAAGTGCCAACGCTGCGTTACGCGTTCGAACGCGCGTACCGTATTCCGCATCTTCAAATAGGCACACCTACCCATAGATTTATATAACACCAACTAAGAGAGATTCAACCATACAAACTTTCATAACATTTTCCGTACAGTACGCGCGTATCACACGCGGCGCTTGGCGCATTCCGAACGTCCGTATCGAACGCGCCTATGGTACGGAAGTTGCAGTTTTGTATGAAACGCGCGTTTGAACGCGTGATGCAGCGTTGGCACTAAGACAAGCGCGTGGACTTTTAAAAACTATTTAAGGTGCTTTTACAAAAGTAGCCTAAATATTCAAATCACAGCTGATGTGGCAGTGTGATACATTAACATGCGCAGCAGACTACCTTTTATTTGTAAAGATGTTTGATGCCAGCGTAAATAAATAATATAAAATCCCCAGACAATCACACCAACTACATTGCCCCAAAGTAAGCATAGCTTGTGTTATGGGATACCATGTAGCTAACTAGGGGGGAACCTAGAATATAAATAGATAACACCCAGACACTGAACATTTTTTTTCTTGTTCCGTGCGGGAATCGAACCCGCAACCACTGGCGTCCGAGGCACACTAGTTTACCCCATCGCCAAAATCGAAAAATCGGTCGGCAAAAATTCACACTAAAATAGTGTCTTACGGAAAACTTTTAAAGGTTCACTAAAGCATGCAGAAATAGTTCAACTAATAGTACCGAATATATGGAATAAATATCAAGTAATCGTTTTTATTCGTGTATTAATTCGCGATTGATCAATCTCACTCACGTGATTGGAAGTGACAGTAATAATTTCAGGATAATTAAGCTTGCCTTAACCTTTAATAATAATAATGAATGTTTCTGTAAAGTATAGGTACTGTAAATTTCAAATAGAATAGCTGTGATAAGCTTTCGGTGTTTATTTTTTAGGGTTATTAAAATATTTAAGAAAAATGCTTACATTCTACTTGTAAATATGACAGCAGAACGGCTATATTTTTTGAACTCTACGAGACACGATGGGCAGTTCAGTAAGAATGTATAACGCAGAATAAGAAAGTAATATTATGTGAATCTCCAACGTCTATTGCACAGTTTTGTAACAAGTAGAACTCTATATTTTTCGATGCTATTATTCCGCTATTTTATTACTACACAAGTAGGTATCTATGTATATTTTTGTATAAAATCAAATATTTAAACCGAGTAATACAATTTATTAGTACTTTACCCTGTTTATTTACGTTCTTGCCTGGAAATATTTAAACGCACTTAGAAAAGTGCAACTTGTAATCAAATAGTGTTTCTAGCAATAAATCCTAACAGTTACTTATTTGTTTAATTGTTTCGCAAAGGCCCCGTTTTGTCATTTAGCTGGTGCTGAAATACTGCCCCCCCCCCTAGACAGAAGAGACGACGATCGCTGGTAAACTGTAATGCTCATCTGTACACCTCCATCGCAACGCTTTTAATTAATTAATCTTCCTGATTGTTTTATTTGTTTCTATTTTATTTCAACACACTTACCTATATGTCACAAATCAGTCTCAAACGGCGATTCAGCTAAAGTTTGGAAATTTCTTAGAACATTGGGTATCGGTAAATCTAAGAGCGCAAGTTCTCTTAAAAATGTCAATCTCAACTTATTAAATAGTCATTTTACTTCTTCTAGCTCTTTAGACGCTGCCACAAAAATCCGTACTCTGAATCACATATCTAGTTTACCGAATCCAAATATTACATCATTTTCAATAAGTCAATTTTCGGAATGTGGTGTCAAAAGGAACCATGCTCTCTATTGCCTCCAATGCCATTGGCTCAGACTGCATTAGTCGTAAGATGCTCATACCTATCCTCGACATTATCCTTCCTGTAATAACTTGTATCCTGAACAACTGTATTGTTGATGGTGTCTTTCCTGATGCATGGAAGGACGCAATCGTCACACCTCTCCCTAAAAAAACCAATCCTTCTTCCTTTTCTGATTATCGCCCTATTTCCATCCTACCTTTCCTCTCCAAAGTACTTGAGGGACTCGTTCATCAGCAGCTCAGCACTTTTTTGCATGAAAACAAGTTACTGAATTCCCTACAATCTGGCTTCCGTCCTGGGCATAGTACGACTACTGCACTGCTTAATATCACAGAAGATATCCGTATGGGCATGGAGGAGAAGAAGCTTACTGTTCTAACACTGTTGGATTTCAGTAATGCCTTCAATAAAGTAGATTTTGACATACTTTTGCAAATGCTTCGTTCTTTTAACATATCTCCATCGACTATTGACTGGTTTCATTCTTACCTGCATGGGCACCGGCAACGTATATCTACTGAGACGGAATTCTCTGATTGGTGTGATATCAAAACCGGTGTGCCGCAAGGTGGCGTGTTGTCTCCTCTCCTGTTTGCTCTATTCATCAATTCGATTACTCTCAATATATCTTCTTCTTACCATCTGTATGCGGACGATCTTCAAATTTATACACAAAACAGTCTGGAGAATCTACCAAACACTATTCTGCAACACAACGCTGACTTAAAACGAATATCGGACTGGAGTTATAACCATGGTCTCACAGTCAACCCTCTTAAGACTCAATCAATTATCATTGGTAGTCACAAAATGATTTCTCGGGTTAACTGGAGCTCAGTACCTCAAGTAGTATTTAACGGCGTCTCTATACCGTACAGCGAGACTGTGAAAAACTTGGGCATTATCTTTGACCGCACGCTTTCATGGAAACCACAAGTCACTGAGCTGAGCAGGAAAATGTTTGCCGCGGCGAATTCGCTCAAGCGTCTTCGCAATTTCCTCCCTACTGCCACTAAAATTACGCTTGCACAATCTCTCTTACTTCCTATTCTCGACTATGCTGATGCCAGCTATCTAGACTTATCTGAAGAACTGCTAAATAGACTTGAGCGGCTACAAAATCTCTGCATAAGGTTTGTATTTGGATTACGCAAATACGACCACATATCTGAATTCCGCACTAAACTCAAGTGGCTTCCTATTCGCCTTCGCCGGAATACTCACATTATTTCTCTAGTCTACCGTATTCTGTGCGATAAAGCGATACCTGCGTACCTAAAAGACCGCTTGAATTATCGGTATACCAATAACGACCGAAACTTGCGTTCTTCATCGAATTTACTCCTGGTGACACCATCGCACACAACCACATTTTTAGGAAAATCTTTTTTTATACGATCGGTGTCGTTATGGAACGAGCTCCCGATTGAAATTCGCTTGGCGCGCACACCGCGCATTTTTAAACGAATGCTTAAACGGCATTACCAGGTGAAACACTGTCCATCTTAACTATCCATATTTATTTATATGAGTATTGATCATAGAGTAACTTATATATTGATATAGTATTTATTTATATAGTACATAAGTACCTATTTATGTAAACGTTTATGTATGTATATGTAATTATTCGTATGTAGTTTATTTTACGAGCCGTACACCTCGCCCACATTAATTTCCTCCAATGCCTGGGTTGCCTGGTAGAAATCGCGCTTCGGCGATAAGGCCGCCCTTTGTATGTAATTGTGATCATTATTTTTATTTTTTTAACTGTATAACCATGTTTGTGTACAATAAAGAGTTTTTATTATTATTATTATTATATGCAGACAAACATAGCTTAATTTTTATACGAAATTAAATTATATTGCATATTTTGTGTATATCAGGTTGACGGGTGTACGTCATTAAACAGTGATTCTATACACATGAAAGCAATGTTCTAGCAATGTGACGAATGTGCGTAAAAATTGAAGCAATGTGCTTTTATAAAACCAGAGTTATTTCCGAAAGTTAGTGAGCCGCCAGCCTGATATCAGAATGACGGGTGAATGTTTAATACGAGCAAATTATTTACTATCTAGAGATAAAAACATTACCATAGCAATGTGCCAGCAATGTGCTCGAACGTACCAAAAACAGAATCAGATGCGGTGAAAGGTTTTTACGTTATTTTAAAAATAAAAATGAATATGTTAACGCCTGCCGATTTCATACAGGCAATCCGACAATTAGAGTCAAGGGTAATTTATGCCGCAGGTGTTTTCTGCAGTGCAACACAAATGAGATAACAATTTCCTCATTTTCCTTATTAAATACTTTTAATTGTATGTATAACAAGATGAATCATAAAACATATTTGATATATCATAGAACTAAAATAAAAATTCATACGGACGTTCTTCGGATGTGACTTTTAATTTTCTCTTTTATGAAATGTGGGTACTTGTATAATACTTTGCAATATTTGTTACACTAAGTATATTTTTATACTGTTTTCACTACTGTTTTGTACTGTACATCGTATTAAATAATTTAAAATGAAGAGAAGAGGTGGCAAACAATCCTTGGTTCAATTAAGTGAGATTAAGTTTTGAGTTAAGTCAAACTGAATCGAAATGTTTAGATGATATTCCACTAACAATTAAGTTAGAATCAAAGGAATATGATATAATAGGAATTATCGAATATTTGCCTTCGGGTCCAAAAGATGACCTTAACAGTATTGGTCACTACAGAGCACATTGTTATAGACAAAACAAATGGATATGTTTTGATGACTTATGCAATAAAACAAGGAGAAGTCAGAAAAGTATGATACCGCATTGCCTTGTGTATGGACAAAAATAATTTATTTTTTCATATTTCAGTAAATGTCACATTAAAATAATTGATACAATATTTTTATGTTATGTCAAATAATTTAATTTCTTGTGTATGTATTACGATTGTGGTGGTAATATTAAATTTACCTTATTTAGTGTATAATTTCTAATGTAGGTAAACTGTGATTGTGTTAATTATTATATTATAGGTTTATCATAAATGAATGATTGAAACCCTGTAGTTTAAATGTTCCTTTACGCTAATCGTCGGATTGCCTGTATGAAATCGGCAGGCGTTAACATTTTAATTTTAATTTTCAAAATAACGTAAAAACCTTTCACCGCATCTGATTCTGTTTTTGGTACGTTCGAGCACATTGCTGGCACATTGCTATGGTAATGTTTTTATCTCTAGATAGTAAATAATTTGCTCGTATTAAACATTCACCCGTCATTCTGATATCAGGCTGGCGGCTCACTAACTTTCGGAAATAACTCTGGTTTTATAAAAGCACATTGCTTCAATTTTTACGCACATTCGTCACATTGCTAGAACATTGCTTTCATGTGTATAGAATCACTGTTTAATGACGTACACCCGTCAACCTGATATACACTATTTTGTGTATATCAGGTTGACGGGTGTACGTCATTAAACAGTGATTCTATACACATGAAAGCAATGTTCTAGCAATGTGACGAATGTGCGTAAAAATTGAAGCAATGTGCTTTTATAAAACCAGAGTTATTTCCGAAAGTTAGTGAGCCGCCAGCCTGATATCAGAATGACGGGTGAATGTTTAATACGAGCAAATTATTTACTATCTAGAGATAAAAACATTACCATAGCAATGTGCCAGCAATGTGCTCGAACGTACCAAAAACAGAATCAGATGCGGTGAAAGGTTTTTACGTTATTTTAAAAATAAAAATGAATATGTTAACGCCTGCCGATTTCATACAGGCAATCCGACAATTAGAGTCAAGGGTAATTTATGCCGCAGGTGTTTTCTGCAGTGCAACACAAATGAGATAACAATTTCCTCATTTTCCTTATTAAATACTTTTAATTGTATGTATAACAAGATGAATCATAAAACATATTTGATATATCATAGAACTAAAATAAAAATTCATACGGACGTTCTTCGGATGTGACTTTTAATTTTCTCTTTTATGAAATGTGGGTACTTGTATAATACTTTGCAATATTTGTTACACTAAGTATATTTTTATACTGTTTTCACTACTGTTTTGTACTGTACATCGTATTAAATAATTTAAAATGAAGAGAAGAGGTGGCAAACAATCCTTGGTTCAATTAAGTGAGATTAAGTTTTGAGTTAAGTCAAACTGAATCGAAATGTTTAGATGATATTCCACTAACAATTAAGTTAGAATCAAAGGAATATGATATAATAGGAATTATCGAATATTTGCCTTCGGGTCCAAAAGATGACCTTAACAGTATTGGTCACTACAGAGCACATTGTTATAGACAAAACAAATGGATATGTTTTGATGACTTATGCAATAAAACAAGGAGAAGTCAGAAAAGTATGATACCGCATTGCCTTGTGTATGGACAAAAATAATTTATTTTTTCATATTTCAGTAAATGTCACATTAAAATAATTGATACAATATTTTTATGTTATGTCAAATAATTTAATTTCTTGTGTATGTATTACGATTGTGGTGGTAATATTAAATTTACCTTATTTAGTGTATAATTTCTAATGTAGGTAAACTGTGATTGTGTTAATTATTATATTATAGGTTTATCATAAATGAATGATTGAAACCCTGTAGTTTAAATGTTCCTTTACGCTAATCGTCGGATTGCCTGTATGAAATCGGCAGGCGTTAACATTTTAATTTTAATTTTCAAAATAACGTAAAAACCTTTCACCGCATCTGATTCTGTTTTTGGTACGTTCGAGCACATTGCTGGCACATTGCTATGGTAATGTTTTTATCTCTAGATAGTAAATAATTTGCTCGTATTAAACATTCACCCGTCATTCTGATATCAGGCTGGCGGCTCACTAACTTTCGGAAATAACTCTGGTTTTATAAAAGCACATTGCTTCAATTTTTACGCACATTCGTCACATTGCTAGAACATTGCTTTCATGTGTATAGAATCACTGTTTAATGACGTACACCCGTCAACCTGATATACACCCATATTTTAAAAAGGCTTAAAGGGTCTTTCATTAAGGACGGGTCGATTTGTTTGTCGGTAATATCTCATGCACAGCCTGTTTTATTCAAAATGGAATAAAACAGGCTGTGCATGAGTTATTAACGAAATTATTATTTTAATTAGAAGATTCTTCCATACCAATTTGTTTTGAATATGACACCATTCAACAGTCCGCCCCGTCTTCGAAGAGTGGCACAATCTTGGAGGTCAAATTTTCAATAGACAACAAAGATCCATTTTAATATTTTTTTAGCGAAATTGAACGATAAATTGAAGTCGTTAATGGCATGTGGTTCTAGCAAGCGAGACGCCACAGCAAAATGAACATTCTACATGAACGATTGGAATTGGAAGGTAGGGTTATTTCATGCAGAGGTGACTTGAATCGGCCCCCAAGATCGGACGATTTGCTAGATTTTATATTTTTTAAGTCACATTTTAATAAGAACTGGGTTCTCAACACCGTCTTGGGGCTGAGATCCGAGATGCTCATAATTACGAAATTCTGGCTGGCTGGACACCATTTTTGACATGATTTTTTGAATAAACTAACCAGTCACAAACGATAAAATGTAGGCAGATTGCAGTCACCTACGATTGTTTATCGATCTATGTAAGAGCCAGCTTTATACGCCAAATGGTCCAGCCATCCGGATGTACATATTTTTTGACAATTAGCGTTTGAGTAACTGAAGGATATTCACCAAACTCAATCTTGCATTTTTTTTGGACCATTGATTTTCGGGAAGCAGGGGATTTTAATAAAAACGTAGGTATGTAAAGACTAGTCACATTTACATCTTTGTAATTTATTCATGAGAGGGAAGCTAAATAATAATAGCAACAGAGATACTTACGTTTTAGTTTTTAAACTAAAGAGTGTTTACATATTGCTTTTATTCGATATATCCCACACGAAACCGTCAAGAATTTTATTTTTTTACTAAGTGTTTATTAATAATCCTTTTGGAGTAATAATGTTTGAGCTGTAATGTTGAGAATGTTTGAGCTGACACAAAGCTCTTTCATTTGACACCCCACACGAAACCGTAAATATTTTTTTCAACACACTTGCTCGTAAAGTGAGCGTTATTCTATTGAATTTAAAACTATAAACTGGGCTATAAGTCACGCGTGCATAATATTATATTATGCCCTAGTGCATAATATAATGAATCCTACAAAGTTGAATTGTACCTTTGTGCAAATTACATGCGAGTAAACAGAGCATATTTTATTGGTCCGGGTTATACATTCAATATTTTCAGAAACAACAAAGAGATTTTATACCACTTCAAATCCATATACATTTTTAGATGTTTGCGCCTTATATTAGTAAAACTTTGTCTATCAAACAAATTATTCACAATTTACAATAATTTGTTATAAAATATTAAAATATTTGCATTTACCACTCCAAATTAAACATTTTCACTTAAAATAGGCTGTATATGCTATACAGACATTGACACATTTGGCTGAAAAAAAAACCTACGCGCATGCGCGAGGTTCAGCGCCATTTTGCGCAAACTGCAGGAACTAGGCATTTGTGGTGATCTATTGCGATGGATGGAATCCTTTCTCAGAAACCGTTGCCAGGCTGTAGTAGTTGGAGGATATAGGTCAAATTACGTAGATATTCCCTCGGGCGTGCCCCAGGGATCAACACTCTCTCCACTTCTTTATGCGGTTTACTTATATGATGTTAACTCATGTTTTTTGTCCTCGAAATGTTTAATGTACGCCGACGATACCAAAATCTACAACAAAATAAGCTCAATATCCGATTGCGTTAATCTCCAAAAAGACCTTGATAGCCTTAACCAATACTACAAAGACAACAAATTAAATATAAATATTAATAAATGTATGGTTATGACTTATACTCGGAAAAATATCCCTATTAAATTTAACTACAAAATTTCAAATACAGCTTTAAAAAGGGAAAAACAGGTTAAAGATTTAGGTATAACGTTAGATGACAAATTATCATTTAATGATCATGTAGCAAGCGTCGTAGGTAAAGCGTATAAGAACCTGGGTTTCATTTTGCGAGTCAGTAGACCATTCACTGATAATCACTGTATTAAAATATTATATTATGCCTACGTAAGAAGTGTCCTTGAGTACTGTAGTAATATCTGGAATCCTCAATACTTAATTTATATCGAAAATATTGAAAAAATTCAATCAATCTTTATCAGGACTTTAAATTACCGTTGTCAATATAAGATCCAAGATTATGAAATGTCCTGTCAAGTTCATAAGATTATGCCCCTTAAGGAAAGAAGAACCACGAATGACCTGATGTTTTTGCATAGCGTAATACATGGTACAGTTGATTGTCCCGAGCTTACGGGGCAGTTTCTCCAGCTCCGAGTACCCTCACGTCGAACAAGGCATACTAACTTATTTTATCTACCACAAGCATGTACTAATTATAATCAAAACTCTATTATATACCGAACATTAAAAACTTACAATAAATACTCTAGTTCTATTGATATATTTCATTGTAAAAAACACAAATTTAGGCGACAGATCACAGATTTATTCATATTAGGTTTGTAAAATATACACATTATAATAATAAAACGAAATTAGTACTAACAAAACTTTTTAATTACATAACACTACCCTTTCACACACACACACACACACACACACACATACATAAGCAGAGTCAAACACACATTATATAGGTATACACTGTTTGTAAATTATTTTCCACATTTTATTATATAGGTACTTACATTAGAATGTTAAACCAAAGTAAAAGTTCTTTATTTATTTACTAATTAATGTTAAATTCATTTTTTGTCTATAAAATTTAAAACTGTCAAATATTACTTACATTATTACTTACTTACTTAAATATCTCCAACCAATGTAAGCTCTCTCTGAATATGTATTATTATATAAAATGTAAATCCGTCATTGGACGTAAGGGTTATCTCATAAGTTAATTTTATTTTTGTTAAGGTCTGTGGATTTTGTGATTTTAAATTAAATAAATAAATAAATAAATAAATTTTTCAATCACAATTCACAGCTTTGTTATCAAATGTGTTTGTTATTTTATGACCACGTATGTCTGTCTTTTACTCACAAGTGTGTTGAAAAACGTCGTAGGTAACTCGTGAGCGTTGCTAATTACAGTCGAGGCTGTGATTTGAGCCCGAGCCGCAGGCGAGGGCTTAATAATGAGCCGAGACTTGCGAGAATTGGTCAAGCGGCTAAAATCCATAGAATATATTGATTATATTCGCCAGGACTACAGATTATAAGCAGATAGGCTATTGCATAAACATATGTGCAACAGCCTTTCTACTTATAATCTGCTATCATTATATATGATATTCCACAAGACTAAAATTTTATTACTATATGTATATTGGAATTCTTAAAAAAAACAACATTTGGTTTACATAATTTTTTTATGTACTTTTTACATATTGTTTTTAAACTTATAAACAACACCACATAGCCCAGAATCTGCAACAAAGAAAAAAAGGTTTGTGAATAAAATTAAAGGTAATATCTTTGTAAAGACAGAATTAGAAATTATCAGTAAGAAATTAACGTCATGGCAATCAGTAGTAGCAAATATTTTTTCACATCATAACACCATCCAGTGTTCTAAAACTTTGGTTCACTTAAACACAGATAAAGCATTTTCCTCTACTGTTTTGTAGGTGATAAAGCAAAAACGAGCAAAATCAGTGATTGGTAGACCAATATTCCAAAATCTATACAAAAGTAGAAAGTTTTAGGCGCAATATTTACCTCATCACAGATTCTTATGATCGTGGCCTCTCCTTCTTTTCTTTGTACAAGGCGAGAAGTGATACATTGGCTACCTTTACAACCTGTAACAAAATTAATACCCATATTAGTGCATGCATACATATATATTTTTGGCAAGGCTTTCTGCTGACACAGAAAGTGTTCTTGTCCCTTATGGGGTAAGCAGAACACCTAGGTAGGCTATAAAACCTTATGAATGTTCCACAAATTTAGCTACAAGTCTAGCTGACAAAACACTGCACTCTGGCAAATAATTCAATGCAGTAAAATGATAGTTCCAATGTGCTCACTTTAGGGACGAAAAAAATAGTGATGTGGAATATTAACTATCCGTAAATCCATTCAAGTAATACTACCTTTTCTCTAATCTTCGTTGATACTTTTTTTTCTCAAGAAACTATTAATTATTATTAATTATACTCTTAAGTATGTGGTGCGGCTGGGGAGGATTATTTTCAGCAAATATAACGAAATATGGTTTATTTATTAATGACAACTAAAAGCACATAAAAAGTACTTAAATTTATACTGTATTTTTCTGATTTTGATTTAAAATAACCAATAAGTGTGGAAAGAACCAATATATTTTAATAATCAAATATTTATAAGCAATAATAATTTTCAATAGGATAGGTTTTATAAAGTTAGTAAAAATTCAAAGACCTTTTGTTACCAATATAATTTATAATTTTAATAGTATTAGCATTAAGATGTAAGCAGAATTTGCAATAGATATTGCATAGTTTATAAACAGGGGTAGTTTTTTATCATCATATCTTGAATAAGTACCAATAGTTTTTACTTCATTAGCATGTTCCTTCTATTTTGAAAAAAGCTTAAAAGAAACAAGAATATATGTGTATGCAAAATTTTTGCAATACTGATATAATGCGGTTTGAACTAGTTTGTTTTTCTGCCATTTCCTAATTTTGACAATTAATAATACTTGAAGGACCTTTTTGAATGATTTACCCAAATGAAAACCTAAGTAAGAAACCTAAGATTGATATAACAATTTGTCTGCCTTGCAGATTTCAAATCTAACTGAAAATTTAATCAATAAGAAAATACTATTTCAGGAGTTAATGAAAATAGGTACTTTATTATTTGCAATGTGCTGTTTTGATGCTTAACTTCCTTGAATTCTCAGGCAATTAATTTTATATCCTACCTTAAATCTGACTCCGGGAATGTCACCAACAGCATGACCCTTACGACCAAAACCTGCTACTAGAACTTCATCGTTTTCTTCAATGTGATTTAAGCAACCATCCCGAGGTACGAATGCAGTAACTTTCTTTCCATTTTTGATGAGTTGCACTCTGACACACTTGCGGATAGCAGAGTTGGGCTGTTTGGCTTCTACACCTCTGCAAAAAGAAACTTATTACTCACATGCAGAAATCGATCCAGAGCATAACTGAATTTTAAATATACTTTAAAAAATCCGCATGGGCATTACTGTTGCTTATGAACTATTTATTGATTTATATATATTGTGATTTATTGGAGAATTACGAATCATACAGTGTAGTAACTATAGACTTGTCAATATCTATCAGACAACATCTTACCACATAGTGGACATCATTATAATCAGACTATTTCAATATACATGCATAAATAACATTGATGGATGATAAGAGCTGAAACACAGACAAGAGATGAAAATAACAGTGAGTATGATCCTTTCAAATTTGGTTGTGAAACAATTATTGAGATATCAGAAATTAAACAAAAATTTTTTTTTTTTTAATAATGATGGTATGTAGTCTCTGAATTGAAACTAGATATTTAAGTAAAGCATTCACTTTAACATACCTACAGTACAGAATGTAAACACATTAAATACATTTGAAACTTAACTCACCTAAAATTAAAACCATATATTTAGATAACAGTACAGTTAAAAGCTACATCTTACATTCTTAAATTAACAATTTAAAGTACAAATTGATGATTACTATATCCTAGTAATAACATTAAGTACATACAAAGTATTTCATAGTAAATATACAGTGGAAGTTGCAGAAAGTAACAAAACAAGGCAAAAACAAATCTGAATGACAATAACTAGCACTACACAGTAAAATAACAGATAGCATAATATGTAATATATTTCTTTCCTTCCGTAGTAATTGAAATTGGAGGATTGATTACGTTAACAGTTTCAATTAAGCTGGGAAAGGGGAACTTTGCCACTCGCAGTATTATCCTGTGATTGTACAAATGGGAGACATTCACAGGAAAAATACCGCGTGTGGAAAAGCCTCTCAGTTTCTTGATATTCTTCATTCTTCAATCTTCATGCAAGACTAAATATAACTGTAATAACATCACCAATAACAAATATATTGGAGAAACGTACTTACACTTTTTCCAGGACGATGCCCTTAGCGTGAGATGCTCCACCGAAAGGGTTAGCCTTCCATCTCGTGCCCATGTGGGCTTTCTTAAATTCTTTATCAGCCCATCGCTGTTCACGGCGATGGTTCACGTGCTTACGCGCCGTGCGAATTCCTCGGGGTTTACCTGTAAACGTCCAACTCGCCGGTTATACTCCAACACTATAACCACTTCAAAAATTAAAACGTAAACTTCGTTAGCAAGACCCGATGACTATTAATCTTAAATTGCACCTTAAAATACAACTAATTGCACTGAGATGAATTTAGATTGAAATTAACACCACGAGAAAAACATGTCTGCGCCATGGCGGACATCAAGTAAAGTGACGAATTTCAACTTGGCCTATAGCAGATAAATATAATTAAAAACCGTCACTTTAATTAAGTTTGCTTTAAATTCACAAAAACACTTTCATCATCGCATTTTAAGGCAAAAAAACAATATTTTTAACACAAACTTTTTTCTTACCCATTTTATAGCACGACACCGATCGGCTACGGATGGGAAAAAGAAATCGTCACGATAGATTACATACTATGTAGGTCCAACCAAAGCAACATACAAGAGTCGGAAAATCAGGAATGCCAACATACAGAATTTTACAAATTCATTATAATCTGTGGTCTTCCTGGGCTACTTGACTTTGACATAAGTTCTATTGCAAATCCTCAATATCTGCCTAATATTTTTTTTATAAATTAATTTTGTTTCATACGTTGAACGAAAAAAGCATGGAGGAGAACTTCATACAACATCTCTTTGAAAAGAGCACACTACTTTTGTTTTCTTTTATCACCTAGTTGTTTTCTTTGAAAATGATGGCTTGGCTAGGCAACGCACGGTAACTATAACAGTGCTATAACATCATTAGCCTTTGAAATGTACTTTTGTGAACATTTACGAACCTGAAAGAGTCGATTTCTGAGTCTTTGGCGGCTTCGCGTGGCTTTCAAATTCAAATTATTTATTGCATTCCACAATGGTAATAAGGTATTTGGTACAATTTATTTAATACAATTTATTTGGCTGAACATACATTATGGACCCTGTTGGCAGGCGACTGGGAGTCCCAGACTGAAATTTTGGGGGGGGTCACAACTGAATTTTCGGGGGGGTCACGACAATTTTTTTGTATCAGAAGTATCTTTTTCTTCCTCCTTCTCTTTTAAGGGGTTCATCTTTTCATAATTTTGGGGGGGGGGGGTCATGTCCCCTGTGACCCCCCCCTGGGACCGCACCTGCCTGTTGGGCACCGCTACTTGAAAGAGGAGAGCCACTTAGTTATAATTTTATTTTATACTAACGTTTAGTATTTAACCCAGATAAACCTGAAACTATTTTTCTTCATTGATCTTTAAAATATTTTATTGTGTTGTTGCTTACACCACAAAGGTTTCGGGAAAAATCATGAAAAAAATCTAAGAAGCTTGGGAAAGTGTGGTATTATAACACCTGGTAGGGGTATGCACTGCTATCAAATACTTGGGGGCAATGTTAAGGTTAATCAGAGAAAATTAAATAGTATGAAATTTTATTTATTTTATACATACATACATATATAACTTCATGCCCACGGAACATAAAACACAAGAGGAAAGGGCATCGCTTAATAATTCATTAGGAATAGCTGTCGCCAAACTAACACATTTACATTTTACGCACACTGAAATATATCCAATTAGAGCGGTCATAATTTAGTGAAATCAAGAAGACATAAGGACTATTACGAATAAAAGAATATCAACTATAGTACACTTGAAATAGAGTAGAAGTTAGTAATAACACTTAGTGATTTATGTCAGAATTCTATCTGCATGCTTTTAGTTGATTCTGTCAACTTAGTTATGCTCTTCGACGATAGATGTCGTATGGACTACGCGTTATGCAATTTTAGATTTTATTTCAATGAAATACATGTCCTTTTTCATTTACACTAATATTTTTTCCGAATTAATTGGCAAGAACGATTAACGAAACATAAAAAATGAAATTAAACGAAAATAGCGACTTACCGATGATAGGAAACACCTGATCGTATTAACGTTTTAGTACCACTATAGTTTTTACACTCTAGAACAGAACATCGAGTCATTTTATGGGTTTTTTTGTAATTTAACACACCGGCAAAAGACGTCACAAAGCGTTGTAATCACGAGAGTGACTGACTCGAGTTAAGTCTCACTAGTCTTAACTTTGGCACGTGCGCCACGCCCACACGTCCCTTCCTCTTGTGTTTTATGTTCCGTGTTCACGCCTGTATCCCTTATGGGGTAGGCAGAACACCAGAAGCCATCAAACCATCTGATGTCACGTTTGACAAATTCCGAGGTATCATAATGATGGAGAGATTATTGCAGTGACAGGGAGTCAGCCTATCGCCCGCAAAAAACGCCAATAAAACCTCTGTCCCTTAACTGACTTTTACAGTATGCCCGGGAAGAGAAGCACCTGGCACATTCTATGTTTTTCTTTCGCTCCCAGTCCAGCATGGAAGCATATTTATTTTATCTGTAATAAAATAAAAAATTTAATAAAATAAAAACTTATATATCAATAAAATATTTGTATTTGAGGACTACTCCCAATATATTGTCATATGGGGAACCACAATACATCCACTTAACACCGAAATATCAAGAAAACATTTTGATCTTTTCTTGAGTCATGTTTATGTGTCTTATACATTTTGTATATATATAGGTACTAATCGGCACATTGCCACACATCTGTAATAAATTATTACGCAGCAAAAGTAAATGTATAATAAATAAATAAATATAAAATAAATAATATATAAATATACTTTCTTCAAAACCACACTGACGAGAATTATCATTTGTTATCCTGCTAAATCTATTAGAAGCTAGTTCCCAGATCCTACATTGGTGACCCCGACGAAGAAGAGGAAAAAGAAGCTAAACGTTTGCTGTTCTTAATCTTTGTGACTGCACTGTAGGTAAGGTTCTATAGGTCTCCCAGAAGCGGGAATCGCCATAGTACCTTGAAGAGACACATAGTCTAATACTGAGGCCACACTACCTTACCGTCTACCGGGCTGTTACCGCAATAATTATGACATTAAATTACCGTTTAAATTACTGCATGAACTGGTGTGGTTACACTAGAGTTTACCTAGATAAGTCAATAAATTTGGCAGAAAATATCACTTTTTCAAGATGGAGGTCGAAGCTGCAGCGGTGTTGTGTTTCATGAGTGCCAATTATTTTTACATGAATCATTTAAATTTCAACAAAGCTAAAAGAAGACAAAAAAGGGTATCCCAAAGAGACGGTTCGGTTTGGAATAATTCTAAAAACTCGAGCGCTTTTTCATTTGACCACTCCGCGTCGCCGCGCCGGTGAGCTCATATTGCACACTGGACAAACGGTAGTGTGGCCACAAACGCAATAATTACTGCGGTAATCTTCTTTGATGTGCGAAAAAAGACCGCCGCCGGAGCTATTGCCTACCACCATTTGCCATATTGATTGGCATTGTAAAATTATGGCCATAAATCGTGGTTACACCTAGGTGTTGTTTAAGTTATGGCAATAATTATTGGCATATCACGGTAGTGTGGCCTCAGCAGTAGTTCTTCATCACACAAATATCCGCCGCCATCGGGATTCGAACCCAGGACCTGTGGCATAGAAGGCAATGTATGTTACCACTACACCAAAAATTACATTTTCATTACTTATATTGACTATTCGAGATCGAGACTACAAGAAATCATAAATGAAATCTCACTCAAGAGCTTTCGTTGAATGGTGAAAAATGGCGTTTATAATATTCGCATCAATTTGTGCCATATTGAATTAGAATCTTGTTCGTCGTAATCTTGTTAATAAATAAATAAATAATGTGACCCGATTCGGTCACCCGAAGAAATGTGGTCCCTTTTGGCAGTAGTCTGTAGTCTTTGATGACTCATTATCATTCAATAATTCAATATGGCGATTGGCGTAAATATTGATATAGTGTGCGAGTCCTTTTTCTTATATTTTTGTGGTATTGTCCAAATTATATAACTTCTAGAGAATTTACAAACATAACTGACTATTTAAAATCGGTATATCTCAAAAACTAATAAGCCGAGTAAAAAAAATGGTGTTTCGGATTCCAGACAACCCCTTGTATCTCCAGTTTTCCGTTGGTCCACTATTTACGGGACACCTTGTATAAAACTGTTCGGTTACTGATTGAGGTACTGAGTTACCAAGTGACTGACAGATAATATAAAGCTGACCCTACACGGACATTAGGCAATGAGAATCTTAAATCTCAGATTTTGCCAAGATATTACGGGTAAATCTTTTCACTTTTCAAAATGGCAACATTAAAAAATGGATGCGTTGATTTGTAAGAAAATCGTAATTTTGTCAAATAAATTAAATTATGACATGAAATGTTATCTGATGATGATTCTTTGTAGTTTCAGCAGTATTTTAACTGGTAGAGACAGCACAAGCCAGCCTTTTTAAATTAAAATACTCGTAAACAATACAGGGTGGTTGCCAAAGAGTGACTAATCGTCAAAACGTCAACGTATTCAAGACTTGAGTATGTTTTGTTGCTTCAGTTTCTAACGAGATCCCGGATTCTGTTTTATTTGTATCCTGAGACTATACTAAAACACGCTCTAAAAATACGAAACAAGAAAATAGTCTCTGATCAAATATTTATTTATATACGTCATACTGATATATGTTTAAAGGATAGCCGTAAGCAGTAATCGTATAGCCCGACAAGGATCTTTTGGCGCGTGGCGAAAATTGGAAATAACCACCGTCTTGGGAAATGTCACTACATGACTTTTTTACCGTTCATATTGTTTATGTACTTTTAAATTCTATATTAAGATATGAAATATGCCAAAATTTGCAAAATGTAGATATAAAATTGAAGGAAAGAAAAACAATTAAACGTCTCAATAAATCCCTTTTTAAGAGTAAAGAAGCAAGTTGCCTCCGCAAAGTTTACATATGCCATACTTAGAAAAATACACTTTAGAACATAATTTATTTCATTTTTTTAATCTCAATAAAAATTGCTATTTCAGGAGAATTATCTCTTTAGAATGACTGTACGAAAAGTGAAGAAAGATAAGCAGATTTTATTACAAACCTTTAAAATTACGGGCATTTCTAGATACAAGTAGTTCCCTTTTATAGAAATTAGTCGTGACGAGGATGATAAGGAAAACAATTTATCATAAAAACATAATTTTAATTTCATGTCACTTACCTATGTTTTAATACATTTTCTTGCTTCTCTCTCCTTAATTTATATCTTTGACACTGTATTTTTGTACCAACAACGTTTTTCTCAAAGTTTACGCGACAAACTTTTTGTAGTACATATAGGGAAATAATTTGTTTCCAAACTTAAAAAAAAAAACTAAACGTTTATGCCTTCATATTTTTCCCTGAGAATGGGGAAATTGTACTTAATGGTAACCCTTATTTCACCCTCAAGCCCCTCTGACGTCATCGTCGAAGCGCCAAAAAGCTTTGTCGGACTGTATGCCACTTTGATTTCAATTTTTATTTATTTATTTTCATTTTATTTTTATAATGAATTTATTTTGCTACAATAGGTGGCAACGACCAAGACATACATTCTTTAAGCATATCTCTATCAACATGACTTATAAAAATACATAAATATTTCAGCTGAGACTATTTTCTTGTGTCGTACTTTTTGGAGCGTGTTTTTGTGTTAACCTAACATAACTTATTTTTTTTTTTCACTAATTTAGGAGTGATAAGCATTAACAGACGATCGAACTTGGTCCGGGCCGGACAGCGGACTTGGTCTGGCGTACCAAATCCGCTGATCACAACAGACGGCCGGATCTCGCACTAACCGCGTGGCTTGCACACAGTTCAGACGTCATGCCTCCGACGTTATCCAATATTACAAAATTAACTCTCATATTCTCTATTTTTTTTTACATAATTTGCAGTGATACTTTTATTAAATCTTAAATAACAATTCCGAAGAATCTCAAAAGCCCGATTACGAGCATCTCTGTTGCAATAAAATTCATGTGATGTATTCCACATGCATGGAAAGTCTTTATATAGTGCTAAAACATCGACAAGAACTTCGCGTTCTGTTAAAATTTCCGCCATAGTGCGAACATGCGCTGACGCACGTGCTACCTTTTTTTTTTTTTTTTTTTTTTTTTATATTGTAAGGATAGGACGTTTGTCTTCCATGCCACCTGATGGAAAGTGCGCATGAAGACTATGGTGTTACATGTCCATCCACGAGAAACCTATTCACTCGACACTTAAAAGTTCCAGGACTGTAGTGGTCAGGAAAAACAGACGCAGGCAGATTGTTCCACACCTTGGCAATCCGTACCAAAAAGGAACTATCGAAGCGTTTTGTTCGACTTCTTGGTATATCCACTATATACGGATGGAAGTTCTGTCTGCGTCTGGTAGTCCGATGGTAAAAAGGGGTGGGTTCAATTTGGTCAAAAAGAGCACTCGCACACTCACCAAAATGTAGCCGATAAAATATTGTCAAACAAGCAACCTTACGACGATGCTCCAACGTCTGCAATTTTTTATTTGTAAGGTTGTTGTTATTTATGAGTTTTCGGGCTCTTCGGTCAACAGAGTCTAGCGCTTCGAGCTGGTATTTGGCAGAACCATCCCAAAGGTGACTACAGTACTCCATGCAAGACCTCACTTGGGCTGTGTATAAGTTGAGGAGCCGTTCAGGGCTGAAGTACCGCCGGACCTTCGAGATGATACCCAATTTTTTGGAAGCCGTTTTTGCCATAGACTCAATTTGTTGTCCGAAGTTTAATTTGGACGTTATAGTGACCCCCAAAAGCCCTAGTTGGTCGGTGATGGGAACAGATACATTCAGGAAAGTGGGCGTAAGGGTAAAGGTGCTCTTTTTTGCGGAGAATAGACACGCTTGTGTTTTGGAGGCGTTGAATTTGACCAGGTTAGATTCGCCCCAATCGGACACATTCCGCAAGGTCGAATCAACGCGCTCAATCATAGACTCTCTCAAAACTTGGATTTCATGGGCGCTCGTTCGCGCATTGGATATATATCTCTCAACAACAGTGCTGTCATCAGCATATCCAATAATGCCTGGTGTTAGGAGGTCATTAATGTGCAGCAAGAATAAAGTTGCAGAGAGAACAGATCCCTGAGGTACCCCGGCGTTAATTGCCATTAGGTCAGAGGAGTAGCCGTCTAAGACTACTCGAATCGACCGTTCCCTCAGAAAATCAGATATCCAGTCGCAGAGCCCGGTCAGTATGCCATATGCTGGAAGCTTGCTTAAGAGACCATCATGCCAGACCCTGTCAAAGGCCTTGGAGATGTCTAAGGATACAGCTATTGCTTCACCATGACCCTCCAAGGCCTCACTCCATAAGTGTGTGGCATACACGAGAAGATCGCCGGTCGAGCGTCCACTGCGGAAACCATATTGGCTATCGCTTAGGAGCTCGTTGGTCTCAAGGTATGCCAGGAGTCGATTGTTCAATACACGTTCCATGACTTTACAAAGTATGGAGGTGATTGAAATTGGTCGATAGTTGACAGGATCAGCACGGCTTCCCTTCTTCGGTACTGGTTGTACGTTAGCCAGCTTCCAGGATTTGGGGACTTTACCAGATTCGAAAGAGAGTCTATAGAGACGCGTCAAAACGGGAGACAACTCAGCTGCGCAGCGTTTCAACACCACTGCAGGAATACCGTCTGGACCGCTAGCCTTATTCTCGTCTAGGTGCAGCAAGCACTTAAGAACCTCCTTTTGGCGAATATGAACGGTACCCATTGTAGGACCGAACTGAGGTAATTGGGGTGGGATTTTTCCTTGGCTATCTAGACGAGAATTTTCCGCAAAGATACTGGCAAATAAATCCGCCTTTTCCTTAGCGGTGTGGGCCAGAGAACCGTCAGGTTTCCGCAGAGGCGGCAGCGACGGGCGACAAAAGTTCGTTTCGACCGACTTGGCGAGGGACCAGAAAGCTTTACTTCCCGAGGGGTATGAGGCTATTCTGTCTCCAATACAGCCTATGTGGGCGAAACGAGCTCTTTTGATCACCTTTTTGCAGGACTTGGCGGCAGCATTGTACCTCTTTTTGTGTTCATGCGAATCCACGGCTTTGCTTCTGCGAGCGGTTGCCCAGGCTTTGTACGCTTCTCGCTTACGCTTTTCAGCGGAAAAGCATTCAGCACTAAACCATGGGCGAGCTTTGGTTTCAAGGGATAGATCAGCGTAGGGAATGAAGAACTCCATTGCTTGACCTATCACACTTGAGACTGCATCAGCGCAGCACGATGGATCGGTTGATGTAAAACAAGCTTGCCGCCACGGATAAGATGCGAAGAAATGTCGCATTTCATCCCAATCTGCCGACTTGTAACGCCATACTCGCCTAGAACCACTTGGTCGGGTGTCAGGTGGCGAGTACTGCGATACAGATTTCACCAGACAGTGATCGGATGTCCCTAATGGTGCAGTGACGGACACCGAATATCTGTCCGGATCGGTTGTCAGCAGAAGGTCCAGGCAGTAAGCAGTATGGCCAGCAACGTCTGGGATGCGCGTAGGCTCGTCAACAAGCTGAGAGAGGCCATGAGTGAGCGAAAACTTAAAAGCCTCTCTACCAGCATGGTCAGTGTCCTGAAACGGGTATAACCACTGTCCGTGGTGTGCGTTAAAATCCCCCAGGAACACCAACTGCGCTGTGGGAAAACGTTGCTGAACCTTGTCCGCTGTACTGCTGAGATAGTCCATAAGCCTCGTTGTCTCCCGATCTCCGCTGTGTGACCGATAAATACCAGCGTATACCATTTGGTCTAGGCCGGTATCTATGTGAACCCACATGACTGAAAGGTCCGGCACTTCTAAGTAACGGAGACGCTGACAACAGATCTTGTCACTGGCATACATGCACACCCCGGCGTGCGGGTGGAATTTGGACTCCAGGATGTAACCTGGGTAACAGAGGTATGCCGAGTCTGACGGATCACAGATCTGCGTCTCCGTTAGGAAGAGTAGGTGAGGTCTCTCCGTCTCGAGGTGGTGGTGGACATCATTGAGATTGGAGTGCACTCCTCGGATGTTACAAAAGTGCACTTTAAACGAGAGGAAGTGCAACCGCTGTGTTACCTTACTCTTCTTTGGACCTTTCATTAATTTTGGAGTGGAGTGAATAGGGAGGAGAACAGAAGTTGAGTGAAGTGCTGCAAATGGAACCAAGCAACTCGATAGGGGTAACGCAGCTTTGGGAAACTCGCTTGGAGACTGCGGGGACGCCCGAACCCCCCCGAGTTCGCCATCGGGTCCTCTCAAACCGGTCGCCAGCCGGCACGATGGAGCCTCCCGGGATTTTTCGCGAGGTGGCGGGGCAGCCTTTTGCATGTGGCTGGCATGCTACTTGGGCCCCCTACTACCTGCGGTCGGCCAGCGGTGCACCGTGCTTCGGACCCCGCTACCCTCCAAAACGAGTTACCCGGTGAGTCATTATCCTACGAGTTGTAAACAGTTCTCCGATGCAGCACGATCACTCAGACCTATCCTCCTCAATGGCTACACTAGACATCATGCCGGAACGCAACTAGGTTACTTGGCGGCATGGTTTTGTCTAGTGGGTGGTGACAAGCCACGGCCGAAGCCTACCACCAGATTTTACTGCTCGTTTAGCACCACCCAGGGACCACGTACAAGGCATCGAGGGCTAAACCTTGCGGACGCGAGCAGTTTTCAGTCCCCAAAATCTATCGAAGCACGTGCTACCTCCAGAAGGTTTCGATAGCGACTGCCGTGAGTTTGTCCGGTCCGAGCGTACAGACGCGCGGATTTGGTACGGAGCAGACCAAGTTCGACGGGCAAACCATCGGACCATCGAACACGAAATAATAATAATAATGTTCGGCAGACAACTCTCCAGATGAACGGATATGGTACGGAGCGTACCGAATCCGCTGTACGGCCCGTACCAAATTCGATCGTCTGTTAATGCTTATACTGTGAACATATTTGAAGTGTGCTTACAAAGCTCTTTCATTTGATAACATGAAATTATGAAACCATGAAGTAAAATTTTTTTTAGTTCTCTATTTTATTTAAGTCCCCTAGGGGGCGCTGTATTCAATGTAACGTGACGTCATGTAGTAAACATTAAATTGGGCTTTACGAACGGTCTCGTCTCATTCTCATGAAATTGAAAATTATAATCTATCAAGTTCAAACATAAACAAACATACATACATAGGGTCCGATCGATCAACCATAACTTATTTGTAGGATAATTATATTGACAAAATGGCTCATTTACATAAAGTGCCAGCGGTGAGCAATTTATTGATATAATTAGAACATCATTTTACCTGTTTTTATTCAAAATAATTGTAGTGTTATTTTTTTTTGGTCTCCACAAAAAAAATACTGAAGATACTGTTTGTACATACACTGTCGAAAATGGTCATAATTTAAGGCATAATAAAGTGCCTATAGCTTTTACCAGAAGCCTGGGCACAGATAGAATTTACCTATACACATTCATTAATTTTAAAGTATTCTTTTTTTCAGACGCAAAACAACGTTGTTTGTGATCATCTATTGCGACAAACACAAGATGCAGAGTTTCTGTGTATTAATGATTGTTATGAAAAGCTACATCGCCCAAACTTTTATGATATAGGTGGAACATACATTGATAATGTGCCACAGTATTGGTTTCTGAGCAAAACTGAAATTCATACAAATATATTCCTGTTACATATATTTGTTATCAACCATAACACAGGTTCCTTCCATGTCGCTCTCAGTAGTGGAAGTTCCATCACACCGAGCAAAGGAGATAAATGTTTTTTATCTTGTTGTCTTAAAGAATATTGCTTTGTTGATATGTATGAAAAATCAAACTCTTATATTGCAACATACAGCTTCGATAAATATGACATGGAATTGTTAAGAAATAAAAAGCTTTATATCTATGTTGCATTCAATAAGCAACAGTGTAAACCTGATAAAATTAACATTCAGTGCGACTTCAGTGCTTCGTTAACATATCCAATAGACTCCGATTTTACTATTGAATCTGAAGATGGAAAATTATTCAAAGTTAATAAAGCTTTACTAGCTGCTTTCAGTGATTACTTTAAAGCCATGTTCAATGAAAATACAGTTGAAAGCCAAAATAACTTTGTAAAGGCTGTAGGGGTAAACGCTGATGATTTAAAAAATATCCTGGAATTTATTTACACTGGTACTGTTGACAATCTCGAAAACAGTAATTGCTACAATTTATTGCTGCTTGCAGATAGCTATAACCTAAAAGGCTTATTTGAACTGATACAAAGCACACTGGCATTGCAGATAAATGAAGAAAATGTAATTGAAGTACTATCTCTTGCTGATATGTGTAATTCAGAGTTTCTCAAATGTTCAGCATTCAAATTTATTTACAAAAATGCATCTACACTTGATAAAGATTTATTTAAAGAAATTGATAATTTGTCATTAACCAAAGAGTTATGTGGTTATTTGTGTTTCTCCCAGTAGGCATCATCTGATGACTACCTAACATAATGATAAGACTTAAATGTAATAAATAAAAGAGCATGTACAGAAAACATAAAAATAAACTTTATTGAATTGAAACATAACTATGCCATTTAAATTTGATGTATTGAATTAATAAATAATAGAAGTTACAACAAAGAGTAGTTACAGAGGAGAATATTTGCGTCAGCGGATGGGCCAGCACCTCTGATGTCCACTATGAACAATCATTTTGGAATGTTACCGGAAGTCTTCGTCTCTGCAGCAAACAAATATTCTTACTTAATACTCCAATTCTATTGTAAAATGTTCAAATTGTCAATTCACACATAACTACAGCTATTTCATAAATGTCTATTACTTTGTGATGCTTTATTATAATCTGTAGTTTGTTTGAATTGGCAATATATTGAGAAACAGTAACTATGGATGAATGTTTTGATATCAATGATAACTAACACATACTTAAGGTCTAGCCCAAGAGCTGTAATGATATATGTATTTAATATAATGATAAGTGTCTGTACTCACATATTTAACTACTAGGAGATAAGATACCATGCAGGATAAGCAAGAAAAAAGACCAATGTTTGTCATAATGTTTATTAATCATTACCTGATCAGTTACAGCAATAAGTGAAATTACAATTGTGCCAATGTAAGTTATCTACTCCCTATATTTACTGATAACCTGATATAAAAATAAAAACTTATGAGCTTATAATGTATGTGGTTTAATTACTTATTTCAAATCTATAATACATTGGCTGTGCTGTAATGATAGACACACAGTACATAAAAGATGATTTTATAAGATGCACCAGCTACTAACAAATGAATTGGGTGAATTAAGTTACGAAATATAAGTGTCACTAAACTTATGCAAAGTTTCAAAGAGAAACATTAGTCTTACTAATTAGAAAAGTTACATAACATAAATACTCTTCTCTTATATTGGGACTTCTGTTATCGCAAATAAATGGTATGGTCAGAATAAAAATATCCCTCTCCCAGTAACGAGAAGTAATGCTATAAATGATTCATCAAAATATGCTTATATTACATGGCGTTCTATGCAATCAAAACAAAGCTTTAAGATGTTTCTATTGAATAGAGATAACAGGGGTCCATAATAAGGGTGGTAAGCGCAGCCCTAGCGTTTACCGTTGTTGTAGGACAGTGCTCTAATGGGGGCCTTGAAGTTAGCAGCAGCTTGTTGCTGGATCTGATAAGCCAATGGATGAATCTTGAAGCCATACAACCTGTTGTGGAAATAATATGATTAATAGTTGAATATATCAAATAAGGATAGGAACTAGTGGTGGAAATTTGTGCATAATTTACAGTGTCCCAGAACTCAACATCAAGCCGAAACGGGGTGGCAGGATTGATTGTAAAAATCATGAGAAAAATCAGAAAATGCCTTCACAACTGCCATTAAAAGTTCAAATTTTAAAAACCTCAAGTAACCTGATTTTTGCTAACCCATTTTATTTAGTTCGAATGTTTTTTATTCGCACAAGCTCTTGGTAGGTCCCTAATTTTACGGCAAAATGATGACAGACATGGATAGCGGACATTTTTGTGATGTTTATTGGGCCTTTAGACCTGCCTAAGAACTTGAATGGCACAAATTACCTACATTTTTTTACGACAAAATTTAGCAATTTTGTTAGAGGACATACCACTAACAGATCGCCAAATGTGGTATCAACAGGATAGCTGCCCAGCGCATTACGCAGTGTAGTAAGAGATTTCTTTGGTCAGGAATATCCGGGAAGGTGGATTGGACATTGTACCATTCTTAAGTTTGTGTTATCATTGTATTTTCTTCTCATTTTGTAATGTGTGCAATTAAGTGTTAATAAATAAATATCTCGTGGTCGGCCCATTCCCCAGATTTAATTCCTCTGGATTTTTTTATTAGGCTTTTTTAAAGAAAAAGTTTATTCAAAGCCTATTGAGAGCGTAGCCGAGCTGCGTGAACGAATTGCTCAAGCTGCTGAGGACGCGTGCGTCCGGTTGTCTGGACATTTTCTCGCAGAGAGTTGCTGCTTATCTAGGTGTCTAAGTCATCGTTTGTGACGACGACCTGTAAAGGTTTCATCGTTTGTGACGCTATAGTTTCCTCAGAAAATCGAAAAGACTTTGGCCAGCCAGCCAGAATTTTGCATTTTCCAGCATTCCAAATCTCAGCCCCCAGAGGGTTTTGAGGATCCAGCTGGTATATAAAGGTATATGACGCGATATGTGACAGCAACTAAAGTGGTTTTATCAAGTAAAACGCCATAATTTTCGAGTTTTTTAGAGGACTTAATTTGTATTGCTAAATGCTAGTTAAAATCGTATTAAAAACACTGAAAACACCGTCTTCCCCTCTTGGGATTTGAATTCAACACCCTTTTAACAGTAATAAGTAACCTACATATAATTTACCTGTATAAATAATTCTCGCATTATTTATACAGGTAAAATAACTCGCACTTCATTATCTTCCCCAACGAAAAGGGTATACTTACTTAGTTTTTTCAACATTTTACATTAATCCCAGACTGATTTTATTCACAAAAAAAAAGTTAATTAAAAAAAGTAAAAATAAATACATGATGCATTATGAAATTATATTTTTATTTACCCACTTAATTAGAGCAACGTAATGGTCAAGTTGTTTGTCATGTTTGACAAAGGAGACAGAACCTGCTCCATACATTTCTGGGCCACGGTGTTAACAACTTGACATTTGATTTTTTTATTTTAAATATAATCATGTTTCATCACCGAAATTTTCAAGATGAACCAGTGTTGAGGAATCGAGATATCCATAATTTTGTCTATAGGTACACGCAGAAGTTAAGTGAACTTAGAATCTTTTTCGAAAGCTATTATTTTTCTTATTGTTGAGATCTTTAAATGAATTATTGTATTTTGAATTCTTTAGAGAGTTTATAATTAAAAATAAATAGTAGCACATTTTACTTACATAGCATACTAGACAAATAGGACATTATAAGATATAACCTATACTCACTTAGTTATTAGTTTTAAACAACTATTCAAACTAATAAATTGATACTAACAACTTTCACTTTTCTTAGGGCTATCTATTTATTTTATTAAAATCTCTCACATCATGTCAACCTAGTTGTAGTAAAATAGATCGACTGACTTACTGAACGAGTCAATTACCATAGTTTCGTTCTTCATTCACTCAGTATTGCCAAACCTAATAAAGAATTTCGCCTATTTTAATTATAAAATTATTATTTAAAATAAAACTAACGCGGTTAGTTTACATTCATTTAACCTTATAATGATTCTCATTTAATATTTCTTCAATTTTACTCAACGTATTTTCAATTATATTATGAGTTAATCATCCATACTAAAAACCCATGACAGCGATTTCCATATCTTGAATTAACTTGTTTCCCCCTCACCACATTTTTAGGGGTTTTATGTATTTTGAATAAGGATAAAATAAGCTATTTTTTTAGACCAAAGTCAACCTGTTAACCCTGTGGCCCAGGCTTACTCAGTTTCCTTTGGTGGAAGTATTTTACGAGTATAAGGATGACAATGTACAGGAGTAAAATATGGTCACCCTAATTGACTTTGCATGAAAGAATAAACAATCGCTTACATTTTTTGTTTGGCAGCTGTCACATACGACGATTTGTTGTCTTCGTCGCCGGCACATTCCTTTTCATAAGAGCGCAAGCGCTGGAATGGGTGGCTCAGCCAGCCGGACTTTTATCATATGTCATCAAAATCTTTATAGAAATAACTCTTAAACACATGCGTCAGGTATGTTTTAAACTATATGAGGTCTGTCAGATATTGCGTCACATTCCTTTTAGACTTAAAAGTCAGTTCTAATTGCTTTAATTACTGAGATATAAGGAAAAAACAAAGTGGCTCAGCCAGAAACGTCCGGCTGGCTGGCCACTTGTTTTTCGTGTTAACTCGAAAATTATGGCGTTTTACTTGATAAAACCACTTTAGTTGCTGTCACATATCGCGTCACATACCTTTATATACTAGCTGGATCCTCAAAACTCTCTGGGGGCTGAGATCTGGAATGCTGGAAAATGCGAAATTCTGGCTGGCTGGCCAAAGTTTTTTTCGATTTTTTGAGGAAACTATAGCGTCACAAACGAAAACCTTTACAGATCGTCGTCACAAACGATGACTTAGCCAACTAGATAAGCAGCAACTCTCTGCTAGAAAATGTCCAGACAGCCGGACGCACGCCTGAGGACGTCCTATCTCGTCTCGAGGATATGCCCGGCTAATAAGTAGATATTTTTTTAAAAGATGTAGGGCGTGTATTGAGGCTGATGGTAAACAATTTGAACTTTTGTTGTAATAAAAAATGTTATTTCTCTATCTGACTTTTATTACAATAAACCCTAACTAAACTAGATCAAGATTTTTCATTATTTTATTAATTTTACTTACTTTTGTTGACTTTGGTAAAAGTGGCGTGACTATCTGTCTCGCTCGCTCATGCTCTCATCATTTTGCCGTAAAATTAAGAAGCTTGTGCGAATAAAAAACATTTGAACTTAACAAAATGGGTTAGCAAAAATCGGATTACTTGAGGTTTTTATTTTTTTACTCGTTTTTATATACATACATACATAACGTCACGCCTGTATCCCTTATGGGGTAGGAAGAACACCAGAAGCTATAAACCATCTGATGTCATATTTGACAATTTTGGAGGCATTAAAATGATGAAGAGAGACTTGCAGTGATAGAGGGTCAGCCACAAAAACGTCAATAAACCTCCATCCCTCAATTGATTTTTACAGTTTGCCCGGGAAGAGAAGCAGCTGTTACATTAAATACATTAAATTTTTTGTTTTGCTCCCAGTCCAGCATGAGAGAAATTTTTCTATAGTATGAAACTAACAAGTTTTGTACCATTTTACAATCCTGATTAAATGCGCGAACTTTTAATGGCACTTGCAAAGGAACTTAAGTACATTTTTTTTAAAGAACGACAAATTATACAAAAATTAAATTCATAGTTAAACAAATAGTCTTAATTGTAGAAAACTTGGAGCAATTGTGTCATTATTTTTGACTTAGGTTCTAGAAATTTTATTCAAGGTTAAGGTTCCATAGTGTAAATGAACAAAAATAAAAATTAACCAAAATTACCGAAAAATGGTTACATTTTGACAAAATTTCTAGGTTTTTCTTAAATGCCCATAATTTTCAAACATTTTCATTGGCATTTTCTGATTTTTCTCATGATGGTTATAGTCCATACTGTCACCGCGTTTTGGCTTGTTGTTGAGTTTTGGGACACTGTGTATAAATAAAATAAACCAAATTCACTGTATTTCTTAAAATATACTTGATTACATTTCAATACTTTGTTCAGAGTGATTGTGCTAACCTATTGTTTGAAAACCTTATACTAAGACCATCCTAAAATGCTAAAATAAAAATCCATTTTGCTTGCTGGGCTAACTAGTACAAAGCAATTATACTTTTTGTAAAAAACATTTGTGTTCAATGATTTGAATTAAATTCTTCATAAGAACCACCCTTTTTAACATATTGCTCAATGCCCATATACTACAGTAGAACTCCAATTATCCGATATCCGACTATCCGAATCGCCGATTATCCGAATCACAAAAAATTCAGTCAGTGTAGGCACAACGGCAAGTTAAGACAAGTTGCGGCGCATTGCAGTCACGGCTTGTACATAAGTACATTTTATTTATATTTAAAACATGTGAAAATTTCATGTTTATTTCATTTAATTCAATAAAAAAATAGTTATATTGCTAACGTAGCTCCATCTAATGGTATAAGCTTTGCAGCTAAGACCACCCGAGATCAATTTCTTTACAGAAATTGTGAATCCCAGTTAAAGTGAAGCATTGCAATGTTTTAATTATGTTTTTTTTTTGCATTTAAAATGCTCAATTATTCTTAAATAAATGAAAAATGTAATAAATAAAAATTACCCAACCAGGATTCGAACCTGGGACCTCTCGTTTGCCGGACGAGTGCTCTTCCAACTGAGCTACCGGGGCATTTTTTATTTATCACATTTTTCATTTATTTAAAGCTGATCAATTTAGAAAAGGGTACAAGTAAAAAAATATGTAGATTTTGGAAGCCATAAGGTTATGAAAAGGACCACCCATCATCTGCAGAGATCTTTTAAGAGAACATAAGACTTCATAGGCTGCTAACACATATAATGACTTCTGATAAATTTTGTGACAATAGCAGTTTGCAAAGAGCCTACTCTTTAATTCCTTGTAACTTAATATTAGGTTAAATTGAGGTTGCAATGGTTTAATTCATTACAAAGTAAGATAAAAATACAAACCTTGGTACAAATTGACTGGCAGGACGTTTGGGGCGATATTCAGGGTGCACCATGAACACCATGTGAGGGAATCCAGTACCAAAGTAGGCACCGTCTGTGTGATGATGCCTTGAAGACTTCGGAGTGTACACATCCATGCAGCGAGGACAGTACAACTTTACCATAGCCTCACTAGGCACATCAGACAAACCTGTAACAAGAAATTTTTAGAAAAGGCAGAGAGGTAAATTAATATCAATTAAATCTAAACAAATGAAGCTCTTTTGACGAAGACAAAATACATATCTTTATCAACTCTTGACAACCATTTTGGCAATGTGGTAAACCTATCGGCTTCAGACGCCAGTGGTTGAAGGTTCGATTACCGCATGGAACAAGAAAAAAAAAAAAACGTGTCTAGGTAGGTATACCCCCTTGTTTGCTACATGATATCTCATACATAACACAAGCTTTGCTTACTTTGGGGCCATGTATTTGGTGTAATTGTCTGGGATTGTCTTCTTTATTTATTTATTTATAGACCATGAAACTTTTTGATTTAATTCTAAGATTTAATAATCTTTTATGTGAATTATCTCTACAGTCATATTAAAAAATTAGGAGAAAGCAATATCAAATCAAAATAATATAGATAATCAATATATCACTATAGTAACATGACTGAGGTACAAACAATATTAATTATAATTACCCAGCGGCAGCATAGTTTGACATTCACAATAGACTCTGGGGCAATGACCAAAGTCACCAGATTGAAATTTTTCTAACATTTGCCCAATTCCTCTGAAAGATAATACATTATATTATATTTCAACTTACATATTATTTGCATTGTCTAAAAAGTAATCAAAAGGTAGCAAATACCTATTGGTCAATATGTAGCGTGCATGTATCAGTCCATACAGTATTTCAGATGCTTGTTCCACGAGATCCGATTGGTTCGGATTGTCGTCTAAATCATCATCTGAAACATAAAAAATATTTTAAGATTAAGTCAATTAAATGAAGTTGCAATATTGAAATAAAACTAAGTATGACTTTGTAGCACTAAACCATGTTAAGGACAATTTACTTTAACTTTAAATAAATAAATAAATGATGTTTGTACTTATTGACTTTACAGAGTACAATATTTAATTACTTGGGAACAAACTTGACAATTTAATTAATGTTAATCTTACCAGGTTCCAAATCAAGTATCATGTCTAGTGCTTGTCTATAATGTGGCACTTGTTCATTTAATCCAGTCAAGTTAAACTTGTCATTTATATAGTCCTCATCAACCTGAAAGAAGAAGATTAATAATCAAATAAACAATCACCACCAGCGATAAAATAATTAAATTCGTAAACAAGGTATTACTTACTTCACAATAGAATTCATTGCCACGCAGCCCGCAAAACCATGAAATCCATGATACCTCCTCCGAGCTACTCATTTTTCTGCAACAGAATTAAATAACGTTCATATATTACTTTTGTAAGGTTTGAATTCGATTTTCGATAATATTGAATCACTCAACGCCTCGTCGATTCCTTTACATTGTCAAGAACGATGGGCAGTCGTACGTTTTCACCTTATTTTTGAAGCTTTTGCTGTTAGTTTTGGATAAAATTAGCACCACAACTTGTTTGAATACAATTCAATGTGCAGTTATGAATTATACACCATAAATTACTTGAAAATCGAGGAGAATCCTCACCTTTTGATACCTTGATTAGCCACGCTTGACGGTTCAGTCTCAAGGCTATGAAAAAAGCGTGTAGGAAAGAAAAGTCAACAAAATTTATTTTGTCTATGGATTGTGGAATTTGTGGATTGTATCTTGCCTTTGACTTGAAAATAAACATTTTTGGAGTAAATAATGGCAAAATGATACCGTTCAATAGGTCTAAAGATCAAAAATAACTTATCAGCAGTGCGAGCACATAACTTTATCGGCTCGTGTGTTTGCGGATGTTTGTATAGTATGGAGACGGTTTGTAAGTAATAGTTAAAATCTATCCATTGCCGGATGGCCATAGCTTAAATAAATGTGTGCCTTGTTAATTTTATATGTATGTAAAGATATTGTACTCTTAAATAACTATAAAACAATAAATAAAATGTTACTAAAAACTTGCAACCGACTCCATATTATACGAACATTCGTAAAAATACGAGTTGATAAAGTTCTGTGCTCGCACCGCAGTCATAAGTATAATTTTGAGTAGCTTGCAAATAAATTGTTTATAGAAATTAATGCCAAGTTTTAGCTAATGGTTTTGTTTTCATATAGCAATAAAAACTGTCGATGTTAGTAGAATTCTTGAATTAGGTCTACTGAAATAATAGTTTCGGCGTTATATCAACGAGGATTATAGATGCAACGTCAAGCTGTAATACTCACTTCTCATGCACGCAAACGGTGAGGTCTACCGACTTGGTTTAGAATTCTGAAAACAGTCGTGAAATAGTCGCAACGACATGCCAAATCTCATAAATAGTCTTTAACAGATCTCAGAGATATAAAGGTACACTAGTCAGGATTATGGCATGAACATTTGAATACTCTGAATTTCTCTGGAACGCCTTTGACTTTCAGGTTAAGGTTTGTGCCAAAAAATAGTGATGAAATAAGCGTATGAAAATATATTAATTTTAGGCTAATTTAATTAGAATACAAAAACATTTTTGTAGCGAACAGTTACCTATTTATTTTTGCTTGGTAAAAAACTTCTACCGATCATTGCTTAACACCGTCAAACGGGGGGGTTGAGGGGTCCCTCACAAAGCAAAGTCTGCCCTAAAAGAAATGTAATGAAAAAAAACAATATAATACACTATACATTCAGTTGTTTTTAGACCTAGCATAAATGGATAAATTCAATGAATAAAAAGCTTTTATAAGCTACACATGAAACAATATGTGCATTTAAAACTTTAATAACATAAGCTAATTCAAGAGAAAATTATTCACTTTTGAAAATCAACATACGAATCAAGGTATCCATGCATATCTACCGTATTGTGAGAAAACTACACATTTTTTTATGGCAAGACACAGTAAATATTTATAACGTAAAAATTGTGTCTAAGAATCCTCTTTTTTTCACAAACTATTATAGATAAGTTAGAAAGATAAAATAAATTCACTGATATGTTGGTAAAGGATCCGCGTGTATGTGGCCCATTTGAGGTACCGAGGTAAACCTAGCGGTTTAACTTTTGTATCACTAAATAAAACTGTATTAACAGTTTAGGTCTTAGCTGGTGTCCTTCAAACAGTAATCCTCACTTTTGAAATCTTAATGGAAAGGAATTTTGACTATGCTAACGACATGCCAAATCGCATAAATAGTCGCGATCGATCGCATCCAGAGATATAAATGTGAGGATTACAGCTTGAACATTTGAAAACTTCGAATTTCTCCAGAACGCCTTCGACTTTCAAGGTAAGGTTTGTGCCAAAAAATAGTGATGAAATAGTCATATGAAACGATAATTATTTTGGGCTGATTTAATTTGAAAATAATGACTTTTTATTTTTCCCTACATTTCTTTGGCGGACATTGTCATTCAAACTTCAAATATCAATTTACTTTTAAATCTGTCTGACAATGCTTTAAAACTATATGACCTACCATGGCTAAAATTAAAAACCTTCAACAAGGATTACAGCTTGACGTTCTAGCTATAATCCACACCAACCTATAGCTATACTGCCGAAATTATAATACGACTATTTTTTTATATGCGTCACTATTTACGACTATTTCATCAGTATTTTTTGGCATATTTGAAATTCCTTTCCATTACAGCAGGATACCATTGACGTCCAAATTTTCCCGAATCGAAGCATTTCAGAATCTGAAACCGGTATCAACCATTTATTTGCCGTCTGTCAGGAGGTGTCTATGGTTAGATGTTATTCATTTTTTCTTTCATCCCCCCCCACTCTTGGAACGAAACTTCAATATCCATGCCATAAAAAGTTTAAAAAAAAATATCGTCGGTCGATCAAGTCATGTCAATCAATACAATAATAAACAAACGGACGAAATTATATTGATTATTTATTCTATTTCATTAGTGGCTATTAGTCATTCATAAAACTAATATCGATGGACGATAGTTTACATCATAGATAATACATATATAACTGGTTTACATGATATGATTGAATAATACTAATAGTCTTCATATTAGACTATTGAGCTGGATAACTTATCATAATATAAGCTTATTAAGCTCCACTGCTAGGTGTTAGCTGAAAATGTTTGCAAATCAACGTCAACGATCTTCTCAGGAGAGGCAGGGCAATGCAGAGGTACGAATTCTTTTCGCAAACTTTCTTTTTAAAGTATTGTCTCGATATTGGTATTCATAATATTTCAAAATAGATTTCACATCTTAGGCACCTTATTTAGAAAAAGGAAAAAGGTAATTTTTTTGTCTAATATGGTGAAACATTAATATAAATGAAAATCAGTCAAAAAGTTTAGTGAGGAACTGGTTCCTTGTAAGATATTACTCGAACATAATATAACTGCCGGAGTGGTAATCCATACTAACTTTGCCTGCAAGGGTCCTAGTACCACCAAACAGGGCCACTTGTATACATTATGTCAGGCTATACATCTAAACATTGTTTTATTTATACTTATACATATAGTTTCTAAAAAAATTGGTTCCCATATCACAAGTTTATGTTTTAACTAAATGTTTTAAATTTGTATATTTTTTTCCAGGTTTCGGATGTTGCATCAGCTATTCATGAATGCCAGTCAAGCAATGCAAAATATTTATGGATATTTGATCCACTTAAAAAATTAACATATAGTGGTACTTATGAAATATGTGGTACTTATAAAGATAAAAAACCAGAAGTATGGTTTTATTTAGCATCCAGTGTTTGTCCAGGAGGAAATTATTTGTTGAACTTATTCTTTGTGCACCGCCAGGTTGGAGATATTGTTATTGGTGTTAGTGATTCCAATAAAATGGACGTCCCTGTGGGAGGGAAATTGTCCCTTCCCAACTCCTTGCAGTATTTCTCATTCAAATCTTCAAAGCCTAATCAAAATCACTACTTAAAGACCTATAATCTCCCGGCTGTGGGATTGTTATTCAAAGAAAGCCAGGAAGGCTGCCCAAGCTTTGTTGATGTACTTAGCATTCCTATAAGCATTTCTACCGTTCCAAAAGCTACCACAAATACTGACATAGCAAAGCATATTAAAATTGATCATTTTAAAGATTTGTTTACCAAGATGGGACCAACTGATTATACTTTAGAAACTTTGAGCAAGAAACAGTATAAAGTACATAAGTTAATTTTATCTTTGCGAAGTCCTTTACTTAGAGAAATTGTATCTAGTCAACCGACTTGTGCAACTTTGGATGTACATGACGAAGACATGGAACTATTGCTGCAGGTTTTATATGGTGGCCTTAATAAGATGTTAAATGGAAATGGTTGCAAAAGACTGTTAGAAATGGCAAGAAAATTCCAACTCAACAATGTATCTTCAGTGGAGGAAGTAAAAGGTTTGAATCAAGACTATTAACTAAATAAATTCATACAATCTCAGAATAAATGTATTATGTGTCATATCTATAAATATTGTAATTTAGATGTACAAGTACATATTTAATATAATTAATGTACATACCTATCAACGGTTTTCTGGAAACTTTATTATTTATTTTATGACAAATGTTTAGTAACTTTCAAAACCTAACTTTATACCTTAAAATGTGTTAATGTACAATTATATGATATTTTATGACCTTATAAAGGCATTTATAAGTTTTAGGATAAGATTAATACAAATGTTTATTTATTTTGCACATTTTTTGTATATGTATAAATGATATTAAAAGTGAATGTGTCTCATAAAGCCTTGTTCCTTCATTTAAGCTGTTTCCCCTGCACGAAAGTAGTTGTCAATTCAATTCAATTCATTTACTTATTCATAATCACAGGTAATGTTACAAAGATGGATTTATAATATTTGGTACAATGATGATTCGCCTTAATAGCATATGAACATATTTGTTAATTATACAGTGTGTTAGGGATCGGATAACGTACTCTATGGCCGGATACGTCAAGATCGGAAGATACGGATCTTTATTTTCTTATGCAATCGGTATAAGCGCGAGTGACCTTGAAACGATAGTTGACACTTCGCTCACCGCCATGACACGCAGGGCATGTTTCGATTTGCGTCGCGCGGGTATTACATTGTTTTGTTTGCCAAATATTTGATTTAAGAAATAAAAAATACTCTGAATAGATTTTAAGATTTTTTTAAATTCTGTCTCATCTCCTACAAACATCATTTCAATCTATAAATTGAAAATTACTAAAGAAAATATTCGTAAAAGATCCGCGTGAAAAGTAACGGATATGAATACGGATTTTTTCCCCCGGGGGATATCCGCGAATACGGATACGGATCTCCGGAACATCACTACTTCATATACATATAGGAAGTACCTACCTACGTTAAATTTTATCGACAAAATACTATTCAAAGGGCGGTCGCACGCATTTTTCACTCGTATTTTTCGCCCCCGGATTAAGAGGAAACCGTCTGCATTCAAAATAATGGCGGGAACATTGAACAATTACTGTAAAAATTTTAGAAGAAGATTAAATGAAAGAAGAACAATAAGAAGTAGTTTTTGTCTCACTCACACCTACCTTTCCTTAAAAATAGCATAGTTCATTGCCAACAAAAATGGAAAAAAACGATATGTTAAGGGGCTAGTTTTTTATATGGCTCACATTAACTAAAGAAATTAAATTAACTATGAGGAAACCTGACGGTTCTCTGGCCCACACTGCTAATGAGAAAGCAGATTTATTTGCTAGTGTCTTTTCGGAAAATTCTTGAAAATCCCACCACAATTACCTCAGTTCGGACCTCAAATGGGTACACGACATGTAAACGACATTCGCCAAAAGGAGGTTCTTAAATGCTTGCTGCACCTAGATGAGAGCAAGGCTAGCGGTACAGATGGTATTCCTGCAGTGGTCCTAAAACGCTGCGCAGCTGAATTGTCTCCCGTTTTGACTCGTCTCTATCGACTTTCTTTGGAATCCGGTAAGTTCCCCAAGTCCTGGAAGCTTGCTAACGTACAGCCAGTACCGAAGAAGGGAAGCTGTGCTGATCCTGTTAACTATTGCCCAAATTCAATCACCTCCATACTTTGGAAAGTCATGGAACGTGTATTGAACAATCGACTCCTGGCATACCTCGATGCCTCCAATGCGCGAGCAACCCCGTAAAATCCAGAGTTTAAGAAAGTCAATGATTGAGCGCGTGGACTTGATCTTACGGAGAGTATCCAGCTGGGGTTAGTCGAATTTAGTCAAATTCAACGCGTCCGAAACTCAGGCGTGTCTTTTCTAGGCAAAAATGAGCACCTTCAAATTAACGCCCACTTTCCGAAATGTATCTGTCCCCATCACCGACCATATAGGGCTTTTAGGCGTAACTGTAACATCCAGTTTAAACTTCGGTCAACAAATTGTATCCATGGCTCAAGTAGCTTCGAAAAAGTTGGGAATCATCTCGGAGGTACGGCGGTACTTCGGCCCTGCACAGTTTCATAACTTACTTATGTTTGGAATAGTTCAGCAAAATATCAACTATAGTCTGCCTAGTGAAAGTAGAGACTGGAAAAAATTGCGAATTAAAAAAAATAGCATCATCGGAACCCCGGCAATAGTACGAAATACATGAATTCAATAAAGTTTATAAGTACTTGATTAGTGTTTTTATAAAAGTATCGTAAAAAATAACAAAAAAATTCCTGTCCTACTAGCCCGGTCAAATTAGACCAAAAATTAGAGAAAAGTTACATAAATTCCCACCAAGCTGAAATCGGTAAGATTATTTAAAATATGATGAAAACTAAAATTTGAAAGTTCCCCATCATTCCTCTATATGGAATTTTTTTTTCAGCAAAACGGTAAGTTTTATTATGAAAATACTTTATACACAATTTTAGATCATAAAATTATCTACAAAATATGTGTCTAGTGTCTATACATTTTTTATTACGAGCCACCGTTAGTGAAATTTCCGCTTTTCCTTGAGACTCTCAACTAATTGAAGTGAGTACCAATCTGGATAGTGATTATTGGCACTGTTTTTTTATACGGTGCATATTTTTCAAGCAGTGAATTTAGTTCCAGGTATAGCCTATCTACAGCGTAGTTAACGTCGTTGCAAGGCAATAGCACGGCAGGCCAATCTATTGCTGCTAACCCCAACCTAACTTGCTCATAATTACATTTGTTAAAATTAAAAACTTTTGATCCCGAAAAGTCGAACTAAGCGCTTTGACAGTTCCTTTTTTGATACGGGTCGCCAAGGTTTGGAATGAACTGCGTCTATTTTCCTAGACCATATAGTCCTTGTACTTTTAGGCGTCGAGTGAATAGGTTTCTCGTGGATGGTCGTGTACCACCGCGTAGTCTTCCTTCATGATGACTTACCGTCAGGTGTCATGGAAGACAAACGTCCTATCCACACATGGAACAAAATGGAACTGAATTATTGAATTAAATATCTACCATGTTATTTTGGCTTATTTAAAAAAGTGAATCATACTGATCTACTGAATCGATTGTGACGAACTTCAGAATAAAGTAAGCTTGATTTTCAAGGTGGATATAGTAATCTTATATATCCAACTGCAAAAGCCGATCTTCACGTGGACGAAATCGCGGGCAACAGACATTTTATAAGTCCCCAATACTGTTACTGAACAATCTTAAGACTCCTACGGGACTTGGTATTGCACTCACTCGGGATAGCAAAGGAAACACAGGCAATCAGTTGACAGTTTAATCGCAAAAACTACTAGTGCTTACAACATCTGTGTAAATACCCCCTTATAGTAATATAAGATCTGCCTACATACATTACACCTCCCCACTTAAATAGGCATCCCTCATTACATATGCATATAAGTACTAAAGACTACACATACATTTTTTTTTCATTTTAAGTTTACCTAAATCTAATTTCCTATTATTAATTAAGCAAATCGTTACTTATCTGTTTCATACCGCAATATAGGCTTTTTGTGACGCTTGGGATGGTTCATCGGAGGCTGGGGAGAAGATAATTTTGATATGGGTTCATCTGTGCGAGTAAGCTCTGTGCTACATTCACGCGCACCTTCAGAAACGGTTATGAGCTCCGAGGGACTATCGAGCACACCTTCATACTCCCGACTGATCCCTTCTTGTGCCTCCTCGGTATTAATCCCAACATACTCCTTCTCATTCGGTTGTACGCCGGCTTCCTCATCACCTTCTGGGCAAATCGCTAGCGAGTGTCGAGATTTGCGCCTTATTTGGTCAATATGGCGATGATAAATTGACCGTCACCCCTATCTGCTATGTACCTTCTGGACTCTTCTTTACCTATAACTTTGCCATCTATCCACTTATCGTTACCCTGACCGTAATTTCTAGCACCTACGAGTAGGTGGCGCGGTACGACGCCGGCGCACTGCACTTTGGAACCATAAAAAAGGTTATCGTGAGTGCATAAAAGATGGACATATGCTGTCACGGACTTTTTTTAGAACTAAATCAAAAAATAACAAGCATTTTTATTGAACACTTCCTATTCCAATCACAAAGCATTTTATTTGTTACCTAATATAAAAAGTTTATTTACAATGATCACAATACTAAATCGAAACACAAAGTAGTCATATATAACTAAAATGCAGGAGGCGTGCAGCCAGCCTTATCGCATGTTTACGTACCGCGTAACTGTAGGCATTTATTTCAAAGATTCAACCGAGTTGAATTACTGTAGATAGGTGTACTGTGACACAGTTCACGGCCGTTCACGCGTGGTTCGCGCTGCGAGTGTGGTGCCAGCATGAAACAAAATCCGATCTAGAAAATAAGTGCAACCTTTTCAGAGTCTTACTCAAAAAATTTTCATCAATATTCAGAATATGGACGTCTACAGGCTGCTGATGATGATGATTCAGAATACTTTGAGCAGTTAATTGCGCCTGGACGACCTATACGGGGTTGATTTGTAGTCACCAGCCAAATTTAAATGTTAGTTTTTTTGATACGATATAAACGTACCTGCACATTTATTTTAGCGTCTCTCAGTACAAAAACGTAGAAATATGGAACAACAAACTTTAAAAAAAATTGTCGCTGTTTATGAACACAGCTACTACGAAACGGCATTTCCTTGATAATACTACGACGTAGTACTGCAAAATGTGTGTAGTAGCGCGTAGTCATCTTTATTTTTGAAGGTAATTTAGAGTGACCATGCCTTGGTTAGCGGATAGATTAATTCCCTTGTAAAAAAATAAGTTCTGTAAATGATACATATTGTGTAAAAAAAATTTCATCTTCGCTATACGAATGAGTAAAAACCATACTTTTTGTACTTCATGAACTTTTTGTAATTACCTATAGGTAATATTATCGGGGTTAGAGGAACCTAATCCTTGCAGTCGGTACAGGCGAGTGCAATAGTCATCTATACTAATATACATATAAAGCTGAAGAGTTTGTTTGTTTGAACGCGCTAATCTCAGAAACTACAAGTGGCATTTGAAAAATTATTTTTTCATTAGATAGCCCAACTCTTGAGAAAGGCTATATTCTGACATGTATAGAAGATGTAACTTGTAAATATTCGACATTGAAAGTATTAATTTTAGGTGACTTCAATTTAAACTCATGTAGTCATAACGTTAAAACTCATTTTGACTTTTTCTCTAACTTTTGTAAAATAAACCAGTATAACAACGTTTTGAACAGCCACGGTGGTTTATTAGACTTGGTGTTGAGCGATTTTGAACCCGATCAAGTTGCAGTCTCTGCTCATATGGATCCCCTTGTCCCAATCGATGCTTACCACCCTGCCCTCGAGGTTTCTCTTACTTTACCTTGTAGTGTAATGCAGACTTCCTCTGAACCGCGGGTTCTTCCGGTCCCGAGGATAGACGCGCCTCCCGTATGGAATTGGAACCGAGCGGATCTTTGTGGACTTTATACAGCCATATCTAATATTGACTGGTCTGAATTGGACTTACTTAATGATATCAATAGTGCTTGCGAATTATTTTATAATAAGTTATACACGTGTATTGAATTGTATGTTCCGGTGAAGAAATCGGCGTCTTCTTCGCGTTACGTATATCCTAAATGGTTTACTCAAGAAATTATTTGTAATATTAGGAATAAATATTTTCATTTAAAACGATTTAGAGCAGAGGGTAAAGAATTTAATAAAGAATTGTACAAATATTATAGGTGGCGAACAAAAAATCTAATTAATACCGCATATCGACATTTTATATTAACTACTCAAAATAATATTATTGACAACCCTAAAAGCTTTTGGGGTTTTGTTAAAGATAAGAGATGCAGCAGACAGAAAATTAACTCATACACATACGGAGATAAAGAGGTGTCTGGACAAGACGCAGCAGATGCATTCGCGCAATACTTCAGCTCCGTATTTCTTAGTGGAACGCCAAAACTAGATCCGAAAGCAGCAATTAGAGAAAATTATTCCACTGCCAATTCCACTACCATCTCTGTTACCGAGGTTACTCAATCTGACCTTATCACAGCGGCAAAAAAAATAAAATCATGCTCATCCAGTGGTCCTGATTGTATACCTACTTTCTTAGTAAAAGATTGTATATCGGTGCTTATAAAGCCCCTTCTATTTTTATTTAATCTATGCCTTACTAGCTCTACGTATCCTTGCTGCTGGAAAAAATCCCGTGTAACACCGATCCCTAAGGGAGAGCCTGGTACAAATATTACTAATTTTAGACCGAGATTGCTGAACTCTCTGTTTTTGCAAAGACTTTTGAATTCATATTAAACCGTGGCATAATTAATCAGGTGGATAATTTATTGAGTAATAGTCAACATGGGTTTCGAAAAAATAAATCGACGGTGACCAATCTTGTATCCCATGTAGATTATCTATTCTCAGAAATGGATGCAGGAAGACAGGTTGACGTTGCCTACTTTGATTTCCGCAAAGACTTAGTTGACAATGATATTCTTTTATGTAAGATGGCTTTGTTAGGTTTTTCTCAGAATTTACTACAGTTTTTCTCAAGTTACCTTAAAGATCGTCGTCAATTTGTACGGAGCGGCAAGTTTGAATCAAGTGATTATTATACGAGGTCCGGATTGAGTCAAGGAAGTACCCTCGGACCCACGCTATTCTTAATCTTTATCAATGATCTGTCTTGTACCATAAGATCTGCTGATTGTTCACTGTTTGCAGATGATCTGAAACTTAGTTTAGGTATAAGGTGTGAGGAGGACGCCAACGAACTCCAAACAGATATAAGTAGTGTTGTTGAGTGGAGTCAACTGAATCGTCTACCATTAAATGAATCAAAATGCAAATTAATGTCATTCTCACGAAAACGCAAACCCTTAAACCTGTCTTACAAATTAGCTAGCGCTCCTTTTGATAGAGTACACGAAATTCGTGACTTAGGTGTTATTTTTGACCCCCAGCTCGATTTTCACACGCATATATTAACTATTTGCAAGGCAGCAAACAAACTATTGGGTTTTGTACTGAGAACGGCTTCTCAGTTTGACAATGTTGGTGTAGCCAATGTGTTATATAATGCCTACGTGCGTAGCAAACTGGAGTACGCAGCTATAGTTTGGGATCCATATGAAGATAAATATCGCCTACTAGTTGAGAAAGTGCAACGTAAATTCGCACGTTGGCTTTACAAGCGTAAATATGGGTACTATCCCTATATGTACCCCTCTGGTTTTGTTAGCGGTATGGTGGATATGGAAACCCTATCAATCAGACGGTTGATATACCTTGTGGTTCATTATTTAAACATTGTTCACAACAAAATATACGACCCGGCAATTTTACAGCGTCTAGATATAATGGTACCAACCCGTATACCGCGAGGTCCGGATGGCCTGATAGCGCCACGCCGCCGTCCGCGCCTGCTCCGCCGCCCTACTACGCGAACCCGCCACGCGGCCAACGCGCCAACCAACCGCGCCCTGCGACTCATCGGGGACATCTTGGCTCAACACCATGACATTGATTTATTTGCAGATCCATTTGGACATTTATGTAAAGTTGCCTATTTTATAATTGATGACATGATTAGCAAGAACATTATCTTTTAATTATAATTGTATATTTTATTAGTATCTTTGACCTAGTATTTTATTGTTTGTTTTTTATATTTTTATACTTTGACCCAATTTTCATTTAATTTAATATGTTTTAGTTTTTAGTCTTATAATTTTTTTTATGTGTCATGTTAACGTGTTGGATATAGTCTGTAAGTTAACATTGAATTTTAAATAATAAATAAATAAATGACTGTTCTTATCCCGAAATTCGAAATACACGGGATCAAAATTTACGCGGGTAAAACCGCGCGCGGTGGCTAGTAGATTAGATAAGTAGAAAGGGATTTTGATTTAAGTATAGTGGTTTTATTTTTCTAAAATCTATAATTAGTCCTTCCCTACAAATTGCTGTTGTCCAAGTATAAACTCAAAATAAACCAGCCAAGTGCGAAGCGGCCTCGCCCATGGAGGGTTCCGTAGCAGCATGTACAACATAATAAAATTCTTGTAGTTTATATTTGAGTTGAATGAATTTATGTAAGGTAAATTGCAGTTTACGATTTATGACCTATAAAAAAACTACTAACTAGATCTCGTTTAAACCAATGTGCGGTGGAAGTTTACATTATGTATGTACGTACAGGGGGGAGACATTTTACCACTTTGGATATTGAAAGTGTCTCTCGCGCAATCTCTTCAGTTTAGAAAAAAGAAAAAAAAACTAGAAACCTACATATCATTTTTGAAGACCTATCCATAGATATCTCACCCGTATGGGGTCGACAAAAAAAATGTTTTCTAATATAAGTAAGCAAGTCAGTTCTAAGTATGCGGAACTCCAATTTTTTCCCATTTTTGTGTAAAATCTAAGTTTCAATAGTTCTTAATATTTCGGAAAAAAGTGGCTATGAATACAGACGGACCGACAGACATGACGAATCTCTAAGGTTTCCGTTTTTTGCCGTTTGGCCGCGTAACCCTAAAAACAGGGTAGGTATCCTTTTTGGATTTGGATTTAAATATAATAAAATATACGAAACCAAGGCACTATAAGGAGCTTGAAACTTGATCTGTTTTAATGATAATACCGTGTATGTTAATATTGTTTAATACACGTAAGTACCTAATATTAGTTTTTGCATAAATAACGTTGTATATTTTGAAAATAATTGTAACAGTGGAATAAATTGAAAATTATGATTTTAGTTTCTAATTAATTTAAGGAATGTACTTAATACTCACAATTATTAAATAAATTAAAAATGTGTTAAATAAAAAACAAATTTTTTTTAATTAACGCATTTTTAATGCAAAAACTTTAAAGTATTATTAAACATTGCAATGCTTCACTTTAACTGGGATTCACAATTTCTGTAAAGAAATTGGTCTCGGGTAGTCTTAGCTGTAAAGCTGTACCATTAGATGGAGCTACGTTAGCAATATAACGTAAAAACAAAAATGTGTTAAGTAATTTCGAGGCGTACCGCCAGTCCCCGGTAGCTCAGAGGGAGAGCACTCGTCCGGCAAACGAGAGGTCCCAGGTTCCAGTCCTGGTCGGGTAATTTTTATTTAAAACATTTTTATTTTATTTAAGAGTAATTAAGCATTTTAAATGCAAAAACTTTACAAATTTTATATTACAAACAATTATGTTTCATCTCTCAGTTTTGTGGATCAGCCCACTGAGCCGCTGCGAGAGGTAATTGCCTCAGGTAACTCAATTGAGTCCACCGTGTCTCAGGCTCTCAGCAGTCCTTTGTACTGTTATCACAGCATCTGTTGCAATGGGTGGCCGGGAGCGCCAGGGCGCATGCGCGGCCGGGATCCGCACTTCAAGTTGCGGACGGAAACACGGGTAGGGATGCCGGGGAACGAATCGATGTCGGTGTGTTGGGCGGCGTAAAATTAATTTTGCGATTAGAGGGTACCACTTATCAAGTGTTTATCTACGTAGCAAATCAAAATAGCAGGAAAATTAAAATGATTCTAATAAAAAGTAGGTTGTTTTTGAAATAACAGTTGAAATAATTTCGAGTTTCATGTTAAGTTTCAATTCAAAGTACCTACCTAAACAAAAAATATGATCTATGCCTTTGAGTATGCGTATTTGGTTGGATTAATTTTCCTTTAAACATGTATACTTAAATGTTTAAATTTAGGTAGATTCATGTAGGTTTTCAATGCATTTTTAACACCAATCCGATAAGTTTTGTATCTAAAATAACTCCCGGTTCCAATTTATACGAAAAAAAAACAATTACGCGGAAAAATGTCGTTTACCAACAAATATATTTTTTACAAAAAAAAAATACAAACCAGTGTCTATCGACATCTCACAGCCCTAGACCGCTGCACTGCCAAGGTTATACGTGCGAGAGGCGGCTCGCTCGCTGCGGCCGCGGCAAAGATGCTCCGCTTGCGATGAGCGCGCCACGCCGCGACCACGTCGAGTTACTGCCGCTCAAGTCCGCCCTCGTCAACAATAACAACCGCGATGATGAAACATACTACCCGCCAAATAATAATGAACAGTCCTCGTCGAATTTACACGATTATACGCTGCTCTCGAAGCGAACGCCGGCTTCCAAACGGTACGTAAATTGAAGGATTTCGGAAAATTGGTTCTATATATGCAGGTTTTTTTATTTATTAGGTACCTGCCTTTGATTTATAGAATAAAAAATGCTTTTAATTATTAATTAACATTCATTTTAATAATCTCATTTTTACTTTGCTTTGTATCTGTTGCATTTTAAATGTAATTTAATTTCAAAAGAATAGAAAGCAATGCATAGAGCTAGTTAATTAAAATCAAGATTTTTATGACAATATGGACTATGATATTGACCTCAACAATATTTCTTACCGGGGCCTTTAAAAATATTTGTTTAATTGTTAAAGATAAGAGAGATAGCAATAAAGCTTTTTGAAGGGACTCCATTTTATAGCTACTATAAGCATTTTATTTTAAAATACCAAAAAAATTTGGTTATGATAATTTAATTGCTGAGGGACCCGGGCTTGTTTTGTTCTTACCTGATTTTATGTGACGCTGGTGAAAAAGTCATGGTTTCAGGAGTAAAACAGATAACTTCAGGGAGAAAGTTTAAAGAGATATAAAAAGAAAACATACGGAAATTTAAATTATCTAAAGTACGTAGAAAGTTTAACCGTGATAATAATTAATTATAGTTCAACTACCATGAGTTAATGGGAAAGTTATAATATAATTTCAAAGTTCCTCGAAAATCCCCGAAAATCCTAAGAAAGAAGAGTAACTATTTAGAAAACACCGTGTTAGTATAATTAGGTTTAAAATAGGAGTAAGTATTTGGGTGATAAAATAGCGGACAATGTGTCTGCAGTTGTCCTTGCAGAGTCGGCTTAGAATAGTCTTAAAAAGCGACTTATCCCGGTGACCTCCGCTTGGTGGTAGGATCCCGTCAGGGTCCGACTGGCTAGCGACCACCCTTCATATAAAATATGCCGCCAATTATACTGCTGGCTTAAATGCTGGGTGTACACTGGTCTGAGCACCGTACCAACAAGTCTATACTATCTGAGATCAATATCCCAATGAGACTCAGCATCTGCGAAGAAACTTCGAATTCTTTGGCCACATTTCATAGCCAGAAAACGAGAAGACAATTTGGAGAAGCTGACAGGCAAAGTAGATGGCAAGCGACCCCAAAGTAGAGCTCCGACACGTTGGTCAGATCAAATCCGAGCCACTCTGCTGGACACCACATTGTGTCAAGCTATTAACGCCGCCGAAGAGAGGACGCAATGGTGCAAGATAGTCCGAGATAAGAATGTGCTAAGAAGTCACGAGCATCAGTAATGAGGATACACGTCGCAAGGATGAGGAGGATTACTGCTCCGGCGGTGATGTGTTCCGGCAATATTTCGTGAACAGCCAGTCTTTTTTAAGTCCGCGTACTTTTATCTTCGACCTCGTCACTTGCCAGTTTCAGGTCAGAGAAAAAAAAAACATAAAAATATTATAATACAAACATGCAATGTAAGTTATATACTTAGGTGTAAGCATGTAAACTGTGTCATGGCATTAGCTCACATGAATAGCTGTTTGGTGTTGGTTGCTTTCATGTCCTCGTCTCGGGTTGAATATGAGCTGATTTATCTAATGAGTGGTTTGAACAAAGGAGGCCGAGAATTTTCCGTCGGCTTTTCCGCATCTCGGTCTACTTTTAACACGAATCGTTTTTACTAGCCATTTATAATATTGTATGTAACATTTAATGCAATTGGAATTTCTTAATAAATACCGAATGTATCGAATTAACCCTTCCCAAAGAGTTGGCTATAAAATGCAACAAAAAACAAGTTCAAGTAAGTAGTAGTTTACGAGACTGGTCTGTTCAAACAAACATTTTTATTAGTATGGATTATTACCGGATAACGTAATTGTACCTGCAATACACATGAAAAAGATTGGTCACCTAACTAGGTGTCTAAAAGGTGTCCTATCACCAGGCAATATAACCTTAATACTTGTAGGTACCGGTCTTTGTTCAATGAAATTGTTAGATACAGCTATTTTACTCTAGTATGTCCCAGAAAGAACAGATAGACAATGCAAAAAGTTTCACCTGGAATTTTAATTGTCTTCGCTTGTAAGAGAATAGCGATCGTAGGTACAAGATATATTCATATACCTACACTAGCTGTTGCGCGCGGTTTTACCCGCGCAATTTCAATTCCCGCGGGATTTTCGGGATAAAAAGTAGCCTATACGGATTCGGAAGAATCCCTCTAAGTAATGGTAAAAGAAATTTTGAAATCAGTCCAGTAGTTTTTGAGCCTTTTCAATACAAACATACAAAAAAACAAAGGTTTCCTCTTTATAATATTATAGTATAGATAATTATACACAGAAAATAAGCACTAAAAGCGATAGTAACGCAAAATGTATTTAAAAGAAATACAAAAAAGGTTACGTTTTACTAAACGAATTCTCTCGGGAACGAGATATTTACCTACCATGTCATTTATTTATTTTTAGTTTGATATGTCGGTATTGCGATTTCTTACTGATATTTAGGTACCACAATCATACTAATCGTTTTATAATTTTGTATTCAAATATATGTTGCAAGCACGATGATCATAGGATTGTTTCAACAAATTTAATCTAGCCAGGAGAAAATAAAAAAAAATACATTATAAAAATAATTTAGTTTTTAAGCATTAGAATTTATTCTAATGTCAGTGAAATCTAACAATTTTAATTAAAAGTAACAAATAACTTTAGGATGTTGCAATAATTAATAATAAATTTTAATGTTAATTTTATAGTTTGTTTCTTATACGTCCGTATTAAATATGTTTATGAAACAAACTTAAATAAACATAAGAACATCAATGATTTGGGAGCTTATTACATCTGTCATCACACAAATATTTGCCTGTACCAACATCCGCCCCGGGAAATGTTCCGCATTATCAAATACTTCCTTTGGCACCCGTTCTCTACGTTTATGAAGTATTTTTTCATTTTTATAATAATCAGTTACGATCGTACGGGATTTTCTAATATTATGGCTATTTCAAAACCACGTAAATAATGATTTAGGCACAGTTACTTAGTTATTCAGTTCCTAAAATAAATCCAAAGGTAAAAGAAAGTAAGACGTGATGGAATCAAATCGGGTTACTGCGTCTTTTATTGATGCTGAATAATTTTACGCCCTAAGGCCTTCATGGCATATTTGGGTAAAGATAGATTTTGAGTTCGATCACCATTCTATTATTTTTTTCTTTAATGTCTGCATAGTTATTCATATGTTGAATCTGGATGTTTTTTCATTTCTTTTATGCTTTAAGTCGCCTAACAATTATTTATTTCAAATGATAAAAGTTTTGCTATTATGAGTTCGGGAATAGATTGCGCGCTCTGCAAATAACGTCCTTACCAGTGGCCGCACGCAGTTTTACCCATCAAATTAGAATTTTCTATAGATACCCACAAAGTTTCAATCAAATGCAAAAAGATTTTTTCAAATCCTGTAAGTCTCTGAGACGAGCACCCTCAAAAAAAAAAAAAAAAAACAGAACTGGTCAGCTTTATTTTAAAATACTTTTTACCCGCTATTTAACATATTTTACATTTTGACTTGATTTCGGTGTCTATACATACAGACCCTGTGGTCAAGCTAGTCAATAATCCTATCTAATAAAAGTATATGCCAAAAAATCCGGTTAAAAAGTATTTTAGGTTGTAAAGTTTTCGCGAGGCGATTATGTAATTAGAAACACTGCCTAAGTGCGGCCTCCGCAAGGTGAACCGACGATCTGGGAATATCCGGTAAACGCTGGATGTGGGCGACACTTAATCGAGCGACGATGTGTAGAACCTTGGAATTAGAACCAGAAGGTCCAGCAGTGGGCATCTCACCGCTGATGATATTAGTATAGATATCTTCTGTTGCAGGCTGCTGACAAAGAGCGCCCAGCAGTCCGTGACGCCGCTTCTGACGCTATGCGGCGCGCCGGCGCCGTCGCGTCGCCGCGAGGAGCAGGCCACCATGGCCAACCTGCGCAAGAAGGTCGCGCCCGCGCTGCTGCACCATGACCGGTGAGTCTACCGTTCAATAAAAAAAGTAAAAAACTAAGAAGGAAAAGCAAACAGTTGTAATGGCGATAAGTTAGTTTGGTTAGTTTAAAAATATGTTTTATAATTGATAAACTCTTATGGTGCGTACACATTGCTTGTAATGGAACCTGTAATGTAATAACCAGCGCTCGATGCTGCGCTCGGTGTATTTGTACGTGTATTTCTCACGAACTGAACATACACTGCGAGCATCCTGAGACAAAATGTTTCCGTATTTCGTCGCGAGCACGGTCTGTCGACACGCGTTCTTTTCTGTCCGCGAGACATCGCACCAAACATCTAGTCCCCTCTGAAGTTGTTCCGAGGAGTTTCGCGCGGGCGTTTTACTTAGAAAAAACCTTTTATAAGTTGTAGTAAGTACCTAGTCCAAATAAACGCAAATTTCTAAAAAAAAAAACATAAAGAACATAAACTTCTAAATACTTAATACCTAAAGTTTGCGCTAATAGATGAATTTCTATTACTTAATAACAAACATATTCGAAATACAGATTTATAACAAATCATAATTCTGTCAAATGAAACAATTCAATCGATTTAAATCTAAACGTAAAACAAGATACCTACTTATTAATTTTCTCTCAATAGGTAGGTATAAAGGTTAACTCTCACATTTTTTAGAGATACACTATTGGAACATTATAAATATGAAATAATCACAATACCTTTCTATCGTAATAACCTACATAACAACACGACACGATAAAACAATATCAAGTAGGTACCTACATACCTTCAATCAAAATAAGACATATAACCATCTACTACATCGGTAATTGTTTCAAGAACAACGTAGGTACCTAACTAATAACATACCTAGTAATAAGATTTTACCGCGTCGGCCATAAGATTTAACAAGAATATTCTAGATATATCAAACAATATTAAAAAGAACTCAATTTACAGCTTTACAGCTATCACATTATAACTAAAAATATACCCATAGGTTCATACAACATTGGCTTCTCGAAATTTCTACTAGGTATCTCAAATTTCTTAACACCGTTCTGTCACAGTACAGACATCTATAATGTAATAGATATCTGTAGGTACTGAGGTTCTGTGGTTTTAACGAGAATATTCTAGTTTTACCTAAAAAGCATTATTCAAAAAGATTGCGGGTCGGTAGATTCATATAATGACAATTCTCGAAATTTTATACCTGTACAATAACTATCACGCTCTCAGGTCGAGAAACTGAAAATGCTCTATCTCGTTCTCGCACGGCGTCAGAACGCTACCTAACTGAATACCTACTGTCGAGAGCTTCAAAAATACAATCAAACTTTCTAAGATTTCCAATATGAAACATTGTAGGTATGTTTCTGTACACCTTAAACTTTGATACGTCCGTCGCCAACAACTTATTGCAACCCTCGTTGATATTAAAAAAATGTGTTTGACTCTGGTACTACATCTATTTTCAGCGTCCGTTTCGATAGCGCGGCCATGAAGATTTTTTATGTGAAAAGGTCGACTCATAAGACCATAAATTTGACCTATTCAATTCACAAAGTATTTTATTTGTTTATATAAAAAAAGTATTTTGCAGTCTCAAAATTAAATGGAAGTAAACACAAAGTAGGCAAATGTAATTTAATGGCTGAAGGCGGGCAGCCCTATCACATGTGAACGGATCGCGGCGCTGTAGGCATTTATTTCAATGATGCGGCCGAGTTGAATTACTGTAGATATCTGTACTGTGGTGTAAGTATGATATTGAACTATCACGTCCTCGCATTTGGAAAGTGATCTACCAGTCACCCTACATATATGAAGTTTCACCACAGCTAAAGTTTACACGAGGATTTAAAAATGTTATAGAAGTCGGTTTTTTAAATACATCAATATATAATGATAATACATCAATTCATAAAAAAAATGCTGAAGACCTAGACGTTGGTTGCGGCGCACCACATTTTATAAAAGGAGAAAAGGCAGAGAATTGCTTACAGTTGATAAAACAAAAACTTTACAAGTTCTGGTTTGTTTACATCTTTACCATAAAAATTAATTATGATTTATCTCCGAAACGATTAAACTGATTAACATCATTCAAATGGATAAATTGGTTTTATGCCTAGAGCTTTCATTTGATATCATAATAATTAAGATAACTTAACAAACAAAATAACACACTTTGAAGTTGCTTTCGTAATTATCCAATATTTATGAAATGCAAAACAATAAAAAATAATTAAATATGAATTGCAATCCGCGTCCCTTTGATGTTGTCCAAAAAACCGACAATACACGGATAGCGTAGAGCACGCTTCGAGCGTCACTACACAGGATCTAGTCTCACGCACACAGGCGCAATTCCTGTTCGCGACCGGTGCTCGCGCAATGTGAACGGGCGCGCGAACGCCCGTCCACATTGAGCATCGAGCATTTTTTGATGTTATTCAAAAAACAGAAAATGTACGGATAGCTTAGAGCAGGCCACGAGCGCGCTCTACTGCGGCTCAGTTCGCGCTCGAGATGCGTACAAATCATGGGAACTTTTTTTGCAGATTACATTACTAGTTGCATTACTAGCAATGTGTACGCACCATTATGGCATAGTGGCTCTTGTGCCATTCGATATAGCACGTTAAGCCAGTCGATGTAAATATAGGTGACCGCTGATAATTAATCTCTTTAAACGTGCCTTCCGCAGTCATTCCCGGATGCTCCATACTTTTATAGAGTAGTCGTTAGGGTATTTAAGAAGCCATTCCGCGCAACCAAAATTGTTGACATACGCCAACCAGTAGGTACTGGATCAGAACTTGGTAATTTATGGCGTAGAAACCTCCTCGTCATCCAGAGGAGTAAAACATGGTCATGCAGTGGGCTCTGTAAAGAAAATGGTTGAAGCTGCCATTGAAATGTCATTATTTTCTGAATAGCAACTATTTTGTATTCCATACTATAAAGCAATAAATTAATTGAAAAGAAAACATTTAGGTTTCTTAAATTTAAAACTTAAGATGCGTTATTTACTATCGTTTAGCTTAACCGATGTAAAATTGTACATAATTTTCTAGTAAGTACAGATGTTATGTACTCAAAAGCTTTTCCTAATCACTACATATTTTTTTAACAAACTTATAAGGTACCTATCTGCCACTGCCATCATCACATTACTCGAAAATTCGCGAAACCTCCCACGATTCTCATAACAACTGAAAATCATATTTCTCTAGAAGACAAATAGTAAATAAGTATTTCTGACACCAACACTACAATCTCTAATAAAAACAAGTAACAATTAAGTTAATTCTAGCCAATCATTCTTAATTTAGTTTTGGATAAACTAAAATTTTGTGGTGACAGAGATAAATATCCAAATTATAGCCACCTCGTTGAATACTTTGATAATGATCAAGTTGGTGTTCTTTATAATTACTGTATTGGAAAAAGTTGGCAAAAGGCGGTCCCGCCGGCCACGCGAGTCCCGGTGGTAACACAGCCTTCTAAAGCGTCATTACGGTGATAAACGATCTTTTCTTTGTGGGACCTTCCCGCCTGACCCGCGACCTTGGTCACTACATTTAAGCTCTTACCTAGCGGAAATAAAACGCGCCATGATTTATTATGACAGGCCCTTTTTTGTATAAATTACTGTTGTTTAAAAGTATATCTTGTAGGCTAGTATATAGAGGTATCTAGAGGGTTGAATAATGGTGATTAATGCCAAATTAAGGTGTGAATTATTTGAAGATCAAACGAACTTCTAAGTGAAGTTCGATCGAAATTATATGAGCAGCTTAATTCGAAGCGATTTATTAGGTTTACTTATTGTAGTATCGGTCCCATGTGTCAGCCTTGCACGGTTATTTTAGAGTCTTTTTTTTTTTTTTTTTTTGTATTGGCAACACTGCTTCACCTCCGGCTCCTAATTAACCGGCCCTTTTGGAATCATTTTGTTTAAAGCCGAATTATATAAAAATGTAATGGATTATTCTATTTATAGGATAAACCATTGCATGGTAAGGTAAAAAAACGATAAGCACAGGTAAGTATTTTACTTATATTAAGATATAAGGGTTGGGATATTTATTTTCAGTAAATAAATAAGTAGTATATATGTTTCGTTTTAAACTGGGAGGGTGATTATAAATCGCTTCGAATTAAGCTGCTCATATAATTTCGATCGAACTTCACTTAGAAGTTCGTTTGATCTTCAATTATATTTCGCAGCTTAATTCTTTGCGATTTATTAGGTTTACTTATTGTAGGATGTTCAGAGAGAAAATAAGTAAAATAGCTTACATGATCAATAATTATTATCCATTTTTATTTATAATATAGCAATTAAATCAATTTCCATACAAAATATAACAACATAATTAGGTACCTACATTAATTATTATGTAGGCATAAAATCACTCAAAATAGTTGTTGCGAAATTGCTAGAATTTTCAATAATTTCTTTGTTATATTTAGCGAATACTTTGGAAGAGTTACTCCAGCCAGCGGCTTTTCTAATTGTATCTAAATTAACTCCAAGCTTGTTGGCCTTAGATGTTGCAGCATGCCGAGTGCTGTGAGCACTGAACAGCGAAGTGTCGATTCCACTTTCATACAGAGTCTGTTTTATCCAATTACTTAATCTTTGTGAAGATAGTTTTGAATGTGGCTTTTTATAACTTATAAATAAATATTTACAGTTTTTACGAAGTTCTCTTGTTTTGTTAATATATGATTCTATACACCGGACAGGACAAATCTCTGGACGTTCATTATAAAAAGGGAGCCTTAATAATGGTTGGGGTGAATGTAGTTTGGAGGTTTTAATTATGTCTGGAATTTTAATAATCATTTCAACACTACATTTACTTATATTATCGAGGTGTATTAAAGATAATGTCTGCACCCGATGCGCAGTTATCAAGGCCAACAAGGTTGCAGTCTTCCTGGAAAGAGTTTCCAAGCTAAGGTTTACGTTAGGCCATTTTTGAGCCAAAAAATTAAGGACTATATTTGTGTCCCATGTGACCTCATATTTAGGATTTGTAGGCCTTAGCTTGTAGACTCCTTGCATGAAGCGCTTTATCAATATATTATCTAACGGAAATAATAGAGATAAGGCAGAATATGTATTAATAGTTCCGTATTTTGCACCTTTGTTAAAAACATCGGTTAAAAAATTAATTACGACATGAACTGAACAGGTCAAGTAATTGTGCTGCATTTCGGAACAATAACTAAACAAGACTTAATACAGCTGTTATATTGCTTGTAAGTATTACTAGATAAAGAAGATAACATTATTTCTGTAGAATCAACAGATAACGATTTATTTAATAAAACCTGCTTGATAACTTCACGGAAATCAAACCGAGTGTCTTGTGTAAGCTGTGTGTCAATCTGAAAGGAGATTGAAGAAGGTTAACATTGGGTTCAAAATAAATTGATTTAAAAATAGATATCTTTTTCAATAATGGGAACCATGGCTGTGTGGGCCAATTTAGTACTACGAATATACCCTCGGCCTTATCATCTATTATTTCTCTAAGTGTCTTTAAAATGAGGGCAAATGGCGGAAATGCGTAAAAATAATAGTTAGTCCAGCTGATGGTGAACGCATCAACAGCAAATGCTTCGGGTTCATTTTTCCACGTAATGTACAATGGGCAATTTGCATTACACCTACTGGCAAACAAATCTATTTCTGGTCTATTTCACCAAATACTCGTTTAATACCACAATAAGCATGTTCACTTAATTCCCATTCAGTATATAGAAACTTTTTGCGAGACAATGCCGTGGGTATAAAATTGTCCTTCGTATTAATATAAGAAGCTAATACTTTAATTTTACGTGTTTCACACCACTGCCATATTTTTTTTTTTTTTTTGGACATATCATTTAAATTTGGGTACTTTATGCTGCCCATTCTATTAATGCACGATATCGCGGTTACGTTATCAATGCGTAACAAAATTTGACAATCAGATAATTCTTTAGCAAACGTTTTTAAACCTAAATATGCCGCTTTTAATTCAAATTAATTAATATGAAGTGTCATTTCAGACTCCTTCCAATAACCAAAACATTCCTTGTAATTACTCGAGGCACCCCAGCTTGAATGAGAAGCATCAGAATTAATTTCAATTTTATAATCATCAGATCTTAAGCTAGCATAACCATTATCAATTTTGTCTTGCCACCAATAAACATCTTTCCGGATATTTAATGATAAACTAATCTGTCGTTCATATGATGAATTTTCACATAAACTTAAATACTTAAGTCTTTCAAGACGTTTAGAATAAAGCCACGAATATTGAATAGCAGGGCAAGCCGATATGAGAAGTCCAATCAATTGTGCATAATTACGTAACTTAATTGTTTTTGCTTTTAAAAGAGATTGTTTTATTTTTACCCTCTTTGTTTGAGGTAATTTTAAAACCATGTTTTGGGAATCAAATACAAAGCCTAGAAATTTAAATGTGTTGGAGGGTTGTACAGAACTCTTATCATAATTAATCTAGAAGCCTAAACTTTCTAAAAGTGTCTTTGTAAAAAGTACGTTATTATAGCAATCTGCCTTTGTTTTACCAACGCAAAAAATATCGTCGAGATAAATAACTGATATCATATTTCTTTGATGTGATCGCAAAAATTCCATAACAGGTTTTAAAAGTTTTGTAAAGGTAGACAATTAAATTCATATAGTTTGTTATTGAATTTGAATCTTAAGTACTTTTTGTGCGAGTTATGAACTGGTAGAAAAAAATATAAGTCTTTTAAATCAATAGTTGACACAAAACATCGCTCGGTAGCACTACAATATAGGTAGTACTAAAATATATCGGATACAAACTGTTCACTATCGTATGTACACTTAGGTATGGCTTTTATTCGAATCAAGTAATCTATACAAATTTTAAAATCGTTAAAATCTTTATCTGGCTTATATCTTGAGTCAGGATTACTATTTCCGAAGGGCTTTTTAATAAACGGTATTTTATATCCCTTAATCCAGGACAAAATTATAGGATCATTAGTTATTTTTAACCAATTTTTGTAAAATAGCTTTAGACGGCCAGAATAACTGACCTCAGATGTTAATATCTCCTGTTGTATTTCTTGGGCGGCGAGCGTGAGCGTGTGTAGTTCGGGGTGTGTCGCGGCGGCGGCGGAGGCGGCGGCGGCGGTCCCGAGCGCTGCACCGGGCGAGGTCTCCCCGCTTCGGGCCGCGCAGCAAGGCTTCCGTTGCGGGGGCTTCCAGTTTAAACAATTTTGAGAAGTAATCCTATAATTTTGGTTGTTTCTGTTTGAAATAAATGGTTGTGAAGGCTTAAGGGATTCTCCGGTTTTTTGTATAGTTTTTGCGGACCTTAACTTTTCTGGTAAATCGGTCCCAAATAAAAATGTATCTCTGGTGGTCTGACGAAGGGTATCTTTTAGTTCTGCATTGATAGTATTAATAACTAAATTTCTTCGGGCCTTCGTTAGGTAGTAGAAGGAATCGCACAACAATTTGCTTGCATCACTTAAGGGTTTTAGAATATCCTGCGATGAATATTTCTTTGTAATGACTTTCTCTGTCGTTTGCGCTAATGCAGCCAAAGCAATGCTGATTTGTTTTTGACTAAGCATTAAGGAAAAATCTTTTTTGCTTGTCAGTTCTGAAATACCCGCTTTAACTTCAGGGTTGAGGATAGGCGTTAATAGCATTTCACAGTTTTTGGTTACCCGATATTCTTGTAACAAGGACTGTTTTGTTTCTTTGATGAGACCCTTGGTAAGTATGAGCTGCCATCTATCGGATATGTTTTTATTAATTTCATCTCCCAAAATATCTTGCGACTGGGGAACTTCCCCTAATAATGACAGTATTTCGACATCAATACCACTGTCTCCTCGTACCTCCTTTGTGAGATCCGACGTCGAAGGTACTGGATTCTGTGCCGACGACGACGTATGAGGAACTGCCTCGTTCATACATGCCTCCTCTTCAAGCGATTCTTCGTGATGTGGTGAACTTTCGGGAATGACTTCCACGATAGATTCACGGTTGTTCGGTGAAGCTATGATTAGAACTTCACCATGTTCGTATTTTTTTTGTGGGTATTTTTAAAATAGGTTTAGTTCTGTAGTATAATTTTTGATATTATCATGAATACGTTTTATTTCATAAATGCTACCGGGCACAAATAATGTAGGTTGTGCTTAAGTAAAGCATTATTTTATATTATATTTTTTAGTGAGTACCTACCCTCAGGCGTGGTACAAATTTGTGTCATTTGACAAGTGAGTACTTTAAATAAGTACAAATTGGGTTATAAAGTAAGTATGTTGTGCTTAAGTAAAGCATTATTTTATATTATATTTTTTAGTGAGTACCTACCCCCAGGCGTGGGACAAATTTGTGTCATTTGACAAGTGAGTACTTTAAATAAGTACAAATTGGGTTATAAAGTAAGTATGTTGTGCTTAAGTAAAGCATTATTTTATTTTATATTTTTTAGTGAGTACCTACCCTCAGGCATGGTACAAATTTGTGTCATTTGACAAGTGAGTACTTTAAATAAGTACAAATTGGGTTATAAAGTAAGTATATCTGCAGACAGACGCGCAGAATACAAGTTTTTAAACAATGTTAAATGACATTGTTACATAATTTACTTAAATTCGATGGATTTTCGTCCTTGCGCTTCTTCCCCATCTTGAGAGCTTTGCCAGGAACACGTGCGAAGGCTTGAGCACGGGAACGAACAATGATTCCAAAAGGGCCGGTTAATTAGGAGCCGGAGGTGAAGCAGTGTTGCCAATACAAAAAAAAAAAAAAAGACTCTAAAATAACCGTGCAAGGCTGACACATGGGACCGATACTACAATAAGTAAACCTAATAAATCGCAAAGAATTAAGCTGCGAAATATAATTATTGTGCGTAGAAAGTATACATGGTTAAAGAAACAATACAAGTTACATATTTATGTCAGCCATAATACATACAGGAGGCCAAAATGCATTATGATTGTAGGTGAAGATAAGGACTAGAAGACTAGGACTCAGCTAAGGACTGGCTCTACATCAAACGTTGCCGAAATACATTATATATGCCGACAGATTTTATATGAAAGATGTTCACTAGTAAGGCGAAATCTGAAGGGGGCTTGGGGGTCCAACACCGACTCTAAACGATCAAAAAACATTCAGTGGAACCGGTGTTCAAGAGAAAGTGGGAATAGTCTAGAAGTTCATTATTTCATATCATTATTTTGTGCTTGGTGGTGAATATCCCGGTTCCGGCGGCGATGCGTTCAAACAATATTTTATGAAGAGCCAGTGCAGTTTATAAATAGCTTATGCAGTATGTATAAACTATGTCATATTATCTTTTTAATGATTGTTTTTTAAATTAAAATATTTTAAATTAACAATAACAAAAATATTATATTTACCTACCACAACCTATAAACTTAAGTATTTATTTATTTACAATTGTTCGGAAAACTTACAGCTAGAAATATAACATTCAGAAAATATAGGAAAAAGAAAACCAATTACAAGTTTTCACATATAGGTGACAATATGGATAAATAAAAATAAATATCACAAAACAAAGAAGGGAATTCATTAAACAATATTAAAAAAAAACAATAATAGGAGAAATTAAGAAAAAAAAAAAATAACAAAAAACATTATACATTAGTAAAGAATGATTTAGAGATGGCCGCTTTAATACTTGGTATACTGCTATAGAACAAGTCAAAGTCGTTCAGTTCATGGTTTAGTTCGTTCACGAGCCTACAGGACCGAGTAATGAAGGAGTTTTGCCTGTAATTGGTACTAGCGCTTGGTACATTTTTTTTTTTTTTTATATTGTAAGGATAGACGTTTGTCTTCCATGCCACCTGATGGAAAGTGCGCATGAAGACTATGGTGTTACACGTCCATCCACGAGAAACCTATTCACTCGACACTTAAAAGTTCCAGGACTGTAGTGGTCAGGAAAAACAGACGCAGGCAGATTGTTCCACTCCTTGGCAATCCGTACCAAAAAGGAACTATCGAAGCGTTTTGTTCGACTTCTTGGTAAATCCACTATATAGGGATGGAGTTTGATTTCTATACCGTTTATTGTGTGCGCAAATACCAATCACATTCGAAAGCTTGATACGTCCTGTCTGTTATTAACAATTTTAATGACATTTGCTACATCCGCTATCTCCCTGCGTATAACAAGAGGTAATATGTGATGGCGTCTACAACGAGAATAGGAGTCTTTGTCCATCCTTTTACATTTAAATTGAAAGACTATTAAAAATTCGCGCTGAATGTGCTAAATTCGATAAATATAAGTATCGTGGCACGGGTTCCACACTGATGACGCGTATTCGAGGTGGCTGCGAACGAAAGCGCAGTAGAGTATCTTTAAGGTTTTGATATTACTGAATTCTGGTGATAATCTTAATATAAAGCCTCAAACTCAAATATTCTTTATTTCGTAAGTATTTAAATACATTTGAAATAAGTCAAATAATTTACAAATTGAACTGAATCTACCACCACTTCGGAAAGTCGATCTGTTGAGAAGAAGTGGCAAGAAACTCAACAGCAATCATCTTTTAAAAATAAGAGAAAAAAAATACATAATACAATTTACATCCAGGGAATCCCAACTTCTTGCATCCGGATATCTTAAAGTGAAACTTTTCACATAACACTTATCCTTAAATCTATCGAAGGGTTAATCTTAAATATTTTAGGATTTTATTATAAAATGAAGCGTACACATTGACCCATGAACGAGTTGATCTTCTGGAGTCTACTATTATATTTAAAACTATTATACTATATTACTATTATATTTTAAAAGCCTAAAGCTCTCGAAGCTTTCTTAACTATATTATCGATATGTAGGTCATAAATAAGCTTAGAGTCAAATGTAACGCCAAGATCGGTTATCGATGTGACTCTCGAAACAACAGTATTATTTAGTGTATAGTCATATTTTATAAAAAAAATCTTGCTCGTGAAAGTACAAACATAATCTTTGGAAAAATTTAGGTCTCGTTTATTGGATATGCAGTAATTATAAAAGTTATTTAAGTCAATCTGTAAAATTAAGGCGTCATTCAAGTTGTCAATGATATAAAAAAAAATTGATGTCATTTATAAATAAATTAAATAATAACGGCCCTAATAACGACCCCTGGGGCAATCCCGATGGGATCGGTTTGGGCTGTGAGGCGTATCCATTGAGCACTACTATTTGACAGCGGTTCTCCACGTAAGAGGCAAACCACCGGTACAAGTTACCTCTGATACCCATCTGTTGAAGTTTACGTAGTAAGGTGACTTGGTCAATACGGTCAAAACCATGGAGGAAATATATCAAAACAATTCGAGTAATTGTAGACTACTTGCGAGCGTGATGACATTTGTGCTGTTATTATGGCTGTTATACATTCGATGAATCAATCAATCATTTATTTGTATAAAATATGGTACAGATTTAGGTCTTAAAATTTAAAAAATAGGTCATACATATTTTACCTTTTCAGGGCATGCAAAAATTATTACTTCTAAACAAACATATTTATTATTAAGTAAGTAGGTATAACAATTAAATATTATCGAAATTCTCTAGCTAAGATCAAATAATTCTATTACACTGTAGAAAGTTTTTTATACATACATGATTTGAATTCCATACATGGCAATAATTTGTATTCTTCAGGTACAGCATTAAATATTTTTACACACAAGGCCTAACACTGCCTGTGGTAAAGTTCTAGCCGTGGCAGTGCATTATATACTAGACTCAATGTCTCAATGTCGTGTTGGTCTTGAAACAACTATGCCTGGGCAAAGTAATAAATTTTATTTTAACAAATACGGCTGCTTCAAAATATAAATGCAAGGCAGTGTCTGTATTTTACTGAACTTAAACAACGGCTTACACTATTCATCGGGTTTTTTCCGAAAATTGCTCGAATGCATTTCTCCTGTGTATGAATGTGCATTATTTATCTCAGTTGAGTTTCCCCAAGCAGTAAGACCGTACCTTAAAGTTAAAAACAAGTAGGTTGGACTCACAGTGGATCTGCCTCTGAGAAAACCCTGCTGCTGACTGATAAAAGCGTGCTTAAACGATGAGTACATTTGGCTATTTATAATTTTCTCTAAAACGCGAATATGCAGAGTTTAGAGATTGGCCTATAGTTTGATATGACATCCTTTGCATCCTTTTTATGAATAGGCGTTATAAAAGCCGTTTTCCATAGCGTTGGTACGAATCCTAGTTTAATAGATCGGTCATATATAATTTTCAATGGAGCTACAAGGCTCCTAGCACAGTTCACTATAAATATTGGAGAAATATAGTCAGGGCCAGCTGATTTTTTACAGTCATTAGATTTCAGTTTATTTATTTGGTCATTACAAGGTACGCGTTGTGATGAAGCATGCTGAAATGTGGAATGAAAATAGTCACTAAACATATTACATATATCGACCCTAGTGTCTGATACTGAGTCTTGGTGTTTCATAACTGATGGCATAGTATTTGAATGTTTTTTTGCTTTGACATAGGCCCAAAACTTGCGAGGATCTGACGTAATATTATTCTCTGTTTGTTTTAAATATTCTTTATACTTACATTTGTTCCTCGAGCAGCTTTGCACGGTTGCGCAGAATATCAAAGCTGTGATAATCAGACAGATTTTTATACTTAATATTTTTTTTATGAAATTTGTCTTTTTCCTTCAGTATTTTTATTAAGGTACTGCGAAACCACGGCGGATACCTATTGTTAGTCAAGATTTTGGTATCTGGTGAAAGCTCGTAAACTTCTTTATTCTCCTGTGGTTAAGTTTCTGATTGGCGGAGGAATATTATCCTAGTTAGTACTACTTCTCATAAATCCTAAGCAATAAACATCTGAAAAGCTTGGCAACTTTAGATTACTTATACCTATAAAAAAATACGAATTGGAAATTATCACTTATTTTTATCGTCATAAAAGCAAGTAGCATAATAAAGCAAACTTTGCCTTATTAGTTTTCCAACTACGTCCTTTCCACTTATCCCGTGCTACTCGCAATTTGCTACGGTACAGCACGATATAAGACTACGGCAATACTACGCCGGCAGTCGTAGCAAAACCGTAGCTGCTACGTCGTAGTTAGATTTTAGTGTAGTATTCGAAGCATTAATTCAATAAATTTATTCAATCTCTTCAATGTTGTCAATTCGGGAGTTTCAAACGAGACATTATATTGGATTTAAAAACATGGTCTATGACTCTTTTTAATCAACTTAAAATGAAAATGACAACAAATACATTTCGTTTTTGGCATCATAGAATAGTAGGTATCTTATTATTTTAATCAAAAGTCTTTAATTAACGATTCTTTTTACAGACACAAATACAACGAAAAATCGGACAAAGATGACAACGAACACGAACAATTAGACAATCGACCAAAACTTTTACAAAAGGTAAGTTTCAGTGGTGGTTACTTATGTAAATAGTTGCTTTTTACCTTAACGAATAAGCGCCAAATGGTGATCCTGCTATTTATAATAACATAACAGTTAACGAGGATTTACAGTAACTGTTTCACGCAAGAGCTTTTAAACAGATATTTAGATCATACATGTGGTACGTACCGTAGTTTATTTTTCAGATTTTGCGGTAGCATAGACGCAGATGGCGTCTAGTATTTCATCATCAAAGTTTTATATTTGTTTTCAAGTTCTTTCATCGTCTTCATTAATTACTTGATAGCGAATCGAAAATTCAATATACCAATATTATTGATAAAAAGGTCAACAATTAATCAACTAATGTTTTAACGCTATTAATTTCGGACTTCATCGCGTCAATCAATAAGAAGTATCGAACTAATCACGAAATAGAAAAGAAAAAAATTACACAGGATCCTCTATTAAAATTATTTCCCTATTTCAACCTCCTTATGAATGTCCAACCGCTGTACTAATGAATGAAAGATTTGATTTATTTCAAGAAAAACAAGCGATGTAAAGACTGCCAACACATATTAAAACTGCATCCAAGTGCTCTCACATATCAAACCTTCTTCCAAGTATATACAAAAATGTGTTCTACATAAACACGATTAAGGTTATTTTGTATTGTTGAGCGGAGGGTAACAGATAATAACACGAGGCTGTCCTTGACCCGTCGCGGAACCCATCTGACTGTGACCCTGAAGGCTGGAAGTAGCACATTCCGCTGATGGCCTTGAAGTAGATCCCCGATGGGGCTCCACGATGTCAATAATAGGCGCGAGTCACGACCGGAAGAAGCTTATCCCGTTGAAGGCCGCTGCGCTTTGATCTGTTTTCATGAAAGCTTTGACGTTGAGATTTGTACAGGTTACATTTTTAAATGGCCTGTTCTGTTTACGGATGTTTTATTTTTAGCTGTTTTGCTTTTTAGTAACTAGTGCTTGAGGTTACAAGGTGGAATTGTAAAATGGAAATATGATAAGTTGAATGAAAAGTGAGTATTGATGCTTAATATATTTGCAATTGATCTTGAATAAGTGTGTAAATAGAATGAAAATGAAAATGAAAAAATATTTATTGTTAACACTATGTGTACATAATTACAATGATTCTCTGCTTCCTGTGCTAGGTATTCCTGTATTACAGAAAGCAGTATGAAACAAGGACTACGTTTACTGGCAAAATGAATACAATACAACTCCATTCTATTAATAGGGATATTTTTTTTATTTAAACTACTTACTTACTCCTGAAAAATTAGTAAATTTGCTATAGCTTTGTTACTAAGCACAACCAAATAATAAATTGATTTCATTTTTCATTGAAAACATTCGGAGTAGATTACTCTTTGCTAATCCTTCTCTTAATAACTCTTTCAGCAGCAACTACGACAGTCATCATTAAAACTATGTTAACTCCTAAACTTATTCAAAATTAGTGATTACTAACTATCGTAAGATTCCTATGGCTATTATGGTCGTAGTCACTAAAGGCAAGAGTCATTTTCAGTCATTACAGAGATAAGAGAAAAAAAGAGATTGGTGCGGATTTTGTCACGCATTTTTTAATGTAGGTATGTGCTAATAAAACTCATTTGATGATGAGGTGGTCATTAAAGATCCAAAAATCCTCAGATAAGCCAACAATCACGAAATTTAATCAGGTGTTATTCATAGCAAACTAGTTTTGTCGACACTATTCAGCTTTCGTTTGATTGAAGGTCGTTATGGCAAAATATTTTTTTATAAGTATACAAATGTTAAAAATGTATTAATTATTTTAAAACTAAGCCATCGCAACATGGACGCCTGTGAGTGTTTGACCCGGTTACTGGCTATCTCTGACAGGCGTCAAGCAATTGAAAGCGCTCTTGCTCGGCTTGCTCGTTGTTTAGGTTTGCGACAAATTTTATATTATTAAATTATCATTAGCTATCTCCATTTATGACCGTCTCCATGATGCAGTGGTGTAGACACTACTACGCCAATCGTAAGGTCGCGGATTCCCGCAGTGAACAATAAGTCGATTTTATATTCTAGGTTTGTTTACTTTGATGCCATTTAGTTGGTGTGATTGTCTGGGCATTTTATTTATCATCGAAGAAAACTTAACACACCCTTTTAGTGCAAACTAGTTGACAAAGCCGCAAGCGAACTCTTTCCGCAAATTAAAACGGTCTGTCCTGGTGGAATTTATTGCCAATGTGCATTTGCATGTGAAACTCTTGACGACGGGACAGTAGGATAGTTAGGATATAGTACAGTAGGACAGTACATATAGATATATGACATAGGTACACAAGTCAGTGACCTTCTCTACCTTTGAAAATAGATTTCAAGTCTTCGTGAAATCCCGTGGCAATGACAATGATTTCAATTTTTTAACCATTGTTTCTTTACCTGGTGCCTACGATTGTGTGGGTCATTTGAGGCCATTGATCGTCTTGGTTGGTTTTCTTTTGTTAGTTGATAAAACATATTCAAAACCAGTTTATATTCAACATCAAACAGTGAAAAGCAACCAGATTTTGAAAGGTATTTAAGAGTCTTGCAGTCGTCGCAATTTACATACACAGATTTTGGAAACAAGTTCTGTTTATTGTTTTTAAATCGTTTCCTATTCATGCTAATTAGTGCCTTAATCCGAGCAATGTTTTGTTTGCCAAATATTTCACTCTCCCGAAAGAAAGAACTTAGTAAACAATATAATTGTCAAAAAAGTAGTGTGTGAGAATCGTTAATGTTAGGTTACGATACAGGCATTTTGTTTTCATGTCACTTAACAATAAAATTACTTTCTTGCTCAACAAAATTACGACTACAAAAAGTTACTGTAAACTAAGGTTAAAATAAACCTTATCGCTACCAGTGATCTCATACAGATAACTTTTGTGTCGACGGAAATCTAAAGAATGACATATAAGACTATATACATACATACATAACTTGTATCCCAAAACACTAGAGGCTATAAAAGCATCTGATATCACGTTTCACACATTTGGAGGTATTGTGATGGAGAGAGACTATTGCAGTGACAGGGGGTCAGCCTATCGCGCACAAAATAAAACTTCCGTCCCTTAACTGACTTTTACAGTATGCCCGGTAAGATAAGCAGCTGATACATTCTATGTACATTCCATTTTCTTTCGCTCCCAGTCCAGGGTGACCATATTTATTTTAAATAAAAAATACAATCACATATTTTTATAGATACTCAGAGATATAATTTTAAATCCATAATATATTTTATAGAAACAGATGAAATTACTATTTTTATAAAAGATAATAATTTAAAATATCATTTGGAAAAATATTTTTGATTTTGATCCGCTTCAGCCAGGACTCACCTACATCGAAAAGAGATAATTACTTTCATAATTACACTATAATTATTAATTAGAGACTTCACTAATATTTTTGAATCCTTGTTAAAACTTTGGCTGAAGTATAATGTCATCAACGTTAATTTTCTTCTCCATTTTTATACATAGGTATTTTTTTGGAAAATTTCATTTTTTTTCAAAAATTACTCAAATGATCTCGATGAAACAATTTAATATGGGACCATCTCTATCATACTAAACAAGAATATTTAAAATCAATTCATAATTATGCATGAAATCGCGGAACAAAGATACAAAACATTAAAAAAACATTTATACACGAATTGTGACCTCCTCTTTTGGAAGTTGTTGAAAATCTAATAATTACATCCAATCCATTCACAATTTTTAGTATGAAATCGGTCCTCATTAGTCCGTTGTAAAAGGCATAGGGTACTATAGATTATTTAACGGTATATGCCTCATACCTGTAAGTGTTTTCGATATTACCTATACGAGTATGTCACGTGTGTTTATACAGGGTCGATTTTTCGTCACCAGCCAAATTTAAAAATGTTAGTTTTTTTGATACGATATAAACGTACCTGCATATTTATTTTAGCGTCGCTCAGTACAAAAAAGTAGAAATATGGACAACAAACTTTTAAAAACATAGTCGTTGTTGATGAACATAGCTACTACGACGCGGCATTTCCTTGATAATACTACGCCGTAGTACTACAAAATGTGTGTAGTAGCGCGTAGTCATCTTTATTTTAATGGTAATTTAGTGACCATGCCTTGGTTAATATGTAAGCGGACAAATTAATTTCCTTGTAAAAAAAAAATTTTTTTTTGCTAAAATCGTTTCTATAAATGAGACTTATTGTGTAAAAAAAAATTGGCCGGTGACACCAAATCAACCCTGTATACGCGACAGCTTCGAATTAAAGAAATTACTATGCCCACTAGGACATGACATTTAGTACGACTTAGTGTCGTGGTTCGATTTTAAATGCTCATTAAACAAATTACTTATCGTAATGAAATACTTTTCAATGATAAAAAAAAAACAATATTTTCATGTTTCCTTAGAAACGCCCCTTGCAAGTAAACTTTGGAATTGTTGAGGTCAAATCCATCGTACGCTCAACTTACTAAATAAAGGCTGAGTTTACGAAACGAGAAGTCTTGAAATATCCGCAGTAACAAGCTCTGCATTGTACAGAACAAGAATAGATTCTCCAAGTAAATGTTGGAACAGAGGGTTCCCTGGAAAGTTTAAGTGGAACGTGGGGAGGGGTGGTAAGCGCTCATGGAAGTTTCGACGGAGAAATTCTTCATTTATACTGAAAGGTTGCCCTCTCGACCTTTGTGGCTGAAGTTTAGAAAAGTGGTCCAAAAATGGGACTTTTGTTCGGAACCGTTTTGTTTTAGAAGGTCAGCCAACGAGTAGACATTTTTGTTCAAAGCAAAGCGTGAAGCTCCCGCAAAATGAATACAATATTGGTTAAACTTCGGCTTTTGTTATTTTAACACTTTATATCTAAACCATCTGTCCCCCCCCCCCGGCTTCTTACGTATGTCATGTCTTACATATCCCGATCCCGTGGAAATATAAGGATAATAAAAGTATTTCGGTCTTATTCCAGATTATCCCTACTTGTGTGTGAAATTCATTCAACAAACATTCATGTTGATAATTGCAATCACAGAATACGACAGTAGGATAATCTTGCCAACCCGTGCAGACGCCCTATCTCCAGCTCATTAAAACGGATTAAGTGCGAGTGTAAATACCGTATCGGGGCTTCTGTTCACGCCATAAACATATAAGTTGCTTGTAGTATACAATATAAACTTTTTATTGTGCACAATTTGAAAACGTAAAAATGCAAAATTAAAAAAGCATTGATAAAATAATATACGACCGCGGTCTTATCGCTACAAACAATGTGACGTGACGGTATGTTCCTTCTATCGCGTAACTTAAAAACATAATAGAGTGCATTTTTGAATGGCACAACCAATTTTGTATATTTGGTATTTTACCAATATTAAGAAAAATTATGGAATATGGAAATGTCGGTCTAATTTGTTTCTGTAAATTGTAGGTATACTTATGTATACCTACTGTAACAATATGTTCAATATTTTTTACACGTACCTACAAATAATACAAAAAAGTATGTTTTCAGCAATAAGTACCTACCTACATTAAACTTAATTTAATCATTTCATGTGCAAATTAGACAACATAAATGGAACCTAAATTTAAAAATACAATTGGACTATATCCCCAAAAACTATAAGACAGGGTCCAAACGTTGCTCCCAACGTTGGCCCCAACGATGCAACGTTGGATTTTCTAGATACACACGTTGGACGAGTGGCGTTGGGGCCAACGTTGAGGCCAATGTGTGGAGCCGGCCTTAATATTACAAAAAAGTGAAATAAGCATACGGACTTGAAGCTTCGCCCGCCTCAAATATTTGTGATATAGGTAACGTATCATGTAATATTCTGGGCTTTGTCCTGACTGGGCGCTATATTTTGTTTGAGTAAGCAAAAATCAGCTTACTCAAAAATATTTTACAAACCTTTTTTGTTAAAAATGATCACTACCATAACCTGCAAACTACGATATCAAAGCATAAATAACTAACAGACGAAATAAAACGAATGTAGAACCTTCACGTAGTTTCAATAGTTTTATATAATTTAAGCACAACGGTCTTAGAACGTGCCTCATTATGTACCTAGGTAATTGAGCCCTACAACAATGGCTCACATAAAGATTTTATGTGAACCCTGCCCGCTATCATACGCAGGCTGCTGTTGGTATTCCCGACCTGGAAAATATTTTATTTTATTTTGGAAACAAACTGTTAAAGATAAGGTTTAATTAATATTTTATTGTTTGATGACAAAAATATGACTGAGTTTAGTATTGTGTAGTTCAATAATTTTAAAATACGATACATTCCTATATTTGGTAAGTCAGCTTGGCTTTAAGGGGCTGCTGTTTTAGCAGTTGAAGCCGTTTCAAATCCATAGTTTCACCAACTTCGTTGACTAAGCAGGGATGTTTTCATAACGTAAACCATACCTACAGTTTTACGCACATGCGAGAGTTGATAAGTCATAACAATTGTTAAAAATGTCAGTTTGTATTTTATATATAAAAAATACTGTTTAAACTGACGGTATATAATCTTCTATAGAACGGTACAAAACTATAAATTACCCATAACATTCAATTCTGCAGTGCTAGCACGGATCTTTTGTCGATCGTAAGTTTACGAATGCTCGTATAGTATGGAGTCGATAACTTATTGTCATCCTCTTCGAACGCCTTTATAGAAAGTCACATATCGTAAGGGTAAAAATATTATTCACAGTAACTGGTCGACGTCGGGGACCTTTCCTAAAACTTAACAAAGTAGAGTCCAGCTATTAATTAATCCTTATCTTTGAGTATCGTGTCATGCCATGTAATCATAGTGCCTTTGTTTATTTTTCCATTCCATCATGAAAATATGACAAATTAAATAATTAATCATAAAAGTTGCATGGCATGCATGAAGCATTTTGCCCGGTTCGAAGCGACACTAAAGTAATTTATATGCAAATTCTGCATACATGCACGGGGCGGCCACGGAGCTAAAGAGCGCGAAACACGCGATTTTAACGAGGACTGCACGTGGGGTTTTATTTAGAGTTACGTGGAATTAGAATAGCTCTTACTCTCTGTTGAAAAAGTATTGAAAAGTTTAATTCATGTTATTCAATATAAACACTTCATTCTTGACTTATTTCCTTACAGAAAGAAAGAAAGAAGAAAGAAAGAAACATTTATTTGCAAGAATGTGGTAAATACAATAGTTCTTAAATATATTAATAGCGCAAGACACATTCACCCTTATAGGGCATACAAAAAATTTGGTCAAATAATTATATCGGTACCCACAATACTATTAGATACAATTTAAGTCATCATGTATTGCATTAATTAAAAATATAATGTCATGTTTCATAATTAAAATATTCATTGAGGTCATAAAAACATTGTTGAACTAGCCAAGTCTTAAGTCTAGGTTTAAATTGATTAAATACAAGAGTTTTAATGTCATTGGGCAAATTATTATAAATTCTTATCGCCATTGAGGAACAGCTTCTAGACTTCATGGCTGTTCGCATTGTTGGTAGCAATAATCTGTTTGGACGTCTACAGCTACGGGTACGAGGAATATCATATAAGCAATCAAACAATTCTAAATTATTCTTGACAAAAACACACATTTCAAAAATATATAAGCTAGGGACTGTTAAGACATTCAGTTTTTTAAATAAAGGTCTACATGAAACACAGTTTTCTACGTCGAATATGGCACGAACACATGCCTTTTGAGCAATAAAAACCTTATTGATAAAACAAGAGTTTCCCCAAAGAACAATGCCATATCTTAAAATGGAACAGACGTTCCCATAATATGCCTGAAGGGCTGTTTCTTTATTTGCAGTTTTACTAAGTTTCCACAAGGCGTAGGCATAGGAGTTTATTTTATTTGTTAATTTAGTGATATGCTGTTCCCAAGAGCATTTTTCATCGAGTACTATACCAAGAAAAGTGATGTTTTTTGTTTCATTTAGTAACTCATTGTCATAACCAATCTTAAGTTCATTTTTGTTGCCATTTTTATTAGTGAACTGTACATATTTAGTTTTATTCATGTTTATCTTAAGATTATTATGTTCTAGCCAGTATATTACTGATTTTAACGTTTTATTAATTTCTGTGTTATAGTCATTTTTGTTTACACATGGTATTACTACGGAAATATCATCCGCGAATAGTACACACGGGCAATTTATATTATCAGGGAGGTCGTTTATGTAGATAAGGAACAGCAGAGGCCCAAGTATACTCCCCTGTGGCACGCCAAAGTTATTTATTTTACTTTCTGACTGAAATGTTTGAAGAAGATTATCTTTACCTAAACTTGATATTTCCACGAATTGTTTTCTATTTGTTATATAAGACTTAATCCAATTTTGAGCTAAACCTCTAATACCATAACGCTCACATTTAAAAAGGAGCAGTTCATGAGACACATAGTCGAAAGCTTTGCTCATATCAAAAAAGATGGTGGTCAAAGGGATACGCTGATCAACATATTCAATAATTTTAGATACTAATGTAAAAGCAGCTAATGTAGTGGTTTTTCCCTTTTGAAAACCATTTTGTTCATTTTTTATAATATTATACTTGTCTATAAAACGTGTTAACCTAACTTGCATGGCCTTTTCAAAAATCTTTGACCATATAGGTATCAAAGATATTGGTCTGTAGTTGTTAGCTTCGCTCTTGTCTCCTTTTTTAAATATAGGCTTAACTACTGACGTTTTTAGTATTTCTGGAAATCGGCCACAGGCAAATGAAAGATTTATTAAGTAGCACAATACTGGTGCTATCTCATCCTTAACAAACTTAATGATCTTAGTGCTTATTCCGTCATAGCCTGCGGAGTTCGTGGGGTTTAAGGACATGATGATCTTTTTCGTTTCATAAATGTCAATTGGATTTAGGAATATGCTTGAGTTATTACATTGGATTTTATTAAATAATGAATGGTCAAATTTGTAATTTAAGTTATTGTTACATGTCAAGTTTATAAAATAATTATTAAAGTGATTTGCGATGTCAGTTGTACACTAAGTAATTACTTGTTCACTCAACAAAATCCAACTTTCGACTTTTCCTTGATACGCTTTCGACGATTCGGCACGTAATTGCCATTGTTGTTCATTATTTACACATGTAGGTATGTACACTACCGCACAATATACGTACACACTTCATCATCATAATCATTACAACTCTTTGTAATGAGGCCACTGCACACCCTTACAATGAAATATTACCTACCTACTTATTTATTTACTGGTATTTCTACAACTACCTATCACAAAAAAAAAGGGCGCTTACTTACTGAACACGCCGTAATGATCACTGCCTAGAGATAACAATTAATCTAATGCTTATTAAGCAAGTCAATTTGTCCCTATAAGTTGTCAATGCTGACCCTATCTCACCATAAGTTAAGTATTACATAAATCAAGGCTAAGGTCGACAATAGATGACAGAGAACTGGCCCCTTACAAAAAAAATGCTGCGAAATATTTCAACATACATTTTAATTATCAACTGAAAAAACGAATATATTTATGTACAATGCTTTAAAAGTAGAGCATTTTCAGTTCTTAATGAAAATGCATTAGTGTTTGCTATGTATTCTGAAGCAGGTATATTATGAAGCAGGTAGGTACTCTGGCCACGAGATTTTAACGATGTGGCTTTCACTAATGACGATGCGGTCACCCTGAGGCTGGTTTAAATACGTACTATCACTAATTGCTGACTGCGAAAAAGCACTAGTTGACCTCATTAGGAATGATTTGCCTTTTCCCCGTGATCTTAGCTTATTTTTATGTTTTTTTTTTCCTACTTCTTTCATCATCTCTAATTACTTTTTAAGATTAACTTCGATTACATACAAAAAACCGACCTTTGAAATCAAACCCCAAAAAGTAAGTACTTTTTTCCGTCAAAGTGTTCACGTTGTTCGTTTAATTTAAGGCCCTGGGACGGTTCTGACATTTTTCATCAGAATTGAAAATTTCTAATTTACTTAAATATTTATTTTGAAATGTTGCCGAATCATGATATACTTTTTGATGTTATGCTCCGTTTTCATCCTTGACATTACGCTCGTTATTATAAAAACACATCATTAGAATCGGTTTATAATGGGTGAAGGTATCGTCATATATGAAATTCCTTGCCACGTTTTTCATTTATGAAAAAGCGGTTACCCGCGACTCCACCCGCGTCATTTTTTACTAAGGACGTATCTATTGTAGGAATATATGTTTATAGACGCGATATGTTATTACTATATACTTGTACTATATACTTGTCTATTTTGTTTCTATAGACTACGTTTTTTGTTTTACCGTCTTTTGACAATATGTACAGGTTTTGGGGGCTTGATACACGGAAACACGCCACATGCCCATGGGAAAAGCAGTTTTTCTCTAAGTGCACACCTGCTACCTTCAGTGTCTGCCCTTGACATTTATTTATAGTCATTGCAAAGGCGGTTTTAAAGGGAACTGCACTGTAAACGGCAAGTCTGTTGGAATAATGGGAATACGTGGAATCAGAACATTTTCTCCTTTTGCCATTCCAGTCACAATTGTTCCTTCAAGGATGTTTTTCCCCAAGTGCATAATTTGCAATCGAGTGCCATTGCATAGCCGAGGTTACGCATTAATAGAACGGGGACACCAACTTGCAACCTCAGGTTATGGGAAGGCACGCGAAAAGGGAGGCGTACTTCATCTGCCGGTGTACCTCTAGTTATCACGGGTAGAATCTGTCTGAAATCACCAGCCAAAAGCACAACCATCCCTCCCATAATACTTCTGTTGCTGCAATATCAAAATTTTTGATCCATTTTCCCAATTATAACTAATCAAACGCGTCATCGTGAAACGTCTCCCACGTGCTACGCGTAAGCGCGCGTCTTCTTTCTGCTTGTCGTTCAGCATTAATGTCTCGCCGCCTTTGTGACTCTTCGTGAGTCTCTGCAGTTATGCATGACGCGTGACGGTCAGCATCTGAAAGTTGCTGGGCCTGAGTCTGCTCTAAAGTCTCAGTGGCTCTAAGAGACGCGTGACGCTCGGCGTCTAAAAATTGCTGGGTCTGAGTCTGCTCTAATGTTTCGGTTGCCCAAAGAAACGCGTGACGTTCGACATCTAACAGTTGCCAGGTCTGAGTCTGTTCTAAGGTCTCAGTGGCTCTAAGAGATCTGTGACGCTCGGCATCTAAAGGTTGCCGGGTCTGAGTTTGCTCTAAGGTCTCGGTGGCTCTATAAGATGCGTGACGCTCCGCATCTAAGATGCTAAGCTTGTTCTATAGTTTCGGACGTTCTAAGAGATGCATGGTAAAAATTACTGTTAAATATTTTTCCTACGCAAATTGTGCCACCCCCGTTAATAAGGGTTGATTTTCAAAAAACGCTTAGATATGTATCTCATAATTTGCATTGCAGAGCATTATTTCAGTGTCACGCAAAATATTTCAATAGAATTAAATTTCCCAAACAAACTTAGCCACCCCCTTTAACCCCCAATGGGAGTGAATTTCGAAAAACCCTGAAATACGTGTTTCATCACATTAATTCAAAGTTTCATGCAAAAATGTGCATAATTTTTTTTTTTTCTCATACAAACTTTGCCACCCCTTTTAACCCTTTTCGTGGTTGAATTTCCAAAAAATAATATGCCTATGTCCTTTTCATGAGTGCAAACTATGTACATACCAAATTTCAGCAAAATCGGTTGAGTGGTTTAGGCGTGAAAAGGTAACAGACAGACAGACAGAAAGACAGAGTTACTTTCGCATTTATAATATTATATTAAAGTGTAGAAGTATGGATAATTGGTGAAAAAAGGAAATTATTGAAAACGGTCGAAAAACTGATAAACAAATCAGATACCAAATAAAAAAGAATATACCTACTTCTTCATGTGAGGGCGTTTGAACTGATATGCAGGGTGACTGGTGGGTCATTTCCGAAATTCCAGGAGGTCATTGAGATCATACATGAAGAAAAAAATAAAATAAAAAGTAAATATTAATTATTTACTGAGTAAACTTAACCGAAAGTTAAAGAATTAATTACGCAAAGCATGGCTACATTAGCGTAATGCAATAGATACTTAGCGGGTGGTGGTGTGCGTGTAGCGGGAACACTACTGTGTGCGTGTTAACTGAGGCAGTGCTTCGGGAAAAGTGTAGCAAGATCTCTTTATTTATTCATAGGGATTTCTGGTGAAAAATTAAATACTTACTTTTATTACATAATTATGATCAGAATCGAGTTCAGAGTGCTCTCCTTCAGTATCTAAAATTTGACACCATTCACCCTGTATAGACGATTCAAAAAAATCATCAGTTTAAGAGTTTTTGGTATGTGTATACCAGATAAACAGATAGACACGGCGGCACCGGAAAAAAATATTTTATAATCATCACAGCTTTAAACAATTTAAAAAACTTCTTGTCGACAAAACGACTCTCTGAAGATATTGTAGATTCTTCTCAGCAATAAGTAATTTGAAACATAGGCTCCCCACAAGAACGGCCTCGTCAATTGTTAATTAGGTACTTATTCTGGCTTCTGTTTTTAATTATTTTTGTTTGTATACAGTAAAGTTCAGCAATTGTGTTGTTACTTCCCAATATGTACAATGTAACTATGTCAAAAAATCCGCTAACAACCATTTTATTTGTATAGGTACGAACCACGTCTAATATCGACTTGAAAACGGCACGTATCGAAGGAGTTTGGCAAGCCGCCAAGTATTAAACTCTTACGTCAGAGGTTTAAAAAGTTTTAAAGTGTATTGGTAGAGTAAGGTTTGCAGCTAGTTTTGTCGCAATGATAATATAATATGTAATATTAAAGATAATTTTTAATTACTATTTTTTTAGTTATCTTATAGTGCGTATCTTATTTTTGATTTCGTGGGAATGTCAATAAAACAAAGCTTATAATTCCTCAAGAGCAACTTTTCTTATCTGACATGGGTTGTTTCAGTCACCTGCCATTTTTTTTACACAATCAGTATCATTTGTAGCAACGATTTATGCATTTTTTTTACAAGGCAATTAATATATTCGCTAACATATTAAATAAATCATGGTCACTCTAAATTATGAATGAATACCATTAAAATAAGGACGACTTCGCTCTACTACAAAACATCTTGTAGTGCTACGTCGTGCAATGAAATGCCGCGTCGTAGTAGCAATGTTCATCAACAGCGACTATTTGTAAAATAGGTGCCATATCTTTATTTTTTTGTACGAGCGATACTTAAATAAATAAGTAGGTACGTTTAAGTCGTATCAAAGAAAATAACATTTAAATTTGGCTGGTGACTAAAAAACAACCCTGTACAGTTTCCGAAGTTATCGCGTTTAAGCAAACAATCATAGTCTTCAGCTTTATTATATTGGAGATTGACAATCTCAGTCATCAAGCGGTACAAATCTGTAAAAAAATTACTTGAATCTAAACTCTATGCCCTGGACTTTAAGTTGAAATTGGTTGAGGAAATTGGACAGGTAATGTAACGCTTGATGTGCTGCCTTCTGTACAATGGGCGAGTAAAAGACTGACATGCGGATGGTGCGCGATCGCGCCCCGTACTATACGTATATATTTTTGTCTGTTTGAGTAAGTATTACATACCTATTCTAAACTACATCCGGTATCCTCATGAAAACAATGCAGTGCGGTTTGAATGATTATTTTTTTGTTATTAACTGAACGCTTAACATGTTTAAACGCTAACATAGGTAAAAGCATCACCAATGCAAAAACCGAATGAAATTTAGTACAGAGATAGACCAGGACCTGATGGAAAAGGGGTTGAAGTGGGAAATGATTTTTTTGACTTTTTTGGAACCGTTTTTATGAAATTTGGTAAAAATATAGACTTAATCTTGGGTGCACACTAAAAAAAATAATTATCAATAAAGATAACTCGTCACAAAGTTCCAGATCGTGAAACCGCGGGTAAAGGTTAGTGTGTATATAAAAACATCACAAATACCAAGGGTAACATCGAAACCTTTTTATAAGCATTTATAGCATCAAAAATGCACAGTCCCGGGAGAGGCATCGCTGACGCAGGCCTGGCACCGTACGGAATTTATTACTACTATTATTTTTATCGGACTGCCTCAGTCGCTTCAGGGAACATTCGCTGGTCGTTTTGTTTTCGTTGGTAAATCCAGAATGATGAAATGTAAAAAAATGCCAACGAAATAAAAATGCGGATATTTTTATCGTAAAAAAACCTATGCTGTGTTTTATAAACAATGCTACCTTTTCAGTATTGTTTTACCCTTTCCAGCGTATAGTCACATGAGTAGATAAACTACTCATGTGGTATAGTTACAAAACAGTCACATACATCTATGCCACAGTTAAATGACATATCACTTATTAGCTTACATTGTTGCCAGCTATTCTTGCAGATATCGCTTTTCCTTGTCAATGTCAGAATAAAAAGTGTGTTATTACATAACTCTACATCCGCTTCTACGCTTAACTTTTGTGCGAAGTTATATCTAAATGCAGCCAGCCGTTTCAGCCGTGAACGCATTAGGTACGCACCGGAGCTATTGTATTTTGTTCCACAATCAGAAATTTAGACTACGATGATTTGGGACTAAGCCCCACTTGCTTATTAGCCCCTCAAACAGGGGTTTAAAAAAACCCAGCTCATTTTAAACGTTACAAAACCCCGTTCCAACGTGTTTTATGTACAATACTTTATGATTTTAAAGGTTCTACGGCTAAAGCCAGTGAGCATGGTGGTGCAGTGGAGTGAAGTGCGGACCGCGTGGCAAGACAGCGACTTCATCACGGAGTGCTTGTGCTGGCACAACGTTTACAGGCAGAGACATGCTGCACCACAGCTTTATATGGCACCAGAGGTATGCCTTTATTTCTACATATTAAGATATTAAGATTTTTTTAAACTCTTTTTTTCTCTAAAAAAGCCAGCATATACCCAGTGGTAACTCATATTTTACTAGTTAAATTACACACATTTTTGAGGTCAGACCGAGCGCAAAATAAGAGCGACCTAGCACTAAATAGTGATTTCTTAAAGTAAGTATATTCTTACTTAGTAATAATTTCACAATTCGTCGTATTCTTACAGCTATGTGACTACGCCCAAGCGTGGGCAAACCATCTCGCTCACACGAACAAGTTCTCGTACCGGAACGACCGCGACGTGGGGCAGAACCTTTACCAGCGACCTGTCAGTGCAATACAGCCAGATGTCACCGGTAGGTACCTTTGAAGGTGATAATAACTTTATTAGTACATCTATAAACTCACGACTTTACCTTGACGTCTTTCTTAACTGGTTGGCCAGATTTGAACCGTATTACCTAACCTAACAACCTAGGGGTCTAGGTAGCCCGGCGGAGGGTGGAACCGAGAAGGAGACGCCTTGTCCCTTCCGATAGCCAGCCGTGGCGGGTGAGGGGACCTACTGCGGCTATACAAGCTATGAGTGGGCAAATGGCCGCGTATACTGCCGCTGAGTGCAATCCGTCGGGGCTCGTGGGCAATGCCACTGGCGATACCGTGGGCTCTAGTTATGGCGGCGGAGGTTTTAAGTGGGTCGGTTCGGCCTTCTGCCGGATCATCCCCACATACCCCACCGTTCCTCCTTGGGCGGTCGGGGACGTGATAGCATGTTTTCCTCCAGACAAAAAAAAAGGGGTCTAGATAGCCCATGGGCTTCGGTTAGGTGTTAAAACTTTGCTATCCTATTTAGTGATCCGTTGAACTCTATTTATTGGGTAAAGCATCATTTACCTAAAGGTTTTGATCCTATTAAACCTTTTGGTCAAGACACCCGACATGTCCAAATACGAAGAGGATGAAAAGCGAGCGATAAAAAAATGTTTAGCCAGGTATATTATCGCCAAACATATAAGCTAATTAGAACTTATAAAGGAAAAAATAAAAACTTAAGCAACATTTTCAGTTTACGAACCGTTTAAATTTTGTTTTGTGTTGTTTTAACGTTTAGAGAATTATGATAATATTTTAGAAGCTTTTGAAGGGTTGAGGGTATTTGTACCTACATACCCATAAAGTATTTATTTTGTACATATCTACTACGAGTATAAATATTATATAAAGAGATCAGAAATAATGAACTGCACGGTTTTACGGTGATAGGATTTTTTTTAAATCTTTATTTAAAAAGCTATTATTATTATTATTCGTAGCACAACAATGATTAACAGAATTGAACTGACTAATCTTCTAAATTTAACTTTTGACGGTGTCAAAATACAACTCCGGGAGGCTGTTAAAAACCTCGGTGTCATTTTCGACCGCACTTTAAGCTGGAAGCCACAAATTGATGAAGTGAGCAGGAAGATGTTTGCCGCTACAAATTCTCTAAAAACATTGCGCAATCTATTGCCTTTGCCTACCAAAATTTCCATTGCCCATTCTCTCTTTCTCCAATTACTTGATTATGCGGATGCGTGCTATTTGGATATCACTGTTGACCAACTTAATAAACTTGAGCGCCTCCAAAATCTCTGCATAACATTAATATATGGTTTGCGGAAATATGATCATATCTCTGAGTATCGCACTAAGCTCAAGTGGCTTCCAATTCGATTTCGCCGGAATATTCACGTTCTTTGTCTACTGTACCGAATACTGTTCAATCCTACTGTCCCTAGCTATTTTCAAAATTACTTTAGCTATCGTCATGAGCAACATAGTCGTGATTTACGATCTTCTGACAATTTAATGCTCAGTACACCGGCTCATTCAACCGACCTTTTCGGCGATGCATTTAAAATTTGCGCAGTATCCTTATGGAATCAGTTACCACTTTGTATTTAGTCAGCTAAGACCATCGCCACATTTAAAAAGCTTTTGAAAAAACACTACCTACTTATCCTTAACTGAAGAAGTCAATGTGTAGTATATGTATGTATATCTTGTATTCGCATGTATGTAAGTATGTTTATATATAAATTAAGAATGTCTGAATTTCTGAATGTCTGTAACAAATTAGTCGACATGTTGTTTTTTTTGTTATTTTTTTTATTTCTTTTTTGTTTTGTAAGTACCTAAACCCCATTTGTTGTAACTTTATCATGTTATTTTGGTTGCCTGGCAGAGATTGCTTTCTAGCGATAAGGCCGCCGATTGTGTTTTCTTTTTTTTATTGTCCTTTATTTTCTATTTTGTGTTTGTACAATGGAGTGTAAATAAATAAATAAAGCTATACACCTATAAGGTTGAGACAGTTTTTTTTTTTTTAAATATTGACAATAGAAAAAACTTAGGTAGACATCATTTGTTTCCTTAACTCTAGAGATTGTAGGTATATAAAAATAAATAACGCGTTGGCTATTCTCATTCGTGAATTTGGAACTAAATATACAGTGAAATATAAACATAATATCTTGTTTATGACATTGTGTATCTACTAACAATTTATTTCGTAATGACTCATTATTTTTACATTCTACTCGTATTAAAACATGGAAAAGATCCTCTTTTGTATGACAAAAAACACAATTGGTGATAGGATATTAAATTCTGCAATTATTATTAGTTTGTTAATTAATTTTGTTTTATTAAAAGTTACTGTCGTTCACTCCATTATTGTCGATAAGGTATTCAGTGAAAGTTTTCCTAAGTCTGTTAATCATGATTCGACTCCGAATAGTTTTATTTTTAAAGTATTTGTTTTTATAATGCTTGAATATTATTTTAGTTAGATAAATATACTGAAAACTTCTTTGATTGTTAATCTAGTAGCTTAGTTGGTAGAGCACCCGGCCGGGAAGCGGGGAACCCGGGTTCGAATCCCAGGTGAGGAGCGACTTTATTTAGTATTTTCATCCGCAATATAAGTTTATCCAAACGCCTTAACATCGTGTAAATTACAGTGTGCTGTGGCATTATCTTTGTGGAAAATATGTTTACACATTTCTAACTTTTTGTTTTAGGTCAAGAAGTATCGTCGTATTGGTATGCTGCAGTCCGACAATATAGATACTTTAAAGAAGCCGACGTCCTTCATGCCAACGTTAATGCCGGTAAAATAAAATATTTAATATTATATACTTAGGTACTAAAACTGACCTAAAATCACGCCTGTATCCCTTATGGGGTAGGCAGAACACCAGAGGCTATAAAACCATCTGATGTCAAGTTTGACTTTGAAGGCATTATAATGATGGAGAGAGACTATTGCTGTGACAGGGAGTCAGCCTATCTCGCCCACAAAAAACCCTCTGTCCCTTAATCGACTTTTACAGTGTGCCCGGAAAGAGAAGCAACTGGCTTATTTTATGTATTTCCTTTGCTATCAGTCCAGCATTTGCTCCAGATCTCAAATCAGAATCTGTTTAAGTAGTAAAATAATGAAGAAATAGGCTATCTTACACGTAACTTTATTTGAAAACGAATTATTGTTCTTTTTTCAGGTCATTTTACGCAAATGGTATGGGTAGGCACACAATTCTTTGGAGTGGGCAAGGCACGCTCTCGAGATAACAAAGTCATCGTGGTAGCGAACTACTCACCTCCTGGCAATTTGTCAGGGCATTTCCAAGCAAACGTACTCCCGCCATTGCCTGAGAACTTCGCCGAGCTGCCCATGCCGGAACACTGACGAAGGTTTTCCATCCGCGGGAGGAGGTTCCAGATAGACGGCACAATGAGAAAGTAGAGCATATTGAGTTGTGATTCGCATGTAAAACCTGTGTATTTGGACAGTACCCTTGAATGATTTTTCTTAAGATACAGTCTTCTGCTATAAGCAGTAGGTACGTATTTGACGATCGTCTAAGAATTGTCATCATCATCAACGTCAAATTGCAAAAAAAAATTTGCAAACGGAATATAATTTATGAGGTGTAAATACCTGATTGCAGTCATTGTTACCTACCTACAAGCAGACCAAGTAAAATCCTTTTGTACAATGTAAAGTTTACTCAGTAACTATAAATTTTGGTGTAGACCACGACGCTACCTACATGTCAAACTGCAGTTACCTAAAATGAAATATTGTTAGTTGTTGAAAGTTCTCCTAAATATTGTTAGTTTCTAACTATTGTCCAAACAGTAAAATTGAAAAGTCACACTAAGGGTACACAGGCAGGATACTTTTCAAGTAATGGTTGTTGAATTGTATGATTTTATGGTTAGGTATAGGTACTTGATTTGTTTAGCCATAGGGTTTATAACGGTCATGTGAAAACCAATTAGTTGATGTGAACAATAGTCAATGCAAAAAGTGATACCTCTACCTATATAACACATAAGTTAGGAACTAAATTGGTTAGTGATGATTGGAACAGTCAGATTCTTTGATAATTAAACATTGTGCAACCTTCCGAGCGGTTTAAATTGTTTAGGCTCAATTCCATGCAACAAAGTTGTATTTTATAACCAAATGTTTTAGAATTATACCAAAATTTTATTATTTAATTTAGTCCATAGTTATGTAACGCCGTCCGTAGCAGCTAGAATCAGTGTAATGGCCTAGAACTATACTTTATTGTTAATTTATATAAATTAGTTAACACAAATTGTTCTGTTGTGTATAAGCTGGCTTACTAGCTTGCAGAAATAAAATAATTCTAAAACAATACTATTGTTAATGTATGTACGCACAAATATACGCACATATTATGTATGTATTTTGCAGTAGATTGTTACCTGCATATAATAGGAAAATATTATGAGAAGCTGAATACATAAGCTTTCACTGGTGCTTGATTAGATTATACACATTGACATTTGTTATTTGAAATAAAACCTTATAAAGTTAAGTAAAGATTACATAACTGATGTATTAGTTATTATAAAACGAATATACCTACCTAACTAATATAAATGTTACTTACACATACAATATTTGCAGGCTTTCTAGAACCATTACATCCTAAAATCAATAAATAAGAAATTTAAAATGGATTTCCGACACATGTTTGTTTACATATACATATATGCATTCAATTAAATATTTGTATCATAGCATTGTATATAGCAGGGTTCTCAGGATATGTGCACAGTGCACAGCTAGTTGCGTTCACTACTCACACAAAACTTAGTGAAATCCTAGTCTTCCCAAAAGGTTGCGAAATTTTACACTTGTTAAGTTTAATTGCAATTAAATGAGTGCACATGTGGAGTGCTTTTTGAAATATATTTCAGTAATTAGGTGATTTGCTTTATAAGCTATTTAGGCAGGCAAAAAACCACTAGCAAATACAGTAGATATGGTTGGTCGGTGCACAGATTTTGGATAAAATTTGAAAATGTGCTAGAAACATAATCTAGTTCTTATTTTTAGATGTGCCAAATAAGCCTAAGAATTTAAATATTTGTAATTGAAAAAAATGTGACATTTCAATTAAAGTAAACCCAGTAGAGCTTTTAGTGATTTAGAGCACTGTTAATGTTTTGTTACAATTGATAAAAGGCTGTGAATTGTTAATTGTTATTTAATTAAATGGCTTTGCAAATAATTTAATAAATGAAAGTATGTAGTATGAAAGTGTATATTAATGTTTCCTTACCCCTAATTTTAAAATACTTTACCTTTATTAAGATGCAAGACAATATTCAATTCCTGTGTCTACTCTACTCCAAGTAAACTTCGCACCTCATCTGTTGCAGTCATGTAACTACATATAATTACATGACAACATTTGAAATACATTCAAAAACAATTTGGAATCTATTTCCTTGAAATCATTATATGCTTATAAACTAAGCAAAAATGTAAATAAAAAACTAATAAAAACCCCAGATAATCACAAAGTAATGACATGGCCTCATAGTAAAAACCTTGTGTTATGAGATACCATGAGCAAACTAGGGGGAACCTAGAATATAATTTTTCTTTTTGTGAATTAAATATATAGATAAACGCCCAGAACCGGATCATTTTATTTTTGTATTCTGTGAGGGAATCGAACCTGCAACGTCACCTCACAATTGATGTACTGGCGTCTAGGCCATTATATTTATTTGTATTAGGAAGACTAACAGCAAACATAAGAAAAATACTAAATAATGATGATTACAATAGGCAATTTATAAGTCTTCACCAATATAGCTTTCAACAACTATGTGATTCCCATCACACTTACATCTTGTTATTGTAGTGCAGTGAAGTCTGTTTAAATCACATTATTATGACATACAAAGATGGGCCAATATCCATTCATTTATCAACACATTTTCACACTTTAACAGGACATGTTAAGCAGTCTTCCTAGGTGCAAACTTGTATACTATAGTTGTGAAGATTTACATCCTTTTCAACTACAACTGGGCCAGCCTTGTGTTAGTGAGCTAAGCTTCCTCTTCAACCATGTGCGAGACTAAGGGCCTTCCAGTGAGTTTCTTGTAATAAGGGATGTAATGATCATGAACAGAAGGGGCTAGGACAAATACATAAAACAGTATTTGATTACCTGTATTAGGGATAGCTCTTCTTTATTATTATAATATCAATTGCGATTTAATTTATAGGAATATTGGTACACAAGCAGATAAAACAACAAGGAATCAGTGCAATTACTTATCATTTTATTAATCCCAAACATACAAATACATTTTCACTCAGTCCATCTGTGTTTACAGCTAGTACATACATAATATAATCTCATCTCTTCTTCTGCTCTACGTGTTTGTCCTTGAAAAAATACAGCTTCACGATGACTGCACTTGGGGCACATGTGGTCCTTAGTTCTTGGTAAAGTGGGGTCACTGACGACGTCAGGATTTATGTGAGTGAGTTCGTCGACTTCGTGCATAATTTTGTTTACATACACACAATTTGAATCGGCCAATTGCTTGTAATCACAATTTCTGCATGCATACAATAATACTTTGTTATTTTTGTCTTCTCTTGGATATAACATGTTATTACATTCTTGACAGAATTGTATGCCCACATATCCTAGTCCACCGTCTTTCCTTGGCAAACTTAGCGTCATCTGGATTTTTGTCGTTTACTCAGTAAATAAAGTATCGGATATTGTTTACAACCTGAACTTATTGAACTGCTTGCTGAGTGTTTTTAGAAATTTCTTATCAATATAGAAGATGGAGACATAAAACGACTTAGGATGTTAGAGAATAATATTACTTGAGAATAATATTAACTATATCAATAATCTATTAATTGAGTCGTAATATTGTTTTTGCCTTGAATGCACGCACAAATAAAAGCAGTGGATAGAGGTTAACGAACGACGAGACATTGACACTGAAAGTACTGACACTGACAGATGACTTTCGTTCGAGAACACTCGACTTCTTTACTGTCCCTCTCTCGCAAAAGACTGTATAAGAATAATGAATAATTTATCGCCGAATTGTTTTTGTCACTATAATCAGCCAGATGCTGAACGCTAAAATAATCTATTCCATTTCAAAATTATTTATGTCTAAAAAACTATGCACTCTTTATGTATATATTTATTTATAGTTAGTTCTTTCATTGATTTATAGATACCTTAGATTAGAGTAATAATAAAGATACCCATCTTCTACCAGAACAAGATGTGATAAAACATTCAATGGTTTCTGTGATCGTAACGTGTATATATTTTTATTTTTCTCTTTGTTCATACATCTCAATTCAAATAAATAACTATATCATATGTCATTTAATTTTAATAACGTTAATATAGTTTAGCATCTGTGAGTGAGATGATGTTGATAGAGTGCTACGCTACGTTATTTTTTAGTCTGTTGTCCAAAATGTTCATGTATTAATGTCAAAATTTTTGACTGTGACGTTTGATGATTTGACATAAATGTTTTATGACAAATCGCATGGATCTCGATTGTTTTTAGATTAATTTCTGTACATATTTTTTTTCTTATAATTATTTCCTAATGCTATGACAAATACTGAGGCTCTAAGCCTCTATCAAAATGGTTTTAAATGCTGCTGTACAGATGCTCAGGTGCGTTTACAGAATTAGTGTAACCTAACTTATGATAGATAACAGTGAAATACCTGTATATTTTAGATTCGTCACTATCCTTTTTAAAAGGCTCAGATTTATATCCAATTTCTTTATGGCATCAAACTAAAAGTTATTATATGGAAGGAGTGCCAGTGGATCACCTTTCGTCCTGGAATTGCAGACAATAATACTTAGTCAATATCTTACTAATTTTGTAGAAAATAATTGAATTGCAGGGAGGCTGATGAGTTGAAGGAAAAAATATTAAAATTTAAGAGTGGTACCTCAATGCTTCAAGAGCAGAGTGTTTGGACCACACAGCAACAGCTACAAAAGGTATCAAAAATACAATTAGTAATTATTTTGAAGTTTAAATGTTTAGTTTCAATAAATTCACTTTAAAGTTATCACATGAAAAATAATGTAAATAGGATTAAGGTTCATGAATGGTAAAGTTTTACCTTATTGACTAAACATTGTAATAGTATTGTACTCTTAACTTCAACCTAAACAATAGAATGTTAATCTAATAGAGTATTATTTTTAACTTGATTTATAATTTTATTTGTGAAATAGTAAGAAGTAAAACACTTCTTAAAATTAAAATTCTGCTCAAACAGGTTTATCAAAAAGTTTTGGTACTTGACTTGGATTATGCACTGGAAAAAAAAGTAGAGCAAGATCTCTGGAATGTTGGATTTAAACAGCAAATTGAGGCCTTGCAAGCTATTTCAAAAGACAGAAAGGTTAGTTTTAATTATTGTTATATTTAAAGTTCACAACAAACATTTTTAGACAGATGCTGTAATTTACAGTTATTTTAAAACTTTGGCAATTTTGCTGTCACAGAATCCACTTCGTAGTGAAGCCCAGGCAATGTTGTCATGGGTGCTCCAAGCTGCAGCTGGATTCTATCTCTGTCTGTTACACCAGATCTGCACCACATTTAAGCTGGACCTGCCGTTTAGGTTTGTAAATCATTTGTATTTTATATTTGTGTCCTTAATTCTTTCACATTTAAGTAAACATTACTTAAAAAAAAATCTGTTACTCATAATTTCTACTGGCAATAATATTTCAGGCAGGCGTGAACTATAAATAAATTGCTTAATCAATTATTTATTAACTCCGACGCTAAAAAGAGAGGTGTTATAAGTTTGATGTGCCTGTATGTGCGTGTGTTACTCTGTCTGTGGCATCATAACTCCCAAACGGGTGATAATTATTTTTTTTGTTAGAAAGGTGACTTAATCCAGAGGGTTCTTAGCTATGTTTTTATGTAAACCTATGCAGCTACTTGAAGTCCACATGATGCAGAGGGAATCATTCATTTGATGGACTCTTAGTTTACTTCTACTGTACTGACTGAGTTGAAAATTTATACATATAAAAAATTTTATACAAAAATTTTGTAGAAAAATTTATACATATAGCAAATCATATGACATGATAATAATAATAATTTGGCAACTTGTTGCTTCAGCCAGAATAGTCTCCAGAGTACCTAACTCCTCCACAACTAACAGAAGAAATATCTTGTTTAGGCTCATTGAAAAGGGCTTGATGAGTGGATAAACTTACTGTTAGTGACAAATATTGAGATACATAGAGACCTGATGCTGCAGTAAGGATAGTTCGCACTATCCTGTTCGTATTGGAGCAGGAGGTACTTTTTGTATGGGTCGAATTGATAACTTCCTTTTTTTGAAGTCGGTTAAAAATAACAAATAAATGTTGTAATAACACTATTCTTTGAATTCACTTTGTCTCCCAGACCTTCAAAACTAGTGCCCCATCCATAATTGATATGATGACTAATCATGCATTACGTGTTTGTACAGTTTCCAGCAATAATAATGGGCATCGGACTTAAGAAAAAGATATGGCTTTGTAGAGCATTTTTTACCTCGCATTTACTGGCAAATTAATTGCACAACTATACATATATCCTTGTAATGTATTATAAAGTATCTTCTTACAAAAATGGTGCTCAACTGATTATAATATTAATAGTGTAGTTTAGATGGTGCTGGCTGATGGCAAAACCACTCTAACTAAGCCATGGGAAGTAGGTATGAGTACTAACTTTTACGTGACACTAAAATCTTACTGCCTATTTTTGAGTTAAAATCTTAACAGTTTGTTACAATTAAAATACTATACATAGTATTCTTTAATTATGTTATTTATTTAGCATTTAAAAAATGGGTTCCCATTTTTTTTTTTTGTGGATATTGAAGCTTATTTACGAAGCTTATGTACAAAAGGAAAAAAATCATGTATCATAATAATCAATTAAACAGAGCTAAGAACACACTCGATTAAGTCACCTTTGTAACAAAAAAAAATCCCAATCAGTTCACCCGTTTGGGAGCTATGATGCCACAGACAGAGTAACACACGCACACACAGACACGTCAAACTTAAAACACCCCTGTTTTTGCGTCGTGGGTTAAAAATAATTAATTAAACTATTACTTTTTTGGTTGACGCCTGAAGAATGAAACTGGCACTTTGATTGCCTGCATTATTATTGATTTTTTTAGACACATCTTTTATCCCCGGTTTTTTTTTATATGGGCCTTGAGCATTCTCCTTTAGTATCAATATCAAAGATAAATAATGTATTTTGACTGCTTGCCTCGTGGCAACAAGTATTATAATAGTAATATATTTTTTTGCATTTAATAATGCTCAATTATTCTTAAATAACTGAAAAAATATGCTAAATAAAATTATCACCCGACCAGGACCCGAACCTGAGACCTCTCGTTTGCCAGGCACCAGTAGCTCTGTGGAAGAGCACTCGTCCGGCAAACAAGAGATCCCAGGTTCGAGTCCTGGTCAGGTGATGATTTTATATAGCATTTTTTTCAGTTATTTAAGTATTATAATATTATAATAATAAAATCCCCAGACAATCACACAAACAACATGGCTTCAAAGTAAGCAAAGTTTGTTATGAGATACTATGTAATGAACTAGGGAGATCTTAGAATATAAATACATATTGATAAATACCCAAACGTGGAACATTTATTTTTCTTGTTCTGTGCGGGAATCAAATTAACGAAGTAGCATCTAGACCACTGCACCATGGTGACTGTTATACAGCGTTCATTTGTAGTCACCGGCCAATTTTTATCCGCTAACATATTAAGCAAAGCTTGGTCACTCTAAATTACCATTTAAATAAAGATGACTACGCGCTACTACAACACATCTTGTAGTACTACATCGTAATATTATCAAAGAGATGCCGCGTCGTAGTAGGTATGTTAATCAAGAGCGACTATTTTTTGAAAAGTTTGTGGTTCCATAATTCTATTTTATTGTACAGTGACGCCAAAATAAATACGCAGGTATGTTTATATCGTATCAAAGAAACTAACATTTAAATTTGGCTGGTGACGAAAAATCAACCCTGTATGTTGTTAGACCACTGTATATGTCACTTGAGACAGTGCGGCACTTAAAGTTTTCACTAGAATTCGCTATAAAGTTTTTTACCATTTACTTTACTTTCGCCTGAGACAATCGCGGCACGTAACCTGGCACGCGGATCGCTGCCAACGCTAGTGTAACCATGCGTTGCGTAATCAATTCTTTGACTTTCGGTTAAGTTTACTCAGTAGGTAACTAATTTTTTTTTATTATATTTTTTCATCTTCATGTATGATCTGAAACTATCACATCTCTAGTTTTAAAAGTGCGTACCAGTCACCATGTAGGTACATATACAAGGGTAGTTCCACCTGGTTGTGCCTGCAGACGGCGCGCGTCGCTATTGGGGCTGGTGGAGGAGTGGGGCGCGGGGCGCGGCGCGGCGCCGCCTGCGGCTGCGGCGCGCTACGTGACGCAGCACTGCCTCGTGCACCTGGGTGACCTGGCGCGCTACCGGCACCAGCTGCGAGTCGCGCATACTTTCTACAGGTGGGTTTGCAGATTTTTTTCTGAATGTAGCTTTTTTTTGAGTTGTGTTTTGTTTTTTGTATATAAGGTTGGGTAAAAGTGACGGCGTGCACTGCTCATGCACATTGTGAACTTACCTAGTTACAGAAATAAAAAAAACGATTATTTAAAATAATTTGTATAATAATATTGTGTTTAAAAATACAAATATGTTCAGATGTTTGCAATGAATAGTTATAAATATGATCATTTGCAAAAAGAGCATTGGCTTAGAATTATTTTGTAAATTTTTGCACATAAACCTAGGATGGAACTAGGAACTCCTTCAAGTATGGCTCGTCTGGCCATACTTGAAGGAGTTTTGGCGCCAACACTTATGTATGGTAGTGAATCTTGGGTGTGGCAGAAGAGACATGAAAGTAGGATTAATGCTGTGGAGATGAGAGCGTTGAGAAGCATGTGTGGAGTGAAATTGAGTGATAGGGTGCGCAACAGTGAAATAAGAAAGAGATGCGGATTGAAAGAGGATGTAGTGACTAAAATTGAAAAGGGTATGCTACGGTGGTTTGGACATTTGGAAAGGATGAGTGAAAGAAGATTTACGAAAGAGGTGTACAGAGCAAGAATGGATGGTGTTGTTGGAAGGGGCCGGCCTAGGCGAACGTATGCCGATCATATTGGTGACATTTTGAAAAAAGGCCTAGTCAAAAGTACCCGTAACCGGCGATCATGTATGAAAAGATTGATGAACGTGGAAGAAGCGAAAGAGGTATGTTTGGATCGCAGCAATTGGTGTTCCCTTGTCTCTGCCTACCCCAAGGGGAGACAGGCGTGAGGTTATGTATGTATGTATAAACCTAGGAGACCCCATTCTAAAGAAAAGTGTCATGTTTTTTTTTTTTAATTATCAAAGCTGATTTTGATGGTTGTAAATTAAATTATATCTACGTTGCACCTTAAAATGCTGTTGCTGGTAATTCACTGAAAAACCTTAAAATTGCCTCTTTGCTTTCTCAACATTTCCTCTAACCTACTGCTGTTCCCTTGGTGTCGGAAAGTTTCTTTGTCGGATGTCGTCACAGGACGGGAGGTACCTCCCGGCGACGACGGTACAGGTGAAAAGTTGGGCATTTTCAATGGGGCATTTGTAATGGGGCATTTGCAATGGGGCATATGCAATGGGGCATTTGCAATGGGGTATTTGTAATGGGGCATTTGCAACTGGGTAGCTGGTGAGTAAGGTTTTATCCTTAGAATCGCCTGGTAAAAAAGTTATTAAGTAGCTGTGTGTTTCATTATAAAAGTCTGCTGTTTTTTTGATTATAATTGCCAGTATAATATTCATTAGAATTATCGCTAGACTCGCAAAGCCTCAAATGGTTATTTTGAAACTCCTGCTAGTAACTTTCTCATATGCTAAGTCGTTTTTTAGTATGAACCGTCTTACGATGGGCACTGTCTTTCTTGAAATTAATCAAGAGTTTATTCACAGCATCCATGACCTGGGTTTGGCTAACCAGAAGATCTCCCATTTTTTTTTTCTTTTATATTGTAAGGATAGGACGTTTGTCTTCCATGCCACCTGATGGAAAGTGTGCATGAAGACTATGGTGTTACACGTCCATCCACGAGAAACCTATTCACTCGACACTTAAAAGTTCCAGGACTGTAGTGGTCAGGAAAAACAGACGCAGGCAGAATGTTCCACACCTTGGCAATCCGTACCAAAAAGGAACTATCGAAGCGTTTTGTTCGACTTCTTGGTAAATCCACTATATAGGGATGGAAGTTCTGTCTGCGTCTGGTAGTCCGGTGGTAAAAAGGGGTGGGTTTTTTGGTCAAAAAGAACACTCGCACACTCACCAAAATGTAGCCGATAAAATACTGTCAAAGAAGCAACCTTACGATGATGGTCCAGCGTCTGCAATTTTTTATTTGTAAGGTTGTTGTAATTTATCAGTCTACGGGCTCTTCGGTCAACAGAGTCTAGCGCTTCGAGCTGGTATTTGGCAGAACCATCCGAAAGGTGACTACAGTACTCCATGCACGACCTCACTTGGGCTGTGTATAAGTTGAGCAGCCGTTCAGGGCTGAAGTACCGCCGGACCTTCGAGATGATACCCAATTTTTTGGAAGCCGTTTTTGCCATAGACTCAATTTGTTGTCCGAAGTTTAATTTGGACGTTATTGTGACGCCCAAAAGCCCTAGTTGGTCGGTGGTGGGAACAGATACATTCTGGAAAGTGGGCGTAAAGGTGCTCTTTTTTGCGGAGAATAGACACGCTTGTGTTTTGGAGGCGTTGAATTTGACCAGGTTAGATTCGCCCCAATCGGACACATTCCGCAAGGTCGAATCAACTCGATCAATCATAGACTCTCTCAAGACCTGGATTTCATGGGCGCTCGTTCGCGCATTGGATATATATCTCTCAACAACAGTGCTGTCATCAGCATATCCAATAATGCCTGGTGTTAAAAGGTCATTAATGTAAGAATAAAGTTGCAGAGAGAACAGATCCCTGAGGTACCCCGGCATTAATTGCCATTAGGTCAGAGGAGTAGCCGACTAAGACTACTCGAATCGACCGTTCCCTCAGAAAATCAGATATCCAGTCGCAGAGCCCGGTCGGTATGTCATATGCTGGAAGCTTGCTTAAGAGACCATCATGCCAGACCCTGTCAAAGGCCTTGGAGATGTCTAAGGATACAGCTATTGCTTCACCATGACCCTCCAAGGCCTCACTCCATAAGTGTGTGGCATACACGAGAAGATCGCCGGTCGAGCGTCCACTGCGGAAACCATATTGGCTATCGCTTAGGAGCTCGTTGGTCTCAAGGTATGCCAGGAGTCGATTGTTCAATACACGTTCCATGACTTTGCAAAGTATGGAAGTGATTGAGATTGGTCGGTAGTTGACAGGATCAGCACGGCTTCTCCCTTCTTCGGTACTGGTTGTACGTTAGCCAGCTTCCAGGATTTGGGGACTTTACCAGGTTCCAAAGAGAGTCTATAGAGACGCGTCAAAACGGGAGACAACTCAGCTGCGCAGCGCTTCAACGCCACTGCAGCAATACCATTTGGACCGCTAGCCTTATTCTCGTCTAGGTGCAGCAAGCATTTAAGAACCTCCTTTTGGCGAATATGAACGGTACCCATTGTAGGACCGAACTAAGGTAATTGGGGTGGGGTTTTTCCTTAGCTATCTAGACGAGAATTATCCGCAAAGATACTGGCAAACAAATCCGCCTTTTCCTTAGCGGTGTGGGTCAGAGAACCGTCAGGTTTCCGCAGAGGCGGCAGTGACGGGCGATAAAAGTTCGTTTCGATCGACTTGGCGAGGGACCAGAAAGCTTTACTTCCCGAGGGGTATGAGGCTATTCTGTCTCCGATACAGCCTATGTGAACGAAACGAGCTCTTTTGATCACCTTTTTGCAGGACTTGGCGGCAGCATTGTACCTCTTCTTGTGTTCATGCGAATCCACGGCTTTGCTTCTGCGAGCGGTTGCCCAGGCTTTGTACGCTTCTCGCTTACGCTTTTCAGCGGCAAAGCATTCAGCACTAAACCATGGGCGAGCTTTGGTTTCAAGGGATAGATCAGCGTAGGGAATGAAGAACTCCATTGCTTGAACTATCACACTTGAGACTGCATCAGCGCAGCACGATGGATCGGTTGATGTAAAACAATCTTGCCGCCACGGATAAGATGCGAAGAAATGTCGCATTTCATCCCAATCTGCCGACTTGTAACGCCATACTCGCCTAGAACCACTTGGTCGGGTGTCAGGTGGCGAGTACTGCGATACAGATTTCACCAGACAGTGATCGGATGTCCCTAAGGGTGCAGTGACGGACACCGAATATCTGTCCGGATCGGTTGTCAGCAGAAGGTCCAGGCAGTGAGCAGTGTGGCCAGCAACGTCTGGGATGCGCGTAGGCTCGTCAACAAGCTGAGAGAGGCCATGAGTGAGCGAAAACTTAAAAGCCTCTCTACCAGCATGGTCAGTGTCCTGAAACGGGTATAACCACTGTCCGTGGTGTGCGTTAAAATCCCTCAGGAAAACCAACTGCGCTGTAGGAAAACGTTGCTGAACCTTGTCCGCTGTACTGCTGAGATAGTCCATAAGCCTCGTTGTCTCCCGATCTCCGCTGTGTGACCGATAAATACCAGTGTATACCATTTGGTCTAGGCCGGTATCTATGTGAACCCACATAACTGAAAGGACCGGCACTTCTCAGTAACGGAGACGCTGACAACAGATCTTGTCACTGGCATACATGCACACCCCGGCGTGCGGGTGGAATTTGGACTCCAGGATGTAACCTGGGTAACAAAGGTATGCCGAGTCTGACGGATCACAGATCTGCGTCTCCGTTATGAAGAGTAGGTGGGGTCTTTCCGTCTCGAGGTGGTGGTGGACATCATTGAGATTGGAGTGCACTCCTCGGATGTTACAGAAGTGCAATTTAAACGAGAGGAAGTGCAACCGCTGTGTTACCTTACTCTTCTTTGGACCTTTCATTAGTTTTGGAGTGGAGTGAATAGGGAGGAGAACAGAAAATGAGTGAAGCGCTGCAAATGGAACCAAGCAACTCGATAGGGGTGACGCACCTTTGGGAAACTCGCTTGGAGACTGCGGGGGCACCCGAACACCCTCGAGTTCGCCATCGGGTCCCCTCAAACCGGTCGCCAGCCGGCACGATGGAGCCTCCCGGGCTTTTTTGCGAGGTGGCGGGGCAGCCTTTCACATGTGGCTGGCATGCTTCTTGGGCCCCCTACCACCTGCGGTCGGCCAGCGGTGCACCGTGCTTCGGATCCCGCTACCCTCCAAACCGAGTTACCCGGTGAGTCATTATCGTAAGAGTTGAAAACGGTTTTCCGATGCAGCACGATTACTCAGACCTATCCTCCTCAATGGCTACACTAGACATCATGCCGGAACGCAACTAGGTTACTTGGCGGCATGGTTTTGTCTTGTGGGTGGTGACAAGCCACGGCCAAAGCCTACCACCAGATTTTACTGCTCGTTTAGCACCACCCAGGGACCACGTACGGACGCAAGCAGTTTTCAGTCCCCAAAAACAGTTTTCAGTCCCCAAAAACAGTTTTCACTTCCCATTTTTCCAAATGATGAAAATACCAGTGATAATGAAATACCAGCTGCTTACGTGGCGATCCTTAATACACTGCAATCCGAATATAAGAGTAAATCGCGATTTAAGTCCCGCTTACGGTAAACTCGAAGGACCAAAAAGATTACTAGACTCCATGGACCAAAAAGATCACTAATTGCTGCTGCTGATAAATAAATGACGGTGTTTTAGGTAAAAATATATTGCTGTTAATTAATAGCTAATGAGTAAACGAACGCGCGGATTGATGATGATACGGGGACTTAATCGATTTATTATACACTTGTGAAATTAAGGTAAAAATGCTGATCGGCCGATAGGTATGTGCGGCTGAACCGTACATTATATTAACTCTTATTTGGAAAGCTATTTACAGGGATAAATCAGAATAATTATAAAACATCTCTAGCTATTTCTTTGTTAGATTTAGATAAGTGATTGTTAAGTTGAAGACAAATTGTATTAACGTTGTAGTATGTTGTGTTGGCAGACACGCGGTGTGCGTGTCGGTGCACTGCGGGCAGCCGTACAACCAGCTGGCGCTGGTGGCGTGGCGGCGCGGGCGCGTGCTGGCGGCGCTGTACTGGCACGTGCGCTCGCTGCTGGTGCGCGCGCCCTTCCCGCCCGCGCCCGCCAACCTGCGCCGCACGCTCACGCAGCACAGGTCAGTGCACTGTACAAGCAGCTGGCGCTGGTGGCGTGGCGGCGTGTACTGGCACGTGCGCTCGCTGCTGGTGCGCGCGCCCTTCCCGCCCGCGCCCGCCAACCTGCGCCGCACGCTCACGCAGCACAGGTCAGTGCACTGTACAAGCAGCTGGCGCTGGTGGCGTGGCGGCGTGTACTGGCACGTGCGCTCGCTGCTGGTGCGCGCGCCCTTCCCGCCCGCGCCCGCCAACCTGCGCCGCACGCTCACGCAGCACAGGTCAGTGCACTGTACAAGCAGCTGGCGCTGGTGGCGTGGCGGCGTGTACTGGCACGTGCGCTCGCTGCTGGTGCGCGCGCCCTTCCCGCCCGCGCCCGCCAACCTGCGCCGCACGCTCACGCAGCACAGGTCAGTGCACTGTACAAGCAGCTGGCGCTGGTGGCGTGGCGGCGTGTACTGGCACGTGCGCTCGCTGCTGGTGCGCGCGCCCTTCCCGCCCGCGCCCGCCAACCTGCGCCGCACGCTCACGCAGCACAGGTCAGTGCACTGTACAAGCAGCTGGCGCTGGTGGCGTGGCGGCGTGTACTGGCACGTGCGCTCGCTGCTGGTGCGCGCGCCCTTCCCGCCCGCGCCCGCCAACCTGCGCCGCACGCTCACGCAGCACAGGTCAGTGCACTGTACAAGCAGCTGGCGCTGGTGGCGTGGCGGCGTGTACTGGCACGTGCGCTCGCTGCTGGTGCGCGCGCCCTTCCCGCCCGCGCCCGCCAACCTGCGCCGCACGCTCACGCAGCACAGGTCAGTGCACTGTACAAGCAGCTGGCGCTGGTGGCGTGGCGGCGTGTACTGGCACGTGCGCTCGCTGCTGGTGCGCGCGCCCTTCCCGCCCGCGCCCGCCAACCTGCGCCGCACGCTCACGCAGCACAGGTCAGTGCACTGTACAAGCAGCTGGCGCTGGTGGCGTGGCGGCGTGTACTGGCACGTGCGCTCGCTGCTGGTGCGCGCGCCCTTCCCGCCCGCGCCCGCCAACCTGCGCCGCACGCTCACGCAGCACAGGTCAGTGCACTGTACAAGCAGCTGGCGCTGGTGGCGTGGCGGCGTGTACTGGCACGTGCGCTCGCTGCTGGTGCGCGCGCCCTTCCCGCCCGCGCCCGCCAACCTGCGCCGCACGCTCACGCAGCACAGGTCAGTGCACTGTACAAGCAGCTGGCGCTGGTGGCGTGGCGGCGTGTACTGGCACGTGCGCTCGCTGCTGGTGCGCGCGCCCTTCCCGCCCGCGCCCGCCAACCTGCGCCGCACGCTCACGCAGCACAGGTCAGTGCACTGTACAAGCAGCTGGCGCTGGTGGCGTGGCGGCGTGTACTGGCACGTGCGCTCGCTGCTGGTGCGCGCGCCCTTCCCGCCCGCGCCCGCCAACCTGCGCCGCACGCTCACGCAGCACAGGTCAGTGCACTGTACAAGCAGCTGGCGCTGGTGGCGTGGCGGCGTGTACTGGCACGTGCGCTCGCTGCTGGTGCGCGCGCCCTTCCCGCCCGCGCCCGCCAACCTGCGCCGCACGCTCACGCAGCACAGGTCAGTGCACTGTACAAGCAGCTGGCGCTGGTGGCGTGGCGGCGTGTACTGGCACGTGCGCTCGCTGCTGGTGCGCGCGCCCTTCCCGCCCGCGCCCGCCAACCTGCGCCGCACGCTCACGCAGCACAGGTCAGTGCACTGTACAAGCAGCTGGCGCTGGTGGCGTGGCGGCGTGTACTGGCACGTGCGCTCGCTGCTGGTGCGCGCGCCCTTCCCGCCCGCGCCCGCCAACCTGCGCCGCACGCTCACGCAGCACAGGTCAGTGCACTGTACAAGCAGCTGGCGCTGGTGGCGTGGCGGCGTGTACTGGCACGTGCGCTCGCTGCTGGTGCGCGCGCCCTTCCCGCCCGCGCCCGCCAACCTGCGCCGCACGCTCACGCAGCACAGGTCAGTGCCACATGCTGGTCTGGGACTGAAAGAAAAACATAGAATGTGCCAGCTGCTTCCCTTCCCGGGCATACTGTAAAAGTCAGTTAAGGAACGGAGGTTTTATTGACGTTTTTGTGGGTGATAGGCTAACTCTCTATCACTGCAAGTCTCTCTCTGTCATTTTAATACCAAAAAATTTGTCAAACGTGACATCAGATGGTTTTATAGCCTCTGATCTTCTGCCTACCCCATTAGGGATACAGGCGTGATGTTATGTATGTATGTCACAGGGATCTCATCTTGTTCCACTTATTATTCTTAATCTTTATTTTTGCTAAGAACTTTATACATTATATGAAAGTATTATTATTATGTAAGAGCTTATTTAAATTGTATTTAGGTCACTAGGCACGGCCGCCGCGCCGGAGCGCCGCCATCTTTATGATTTCTATCGGCGCAATACCGCTAAGTAATATTCACGGCGGTGCGCTACTAATGGGAAAGGGTAGCCGCGTTATTCTTTCTTCACTTAAAAATCACTTTTATATAAATCAGCGATCTTTACATCATGATTCCTCGGTTAGCGCAAAATAGAATGTTGAAAGTATTTCAGTACGACCACAACAACTTATATTCTTAGTAAATATTCTCATGTAAATTAGACATTTACAAAAAGTCAAATTAACTGAAAGAGAAAATAACGAGTCGTATTCCGAGCCTACCCTCTACATATAATACTGGGAGTTACGTTGACCCAATGCTCGGTTGCGAATACAAAAAAAATAAGATAAGTAATAATAATAAATATAAATAAATATTTCCGACACTCACACAACATTATTTAGTACAAATTGAGTTTCTTAAAGAACTTGTTTTATGGATACTAGATAACTGATATACTTAAGAAATATATAAACATACATATTGAATAAATACATATTTTTTATAAGAATAAACTTAAAAAAACATATAAACATCCATGACTTGACGACTAATATCTGTGTTCATCACACAAATATCCGCCGCCGCCGGGATTCGAACCCAGGACCTCTGGCATAGAAGGCAATTTATGTTACCGCTGCACCAGCCGGTCGTCTAAAGACAAATAGATAAGATGCCAATATGTTTGCAGTCAAAGCAGCGAGCCGCTGCCGGTGCTGGGCGGGGAGTCGCCGGCCACCGCTGCGCCGGCGCTGCCCACTCGCCTGGACGCGCACTCCTTCGTCACGGAGCTCATACGGGCGGTCAACTTCATACATTCCGTCGAGGAGTGAGTATATATTTGTAAAAGGTTTTCTCAACGGTCATCTGTTCGTGAATTATGCCTTAAAATATAATTCAGTAGTTTGTTATTTAGATAAAATACTTTTGAGATAAAAAAGCATACACTAAATAAATTCGCCCCAACCGATATACCTAATGCCATCAAAATTATTAATTGGATTTGTGAATCGACTTCCAGGAGGTAGGGAGAATATTTACATTGACGACCTCATACTTCAGCCAAATTTTGAACGTGAAGTCTGTTTTTTAATGCTCTGCATTCGTTGAATATTATCAATCGCTCCATTTTTTTTAATTAAGTATAAAATGTCAGTGAAACATTGCATTTTAAAGAAAATTATACTAATTTAAATTCCGATCGGGGCAAATTTGTTTAAAATATTTTTCTTATGCATTATAAAAATTAAAAAAAGTATATTAAAATACTTTTTTACTTTAAATTAATATTACAATTTTATTTAACAGGTTAAAGACAGCTGAAGCGCTAGTGAGCACGTTGAACTCGTCGCTGATTGCTCTCGTGGCTACGGACAGTTTTGAACCGATGACCCTCATTAAGGTAAGTTTTAGAGGACGATGCATCATTTTGCTACCCACCTCCAATAGCCATGTAAGATACGCCGTTGGACAGGTCTTAGTAACTTGAATGAAAGTTACTATGGCGCCAAGTTTAGATCGTTAGTCCGGTCAGAGCTATGTTGTCCTAAATGTCGGAAATTTGGAACATACATTCTTTAGGGTATGTAGGGGAGCACTAAGGAAGGAATTCCCGAAATTCCCACAGGAACGGGAATTATTGGACTTTTTAGTTTGTATGAAAAATCTTATTCCTTGAGTGCACGGATATGATATTTGGCATAAAAGTTCTACAAAAAGAGACTGGTTGTGTTATGAAAGAAATTCCCGAAATTCCCACGGGAACGGGAAATATATGATGTTTTAGTTTGTATGATAAAATCTTATTCTTTGAGTTCACGGATGTGATACTTGGTATAAAGGTTCCTCAATAAGTGTCTGTTTGTATAAATAATGGAAGCAATTCCCGGAATTCCCACGGGAACGGAAAATAGGACTTTTGAGTTTATGCGTGTACGAAGTCGCGGGCAAACGCTCGTAGGTTATAATTCTCTGTTTCATTAAACTTCTGAGTCATTAAAATATTCGTCAATTGAATAGTAACATTTTGTATGAAATAATTGAGGTAATCCGACTTCCAAAAACGGAGGAGGTTCTCAATTCGTCTGTATGTTTTTTTGTGTCTTTGTTACACGATATTTCGGACAATTATGAATTGATTTTGAAAATTATTTTATTATACATTGTTTCATATGATACTTCATAGTTGGTCCCATTTAAATTTCATCGAAATCAGTTGAGTTCATCATTGAAAATTTCAAACTTTTGAAAAAATATATATGATTTCGGAGAATGTTTACGTTGATGACATTCTCAACTCAGCCAAAGTTTTGACGTGAAGTGGAAAAAAAAGTGGCCTGTGCTTGATCCTGGATCTTCACTATTTTCCGAAAGCATAATAGACATACTTATTGCATCAGATTACACTTTAATATGTAAACGAAACTAATTAAAAAACAATTATCGTTTATATTTTCCTTGGCCGTTTTGTTCTTATGTATTTTATATGCGGATTTTATGTGTTTCCTAAAAGTTCTTTTTTTTATATTAAAGGAATCCTAAATGTTACTATAGAAAGATATAATATATAAAGAAAACTTGTAAACATTTACCTATAAACCGATACTTAATTTATATGATTGTTATTTATATGCGAAAACTTGGAATTGGTGCATAGAAATGTATATTTTGTTTATTTTTAGTTATAAATCACTGTTTGTTTTCCGAAGAAATAAAAATAAAATAAATAAATAAATACAAACAGTCTTTAAAGACAAAATCATTTACCAACTTTCAGATGGCCTGCGTAATAATCTGGCTAGTGCACTCAACGACGGACAATCTTACCGTGGACATCGGTGCGATGTCCGCTGACGAGAACACAGCGGCGACGCTCAGCGTGCAGCTCGCGGCCGGCTCTCTGTTAGCGCTGCTGCTGGCCATGTACGCCAAGGGAGCGGAGGCGGCAAGGGCCACGCCCGCTGGTAAGTCTGGCTTTGAAAAACACATACATAAATACATAACTTCACGCTTTTCTCGTCTTTAGGGAGGGCAGAGACAAGAGAACGCCAATTGCTACGACCCAAACATACCTCTTTCGCTTTTGCCACGTTCAATAAAAAATATCAACGTATCAACCACAATAATCGAAGAATAAATTATTGGAGGAAATAAAAAACGACTTTTCTGCTGGAAATGTACAGTCTGCAACAGAATTATGTACACCACCCAGTCTCCGGCACACATACAATATGCGTACGTATTGTATGTGTGCGGGAGACTGGTTGGTATACATAATTCTGTTGCAGACTGTACATTCTTTACTATAATCTAATTCTAATTCTGATTTAATATTCGCCAGAAGAAAAATGTTCTCAAATGTTTTCACAAACATTCTAGTTTGAATCATAGAATTTGTTTGAATTTCGTCATTGGTCTTCGTAATTACGATGAAACTCGCCTCTTTGCTTCTTTTGCTTATTATGGATTTACGTCTTCTTTTGCCTATACCAAACCGTATCGTATAAATGAACTGTGAAAGTATTCATGATGCCGTATACTATTTGCGTTTGTTCCATACGTCTGTATACCGCGACAAACCGTGCGAAGTATCCGCGTCATGACCCGCGCCCGCGGTCATTTAGTTTGCAACCTAAGGATGGTACGATTCCGTCAGGGTCCGACTAGCTAGCGACATATTAAAAGTTGCCGCCAAATGTTACCGCTCCGGCGGTGATGTGTTCTAGCAATATTTTATGAAGAGCCAGTTCTTTCGTAGGCCCGTTGTAATATTCGACCGCATCTTCACTTATATGAACAAAGAATGCCGCGGCAAGCTGAGGCGGGCTGCTGCGATGTTGGCCCGCTGGTGAATTTTTGTCAAGTTGGCGTTTCCGATTGTAGCGAGTCGAAACAATTCGGCAGCACTCGCTGTTCCTGTATGTTACGTAACCAAAATTTCTATATTCGACTTACTTTACTATTCTTAAGTGTATGGGGATGTTGGTGACTTGACGTTTAGGTGGAAATATAGCACTCACTATATATTAATATACTTTTATTCCATTATTTTACATGTTTATGTTAATGCTAACTTTACAGGAATGCCCCGCGTATCGATGCGCAATTGATATTATAATAAATAATTGCTTAGTCTAACTTATTTCCTATAACTTTACGACCTACTAGTACATACATACTAACAGTGCAGTGCAATCACACAATTTTATCGATTTGTATTTTTGTGAATGTTAGCATAGCATGGAGTCGGTTTGTTAGCTGCAACTGAAATCTACCCATTGCCGCACGACAAGGCTTGTAAATAAATGTGGGCTTTGATTATTTAGAATGTTTGTGAACAATGTTGTTTACAACTTGTAACCTCCTCCATACTATACGAACTTTCGATGCGATAAAGTTGTGTGGTCGCACTGCTGCAGTGCGAACACAGAACTTTATCGACTCGTATTGTTACGAATGTTCGTATAGTATGGAGACGGTTTGTTAGCAATAATTGAAATCTATCCATTGCCGCACGGCCAGCTTACATAAATGTGGGCCTTGTTAATTTTGAATGTTTGTAAACATGTTGTACTCTTAAATAACTGTTAAATAGAAAATTAAAATGCTGCTAAAAACTAGCAACCGACTCCATACTATACGAGCATTCGTAAACATTCCTTAACATACGATTCGATAAAGTAGTGTGGTGGGACTGGTGAGCAGATATCTTTACCGCGCGGCTGTTTGCAGTGAAGGTGTGGCTGGAGTGGGCGGCGGCGGCGCCGGCTGCGCGCGCGCACGTGCTGGCGCGGCCCGCGCTGTGCGGCGCGCTGGCCGCCGCGCTCAACGCCGCGCCCGCGCCGCCGCGCCGCGCGCCCGCCACTTGTGAGTCTACTTTATATCTACTGGGTGGCGCAAAAGTAAAGACCCTATTTGGTTCAGCTAGAACATTTTTTCTAAATTAGAAAACTAGATTTAGATTTTTTAAATGTATATTTGTGCCATTAAATTTCGTACCATTAGGATTTTAAGATGATGTCTTTTAAATGGTGGCCTCCAGAGTTAATGCACATTTGAGCCCTATCTATGACATTTTGCATAACTTGCCGTAACACTTCCTGCGATATGTTCCTTATTTCTTGATGAATGTTTTCTTTTAGAGCTGCGAGAGTCTGTGGCTTGTTCACATACACCCGAGAACTAAAAAACCCCAAAGAAAGAAGTCTGCACTGGTCAGATCGGGTGATCTTGCAAGCCAAGGCAAATTGCCAAAACGAGAGATAACTCGGCCTGGAAAAGCGTCCCTCACTAAGTCCATAGTGTCGCGCGCTGTGTGTGCCGTAGCGCCGTCTTCTTGAAACCAGATGTGCAAAACTCACTTGACATGGTTCTGTAGCATTCTCCAGTGACAGTTATCACATTGCCACCGTCTTCGAAAAAATAGGGTCCGATCACTCTGTCAACACAGATGCCACACCATACAGTAACTTTTAGTGGGTGTAAAGGTGTTTCTTGAATAATGCGCGGAATATCAATGCCCCAGAACCGAGTATTCTGCTTATTGACATGCCCTGAAAGATGGAAATGCGCTTCGGCACTCATAACCAATTTTGAAGAAAAATCATCCTCTTCAAGGTTTATGACGCGCTGGCTGTATTCTAGACGAGCTCGGTGGTCAGTAGGCAGCAGCTGATGAGTCATTTAAGTTTTATACGGGAACATCTTTAAGTCTTTCACCAAAATACGCTGCAGGGTCCGTCTGGAAATGCCCAATTGCGTAGCACGTCGCCTCGTTGATGTTTCTGGACACTCTTCCACATCTTCGCGCACAGCATCGATGTTTTCAGCTGAACGGCCTGTTCTTGGTCTCCCAGACTTAGGTCTATCCAATGTTGAGCCAGTTGCTTCAAGGCGTGTGGCAAAGCGTCGAATTGTGCGACCAATCGGTGCTGGACGGTGGGGAAATTCACGTTGTGTTTTTAACACTAATGAATTATTCCGTAAGAACATTGACACAATTATTCCACGTTCTTGGGGAGTAAAACGGTCCATGTTTATTTTCAGTGTATTTTACATTTGTTCACTACACAATTTTCAACAACAGAATGACAGGAAATGTCACATGTAACAGTATTTTCTTTAGTGCCACTACTTTTGCGCCACCCAGTATAACTCTCGCAAATGTTGTGCAGTGGTTCAAATAATCTACCTTTCAATGATAAATAAAAAACTAAATATATAAAATTCCCTGCACCAAATGTAAAACAAGTCGAGTCAAACTTGCAACTTAATGGGAACATCTAGTAGATAACACTGTTTTTCTTGGAATACCTTTAGATTCTAAATTGCAATGGGGCCACCATATCTCACAACTAGCGAGTAGACTTAGTTCTGCAGCGTTCGAGGTAAAGAAAATTCGCTCATTGACTGATGTAAATACGATGAAGATGGTTTATTTTACTTATTTTCATAGTAAAATGTCTTACGGCATTCTACTTTGGGGCAATGCCGCAGATAATGACACGATATTTACACTGCAGAAAAGGGCTATTCGTGGAACGTATAAACTTGGAAATAGAGAATCTCTAAGAGAAAAGTTTAAAGAGATTGGTATCTTGACCCTTGGATCACAACATATTTATGAAAACATTTTGCATATTTATAAGAATAGTAACAAATTTAAAACTATGAAAGATTATCATGATTTATCTTTCGTAATCCCGAGAAGGTTGGTATATAAATTAGATAATAGATTAGTGTCACGCAAATAAATCCTGACTTGTACCTACTGTTGATTAAAAAACTTCAACTCAACTTGTAAAATACTTGTTACTTGATTTCAGCATACCATCGTGAATTTTCAATCATATTTTTATTGAGCTTTATATTTAAATTTCCAAGGAACCACTTTTTATAGATCAGCTATTTTTCCCCATATTATGACTCTCTATCGGTATTTTGTAATAAATTTGATATTTGTTGTTGTCGATTCGCTTATTTATACGCAGCATTTTGCATGGAATAATAATTTTTGAATTAAAAAAATATTAATAATAATTGATTTTTGATATTTATATAGTTCTTTCTTCTTTTTTTATTTTTTATTTTAATTTGATCCAACATTGTATATTTGACAATTATATTCTTGACTCTGAATTGTATGTTTGAATTGATTTATTTTTCTTTTTTTTAATTGTTTTAATTAACTTATTCTAAATTACGTAATTGGACATTTTGTTTAATATTTAATTAATACCATTTTTAAATGCTGATCATACCTAATTTTGACATTTGTATCAGAACCACAAAATTGTATAATTAATTATATATAGTGATGATCTTGAGAATTTTTTTAATGCAGATGTTGTTGGTGTGACATATATGTTAAATAAATAAAAATAAATAAATGGTATAAAAATTAATCATTTATAACATCAAAAGTTTGCAAAATTGAAATTTGCTGTAGACGATTTGGATTTAAGAACCATATTCTGCGAATAGATGATGATTGTATTGTTCTGTCATCCCCTGGTCAGACGACACGGTGCCTCTCCCCGAGGACGAGGAGCTGCACGGGTTCCTGCCGCTGGAGGCGTCGTTCGCGCGCCTGCGCTTCGCGTCGCACGCCTCGTGGGACGCCTACGCCGGCGCGCTGCCGCAGGTCGAACACTCCGACGAGTGAGTGCTATAGCTTTTAACCTGTCCGGAAGAAACTTTCGTGGATTATTCGCTTTGAGTAGAATTTTAATTTTTTCAACACATTAAAACTCAGTGAAAATCCTGAGAACCAAATGCTGGGATGGCGACTTGTTAATTTTATTTACCACGTCATTATCGTGAGCCCAACCTTTTTAAAATAGAAAACCTACAACTAAAAAAATGAGTACAAATAAACGATAGTACAAATAAACGAGTCGTGCATGCACGAAGAAGAAACACAATTTAAACATCTTTTTTGAATAAATGAAAAATATGATAAATAAAAAAATTTAAAAATTACAGAACCAGGAACTTTATTTATCACATTTTTCATTTATTTAAGAATAATTGAGCATTTTAAATGCAAAAACTTAAAAACATAATTTTTTTTTGCTTGTTGCTCATTCCTTAGAGTATTCTCATACGTCTTATATGTATCAGCTGGTAAAATCTGTATGGACCGCTGTCGCTGTGTGCCGAACTGAAATAAGTTGAATTTCCTTTGAATGTTCAATAATCATCCCGTCATCAGACCGGTATAAAAGTTAAGTAAGCCAACCCCTAATAAAATCATATTTTCCTCAGTCCCGTGGCGGACATCTCGACGACCTCATTCAGCAACGAGCCCGAGCTGGAGCGGAAGATCCGCGTGTACCGCATCCTGCAGCTCGGCAAGCGGATAGCGGACCTGCACCCCGACCGACTCACTTACACGTGAGTAAACGTTCTTTATCCCATACCTACTCTAAAAAGCTTATTTTATTCACGCAAAACACTGAATAAAAAGGCCTTTTATTCACTGTTTTGGTGTTTGAATTTGGAACCCAAAAATATATCCGATCTCCATTTCAATACTTACACAAACTTCTTGCGCTAAGATTCGAAATTCAAACTCTTTGGTGCAAATAAATTCTCGAGATTTGATTGATCGATATTTGCGACAAGGATTTTTGGCATTAGATTAATAAATATTGTTTCACAAGTTGACCGAAGTTGAAAGTATTTAATGATAATAATAAGAAAATACGCTTAATTTCAGTCATAGCCCTAATTTTAATGTCCATTTCAATTAATGTAACATTTCTTATTTCTTTATTAAATTTATATTTTCGCTTAAATTATGTATTTTTCTCGTAGTCATTGTATAAAGTATAGTATGCAACTTCTGAATAAAGTTCGAATTTATATCGAGGGCCATGAATCACTCGCGTCGCTCAGGATTCTAATCATCTAATCGTTAGAAAATCCTTCACTTGATCGTGACTCATCTACATCCGTCCTTTGTTCACTAGTTGCATAATATACTATTGTGAGTAAAACTCAGTTAAGGGACAGAGGTTCTTTTTTTAACGATACGCTGACCCCCTGTCACTCCAATAGTCTCTCCATCACTATAATGCCTCCAAATTTGTCAAACGTGATGTCAGATGGTTTCATAGCCTCTGGTGTTCTGCCTACCCCATAAGGGATACAGGCGTGAAGTTATGTATGTATGTTAATATTGTTTCTAGGGCTAATATAGCACCATCGAAGTATAAAGTTACCTTTGACATTAGAAATTTTATAATTAGGATTTTCCGATTTAATTATTTATTGACTACATATAACTTTTTTTTTTTTGGAAATTTAATTAAAAGTACTTTTGAGCGACATGGACGTATCCGATAATACAATGTAAATAGAAAAAAAATAAAACTGTATCTGTAACAAAATTCATTCAGAAGACTTTGCCTATGAAATTGAAGGTTTGTATGAACTTGTAAATTGAACCGGAATTTACGCGGAAGATCCGCGTGTACCGCATTCTGCAACTGAGTAAGCAAATAGCGGACTTGCGCCCTGACCGACTTACTTACTTTTTTCATTTATTTTGGCATCGTGAGTTACTGCTGTTTCTAGCGCTAACCTTTGCCGAAATTGTTTCTGTCTGTCTTTTAAGTATTCGTAGATCGATTAATTAAATAATAATACCTTGTCTTATTATTTCTTATGCTTAACATACGTCGAAGTTTTTAACCAGTGATTTGGTATTAGTTGACCAATGCGGTTTAGAATGACGAAGTATATTTTTATTTCATAAGGCTTATCGTGTGTCGTAAGGTCATGTCAAAGATTAATTTGGGACTGAAGCAAGTTTACTTGATATATGTCGATAAAACGATCTTCTATCTTCATCTCAACTCTTATTATGAGTTTACTGCACGGCTATGAGTCACACAAATGACGAGGAGGAGGTTGTAAAACACCAAACTGGCGATGTAATGGCTGCTGCAGTATTTTTTTATAATTTTGAATATTTTAGTGAAATCGTTCCAGCAACGTGGACATACGGTGTGATATTTAAAATTGCAATGATTGTTTTAACACAAACTTACCACAGATATACTTAGTTGGTCTAACATCACGAATAAAATGGGGATACGTGAATAAGTTGCTTCCATGCTGGACTGGGAGCGAAAGAAAAACGTAGAATGTGCCAGCTTAAGGGACAGAGGTTTTAAAGGCGTTTTTGTGGGCGATAGGCTGACCCCCTGTCACTACAATAGTCTCTTTCCATCTTTATAATACCTCAAAATGTGTCAAACGTGACATCAGATGGCCTTATAACCTCTAGTGTTCTGCCTCCATAAGGGATACAGGCGTTACGTTATGAATGTATGTAAATAAGTTGAAAAACGTGTTCATTAGTGGTGTTGAAGTTAACTCTCATAGTTTTAATCTCACGTTACCCTCTAAACTGCAGTGCGATCACAGAACTTTATCGAACTTTGTTCGTATAGCATGGAGACGGTTTTTAAGAAAAAATTGAAATCTATCCATGCCGCACGGCCAGTTTAAATAAATGTGTGCCTTGTTAATTTTGAATGTTTGTAAACAAGTTGTACTCATAAATATCTGTAAAATAAAAAATTACAATGTTACTCAAAACTTGCAACCGACTCCATACTATACGAGCATTCGTAAACATTCGTTAATATACGATTCGATAAAGTTGTGTGATCGCACTGCTGAATCGAAAAATCCTCTCCTCCATCTCAGAGAAGAAGACGGCGTGTGTAAGTTCACGGCGGCCCCCCTCGGGCAGGAAGAGCTCAGCATTTCCCTCACGGAGCTGCAGCGCTCGGCGGCGCAGTCCCCCGCGCAGCCGGCGCCCGACGAGGAGGCCGAGAGTGATGACGAGCTGGCGCCGCCGCCGCCGCGCCCGCCGCTTGTTATCTCCGAGGCCGACTTCCGGGAGAAAGGTGGGTTGTAGCACATGCAGCGGCCGGCACGAGAGGCATTGATGGACGAACGTGTGAATGTAAGTCCATCAATGCCTAGTTGTGGCCAAGGCTTGTTTAGTACTTTTCTCAAATAATGCGCGGGAATTTAACTGAGTAGTACAATTCAGACGATTCATTCAGTTCGATTGCATTGTGACGTCATTAAGCGGCCATTCGATGGTCTTATGATGAATAAAAAAAAATCATTTCAATTTTTCATTTCATTTCAGAACTTTTATTTGAAAAAGTATCTAAAACCAATTACGAAGTTGACGAACAACTAAAAACAATCGTTTTTACGCGCCAAAGTATTTTTTTTTTATTTTTTTTTCTATATGCAAGCCAGTTCGAAATATAAATTAAACCTTTGATAAGTGACATCTTTGGTCGCCATGTTGCGGAGTAGAAGATCGTTCCATTTTTAAATTCACGACAAATATGGTTTTGCATAGTAATGTATTTGGCCGCTAAACACCAGTACAGCAAGTTCGATTTATCTTGAAGAAGGTTATCAAAATAATGCTCAAATTGCCAAGGATGATTGAGAAAAGTTACTTTTCGCGACATATTATAGAGCATTTCAATATTGATTGGGGGATTGTGCTCATCATGAGACACGCCATCTGCTGGACAAAGTCCTCCCCCAAGGTTACCCTATGTGTCTCGGTCCCGTGCTGCCCTCCTCAAACGTGGTCAATGTTGATTACAATAGAAATATAGCTTTCTATTTTGCATAACATAACAATAGATAAAAAAATTGAGATTCGATATTTAATCTATTTTATCTAAATTAACCTTGATATTGATTGGAGTTTACTCAATTCACTTTATTAATTAAAAAACTTTTTGAATCGGATTTTATCATTTATACTTAAGTACCATATATTTCTTTTTTGATACTATTATCCAGATATTACTGGATTGATTATTGGGTATGTCCGTTAGTTTGAATTTGGTTTGAAAATAGTTTGAAACTGGTTTTTCTCCGACAACTTATGCAAACATTTAAGTCAATTTTCCAACTAACAGCCCGTTCACACATGAACCGTTTTACTGGATACCATGTTTGTATCGAAAATACGTATACTGAATACTGTGCCTTGTGTGAAGTCGTTCATACAACTCCATGCGCCATCGATGAAAAAAAACGTATCCGGTAGAACGTATCCAGTAAAACGGACCATGTGTGAACGGGGTGTTACATCGAACCGTGACAACTAAAGAGCAAGAATTAAGTTAAATTGATTGATCTCTACGATGATGTTTAACAAAGTTTGATTGATTTGATTGAAAATTAGATTGAGGCTAATAGATAAACATTGTGTTCCGAAGACTATAGTGAATATGATTTCGTTTCAGTAATAGAGAAGCGTGTGGGCATATTGAAGCCGCAGGGATCACTTGAGCGAGCACGCGAGGAACGCGCCCTCGCAAACTCACAGGACGACCAGGTAATCACAATAAATGTTACCTCCTAGACATTACGAGCCATTTTTGTGTGAACCAGACGCGAAATAAAATAGGTGTATGTTTTTAAACGAAAAAACTTATTAAAAAGCAGCGGTATTTCTATTATTGTCATAATCCATTTAAATCCTCAAGAAGGTGCTGCACCAACTAATAATAATATTGGGTTGGGGAAAAAGTTTCTTCGCATTTTTTAAGAAAATTCAAAACATTTTTTAATATAGTTTATTGACATTTAACTAAAGTATGTATGTACCATTTTGTTCGATAACCTTTTGCCATCTCGTAAGTAGGGACATGATCCCATTGCAATAAAACTAGGGATCATGTCCAACAGGTGGAAATCTGAAGGTGCAAGGTCAGGACTATACGGCGGATGCATTAACACCTCCCAGCCAAACTCTCTTAATTTTTGCTGGGTGGCTATAGATGTGTGAGGTCTAGCGTTATCATGATGAAACACCACACCCCTTCTGTTGATCAATTCCGGCCGCTTTCTCTCAACTTCTAGTTTTAATCTCATTAGTTGTTCGCAGTTGAGTTCAGAATCGATAGTCCTGCCTGGTGGTAACAGCTCATAATCAATAATGCCCTTCCAATCCCACCACACACACAACATCACCTTATTGCGAGTTAACCCGGGTTTCGCCACAGTCTGTGAAGCCTGACCGGCCTTTGACCACGACCTTTTTCGTACGTTCTTGTCGTACGTGATCCACTTTTCATCACCAGTTATCAGCTTCTTCAAAACTGATTCGGTTTCGTTACGTCGTAATAAAGAATCACAAATGAGTACACGGTTCATTAGGTTTCTTTCAGTGAGCTTGTGAGGTATCCAAATATCGAGCTTTTTTGTGTACCCAGCTTTTTTCAAATACGCCAAAACTGTTTTGTGGTCAATTCCCAGTTCTTCAGCTACGTCGTAACTACTGACATGTCGATCTTGCTCCACTTTTTCAAAAATGGCATCCATTTTATCCGTAATAATATGTACACATGACCAGATATGACCAGAGCGAGGTGCATCTTTGACATCAAAATTTCCGGATTGAAAACGCTTAAACCAAATTTGTGCTACTCTCACAGACACTGCACTAGGTCCATAAACATCGCAAATTTTTTTCGCTGCTTGCGTTGCATTTTTACCTTTTTTTAGTAAAATTTTAAAATGTATCGAATTTCTTCATTAGATTCACTTATCTTGACAGTACGGAAAACAAATGAAAATCACACATTTTCCTAATTTGAATTTGGAATTATGTTCTTTAAAATTTTAACTTTCAATGATGCCAAAACCAGCCAGATACAAATACTATAGCCAAAGAGATTTTATTACAAGTTCATACATACCATAATGCGAAAAGACTTTTTCCCCAACCTATTATTTAATTTTCGTTTTAAATTAATTATTCTAACGCAACTATCTCAATGCTATAAAGTTTCTTAAGCATAAATACTAATTTGAAACCGTTTTTTGTTACAGGAAATCGAAATAAGTGAATATGACAGCAAGGATGATAAGAAGGACGCCAAAAAACTGCGGGTCAACATAGCGATGGCTGCCATCATGAGGAAACAGGAGGAAACGAACAAGCAGGTATAGAACTATTAAATCATGTGTACACAGGAATTTTGTTCTGGATTTATTAACAATTGATAAAAATACTATCTATAGTGTATTTTTAACGGAGCGTTTTTTACTTTTTAATTAGAATGAAAAAGTTAAGTTAAATAAGTAATTAAAGTAATGTAGCTTTATTTATTTGTAATAACTATTATTTTTATGTGCTCAGGTGAAGTTCGTAACGCCGCCGCTAACCCCAGAAGTACCCGACGTTTCTCCGGTCAAAGAAAACGACAAACCGAAAATTATCCAACCCAAAGTAATGAAATCACTCGCCAACCTGCCCGTCGGCCGGAAAACAGGTGGAATCCTGTCTTTGAAGGACAAATCAGCTGGCTACCCACACCTGGTGAACACGGAACCGGAACCGCCTAAAAAGACTGAGAAAGATGAGAAGAAGGAACCGAAACCTAATCCCGGACCGAGCCAGAATTCCCAGCAGAGCTACCCACAGAAAAGACACGAGGCTCCGCCCAGCAGTTCCTGGACGGCAAATGCTTCGCCGGCGACCGCCTTCAGTGAAGCGCCTCGCATGGGCTTCCACAAGAACTACGGCGCTCCGGCGGCCGGCGCCGCGTACCGGCCGCCCGGCGCGCCGGCCGCCGGCCCCGGCATCCGCCTGCCCGTCGTCAACCCCAAAGAGATCGACGTCCGCACCGCCGCCCTGCAGAAACAAAACTCGCGCCAAGAGATGTTCCAGGAGGGCCACAAGTTCGGCCAGAACTACCCGATATCGAGCGACAAGAAGAACTTTCTTAATGATTTGCCTCCGAGGTTCGCTAATCAGTATCGGTACTGGCAGACCGCGCAGGATACTCACTTTGGGGATAATAAGTTCAAAGATGACAGTCCGAAGAGTAACATGTCAGTGTTTACGAGTCAGGCGGCGCCGCAGCGGCAGAGCTGGCTGAACCCGGCCGCCGGCGGCCAGGACGCGTACCCGCAGCCGCTGTCCTGGTGGAAGCCGGACCCCGCGCAGAACTTCACCACCAACTTCTCCACGCCACCACCGAACATGCAATCGAACTTCTACTCTCCGGTCATGAACACAAACCTGACTTCTCCCTACCCGAACATGCTGTTCGCCAATCAGATGTCGAATCAGAGCATGGGACAGAACAAGCCTGAGAACGTGATCACGCCGCCGAGCTACCACCCCTCGGGTATCAGTCAGCCGCCGGTTCAGCCGCTGCAGAACTTGGTGTCGCCGAACTTTAATTCCTCTCTCAGCGGGTTCGGTTCCTACCCGCCCACTGTAACGTACGACGCGTCCATGTACCCTCAGTTCAGCAACAACTTAGGTTACCAGCCGCTGATGATGGATAAGCCGCAGAGCTACCAGGCTGGCAAGGACCCGATGGACATGAGCTCACTCGGCTTCAGAAACAACTTGATGGACAATCAGCAGCGAAGCTACGGGGATGCTATGTCAGAAATGGGCACTGCTAAGAATTTGGATCAGAGTTCGGTAAGAATTTCATTACTTTCTTGCGTTATTTTAAGTTAAAGATAGCTCAATGTCGAAAATTCATAAACTCATAAACAAAATTCGTTGCTGATCCTGGGATCCCAATGTCAGCAATTACACTATTTTAAAGATTAATTGATAAAATTATAAGGAAACACACTTTGTGTCTTGCATAACAACGCTTTTTAGCGATGGAGGTAAGCAGAACGGGGCACATACATACCAGTATCCATGACACATAAAATCATGTATTTAATCAAATCACGAAGTGGTCTTTAACATACATAACTTCACGTCTGTATCCCTTTTGGGGTAGGCAAAACATCAGAGGCTATAAAACCATCTGAAGTCACGTTTGACACATTTGGAGGTATTATTATGATGGAGAGAGACAGGGGGTCAACCTATCGCCCGCAAAAACACCAATAAAATCTCTGTCCCTTAAAGTAATATTATGCTTTATGCCATAAGGTTTAGAATCCATAATGTGTGTTGTAGAGCGGTGACGGCGGCTCCGGCGGCAGCTACTCTCTGTTCAGCGGCGCGGCCGGCCCGCCGCCCTGGACCCCGCAGGCGCACCCGCACCAAGTAAGTACTGTAGCGTTCTATCTTAGACGACCGGCTGCTGTAGCGGTAACATACATTGCCTTCTATGCCAGAGGTCCTCGGTTCGAATCCCGGCGGCGGCGGATATTTGTGTGTAGAACACAGATATTAGTCGTCTAGTCATGGATGTTTATATGTTTATTTAAGTTTATTCTAATAAAAAAATTTTTTCAATATGTTTGTTTATATATTTCTTAAGTATATCAGTTGTCTAGTATCCATAACATAAGTTCTTTAAGAAACTTAATTTGGGCTAGATAATGTTGTGTGAGTGTCAGAAATATTTATTTATTATTATTATTTATCTATTATCTCCTTAGGGGGCGACATAGTCCGTTCATAAACCAATCAAACTACGGCAAACCAGTCAAACTACGGAAAGTCTAAAATGCAGGTTCAAACTATTTTTGCAATTATTAATTTGTTTGTGTAAGACAACTGCAATGTTAATGTAATAATGAAGCTGTTTTTTTATTGATTGATTCAACGCATTAATCTCAGTATTTTCCAGTCGTATTTGAAAAAAATATCTTTGCATTAGGTATTCTGGCCAGTAAAATTAAAAAAAAATGCAAACACTGAACTTTACAATTTTCGCTTCTAAGGCAAAGGCGAAATTTTACTTTTGTTTGATTTATGGTGGCATAATATGCATGTTCTATTTCAGTCGCTGTGGTCCGGTCCCGGGCCGTCGCCTCTGGAACGGCTGCTCGAACAACAGAAGCAAATGAAACAGCCGCCCGCGCCGCAATGATCCCCACCCCCCAACGGCGGACTCACCAACTAACCCAGCATCCGTCTTAGCACGCAATGTGGACTCTATCACCACTACACAACGTTTATTGTTGCTTACTTTTACTTCAACTAAACTTAAGTTTAAAAATCCGAAAGCGACAAGAATGATATACGGTAAACAATGTATAGTAAGCACGGATAAGGATGGAGAAATTGTAAATGTAAAAGTTGTTACTTGTTGTTGTTTTAAAGAAAATTTTAAAAGCGTTAAAGCCGTAATGCCTCTTTTTGCGATTTGTTGTATGACGTCGACTCGGTTCGTTGCAGCAGGTTTCAATATTCAACCTTTGATCCATGATTTCTACGTAGTAAACAGCGATCCGGTTTCATTTGTCATGGCTATTTTGGTACATAATATACGTTGTTTTTGCTTTTGACATAAGATGAACAATTGCATTGAATATTGAAATCTACTTAAAAACGCAGGGTTTTAATTTCAAATGGTTTGTTAACGCACAACATGGCCGCCACGACCTGTAATAAATAATATAAATCAATAGTTTCTAATCGTTAGTTACGCCTCTACGGCCCATCTCAATATTCCATTAATAAAGCTTAAAATGTAAAGTGTCCTGATATCATTAGTCGCCAATAATGGAAAGAAAGTCACGGGTAATTGTATATTCGTAACTGGGACTAGCTGTTTTAGATAGAATATTGGGGCTGGCCGTTATTATGACTGATATATGGTTTATCTTTTTGTCCACAAGGAATTTTTTTTATCTAGTTATAGCCGGTTATAGTTGTGTTCTCAATTTTAATTTACTGTTGTTTTCATGACACTGCGCTTCTTTTAAGTAAAAATATCATTTATATTTTACGCGATAACCTAACAATAAACTAAACGGTTACTATGGAGAAGTTGTGAGGGAACTGGATGTTTTTGACCTCATAAATAAAAATTGACATTCCAGAGGTTTAGGTGTAATTAAGGAAATTCACACTTGATGTGAATTAGGTAAAGCAATGGTACCTACTTTAAAGTTCGCATAGTTCATGATGAAAGCGTTCCTACTAGTGAGGTTATAACTCAAATTAAATAGACTTTGTACATCATGTAAATTTATAATGATATTTAAATATCTATTTATATATATGTATATCTATTTATACCTTTTGGGCAAAAAGTAAAAAATAAATACAAAAATATATATTTTTGTATGGTTTTGTACGAATCATTGTGATTGTGATAAAACTTGTTGAAGTTGAACACCTGTTGTAGTTTTTTTTCACCAGAAACTGGCAATGTCAGTCAATGGAAGGATTTGTATTTATGTTGAAAATGTGTCGACGACTGTTATTAAAGATTCTTTCAAAAATCTTTTTAGATTTCAAAGTCAACACTATCCTTATTTCATAATTCCAGTCAGCCAAAGTCCTAAGTAAAACACTGAGTACATTTTACACCTTATTATCAAACTCACAATAACTGCAGGGTGACTGGTGGGTCACTTTGGAATTCAAGGACGTGATAGTTTGAGATCATACATGAAGAGAAAAAATATAATGAAAAATAAATATTAATTATTTACTGCGTAAACTTAACCAAAAGTTAAAGAATTAATTACGCAACGCATGGTTACGTTAGCGTTGGCAGCGATCCGCGTGCCAGGTTACAAGCCACGGTTGAATCAGTTGTATGTAAAGTAAATAGTAACATAGGAGTATTTATCTAGAGGGAATTCTAGTGAAAAATTGTACCTGCTGTTATTAGGAACATAATTATAATCGGAATCGAATACAGAATGCTCTCCTTCAGTATCTAAAATTTGTCACCAGTCACCCTGTATAATGGATTTTTTTTTTTTTGTTGACTGAACCCGTGTCAACTCCATCTCACCTGATGGCAAGTGAAGATGAGGTCGAAGATGACAGCACACGGGCTTAGATAGGACCTGGGGCCTTACTCCCGACGCGATCGAGAATCAAATCAACTCGATCTCAAGGATTTTCGCACTCCCGAAACCGATACTAGCGCCATACCATACATTTGGTCATTTGTTACAAGCTATAAACAGTTATATTCGATCCTGATTAGTTACAATTTGAGCCACCGCGCGATTTGGCGCTAGTATCGGTTTCGAAATGCTTGAGATCGAGTTGATTTGATTCTCGATCGCGTCGGGAGTAAGGCCCCTGGATCTTCATAAAACGTTGCTGGAGCGGAAATATATGACGACTGATTTTTTATGAAGGATTTAAGGAGAACATCAAGCAGGGATCACTCGGACACGCGTATGCAGGGGCGGTAGGTAGACGACACAACCATCTTCTGTTATTTTTTTGTGAACCCTAAATAAAATAGGGAGAAAAAAGTATTTACCCAATTCGGCATTTTGGAAGAACCCAGTGTTCATCTTTCATAAACATATATCCGCACCGCATCTATACCTGCAATTCTATTCTGTAACATTATACTTGCTAGGTTCAAACGTCCCCATTGGAGGCCGCATATGATAATTTAGAGGCATTTTTGTACTTAAATCACTGTACTTACTCGATTAATTCAACATTTGATAAGATTTAAGTTTTTTGTTTTCACTGAAAAACAAAAAAATCTGAGCATTATGTTTTATAGTTCGTGTGAAATAAAGACCAACAAAATGTGGTTTACCTGTCAATAAGTAATCCGCAATTCATTGATTGGCGAAACAGGGGACATAACTCGTAGTCTGGAAAATTGTCACACATACAGGGTTGTTTTAGTCACCAGCCAAAATGTTATTTTCCTTGATACGATATAAACGTCCCTGCATATTTATTTCAGTAACGCTCAATAGAATAAATAATCATCGAATGCAGAGCATTAAAAAACTGACTTCACGTCCAAAGCTTTGGCTGAAGTATAAGGTCGTCAAGGTAAATAAAGTTATTTAAAAAAAAAATGTCGTTAAGTACTCAATCGATTTCGATGAAATTTATATGGGACCACCTCTGACGCACCCTCTTCATATGAAACAAGAATATTCAAAATCGGTTCATAATTGTCCGAAAAATCGTGTAACAAATACACTAAAAAACACACGCATTGAGTACCTCAAACTCTTACAAATAGTCGTTTTTGATGCACACAGCTACTACGACGCGGCATTTGATTGATAAAAGCTACTACGACTTTTTTCTTATTTAATCTTAAATGTTCTTCTTTTATTCTAGGAGAATATGTCAGCCTCATCGTAACCTAAATTTAATTTATAGGTAACAAATAATTTTCATTATAATAATAATATTCATTTATTTGTACTTAAAAAACACACACATTACAATAAATAAATTAATAAAAAGAAAAAAATAAAACAATTGGTAAAAAGAAAACTAATTCTTTTACTTTTATACATAACTGAGGCATATGAAAAGTGTGTGTTGCGGCAGTACAGAAAGGCCATGGCTCAGTGAGAAGTATTGCTCTTGCGAACAAATCACTGATAATTCTGCCATAGCCAAGGAACGTTCATAGGGAGTAATATGGTTTAGAAACAGCGCGTAGTCGTATTTTAATAGTATTCATTCATAATTTAGAGTGATCTTTCGAAATCTCACTTGCACATCCCAAATCTTGCTTTCTGTTTCTCATCACTCTCTCGATTAATATCTTTGCATACATTTTGCCTACAATACTCAGAAGACTAATGCCACGGAAGTTTTTGAATTCCTGCTGTGAGCCCTTGCCTTTATAAAGTGGCACAATAACGGCTTTGCACCAGTCATCTGGAATACGGCCAGACCGCCAACACTTATTAAATAGCTGATACAGCAGGTTTGCTGTGACACCTTCACCTGCCTTGAGCATTTCGGCATCTATCCTATCATACCCTGCCGCTTTAACCAATTTTAAACCTGCCTGTCTGGAAGTGGGTTTGGACAGGTAAAATTCTAAATAAATTGTAATATGAGTTAAGCGCCATGGATATATTGGGTATAGCGTACCTGTGGCTCCGTAGAATAGAGTAGACAATATGTATGACAATTCAAACAAGTTTTACGAGGAATGGTCAATAGAATATAGTTATTACACACATTAGTACAAAATCTTTTTTGTTTCAACCTACATTTTTTGTATTACTTAGTATGGCTGGCGGTCATTATGTGTAAGGTGATTAAAATTGATTAAAATCTACCTGTAGGTACCATTTAATCCCTGAAGCTAAATACCTAATACAATAAAATTGCAAGCAAGATAAAATTAGGGTGTGATTGAACTACTAGGACATTAAAGTTGTAACATCAAGTTTACAAAAAGTACCATTCAATTTCAGTATTTTTTAATTTCAACGACTTATTATTTTTCTTTTTGACATTTCGAACTGTCAGTTTACAGCATTGAATTATTTGCCAAGATATAATTTCTAACTGTTTACATCCGACTTTAAGTGGCGACTAAACTTATAAATAGTCAAACCCAAGAAAATGCGATAAGAATTCATGGCGGGTGACGCCCTATTGGAGCCATCAAAGTATGGATCGCTCCAAACATCGAGTCCCCTCTGAAGTTCTTGCGAGACGCTTCGCGCAGGTTTTTTATTAGTAAAACACCTGCGCCAGACGCCTTGCAAATACTTCAGAGGGGACTCTAAGTTTGGCGCGATCTATACCTGGCCTATGGATCCCCAGAAGAGATATTTGTTCGCCGCCAGGTACAACAAATGCTAAAATGGACTTGCTGTCTGTAAAAAAAGTCTGAAAAGTGTAAAATAAAACAAAGTATTTCAATTTTTATACAAAATTTATTATTTTAATTGTTTAAATAGAAGTAGGTACATACCTAAAGTGTATAAAGCGCACTAATTCTATTTGCCATAATATAAAAATATGTTATTGCTGTTTATTAAATGATATTTTAGCGGCTAATTTGTGACATTCGCAGTTGTCATTCATTGCAGATTTATCACATATCTTTTGTTTTTTTTTTTTCAGATAATTGAAGGCATAGCTGATAATCATAGATTTTATTTATAGTTGGTATTCTGAACTATCGGGCAAAGCGACTGCTTCTAGACGCTCACCAATCCATACCACTTAACTGTGAAGCTCGCACGTACAACAGTTAATAACGCAAGGAGCGGGATCGCATTTTAACGAGACACCGTCACGTCTAATAAGATTCATACATTTTCATTGCAATTTGAACCTTATAAAAATTACGAAGTGTCTCATTACACGTGAGTGTAGGTACACAGATGAATCGTACGGGTTACACTTCGGACTTTGATAACATGGTAATATAATATATTACTATATTATAGTAGTATGTAAAGATGATAAGTTAACTAATTGGCTTTACAGATCCTATAATAACAGTACTGGACTATATCTGTAGCCCGACCTCATTCATTTACAATATAGCATATCATTAAGATTCCTATTAATTTGTAAACAATTGGCATCTAGATATGTTTAATAAAAGGAATTCATTGTATTACACAACAGAAGTTCCTTAGATTCGTTTTTCTTTAAATAATGTTGTAAACTAAGTCTTATAACTTCCTCTTTAGTACTTGCTACAGTAAAATATTTATCTACTGGTATTTAATTTTGTGGACGTATTATAAATATTAAATGGAAGCAAATCGGATCGGAATGCTTCACGTAAAAAATATATTTCACTAGTTTGACAAATAAGGGCAGTGATATAAAAATAACTCACAATAAATGTAAAGTAAAAGAACACGCAGAACTTACAGCCCTGACGGCCCGTCACATATTCGTAAATCCACGAAAGTAAGCCTTAATTACCGTTGTATAACTCGTTTCTACAGTATTTATACCATGCTAGTACAAACTACATAAAACATGATAATAATCGGCCTTAAATTGTACGTAAATAATGTATGTATTGTATTGTATTCAATTAAACTACATAGTTGTATTGATATTTTTTGTACCGTACGCAGGACTGTATTCATAATCCACCCTCAACTCTAAAACCGAACTTACAAGAGTGTTGATATACATATTACATTGTTGATATACATTTAGCGGAACTCAAGAGTGATCTCAGAGTTGAGTGTATAGTTACGGGCCTACCTAGGTCGGGACATCAGAGGTCAATATTTATTCTATCAACATTTCAAGAAAACATCATAGTTTATGTATAACTGTATAACGTAGCTACTTATAGTTCCTATTTATCTAAAGATAAATTGCTTTGAATCAGCACGAGTCTCAACTCGACTGCGCTCTCTATATAACATATAGGGTCGCCATATAATAGTCAATAATATTTTAATAGCAGATTAAGACTGATGAGTGGGTTATAATAACGAAAAATAAAATATATTTTTTTAATATTTTTCATAAATTAAAGTTCCAAAATTCATCTAAGTGATCAAAATTTAAGTTTGATCTGTAGTTTATGACTACACAACAAGTAATGAAAACTTGTCCATCTAATTGTGTATAGTAATAAAATCTAGATTAATATTAAATTTTACTCACAGAGAACAACTTTTAAATTAAAATTTATGAAAAATTTAGAAAAAGAATTTTTTTTTTTCGAAATCATACCTAATCTGCTATTAAAATATAATTGACTATTAGACCCTGTATAATTTAGGTTTAAAACAAAGTTCTAATGAAGGTATATGAAATGAAAGTGATACAGAACCATTAAATTTGACTAGTACATGGCTGGCAAGCCCCGGTAACGGATATAAATATATTGTACTAATATTGGCACGTGAGGTTTTACTCATAAAACACATTTATCAACTTATACTACAAATTTATGAATCACGTTAATAATAAACCTTAAATTTAATTAAAAAAAATGTAAAGAATGTTTCATTACATGGCTTAAAATACATTAATGATATTACACTTTCACAATTCAATTTAAATTCATGCTTTAAGACCTTCTAAAACAAAATTGACAAGAACGTGCCTACAAACAACACTAGGAGTGTGAACGAATCAGTCTATCAACAAGTCAAGGCCCCGGGGATCACTACAATTTCAAATTATAACACTTACATGCCCACCACCTCGCACTAGTGCAGCTTTCTTCCAATGTCATGTAAAATATAACTATCTATACAGCATGGTAGGTATGTATAAATTAAAATTTAAAAATATTTAGAATAAAGTCAATTAATGAAAATTATATTATTTTAGTCCAAAACCAACAGGACAAACCGGTGTTACTTTTATTTTTCACCGTATTATTTAACTAAATAAAAAATATATCTTCATACGCATTGCTTTCGACAGCACTCAATATCATCAGCAATGCGTCTGATCTTGTCAACCAAAGTTTAACATGCACAACCTTAAACAAATACAACAAAAAAATCCTTCCAATTACATACAATTGTACAACACAATAAAACAATATTACTAATGTATATTTTTTTATAAACTATTAGTTATTCATTTTATTAAATAAAAAATAGATAACTAAATAATAATGTAAACATTAAATATAGTACAGGTTCTATAGTAGTTAATAGACATACACTCACAAAGAAACAACAACAAAAATTCGGATCATTGGAAATCGAGTGTTATAGCATCAGTCAATACGGTTGAATTTTCCTCAGCACACTTGCGCTTACTCTTCAGATCGTTGTCAAGCGAATAAGGACTCTGTGTCGATGCTCCGTAGGTGTTTTGTTGCAACTCTGGGGGACCCTCACGTCTGCCGCTCCACTGTGAAGTTGTAAGAGTATTCGCGGTCGAGGTCGAAGCGCGTGCGCTGCTTTATCACGGGGTACTGCGCCTACAAGCGAAAAAGATTGAAATAAGTTCTAATTATTTTTATCATAAAAAAAAATAGGAAAGTATAGGTACCGAAATCCGTTTAAGTGCCAACGCTGCTTTACGCGTTCGAACGCGCATACCGTACGTCCGTATCATACGCACGTACGGTACGCGCATTCGAACGCGGAACGCAGCGTTGCTAGTACAATTTCATAAGTGTACTTGTACAGTCGTGTCAATGGAATATAATTTCTTACTATTTGGCTAAACGTCGTTGAAAAATTAAGAAAAGACATCCAGTTAGTCTGTTTGTGGAATCGAGGTTTCTGTGCGGGGAATTTGTTTTAAAAATTCAATCGCTCTGTATCAAAACTCATTTTCCTATGCGCGTGTGAATAGACACGACTGAAGAGACACGCGCGTTCGGAGGGCGCGCGGCCACGTCCGTGCCGAACGCGCATATCATACGCGGCGTTTGGCGCATTCCGAACGTCCTTATCGAACGTGCGTATGGTACGGACGTTTCAGTTTGTGAAGCGCGTGATGCAGCGTTGGCACTTAAGGTGACAAATATATTTTTTAAGTGACGACCACTTTGGCGATGTGGTGACACACCGTCTGCCTCAGACGCCAGGGGTCGCAGGTTCGATTCTGGCACAATGCAAATATTCGTGTGCCCATAACATGTTCTTTTGCATTGCTCTGAGTGTATGATACTCGTAGGCATGTATTAACTAAAAAATTGTATAATTATGTTTATGAAGTCTTCGTGGCGCCGTGTTTACTGTGTGTATCATACGATATCGCAAGTTAAGCAACGTTCGGCGCGGTCGGTACTTGGATGGGTGACCGCCGACCATTAATTTCTCACGGCGACTTCCGAGCTTCGGAGGGCACGTTAAGTCGCTCCCGGGTGCTGTATACTTGTATACAGTAGTCGTAAGGGTATGTCAGAAGCCACTTCGGCACCCTGAAAATTCTGACATCCATCAACCAGCATTGGGCCAGCTTGGTGGATTATGGCCTAAACCTCTTCGTCACCCAGGCAAGAGACTCATTCCCTGCAGTGGGCTCATTACAAAGAGTTGTGATGATGATGAGGTGAAAATTTTTAATGTCTCGACAAACACATGAATTTCGATCGTGCGGCAAAAAAATTGACACGGGAAAAAAGTCCATAAATTTTCTCGAGCCGTAATTTCAAACCTCAAAACGGAGAGTGATGATGAAATCAGAGAAGACAGCACACAAGTATAGGAAGGGAAAAAATATATTTACGTATTATTCAAAAAGAGTTACCAAATCATCATTAGGCAATCCCCGCAACTTTGGATTGAGGACAAACGGCACTCCCTCCAGTCCGCTGTACCCGCCCAGCGTCTGATAGTTGCACACCCGCGGGAGGGGCGCGGGGCCCTTCCTGCGGGCGGCGGGGGGCGGGGAGCGCAGCGGGCTGCCCGGCGCCGGCGACGGGCAGGCCGGCGGCCGCGGCGCCGGCCGCGACGGCTTTATGTTGTACGACGGGCTGAGCGCCTCGTAGTCGTGCTCCGTAGTGAACTCCTCGATTTTGGGGTAGTGCGAGTGTTGCAGGTTCAGGTTGTTGAGCTCGGATATGAGAGGGGATAGCTTTGGTGGCCGTTCAGGGGCGCCGTGGAGTCTGGAATGATATAGAGTTGTATATCACTGATTGTGTTTCAGAACTAGAAAATAATATTAGAATGGAAATTAATATGTATTTTCAACTTAAAAGGCTTTATTAAGGTGCTACCACGCCAATCCATCGACCGTCCATCGATGGTAGAATGGATTAGCCGACGTTGATTGATAGGATTCTTTAAGATAATCCATCATATTTATAATATCAACTTTATAATAGTCTACGTTAAATAATGATACAGGAAATTACGAAGTATTACGTACAAAAGGTCAAAACTGAGAGTTAGAAACCTATATCACAACGAATTTTGGGTCAAACAGGAAATAAAGATTTACGTATAATTGGCGATCGACCACAACACACAGAAGCGTGTAAATAAACAGTTTGTTACATTTTCAGTCAGTAAATATTTTGACCATCACTCCTTAATTCAATAAAAACTTTTGACACAATAATGCTACGAGTTTCTATTTTCTAATGGTAGAAGATTTTTGCGAAGATGCAAATACGAACTTTTAATAAGTCAAAGTACATTGTTATTGGCACACGTGGCTCGTACCTGGGCTGCGCGTCCGGCGCGACAGTGGACAGGACGTTCTCGTATTCGTTGTGCGTGGGCGAGCCCTCCGCGCCGCCCAGCTTGTAGCACACCACCTTGCCGTTCACCTCACTACGTAACACATTACCATTAAGGCTGCATACTGGACGACAGCGACAGCGATAGCGAGAGCGACAGCGGCGCAGGCAGCGATTTCCGAGACACGATAGAAAGTATTGAGTTTGTATAAAACCGCGACAAATTGCTCGAGCGCCCGCTGGCATCGAGAACGGCCCGTCGCTGCCCGCGTCGCTGCCCGCGCCGCTGTCGCTCTCGCTGTCGCTGCCTTCCAGTTTGCAGCCTGACATTTTATTCATTTATTCTTCACTACTTAAATACAGAAAATCAACTTAGAATAATAAGCTACAGAAAGCTCTAAAGCGAGCTCTTCCAGACAACGACATATTAAAACAAACGACTTCAGCAAAATCAAAAATAGCACAGTTCCTGAATTAACTACAAACAAACACATCATCGCCGAAGATAAAAAGACAAAGGATGTTCTTTTTAACGAAGAGGACGGAACCTGTAGGACCAAACGATGCTCACACGGATACGTCGTTGTTTATGCCCCGCTAATGAAAGGACGGGAAGCCTGTAATCTTAAGCGACTTTTTAAATTTATTTAAACTAATGTCAATATGATAAGGTGTAATATTTTAAAAGACATTTTCATTCTTCAGTTATATTTTCAAAATTCGTTTATTAAATTGTCAAATTGTTAGGCGATAAAAACATTGCTAAGAAAGCTCTGGAACCCTGGTTTCTAAAATCAAATTTGAGTCGAGATTTGTGTTATGAACGGCAAATATTAGCCGTGCAATCATGGACGTTTACTTCTTATGTTTTATACAGGGTGACTGGTGGGTCACTTTTGAAATTCGAGGACATGATAGCTTTCATACGTGAAGAGAAAAAAATATAATAGAAAATAAATATTAATTATTTACTGAGTAAACTTAACCGAAAGTTTAAGAATTAATTACGCAACGCATGGTTACACTAGCGTTGGCAGCGATCCGCGTGCCAGGTCAAATGCCGCGATTGACTCAGGCGTATGAAAAGTAAATAGTAACAAAACTTTATTTATTTATAGGCAACTCTAGAGAAAAATTAAGTACCTACTTTCATTGCATAATTATGACCAGAATCGAGTACAGAGTGCTCTCCTCTGTCACCCTGTATATTCAATATGCAATATTCGGTAAATAATTTAATTTATCCGTTATCTAGTATCCATAACACAAGATCTTTAAGGAGTCTGGTTTGGGCTAGATATGGCAGTTTTAATATTAGAACAGTTGGGCTAAAAAGCCAAAAACTTATCCTACACAAGTTTCATCAACTCACCCAGCCAATATAAACCCTTGCGGCGCCTGTCGCATCTTAGAGCAGACGATGACGTCAGTGAGCGGCGCGGCGTGGGCGGCGCGGGCGGCCTGGCGCGACACGCGCGTGCACAGCCGCCGCTTGCCCAGCCGCCCCGCCACGCTGAACCCCGCCGGAGCTGCCTCGCGCTCGCCCACCACGAGGACCCCGTCCATTACGTACCCGGGCACGCCTGGGTCAAACAATGTTGAGTTACAGTACATTACTGCAGCGGCTGACAATAGAGGCATTTAAATAAAACTACTTTTTAACCGGATTAATCGCGTATAATTTATATTTTACAAGTTAACTCGACGTTTCGGTGTCTTTGCAGACCCCGTGATCACGAGCGACTGAGGTGTCAGGCGTCAGATTGATAGTGGAAAAAAGTTATACATCATCTCCATCTATTTCTCAGTCTTCGAGCGTAGCGTTCAGGGTTAACACAAAATGAGCTGACAGTGTCTTGAGTTTCAGGTCGTGCTGTTTGTTAGATGTTTGATTTAATATCTTTGAGAATAGGGTCCCATGCTGGTGATAGTTTCCAACCAGTTAAAATGTAAAATATAAATGATACGCGATTAATCCGATTAAAAAGTAGTTTTATTTAAATTATGAATCGCGAAAACTTAAGACAATATTAATAGAGGCATTGATGGACGAACGTCTGAATACGTAAGTCCATCAATGCTTTGTTGCGGCCAAGGCTTGTTTCTCTCAAATAATGCGCGAAATTAAACTAAGTAGTAAGTACAATTCAGAACTTTTATTTGAAAATAGGTACAATTATTTTAAAACTTATGACGAAGTTGACGAACAACTGATAACAATAGTTTTTTACGACCCGAAGTATTTTTTCCTATTTCATTTTCTATGTGCAAGCCAGTTCGAAATTTAAATTAAACCTCTTTGGTCACCATGTTTTGGAGTAGAAAATCGTTCCATTTTTAAAGTACACGACCAATATGAATTTACATAGTAATTTATTTGGCCGCTAAACACGACATATATGGATTTTCATACAACTAGCTCGCCGCTGCTCGACCATTACAGCAAGTTCGATTTATCTCAAAGGAGGTTGTCAAAATAATGCTCAAATTTCCAAGCATGTTTGAAAAAAAGTATATTCAATCAAATCGCTTGTGAATGTGCCTTTCTAAACTGCTTATGTTTAAATTAATGAAGTATAAACACAGAGACACGAAACTTTCTTTTGTTCCGTGCGGGAATCGACCTCACGATTGGCGCAATAGCGTCTATACCACTGCACCACATAAACCGCCACATGTTGACTCAATTCAAGGACGTGAGGTGATAGCTTGAGATCATACATGAAGAGAAAAAATATAACAAAAAATCAATATTAATTATTTACTGAGTAAACTTAACCGAAAGTTAAAGAATAGATTACACAACGCATGTTTACGCTAGCGTTGGCAGCGATCCGCGTGCCAGGTCACGTGCCCCGATCGACTCAGTTGTATGTAAAGTAAATAGTAACATAGTCGTATTTATTTATAGGGAATTCTAGTGAAAAATATACTTTTATTTAGATAATTATGATCAGAATAGAGTACAGGGTGCTCTCCTTTAGTATGTAAAATTTGTCACCAGTCACCCTGTATACATATGTGCGGCTTCCAAGTAGAGGTCTAAACTTAGCTAAATGCTAAACACTCCGTTACTTTGGAGCTAGATAAACAAATAATGTTTTTAATATTGTCTTAAGTTTTCACGATTCATAATTTAAATAAAACTACTTTTTAACCGGATTAATCGCGTATAATTTATATGTTACATTTTAACTTTACGTTTCGGTGTCTTTGCAAACCCCGTGGTCACGAGCGACTGAGGTGTCAGGCGTCAGATTGATAGTGGAGAAAGTTATACATCATCTCCATCTATTTCTCAGTCTTCGAGCGTAACGTTCAGGATTAACACAAAATGAGCTGAAACGAATTGAGAACCTCCTCCTTTTGGAAGTCGGTTGAAAAAATCTATCAGTGGGACTATTGGGAGCTTTATCGCCAATTCACAAGAAAACAAATTTAATTGTGACATATGCGAGGGATGTTGATATTCACTTAATATTCAGGAAGAAATATAAACTTTCCTTAATTTGACCTTGTGTCTTCCTAGTGTACTTATCAACAAAAAGACAAATTATTGATCACCGCAAAAATCATTACCTCCAAGATATTGTATTGCGCTATAATTTTTAAATATAGCACAAACGTATCAGACGAGTGACTCAAGTGTGAGTGTTCAAACATCTCAAACTGGAAGTTAGTGTGACAATTGATGCAATTAAACAATACTTTGTAAATGTCTTGCCTAGGAATACTTTGAAGCTGTGTTACAAAATACCGAAAATATCGGATACCCCAAAATTATAACCGGTACCTACCATAATGTTTTTAAGTTTGCACGATTCATGAAATGGAAAAAGATTTCTGAACCGAATTTTCTCACGTATTTCTCATTTTGACACGACTTTTTCAGGGTATTTACGTCACATCGGAAGTCACGGTAATCACGTAGGAAACTATATTTAAAAAAAAACTATTAAAAAGTATTGTATTTAAAGTAACCGATAATTTCTGTTGAGTTCAAATGAGACGGTCAGACAACCCGCACTCGTGAAACTAACCTCGATAGTTTATGTCTGCTTATCAATTAATCATTAAATTAAAGACCTACTCACCGAACTCGAGTTACAATGCAAAATATAATGAAACTATAACTAGTTAAAATTGAAATTTATTCAACAACTAGCCATTTTTTTGCCGAATACTTTCTTATTTCGCAGAAATGTTTTCTCTGTCTTATTTCTGGCTACACCTGTGTGTTAAATTTTATCTAATTACTTCAAAACTATTATCATTCACTACTCGCGGTTAAAAGTATCTCAGTGAGCCCCACATAGGTAACGGCCACCTTTTTAGATCACCGCTATTATTATCGCTTCGTCGATGATGTTATGAGGACATAAGTTTAATGACGAACCAGTGCCACGGTGAGCCCATGCGCACCATCTTCTTGAAAGAGATTGTTTTGCCGAGTTGGCCTAGCGGCAGGGTTTGATGACGTTTTCAAGCGCAAGCGAAGAATCGATTTTGTAGGATATACCTAAAAATCGATTCTTCCATCACGTTATAATAAAACCTATATGTAGATAGTAGATAATCACGAGAAATAAAAGTAGTTTTATTAAATACAAGCAGCTTTGCGTGTTGTTACGAGCGTAACTTCTGATCACTTTTACGTTTGATTCCTGAAGAGTTAGGCAATAAAGGGATAATTTTTTTTTACTCGAGTGTTTGTTTCGGCGCGTCCAAAAAAAACTCTTAAGTTTGTATTTAAATAACACTATTAAGTAACAAAAAGATAGATTCAAGGACATTTTATAATAATGCCGAAATTAGGCCCAAAAGGGACCGGATCTGCTATTTTAGATCTGTTTTACTCAGCGGGCATAATAATAGCAAACATTAAAGCATAAGCTCTTTGTTCAAGTGTAATGAGTATAAAGTTGACATTACCTATTCAAAATCCCAATAGACATAGGATCCCTGCATCCAAAACCAGGAAAACGAATGTTCCTGTATCTTAAGATACATTGTTCAGCCGTGTATACAAAAACTATAAAATACACAATGAGTGAGCAAGCCAGATTACACCGATTGTTATGTAAACCTGGCTGTGAAGTGTTAACATACGCACACGTCAATGTTCTAGGGTAACTGAAGAAGGCACGTTCCCACGGTAAACAATGGATCAAGTCGCGACGATTTCAGCGTATCTACATTTCATATCAAAATAATGTGTAAAAGTATCGTCTCTACATAGTATTTTATACAAGCGAATCCACAACACTCTCTAGTTTTAGTTTGGGTAGGCAATATTAGGTTTTTTTTTTTTTTTATAGGTGACTAAACCCGCGTTTGACCTCAATCTCACCTGATGGTAAGTGACGATGAGGTCGAAGATGAAAGCACACGGGTTTAGGAAGGAACTGGCTCTTTATACAATATTGCCGGAACACATTACCGCCGGAGCGGTAACATTTGGCGGCAGACTTTATATAAAGGGTGGTCGCTAGCCAGGCGGACCTAGAAGGGATCCTACCACCAGAATAAAACAGGTTCAGTTTTTTTAATGTTGTTCAACACGCATTGTACAGTCGACCGAGCAAATTTGTGAATTACATTTTAAAACCCTTGGCGTGTTGTTTGAACTATTAAGGGGGTTCACTATCTGCTTGGTCTGTATCATCTGTAGGTAATCATAATCATCACAGCTCCGTGTAATGAGCCTACTGCAGGGCTATGAGTCTCTCCTTTGGGTGATGAGGTTTAGGCCGTAATCCACCAAGCTGGCCCAGTGCTGGTAGGTGCATGTCAGAATTTTCAGGGAGCCGAAATGGCTTCTGACGAACCCTAACGACTACTGTATACAAGTATACAGCACCCGGGAGCGACTGCTTAACGTGCCCTCCGAAGCACTGAAGGCGTCGTGAGAAATAAACGATCGGCGGTTACCTATAGGGCCGCGCCGAGGGCGCTTAATTAACCTGCGATATCGTGTGACATGTATAAACTTGGAAGTAGAGAATCTCTAAGAGAAAAGTTTAAAGAGATTGGTATCTTGACCTTTGCATCACAATATATATATGAAAACATTATGTATATTTATAAGAATAGTAGTAAATTTAAAACCATGAAAGATAAGCATGATAAAAATTATTCTGTAATGACAAGGAACGACCATAAATTAGCGTTTCCCAAATTAAGGCTGGCTAAAAGCACCAAATCATTTATGGGAATGTCAATACGTATTTATAATAAAATACCACAGTCAATTCAATCTCTAACGTTTAATAAATTTAAAAGAACTATCAAAGAAACATTATGCAAAAAAGGCTACTATAAACTCAAAGATTATTTAGATGACAAAAGAGCGTGGGATTGATGTCTCCACAGGTTATTTCCAAATATTAAACATTAATCACTATGTAAGCAGCTTGGCTGCGACATGATATTGGCAAGCACGAATAGCTGTCTTCTGTTTGTTTGTTCATGTCATAGCAGAGCTGTATTTCTGCCAAATTGTACCTATGATAAGCACTTTTTACAAAAGCGTGCCGAGAGTTTTTTTTCCGCCGGTCTACCTAGGGTTCTACTTTCATTTCGTTTTTTAAAGCCGAAGAAGAAGTAGTAGTAGACATCACCAAGACATTGGTGGATAATGGGCGATCATTATCTTTATAAGCTGAGAGACGCACACTTCTCGACGGAGGCCTTCCCCAGGATTCTTCATGTTGTCCGGACCCGCGCCGCCCTCATCCAGCATTTGACGTTCGTAAAGTGTATAAAATTACCTACTACGAATAAAAAGTTTTCATTTCATTAAAAAGTTTTCATTTCATTTCATTTCATTTCATGCACAGTAACCACGGCGCCACAACGAATTCCGACTGGCGACTGTACCTATAATATCGACTACCTATGTATAAAAAATATGTACAAAACAGTGTTTCTAGTTCCATCTACAGGGTGTGGCTTAAATTTATCTGCCATTCTTGGATAAACGTGTCGCGTAAGGGAACTACTAACTAAGCGTGTTCAAGAGACTTCCGCGTTGTATAAGCACCCCAAAAGGTTCTCTTGGCAACCAGCAAACAATCAAGAGGCTTGCAACGACAGCTCATTAGTCTAATTATGATAACTAGTTTAGAAGTTATGAGGGAAAGATGAACATCCACACCCATACATTCATACAGATGAAAATCATAACCCTCCTTTTTTTATCGCCGTAGTCGGTTAGAAAAATGCATTTACTACTCACGGATGACAAAAACACACAGGCTGTGCAAATTTTTTTTCAAAAAAATATTGATTCTTTGCTAGACTCGTCCCATGGCGCCTAGTGTATTTTTTTTAGATAATGGTTGCATTACCATTAAATTTATTGTACCTAGGATTTTTAAAAAAGTCTACCTATGTATTATACCTTGTTGGATAGCAATGTACTTTATTATGATGTAATCTGCACAGTAAATTACAAGGACTTTTTTTACAGGAGACGCATTTTAAGAGCGATGTTTTGATTTAACTTTAGAAGAGAATAGTGCTTGAAAGACCATAACATGTGCTCTTTTGACGTTATTTAAGAGTTTTTCTTCATTTCATTAAATCATTAATCAGTTACATGATAACGTCAAAAAAAGCAGCTAGATAGCGAAGATTTTTTTTATTTCTTTCAAAAACTAGTGGAAAACCCTAAAAAGTTAATAATAATTTATTTCTCAAAAAACAAATCACTCAAAAACGGTAAATTTTAGGAGGGGTGGTTCCATAGGGTTAATGGTTCAATTTGACCTACATAACCCCTCAACAGATGCGGGTCTAAATAAAACCTTGTATAATAATATATTTATGTAAGCTGAAAAGCTGGTTTGTTTGGTTAAACACGACAAGCTCTGTAACACGGTCTGATTTGAAAAAAAAAAAATTATAATTGATATCCTATTTATCCAGGAACTAGCCACCGCGCGCGGTTTTACCCGCGTAACTTTTGATCCCGTGGGAATTTCGGGATAAAATATAGCCTATAACCTTCCTCAAGAGTTGGGCTATCAAATAAAAAAGAAATTTTCAAATCCCACTTTTAGTTTCTGAGATTAACGCGTTCAAACAAACAAAAAAACAAACTCTTCAGCTTTATATATTAAAGTATACATTCCCACGGATTTCAACGGAATCATAAGTTGAGCGTAAAGTAGTATTCATATTGCGAAAAAATTATGAAAATATTTTAATTCCGGTTAATTAGGTAAATTATAAAATATAATATTCTGAAATATAAATATTCTGTATAAATTTAATAATTTAAAGTGGGTAGGTACAGTCAGCTGCAAAAGTCGATTAACACATTGAAATTTTCAAAGTCGTTTTTCACCATATTGTGCCTAAATAACGACTTATATTGATTAACTTCTATGTATAGTTGTAATAATAGAACAAAGAAATTAATAAATATTAGTAGCTATTTAGGCTCAATATGGTGAAAAATGACTTTGAAAATTTCAACGTGTTAATCAACTTTTGTAGCTAACTGTACCTACATTACTTAAGAATTCATGATATATACTGCAGAAATATACACATATTATTTGACGGCAGACTTTATATCAAAGTTGTTTGTTTGTCAGCCAGGCGAATAGTGAAGGGCTCATAACCGTAAAGGGGGTCACTCGGATTAATCCACTTTTACAACAGGGTCACAGTACAGACATCTACAGTAATTCAACTCGGCCGCATCTTTGTAATAAATGCTTGTAGCGCCGCGGTCCACTCACATGTGAAAGGGCTGCCCGCCTTCAGCGTTTAAATTACATTTGCCTACTTTGTGTTTACTTCCATTTAGTTTTGTGACTGCAAATATACTTCTTAGACAAATAAAATACTTGGTAAATTGAATAGGAAGTGTTCAACAAAAATACGTTTTGTGTCAAAAAACCATGCTTACTTTCAGTAACAAATCAATAACAAGACACGAAAATATCCGCATATTGACTTTAAGCTCAATCAACAATTGTTTCGGTATGCAGGAACTCGGGACCGGCCGCATGCCGAGATCGAGCCGCGTAGGTATAGCTCGCGTTTAGTCCGTTTGTATGAAGTTGAAGTACTGTAGATATCTGAACTGTGACAGGATTATCCAGCGACGACTGTTCTTAGTCAAGTTTTGCGATAAGGCTAATAATGCATCAGCGAAAATTGAATAAAGTCGAAGCTATTTATAATTCAATTCGTTATCTATGCAGATAGTATATTTGAACTGCATTGCTATTTGCATTTTGGTTTACTGTGCCAGTAGTTTATCATGTTGAAAAACTTCTTTTTAGAAAAAGATTGAAAATGGATGGCACACTTATCTGCCAGATTCAGAAGATGACCACTTTGGCAATGGGGTCCTGTCTGCCTCAGACGCCACTGGTTGCGGGTTCGATTCCTGTGTCTGGGTGTTTATCTATTTATATTCTAGGTTCCCCCTAGTTTGCAAAATGGTATACCATAACACAAGCTATGCTTACTTTGGGGCCATGTAGTTGGTGTGACTGTCTGGGGATTTTATTATTATTTATTTATTTACTGACCTTACCATTGACACAATTTAATCCTAAATCTAATGACAGCAAATTTTAAGCAAATAAGCAAGTAAGTATATCATCATCGTCGTGATGTGTCATTGTTTTAAAAATACATTTTTATTTAGAAAGCAAGATAAGTATATTTTTACTAAGTGCCTGGTAAATACTTTATAGAGTCAATTAAAATTATCATCAAATAAATAATTTATGAGTTTTCAAGATCATCATCCATTATCTAGTACCAAAACACAAATTCTTTAAAATACTTTATTTGAGAAAGAAAATATTGTGTGAGTTTTGAAATACAAAAATATCATTTTAGTAACAAGAAATTTGAATAGCCAAAACTAAACACTACTCTTTTGTATTACAGCACAATTTAAGGTCATTGTACTCTCAACAGAGGTTGAGAACAATGCATCTGTTATTGCACAAACTAATTGAACAATAGAATTACTGTTTGGTACTGAATATTATGACTTAAACTAGGATAGAAACCTTTATCAATACATTCCAAATGATATTAGATAATAATTGGTGCCTATGACAAGCCAGATGTCACTCAATTAAAATAGGAAAAACTTACCCTCAGTCTTTGATAAGCATATATAGTGGCTTGGTTTCTTTCCAAACAGGCCATTCTGTCGCATTAAACCAGCATCTGCATCTTCATCATAGGTTCGGCTAACAGGCCAGTAGCCCGCTGGGCATTTTGCTACACTTTCTACAATCTGAAGCGACAGCAAGGGCCTTTCATCAGGCAGAGCACCCCCAAGAGCACTTAGAACTTTCGACATTTCAATGTCTTGTCATACTTTTTATTTCTGCCAGGATTACTGTGCTGATCCAGATACCATCTGTAATTGTTACAATAGATATCTTAATTGTTTTTGTCAACTTGTTTGTTGAATTTATATGGTACTATAAGATTGTATGGGTACCCTCACATCATTCTATTGAATATACTTACAGGAAAACAATACATTCTCAAAGATATATTTTAGATATTTTTTTAATAGCCTGTGTACTTCCCAGTATCATTTAAGTAATTTAAAAATGGTTATTAATTAACCCCAACCCTTAATTATTGTGTAAATTTTTACTAATTTATACCTAACACAAAAAGTAAACCACAAACATGTCACATCTCAAAAGTGTACCACTTAACTTTCATAACTGTATACTATGAATCACACTTAGACACACCAAATAGAGGCTTGTTCTCATTAAGTGCTAATTGGTTCAAGCTTGCACTACAAATTATATTCATACTAGCTTAGCCAAAAATCCTATTGGGGTACTATGTTTATTAGGATGTGGAAATTAATCATAAATAACTTTAGTAAGTACTTTAGTTTCAATTTATTAAGTCAGACATAATAAATTAGTTATTTTTTACATACTTATATAATTTTTTAAATTTTAAGTAGTATATGAGTAAAAAGATAGTTCTACAAATTAGCTTATATTATTTTAAAACTTCACGATATTTTAATTCAATCTATCAATACACAATTTGACGACACGACCGACTTGGCAAAATTCCATGTGATAAAAATACTTACTTGCATGAACGTAACGTAAAATTTCAGATCAACTACATTTTATGAATATTATAAGATAAGAGTTTCTTCCTGGTACAAAAAATTGTTAGTGTGAATTGACGAACAATGAATGAGCCGTTACAAATTCAGATAAAATAAAGATTTTACGAAGCAAACTAAGATAATTTAAATGTAATCAATTATTTCACATTACCTAAATTAAGCTCACAAAGATTAAGTCCAATACTGATTATAATCATAAAACAAACCAAGACTACAATGGAAGAAGGGCAAGGGCAGGTAAATTAAGATATCAAGTCCTCGGCGATTCTGAATTATGTTCTGGCACCTTAACATAATTGGTACTTATTGAACTAATATTTAATTATGAAGCTGTAGATTAACCAAAACCTTACATTTCATGCAATCCAAGTGATATCCCACATCACAACAGATTCAACAAAACTCACAACACAACACACAACAACCCATAGAATAAGAATAATAAGGTAGAAAGAAAGAAAGTGCAACTTTGACTTTGACTCAAGGAACAATATACTCTAGAGAGAAGAAAGGTGAGTCAATAGTAGAAAAATGAGTTCATAGATTATACTCATATACATCACTAGCGCCACTGTGTTATATGGGTGTAAACTATTTGTGGCGGGAATATTCAAAGTAGTATATTTGTATTCCTTCCTACTAATTAAGTTATTTCCAATTTTCCTAAATGGTGTGCGACTTTAAAAAATTGGCTTTAAAAAATAACTTTTCATGTGTGAAACCAAATAGGTAATCTTAAAAATAATTTACTGATAAGAAAAAAAACATAAATCTACTATTACTTTTCTACAAAATTAACAATATCCTCTAGATATAGATAGTTGTATGTTTCACAAGTTGATCTTAAGAAATTGTTTATCAAATAAGACAAGTATTAAAAAATGGGTTATGCATAATAACTTGAATTTTAGGACATGAGTAAATAAAACATACATGTAGATTTTTTATTATTTTTTTAGTAGACATGGGAAAGGTATTTACACAATTGCACACAACACAAAAACCATAGTACACCTCTCAAAATATATAAAACGTCCTGTGGTAACTAAATTAATACACATATCAAAGTATCTTAACCTAGAAAAGGTCCTGTTGTAAATAATGGTAATGCAACAACTAAACTTTTACAATAGAACGTCGTGTCGTAATAGTCGGTTAACAAGGAACACACACACAATGCACTCAAATACAGAGTATCTAGATGTATTAATTAATTTCTAAGCACAACGTAAACTTAACGCGTCGAAACAAATAATGAATGACCGAATCATGAAAGAAATCTCTAACGGCTATTCAATCAATTTCAATCAATCTATCAATGGTACAGCCAGTGTAACCAATTTTGTATGAAAATTCAAGAAATTCAAATTCTTTATTTAAACTTTAAATTGTTACATTTAGACATAACGACTAAAAAGATGAGAATAATACTTTGTTTCATAAATTATATCATAATTGTTAATAGCAGGCTTAACCAATTTATACATAACTAATTTATTGTAACAATACAGAATGCATGGACTGTGGATCCCACACTAGGAAGAACCTGTATCGTGGGCATCCATATTTATGAACAGAATAAAGTTAGGAGAACAGTTTAAACATTAACATTAAGTTTTAAAATTAAAATCATCATTAAAGACAGCAGTCAAAGTACTTAAGCTTTTTTATACATATATTTATATATTAGCATTTATAGACTTATAAACAAGATATAGGGTGGGTACGTCTGTGTGTACATGCGTGTGTGTATGTGTGCGTGCTTGTGTTGTTTGTGGTGAGTGGGTAAGTATGTATTTTGTATTAAGTATGGTACCATGTGTGAAGGGCTAGGATAAATGCTTTACAAGGTCTTCTGTTTGAAGGTAGGTCATAGATATCAGTCGGCTAGAAATTATGTGTTTTGCCCGTTTTACTGTGGCTTTTTTGATGTCGCAGAGTTTTAGTATTTTATTATAAATGAATGGAAGCATGTGTGCAGGCATACGTTGTGCGAGAGCTGTTTTAACTGTGAATATAGGGGCTTTAAATACTCTTCTAGAAATCAAAGTGGAGTAACTGGGAGACGTAAGGATCTTGCGGTGCATTTTTAGAGACGCTTTTAGGATATAAAGCTGCCGCACATTAAGTATCCAAGTAGCGGTATAGAGAGAGTCAGTGGGATATATCATAGGTTTATTAAGCATTGTTTTTAAAACCCCGCGTTGAGCTCTCTCAAGGCCTAACATGGTAGTGATTCCGGATCCACCCCAGATAGTGATGCAATAACTGAGCAGACATTCCCCAAGGCTTGTGTATACCAAACGGAGAGTATCGCTGTCAGCGCAGTGCCTGAGAGTTTTCATAACATAAATCAACTTCCTGATGCGGGACGAAGTGGTTTCAATGTGCTTTGTGAAAGTTAACTTCTCATCTAAAACCACGCCAAGATATTTTGCGCAAGGTACTCTACTTATAGTTTGGCAGGAGTTGTGGCTCGATTCACATCCAGAATGCAGTCGTAAGTTTGTGGGAAAAGGGGGGGCTGAAGGTTTGGTCTTATGAAAGCATAAGTATTTAGTTTTGGGCGCATTCAATGTAAGCAGATTAGCATCGAGCCAACTTTTCAGAGTAGTCAAGCCGGTTTCAGCTTTATGAAGGGCGCCTTCCCAAGTTTTTTCATGAAAAAGTGCGATTGTATCGTCTGCGTAGCAAAAAATTTCTGCATCCCGTAGTTTAACGCTATGAATGTCGTTCATATAAAGTAAAAACAGTGTAGGACCTAAAACACTACCTTGGGGGACGCCAAAATTTATTGGAAGGTCATCACTAACATACTCTCCTGCCCTAACGCATTGTCGTCTACCGGTAAGGTAACTTTGAAACCAGTCCAGGGGCACACCTCTTATACCGGCATGTTCCATTTTTGAGTAATAGATGGACTGGAACAGTATCGAATGCCTTTGCTAGATCCAAAAGGACGCCGATGCACTTATCGCCATGATCAAGTCGATCCGAGACAAACTCCACTACACTCGTGACTGCATCTTCAGTTGACTTTCGGTATCTGAATCCGAATTGCTTGGGTGATAGCAGATTATTATTTTCAAAATACATTTGAAGCCTTTTATTAACAATTTTTTCCAGTATTTTAGAGAATAAACCTAAGAGTGAGACCGGTCTGTAGTTTTCTGGACATTTTTAGGTCCATTTTTGTAAATAGGCACTACTAAAGCCCTCTTCCAGCGAGTGGGGAAGACACCAGTGCTGATGCTGAGGTTAAAGATATGAGTGAGAGGGGAGATTATCTCAGGTTTGATGGCCTTGAGAAGAGCAGGGCTGATGCCATCTATTCCAGCTGAACTATCATTTTTGAGCTGAGATATCATCCCATCTACCTCGAATGTATCGGTGGGTTGCATGAAGAATGACACAGGAGCATGGTGTTCTAGGCAAAGGTTATTTATTAAATCATGCTGTGACATTTTTGTTTGGCTCAGTAACTGATTTGCGAGTTGTTCGCCGATATTTGCGAAATAAGCGTTGCAGTAATTGATGGAGTCCTTTGCGTTGCTTGACTTAGCATATGTCAGTTCAATAGCCGAGCTTGATTTTATTTTTGTGTTGCTGATTGTCCTGATAACTTTCCAGAGGCCTTTTGGATTATTTTTGTTTTTGGCAAGTTCCCTCGATTCGAACTCTTTTTTAAGGCGATGTAAAAGATTAATTAGGTAGTTACGATACCTTTTATAGACCAGTTCCTTTAATTTATAATGAGGGTGCCTTCTAAAGTCAAGGTGAAGCCTGTCTCTATGCTTAGTACATCTAACCAAACCGGGAGTCATCCATGGTTTAAAGATTAACTTTCTGGGATTGATGTGTTTTTTAGAGGAGTGCTTGCTTACCGCTGTGGATATGGCTGACTCAAATAGTTCAGTAGCTATGTCCACATTTTGTTCCGACATTACCGGATCCCAGTCTACCTGCTTAAGTTCTTCAACAACAGCTTGGAAGTTTATCTTGTTGATTTCCCTAAATTGCGGTTTTGTTTTCTTGCCGAGCGTCCAAGTGCCCAGCATGCAAATACTGTGGTCAGTAATATCGGAGCGGCCGACCACTCCAACCAAGTTAGTTGTAGGGCTTTTTAAAAATATATGATCTAGACATGAACTTAATCTAGTAGGGCGTGTGATGGCGGGAAGCATGTTGAAATTAGCCAAGTTCCTTCGTCGTTTGGGTCTAGGCTATTTATATTTATATCACCTGCGAGAATAAGTAATGGCGAGCTCTCGAATAGTTAAAGCGATGAAAGGAGTGAATTTAAAAAAGGCGATTCAGACATGTTCAACTCTTGCACAATAGCATTTAAATTGCACGTACACGGTAACACCACCACATTTATTTAAATTCTTAATAGTTCGGTATTCATTATATCCAGGTAATTGGCCGACAGAGAAAGCGCAATCAAGCCAACATTCGGTCAAAATAATCACATCAAAAGCAAGTCAAGCCTCTTCAAAGCCACCAAGAAGGAATCAAAGTTACGGCTAATACTGCGAATATTGAATGTCACTATCCTAAGCCCGTAAGACTTATCGAGCACGACACTAGAGTTTTCCAGCGTATCAAACTCTTGACAATCAATGGCAAAGGCTTCATCCAGTTCATTGACAATATCTATATTTATGGAGGCCATTTAGGAGAGACAAACATGTAGAATGTAAGATTACAGAAAAGATTACAAGGGATGAGACCTCCGCCGGATGAAAAGAGTTTGACCATTGGGTAGCGTTTGACTAGGTACTGTTCGATAATTTTTTATATGTTCGTGTTTGTGCTGAGTGTGTACGTGTGTGTATGGAAAAGTGTGATTGGTAAATTACAAAAAAGTATTAACAAGGTTCCAAATAAAATTTCGTGGACGTTGATGACTAAAATAAGTTCAGGCGTGCTGTGGCTCGATTGTGACAGTCTTCGATCGCTGCTGGAAGTTTTCTGGAGGTTCCTTAGACTCAGCTCCCACTTTGTCTGCGAGTTTTTGCTTGGTGGTAGGATCCCTTCTGGGTCCGCCTGGCTAGCGACCACCCTTTATATAAAGTCTGCCGCCAAATATTACCGCTCCGGCGGTAATGTGTTCCGGCAATATTGTATAAAGAGCCAGTTCCTTCCTAAACCCGTGTGCTTTCATCTTCGACCTCATCGTCACTTACCATCAGGTGAGATTGAGGTCAAACGCGGGTTTAGTCACTTATATAAAAAAAAAAAAAGAGTTCTTGAAGTTACCGTATAAGTAGAGGCGGATGTCTTTCAGCTTTGCGTACGTAAATATGACCATTAAGAACCCAGCAGTAGCTGAAATTGTGCTGTTTGATGCGTTGACGAGCTTCACGAAATAAGCTACGGCTGTGTTTGCTTAGTCGCTCAAACATTGAGATCTTGCTGGGAACGCCAGACACAATGTGCTCGGTTGTAACTGTTCGCCTTGATTAGTTCATCCCTCTTAGCTCGCCTGGCAAGCTTAACAATGATAGGACGTGGTCTCCAGTCTTTTTTAATTGGCCCCGGATTCTTTGGCAACCTTTGACCTACTCTAAACACACCATCGATCTCTGCATCTGATAGAGTAACACCAAATTTGTTCGCAGTCACCATGACAATGTGCTCTATATTCTCTTGGTCCAGCTCAGGGACTCCATCTATTTCTAGTTCATTCCTCATACTCATTTGTTCGAGGGATGCTACTTGGCATTGCAGATCACCGATAGTATGGTTCATTCGAGTAAGCTCATGTTTCTTATTTTCGACTTCGTTATCAAATGAAATTAAATAATTTAACAAAACTTATAAAAGAAAATAAAACTAAAGATACTTGTTTTAAAATGTATTTATTTTCAGCATAATGTTATAATTTATTTTTTATGCTGGTTTGTTGTCACGCACACATTCAAAGTCTGCGCACGTGTGCAATGGCAAATACTCTTCATGCAAACAAAGACAAGGTACCCTGACTCGCGGCCCGGAATAATTGGAAATATTCGACACTTATCGTGAGTAATGTATGTTGATTGTTTTAATTATATCAGACAACCATTGCTGACGAACCCCATTGAAAATAATATCTATTTTAAAATAACATTGATCTCTTTATTTTATTGTATTTTTTATTGTTTTTTTTCCTTTAATTAAGAATAAAGATTGTTGTTTGTATTGTAAATTTGTAAAATTTTTATTTTTATAATTTGTACAACATATAATTGTTAATCTTTTAGTACCTAATGACAATATAAGGTGGTTTTTCAAGTATAAAGAATGTTCACTTTATGGGATATTTGTTAAATTTACGATTTTATAGTTTTTACTAGTTATAATTGTTAATCTTTTAGAGATGACAATATTAAATTCTTTCTGAACTTAATAAAACATGATAATCAAAACTTTGCAAGCTTTATTATTTACCTATTCAACCTTTTCCCTTTGCTTTGATTTTTACTATGAGACGAAATAATTTTGATCGGGCTTTTAGTAGTAGGTAGGTAGTTAGTCAATACTTGACTTTGATATTATCACAATATGCTAATCATAATTATATTTCGGTAAATGGTATAATCGACTCTAAGTAGTATTTTTTTTAATAATGATAATTTACTAAGTACTCACTGCTTAGTAATTAAGTACCTACTACTAAGGGCGGGTTGTATCACAACTACTTTGCGTCTCTGTCAACGTTAAAAATGGCGTTAACCACTGTCAAGCTAGAAAACGGGTTGTTTCACCAATAACGGACGTCAAAAATTAACGATTACGTTGACCGTCCATCCACCCACTGGTTAACGTAACTTTCTAGTGAAAACTGAGTTGACAGGCAGGACATCTTTGGTTGAAAGCTTTTAACATTATGGATTCTGTTTTATTTTCATATATTTTAAATGATAGTGATGATGATTCAATTGTGGAAAGGAAGAGAAAGGTATTTAAAAAACTTTTTTTGTGATGAAACAACGCTTTGTATTTGACGTACGTTAAACATCTGATGTAATCGTCAAAAAGTTACGTACGTATGATACGATAACCAACCGTTTGATACAACCCGCCCTTAGAGTCTCATTGAAATCATAGTCACCCTACTGTGAAGTTGTATGGAACAATCGGACACTCTGATATTAGGTAGTAGCTTTTTATACTACTTTTACATCATTGGCGGATTAAAATTGTAGTGTTTTAAATGAGGAAAAAGTCCACAAAGAAATTTATCGAAAAATCTTATTCTTAAGTATTATGTATAATTAGACCGATAACAACACATAGGATCGGTTTTAGCCATTAGAAGTCGCGAATTTTGGAAATAATTAAAGATGAAAAACCCGGAAGTGGAGAATGACGCGGCCATAACTTTGAAAGGGCATATTTTTTAAAATAATGATAATTCTTGAAGTTTTGTATTTTTCGACTTATTCACTCTTCCTTTAACAAAAAAGACTAGATCTCTAGTTATTGTAGTTATCGAGATCTCGATGGCCGCGCCATTCTCCGCGTTTCGATTGCGCGGCCATGATCAAAATCGAATAACTTCACTATTTTTGCTTATATTTGATATTTTTTTGCACTCTTCTATTTCGACTATTTTTGCCGAAAATTTGGTGCTATTAATTTCTCGATATTTTAACATGTCCGAGCAATCGAAACGGTCATCCTGCAATAGGTACGCCACTTTTTGAGCAACTGTATTTGAAAATTATTGTTCTTGAGTTTGGGACCACTGTGTATGAATTAATAAATGTTGTTATTGTACATTTTATGAAGTGGATATATAACTTTCGTTGGTAAATAAAATCAAGAAAAAATTATATGTTTTGGACTTAGTATTTCTGTAGATTGTAGGATATTACCAGAATCGAAGACATCGATCGGTTTTTTCTGATCAGATCAGCAGGGCTAGCATGCAACCATCGATAAATAGTCGAATCGACAAGATAAATATTATTTTGTTATTTTATCCTATTATATGAGCTAATATGCGCACCATAATAGATAGAATTACCTACTCGATTTGACACCATGATTATGACCACAGAATAAATATGTCATAATCTAAATAAATTACATACACTAAATACCATATTCTAAGAAAATATCGATAAAAAGCCCGATTTATCGTTGTCGACGGTAGCATGCTAGCCCCGCTGTCTAGTAAAAACTATCGATCGAAGTCGACAAATCCATTCTACCATCAATCGATGCCGTCGATCGACGATCGATCGATTGGTGTGGTGACATACTGAAACTAACATCTCTATTATTATTTTTCGAAATACAGTTAAAATATCTCAATAATAGTTCAGTTTCGCATTGGAGTGTCCGTACAAAAATTGTTGCAAATGACCTATACTGTTGTAACCGTTACGTGATAATGGTCTAATAAACAAACACCCTGTATCACACAAAACGGTTGGATGCCATAACATGCTCGCAAAAGTTCGTTCATATTGATCCATAGACCATTTATTTACCTTTAAGTCAAATGGCGGCTTTCTAGGTCATCAATTTGACTAAACCAGCTTCAATGGGTCACATCATTTTGATGGTGAGTAAAACAAGATTAACAGTGTCATAATTTAATTAGCAATACATAAAATCTAAGTCACTATAATACAATCTATCTTTCACAGTTGATAATGGCATCTTATAACATTTTCGAAAATAATTATGATAACTTTTGACAATGGTTCTTTTGTAGATAGCTAACAAAAATAAGCGAATAAAATTAAATTCATGAATGCAACAACATTGGTACACTACCATCAAAAACAAATAACTATAAACATATAAAGCTTTTTAAAAGTGCATAATAGCAAGTGAAATAAATAATTCGTTATTAAATAAGTAACGATTGTTCATAGGGCCGTGATATATATTGTAGAATAGATAGATATAATTCATAAACTACCGCAGCTTTGAAGCCTGCTACAAAACCAGCGTGTTTTTATTATTCTAAAATTTTAAAAGGCAAAGGTATCGAGTTATCACTCGTCGAAGATGTGCTTAAATACGGAGTTACATCTGACAGGTAGCTTCTCGGCAGCAAGCCAATAAGCAGAGCCAGCTTCGCCGCTATAGGAGCCTTTTCCGCATCATCTATTATAGTATCTTGATCTGGCATTACCTGCATAACAAAATGTATATGGTTATCTCATAAAAAACTCTAAAATCAAAATACGTTAGTTGTTGTTGATTCCCATACCATAAACTGTGCTAAGTTGGGGACTTCATTGAGCCGTAATATCATTACATACCTTATCAGCTATATGTTTCTGTATGAGGCCATCAGAACCAACATAAAACGTAGAAAAGCCATCGTACCACCTGAAATAGGCCATCATTAGTGAAGAACAGTAAATTGATCAGAAATAATCTTCTTTGGGAAACCCTTGTTTCACTTCAATCACACCTCAATGTGAAGATGAGGTCAAAGATGAAAGCACACGGTCTTAGGAACGAACTGGTTCTTCATAATATAAATGGCGGCACATTTCATATGAAGGGTGCCAGTCGGAACCTGACGGAATCCTAGCGGGAGCCACTCGGGTTAACCGCCTTTCCAGGCCTTTCCAGGGGCGGTAGGGCTACAAGCTTAGGACATTTTCGAACTTGAGGGTTGGAGTAGGTGAACGTGTGTTCTTTAATCAAGTATTGTAACCTGGCATTGTATAAAGTCATCTTCAAGATGGCTGGACCTAACGAAATATGGACATGAGACCATGTGCACTTTTACTACCTGTTACCTACTATTTACTACCTATAATTAAATATGTACTTTCTATCTTGGCGTTAAGAAATCATCAAAAACATAAAGTGGGCAGGAATTATGACGTCAGCACGGCTGACAAATTCTACGTTATTATAGTTTAAGCGTCATAAAATCTTCTTTGTTAATGTGAATATTTATTACCTATTTGCTACGTCAACATGTATTCTTACATAATTATAAGCTCTGATAAAAAGTTATGAAAGGTATTTAAAACACCTAAATTATTTAGGTCACCTTTTGCCTTCTCGGGATGAATAATTATTGCTAATAGTGTTTTGGTAGGCGCTTAGTGGTATGTAAACAATTACTAGTTTCGGAACAATTTTGAATGATAAAGTAAATAAATATTCACAATTATGACAAGTTGTTGAGTTAAAACTTTACTTTTACGACGTGCACACGTTGCCCTCCTCGTTTCATCGAAAAAACACACAACTAATACGTAAGATTTTAAATCTAATATATAAAATTCTCGTGTAACAGTTTTCGTTGCCATACTCCTCCGAAACGGCTTGACCGATTTTGAAGAAATTTTTTGTGCTTATCCGGTATCTATGAGAATCTGCCAACATCTATTTTTTTTTTATTTATATGGCAAAACAACGTTTGCCGGGTCAGCTTGTAATACATACACATACATACATAGCTTCGCGCCTGTATCCCTTATGGGGTAGGCAGAACACCAGAGGTTATAAAACAATCTGATGTCACGTTTGACTTTGAAATTTGGAGGCATTATAATGATGGAGAGAGAGACTACTGCAGTGAAAGGGGGTCAGCCTATCGCCTAGAAAAAAAAATTCTCCAATAAAACCTCAGTCCCTTAACTGAATTTTACAGTATGCCTGGGAAGAGAACCAGCTGGCATATTCTATGTTTTTCCTTCGCTCCCAGTCCAGCATGGAAGTATTTTGGTTTATTTATTTTGAATAAATTATTGGTATTTACCAAGTTATTTCTTTCTTTTATTTAAGACAATTCATAAAGATTTTTCATAAAAAAAATTACTTACAGCTCTTGGTCTTTGAAAACTTGTTTCATATCCCATAGTTTATATTTCCAGAACATGAAGAATACTTTGAAGCCAGAGATCCCTTTAATACGCCATCTCATTCTGAAAAAAACCATCTAAGATAAATTTCTTTCGGATTCTAGGATAATTCAACTTCATCAGGATTTTAAATAAAAAAGTGTATAAACAACATGCACAGCGTTACCATTTACAATTAAAGGGAGCATATGACTAATGATTTTCCATATTTTGTGAAATTTCGAATGATAATTTACATAGGTATCTTAAAATGAACTTACAAATGTGAATGGAAAAAATAAAATAAAAGAAGACAAGCATATTATTTACAAAATAACAAAATTTTATGTGTGAGTGTTGTTATCCATGATTCTGTTGCATCATAGTCCAGTATAAGCAAAAAATTTAGTAAGTAGCTTTCTTACATTGTTTTCTATCCAGGTCGTATATTTTCTTTTTTTTTAATATTAAAATGATGAAAAATTAAAAAAAAAACTGAGCAGTGTTTAACTGCACAAAGGTTCAAGTGCACCAATGTATAGGAATTTTTGAATATCTCGTCTTTTTGAGCGGCAATATTTTTGTGAACCATATAAACCATAGTAACTTTGTAATATTGTAAAATATTTTACGAATTGGTGGTTGAAAGGAATTTTATAGCCAGTGAGAAACTTTGTGCTATGAATGAGATCTAGCTAATTTTATATCTATAAGTTATAGATTGGGACTCTCACAGTAGGTTTTCAAGGTCGCAGTGTGACGAGCGGACAAGACTGTTTATATAGTCTCGAAACCCTAATAATAATAATAGGGGTATGCTATCTTTACATATAATAGACAAAACAGACATGGGTGTCACTTAATTCAACATTTTGTTTGGTCGATTTATTTGAATACTATGAGTGCTCTGAAATTTTCAACATTGACTGTACCTGTTCTGAAGCCGAAATAAAAAGTTTCCTTATCTCCCTATGTCGGCACTAATAAAAATTCATACATACATAACCTCACGCCTGTCTCCCCCTGGGCAGAGACAAGGGAACACCAATTGCTGCGATCGAGACATACCTCTTTCGCTTCTTCCACGTTCATCAATATTTTCATACATGTTACGGTTACGGGTACTTTTGACTTGGCCCTTTTTCAAAATGTCGCCAATTTGATCGGCATACGTTCGCCAAGACCGCCCCCTTCCAACACCATCCATTCTTGTTCGGGACACCTCTTTCGTAATTCTACTTTCACTCATCCTTTTCAAATGCCCAAACCACCGTAGCATACCCTTTTCAATCTTTGTCACTACATCCTCTTTTAATCCGCATCTCTTTCTTATTTCACTGTTGCGCACCCTATAATTCGTCGATATAATTTTGCTTGCCATAACCGATTACAAGGCGCCATTACCACAATTTCCTGCTTTTACTCTCCTTTCAATATCACCTTCACACTTCCCATCTCTTGTAAACAAGGACCCCAAGTATACAAACTCTTTCACTTGTTCGACTTTTTCGTCTCCTATCATAATATTGCATTCCGTCATATCTTCATTCCTCTCCATCATAACCATGACTTTCGTCTTTCCAACATTCACTCTCAAACCTTTCCTTTTAAATGAGTCATACATCACATTGACCTTTTGTTGCATTCCGACGCTGACGATGCAAGTAGAACCTGGTCGTCGGCGTAAAGCTGAGTTTTGATCACTGTCTCATTCATTTCTAAGCCCCATTCAGATTCTTTCAGACCTTTCAAACAGCTATCCATGAATAGGTTGAACAGCCATGGAGACGATACACAGCCCTGTCTAACACCGCGTTCGATGCTAAACCAATGTAGTCATCATTCAACCTGACACAGGCACTCGAGCCCTTATATAAGGATTTGAGTGCCCGTATCAAGTCACTTTCCACCCCATACTCGGATAGAGTTGACCACAGCTCATTTCTCACCACACTGTCATAGGCCTTTTCCCAGTCGATGAAGCAGCAGAAAACCTTTCGGTGTTTGGCTAGAAGGGCTAGAACCTTCTCGGTTACTGATCTTAAGGAAAAAACTTGATCCGTACATCCCATCCCCTTTCGGAATCCCGCTTGCACATCCCAAATCTTGATTTCTGTTTCATTCATCACTCTCTCGATTAATATCTTTGCATACATTTTGCCTACACTACTCAGAAGACTAATACCACGGAAGTTTTTGCATTCCTGCTGTGAGCCCTTGCCTTTATAAAGTGGCACAATAACGGCTTTGCACCAGTCATCTGGAACACGGCCAGATCGCCAACACTTATTAAATAGCTGGTACAGCAGGCTTGCTGTGACACCTTCACCTGCCTTGAGCATTTCGGCATCTATCTTATCATATCCTGCTGCTTTTATTACTTCTTCCATGCTTATCTCACTTTCGGTCACATCGGTTACGCCACTCGAAGGGACCTACTTTCCAAAACATCACTCGCCTTTCGCTAAAATATATTCTCGAAATATTCCTTCCAGTGATTCATTTTATCTTCATGCTCACTAACAGTATTCCCATTCTGAACTCTTACCACGCCCACATTCGAGTCTGCCCTCGGGCTCTTCCGACTAAGTGCCAGAACAGTTTGGAATTGGCTCAAAAGTTTTCTGAGAATTTCCTATCAAGCTTGTTCTTAAATTCTTCTTTCTTTTTGCTCACCATATCTTTCACAGTCTTTCTTAATCTATCACACTTTTCTTTTGCTTCTCTTTCATCGCCAGTCAAGTCATCTCGCAATCTCTTTCTGCCTCTTTTGGCTAGTAGGTCTAGCCACGCTTTCTTCTTTTCTAGTACAATACCTTGCACTTCATCATCCCACCACTCGTTCTTATCCCTCCTCACATTCTTCTTCACACTTACCCCACATATTTGTGTAGCCGTTTCTACCATACCATTCTTAAATTTATTCCAATATTCGTCTATCTCGCAATCCTCATCATTCAATAGCGGTCTCAACCTCTCTTCCAATTCTAACTTGTACTTCTCACGGACAGTCTCATCTTGCAAATTTTCGACTTTCACTCTTTTCTTTCCAGACATACGTGGCGACACCCGTGGGCGATGTCGCCATTTTTTAGCAGACCTGCCATTCGTGACACCCCAAGAAAATGGTCGATTCCGACATTCATTCCACGGTACACCCTCGTATCCTTCACTTTCGTTCTTAACCGTTCATCCACGATAACAAAGTCGATCATACTTCTCTCAGACTGCCCCTGCCAAGTATACATGTGAATGATTTTGTGACTAAACATTGTGTTAGTCACCACAAGCTTTTTCTCCAAGCACACATCTAACAGACCAGTTCCATTATCATTCAACCTTTCATCACCAAGCTTTCCTAAAACTCTTTCATACACATCTCGCTTTACACCCACCCAGCCATTAAAATCACCTAACATAATAATCCTTTCATTGTCTTCACACCTCCCAAGCACATATCTGACATTATTCCAGAACTCTTCCCTGGATTGACTGTTGTTTGGACATATCCGGCGCGTAAAGACAAAGGATAAAAATCCTGGTCAAGCCTACTTTTAGTCTCAGCCGCAGCAGCCTGGGACTCACAAACTCATAACCTTTCACACATACATTCATTCTTTCTGACAAAAGAATGCCCACACCTTGGCTTCCTCTCTCAAACTCTTCCACTCCAGACCAGTAAGCAGAGAGTCGGCCATGCGTGGACATTCCACAACCTTTCTTTTTCGTCTCACTTACACCTAGCACATCAATTCTCGTGGCATTCATCACCTCGCATACTTCATCTATCTTATCATCTATTCCTCCACAAACATTTATCGTCGCGAAAAGGCATTCCCCTGCTCTCCTTTTGCCTGCTGAGAGGACAAGACGTGACGTGTGCAATGCACGTCGCCGACGGGAATATTCCCCCCCCGTAGATACGATGGGCAGCCTTACTCGAGTGCCTTTTCTTCAAGGTCGGACAGACCAATGAAGAGAACACCCCATGACCATAAAAATTCAATTTTCATAAAAATGGAAAGGCACATACCCAACTGCTAATAAAAGATTAAATTATTGCCTATCATAAGGTAGACAGCTGTAAGTTCTTTAGTAGATAGAGGTACTTATAGGGCATAGAGAGGGAACTTGTAGTTCAATATAACTATAGGCTCTTTGCTTTGTGCTCTGCAAAGCAAATGCTCTTTATTGTATTGTGGCAAGAGTACCTATTTATTTAATTGATGTTGAGTATGAAGATTCTCATACAATTTTAACCAAAGATTAATATTTGTGTAATAATTGAGTTAGGTTTTCTCGCAACATGGTTATTTTATTTTAAAGACTTTAATAAAAATGATTAAGAATTGCAGTAAAAAGTAAGACTTACTTAATGGAACTGTCTTCAGGGTTTACTGTTATTTTCATGACTTCAAATTTCACATAAGCAAACTTGAGGTGTCCAATGGTGCGAAGGAGTGCTATTTGTTTTACATAATGGTAAAGTCCTCTGGAAATATAAGAAAACAAAATACATATATGGAAGTTTAGAACACTTTGTATTTAATTTATTGTAGGTACATACTGAAGAGGAAATTCTGTTTCACTTTTTATCAAATAAAACAGAATAATAATAATATAATATGATCTGTAATAAAATTATTTTGTCCATCAATGAGCAGCTCCATAAAAAACCAAGCTGACCATTTAAATACAAAACTAACACTTCAAAATACACTAAAATAATAATATCTCCACTTACATGGTAGTTTTTCCTCTGATGTTATTCACAAACACTAAATCCGGATGATAAATTGAATAGTCCAGGGGCTTGATAAACAGGCTTGGCATCTAAAACAAATGAAAATGTTCATAAGTGTATTAGGAAGTCACAAATAGAGGTTGCCGAGAAAGATGATAACCAAATATTATTTTTTTTTAATAAAAATTTTGAATAAACTTTTTTGGAGGTTGAGTCTCCTTAAAATTTACATATTAAAGAAGTGAGTATAGCTGGCTGCAATAATAGGAACTCTGTTTTTAACTAGGAGAATATGGACTACTACATGCACTAAAGTAAATATTGTGGTAATCAATTAAACTACAAAATATCAATTTCTATTACACATTGCCAAAAGGAAGTACATCCCCTAAACAACTAATATTGTTATTTAATTGTTCATTACATTTTCTGACAAAGTGTTGAAAACTTTTGTCAACTGTTCCTCACTCGGTTTGCCAGGAAGGTCTTCAGAAGGGGGACTAGCCTTTGCAGCAGGCACTGGTTGCCCTCTGCAGAAAGCCACTGCATCCTTTTCAAATTTGGATAAACATGTGGGTTCAAGGTGCTGAAACACAAATTTCAGTTGTTAGAGTTGAATTACTAAAGTCAACACATTAATAATATAATATATACATTATATTAACTTACTTCATCATTATAATCCCGGAGGTCAATACTGCTAAGATTTGAATATGGTTTATTCGCATAAAATTCTGAACTCTTCTGTTCTATGTAATCATCATTACTAAGAGACAATTCATTCATAGGTATATTCTGATCATTATATTGACCCAAATGGAATGACTTCTCACTAAGACTGCAGCAGAGGAACTTCTGGTTGTATCCATGATCTAGTGATTTTTTAGCAAGAGCCAATTCGTTGGCATATATGTTCTCTATATTATTATCCACGGAATATTTTGATGCAGCTTGGCAGCTAGATATTAGACGACCGCTTAGCAACTGAAACAAAAGTGAACAATGGATGAATTTAGTTGTCAATACAGTCATTCAATAGTGATGTCTTTAAATTCGATGGCTTATACGCTGTTTCCTGGTGCGACTCTAGAAAAATTTACTTTTTATAGTATAACTTACTTCTTCTGTAGATTGCGTTCTCGTAGGGATCTTCCGAAGAAGGCGGTTGGAGTGACTCTTAGTTGATACAATGCCATTGAGTGGCAAAATTTTGTGCGACACAGTACGCAAACATATAGCCATTATTGCCTTAAACTATCAGGCTTCAAATCACAATATATATTTAGAAATATTGCGAAAATTCGTAGTTAGACATAATCGTCAAATCGTGTTTACCGCAAGGCAAGTGACAGAAGGAACGAAAGACATGTATCATTGACGTTTGTCATATTTTTGATCGTAGAATGCTACGTTTAGAATTGCTAATATCGACGGCTTACCAGGATCACTAAATTATTCCTCACGCACCACTATGTAATAAAATTAATATACTTTTTATCCTGACATGTAATAATATACTTTAGTAGAAGTAACTATGAACTATTTCATCGCAACACGGGGGTCAATTTCAAAACTCTACTGCAACGACTTTTATTTTAACCTTGTCAAAATACGTTTGAGGACCATAAAAAAGCACAGGAATTGACCAACGGAAATGCTGAGTAGACGTGGCACGCGCGCATAAAGTAAGCGAGCTTAGGCTCACCCACCGCAATGGCAACGACTTCCTCTGCAAACGACGTATCCGTTAGGCTTATTATACTTTACAGCTATTTAGCCTTAAGAGTCATAAGTCAATCACTATAAAGTACGTGTTTTGATTGACTAGGATAGTTTTGAATGGAAATAATAAAGAATTCGTACATTTTACAGAGCAATTTTATTACGACAGATCTACATGTCAATAGAAAAATAAACCATCAAAAACAGAGACTTCACAAAGTATTATAAAAAGAGTTATATAGGTATCTCAACTCAACATATCAAACCAGTTTGTCGCGGTTTCATACAAACTCAATACTTTCTATCGTGTCACGATATAAGCTCAATCAGAGTGACTATTGGCATTTGTTTAACTATAACGAGAACTTTCCTGGAGCAGGGGTATTTTCATACTTACCTCATAATTAAAACATTTTTTTTAACTGCGTTTGGTGACATCGGGTCCCATATATTTTTATTTGCATAGAATTTCCATAGATTTTCTCTATTTCGTCATATCAAAGTTGAATTTGACAGTTTTCTTTCAGTTGTTTGAGTAGATCGAAAGCTCGGAGCGCGAGTGTTGTCCTTTTTTGTCCTTTGCACACGAACGAAACTCCATTTTCATTTCACGCGATATTAGTTAGTTTACTCTTTGGACGAGATGTCCTTATGTCTGTCTTTCATTAATGTCATGTCACATGTCCAAAATATGTGTTATTACTTACTTATCTGTGGTCATGTCTGTCAACTAACTGGCAAATGTTTATTAGTGCCGATTAATTATTAAAGAGTGCTTGTAGATTGGTAATGTTCATTTGTGTACAGTGATAAATAAGTACAAGTGCACAGTAGATATAATTATATGTTTTAAATAGCCTACAAAATAATGAATATTCAGAGACTTTGTAAAGAAGTTTACAGATATGGATTGATATCAAAAGTACTCATATTTTTTAATGCTTATAACATTGTTATTAGGATAAAATGCTTTGTGACTAAATAAGTCGTGATAACGCTAGTCTTCCTTAATATCTGGCTTATTATACTGATAGGCCTTGATGTTTAAAGTAAAGAATATTAGGTTAATTAACATTGGAGCCTCAAGTGCTATTTACAGTTCAGAAAGGCTTCATTCATTTAGCTCCTTTAATCCTGTATTGCAAAAAAATTGTTTTAAAATTAGAACATGCATTGAGACATTTTACAAACCTTTTGAAAGTTCTCTGTTAAACTCTGCGGCTCCATTTTTTATTAATGTTTAAGCTATATTTTATTCATTCTTTCAGTATCACCTTCCATATACAATACGCTTAGATCATACTGGATCATATGACCCAATTGAACGCAGAAAAAAATTAATGGCCAGGGGTTTACCTGTGAGAAAACCCCTTATAGGTGTTAAAAATATAATAATTGTTGCATCTGGTAAAGGAGGAGTAGGAAAAACTACAACTGCAGGTAAGTTTTCTTAAATAGCATTTCCTCATATTAACTATCAAACTATTGGTACAGCGAGAGGCTTTAAAACTGTAGAGACCTTAGAGTAAAATAAATGTTTTACTACTTTTAAATAATCTCTTCTGAGTTTAACCGATTCATTGCGGATGGCACGTTTTAGTGCCATCAAATTTTTTTGCGTGTGGCGTTAGGCACGAATGTGTGTCATTTTGAAATCGGTGGTAACTCCTTCTAATCAAATTAGGGATTTTTTTACCCAGAACCAAACTATTCTTATTTTTCACGTATATTAAGCTCGTAGCCGCCGTTTCTGGATTAAGTAAGATTTTTTTTTAAATAGGTGTCACCAACCTTTTTGAAAGTTGCGTTATTTGATATTAAGTTATCATAATATAATATCATTATAATAATTAATTATAAATTTATTACATACATAGTAAACTTTAAATAACGTCACTTGATTAAACGACTAACTCCCTAAAGCGAAATCGCTCTGACTATGTTGGTTTAGCTTATCTCCAATAAAATTATTATACACCCATTCTTTTTATCAAAATTATTCACGTAAGAACAATACGTTTGCGTCAACGTTATAGGTAAGTAGGTAATTAATCAATAACCTGGCTTAAATCGCAAAACAACAAAGCATCATTTGATTTATGGCCAGGTAACAACAAGGTGAACCTTATTGTTAATTGAGCCAATAATAATCTTTACATTCTTACGCAATAAGGTTTAATTTGCTATCTTCAATATTTTAAAACATTTGAACAAAGATCGGCGGCTTGTCGACTTAATGCATTAATATAGTAAGTACCTACATTTCTTTAGAAAAATGCCGATAAGGATTCTTATTCTTAAACAAAAAATACACTAATAACCAAAATATAATGGCAGTGTGTACCTACTTAGCAAAGTGTTATTTTTTACGACAAATATTTTTTTTTGACATTATTTGTTATGATTTATCTACATAATCCATAGATCTAATCTAAGACAAACAAACTTGGCAGTTTTTCATTAGCATAGTTGAAATTTGTTGTAAGGAAAACCAAAACAATATTCTAGACCTAATTTAATAGGTATCATTCAAAAAAATCATTAGGAAATGCAAATTAAGTTGAAAAGGTTTAGCACATCTGTATTGAAAAACTCACTTACCTTCTATTTCCAGAAATACACTTATTTTGCCAATTCTAATCACTTAAAACAAAGCGCATGTCCACTTACATTGGATTTCAAATGTAAACTAAAACTATTCAAGCTTTGAACATGTAAAAATGGTCAAAATACTGTTTTATTTTCCGCATGGCGGAAGACACGGATGCGTGTCATTTTATCGTATGGCGCTTGGCACTGAACAGTGTCACGTTATTTTTGTTTGACGCCACAGGTAAAAGTTAGCGAAATTAGCCATCGCAACGAATCGGTTAAATAATCTCAGTGAAATGATAGTCAAATGAAAAATTATCCCAATCTGTCTAAGATTATCAACAGTATAAAGAATATTAATGTATATTTGTTTTTTTTTTTTATTAATGTAGATATTTGGTTACAACTACGGTTTCTTACTTATGGTGACGAAATTAGGTTTGTTTTTGTATCAATCCACCTTTGATTGCTAAAAGTAAGCTAAAATTGAGGGGTATATTTCACTTTAAACCACAACCACTTTATGGTTAAAATTTTACTCAGTTTGGTACCTTTTGTATTTCCCTAGTTGATGAAACATATAAATTATGTATTATTTATGACAATATTCTGATATTAAAGAACCAATATGCATTATCAAAGCAGTAGACTTAAACTTGAATGTTACACAATGTGATGTTTATTTTCTGGAAACATAATCCGTTAGTATATATTTATAATAAATGGTGTTTCAATCTGAGCATGCTTTTTTTGTTACCATGTATTCAATCATCTCATGTTTGATTTAATCCTATCACAAAATTCATCTGAAACATTGTTTCAGTGAATCTAGCATGTGCTATGAAAGTAGTAGAACCAGACAAACAGATTGGTTTGCTTGATGCTGACGTATTTGGTCCTTCAGTTCCAATTATGATGAACATTAAGGGGGAGCCTATGTTAAATGATGCAAACTTGATAGAACCTTTGCTTAATTATGGAGTAAAGTGGTAATTTAATTTAATAATAAATTAAGTTTAGTTATTAGTCATGATTGATTTATACTTAAATATTATGATTTTATATTACTACATTGTTTACTATGTAGATATTTATACTAAAATTATAAATAGCAACTGCATGCCCTTTAAACCATGTAAGTTTTATTCTGTAAAAATCTTTGTTATATGTATATTTATACCTTTACCAAGAGCTAGATTGAATGTTTTTAAAGATTTAATTAAATTGTTTCCAAGCTCAGCATGTTCAGATAAATTTTAGAAACATTTCTAAGTATCAGGATATAAAATGAAAAAATATTTTTCAATTGTGACTAGAAGTTTATGAATAGATGTAAAAGTTCATATACCTAGATTATGAATGTTGATTATTCTTTCACAATAAGTTCTGAATAGATTTTGAAATATTTACTACAGAGTTTATATAAGATTATGAGATAATATATACATAGTAGGATACTTAATATTTTCACAGGGGCTAAGTTATGTGTAGGCTTCTAGTTTCTTATTTAATTAAAACATTGTATTATTATCAACAAATGTTTATTGCACATAACATGTTTTTTTTTCTATTTCTTACAGCATGTCAATGGGCTTGCTAGTGTCAGGAGAAAATGCAGTTGTGTGGCGTGGACTGATGGTGATGCAGGCTTTGGACCGGCTCACTCGGCAGGTAGCGTGGGGGCCGCTGGACTGCCTTGTGGTAGACACTCCACCTGGCACTGGCGACACGCATCTATCACTCGCACAAAATCTGCCTATAGAGGGTATTCAATATTGGAAAAATTAAAATCAATTTGCTTTGAGTACCTACAATTAAAATATGTAAAAAGTAAACTCATTAGCTTCAAAATAAAGAATAGAGTCCTAAGATTATTTAATAATGTTTTTATGTACTTGCAGGTGCCTTAGTAGTTACAACACCACAATCCGCAGCTTTACAAGTTACCAAAAGAGGAGTCAACATGTTAGAGAAATTGAATGTACCCATCATAGGGCTGGTTGAAAATATGTCCCATGCTGTGTGTACAAAATGTGGAGCTAAAAACTTTGTGTTTGGTAAAGATACAAAGAACATTGCAGAAGATATAGGACTGGAAATCATAGAAAGCTTTGAAGTAGATCATCACATGTCCGATTGTCTCAACAATGGAAAGCCTGCAATATACGCCTCTCCTGACAGTCCGCATGCAGAAAAGTATAGAAGATTAGCGAATAAAGTTTTTAAATATTTAAGCGATAAGGATTCTCAGTTGTGAAAAGTTAAGAAAGCACAAAATATGTACAAAGTAGTTTTGAATATTTATTTATTTTATATTTTACAAATAAAACTGTTTTTATAAAAAGGTTGGCTTACATTATATAACAAATAACATGGCAAACTTATTTCTTTGTCCAACATGAATTCGAATCAATTTCCACTACAAATATTGTGAAAGTAAACAATTTAAATACTGAATTCATTGCCTTTATTTCAGAACAGACCTTAAACGAACTGTATATGAATACAAGAAAATAAATATAAATCTAATATGTGAAAATCAATAAAAAAATACTACATATATTTTCTATCAAGTAACATTTCATAACTTAATAAGAGTAGGTACATTTAGGAAAGTAATAGCCGTATGTCGAAAGCATTTGGGAAGATTACTAGCGCCTTAGGAAGTTCAGAAAAGAAAACATCTGAGATGTTACATTGTAATGTCATTTTTCAGTCATAAGTACAGATATTTACATTGAAATCACAACATATAGAATCAATTCGGAATGAATGTTTACATATAATTAAGCATGCTGCTTCAGTCAGTTATACACTTACATTACAAAATATTGACAATTTACTAAGAAAATATCACTTCGGGGGACCAAAGGGAAACAACTTCAACATTATTGCCCGGTACAGTTGACCGCAACAAAACATGTAACCCACAGCATATCTCTACATGATTGTTGCTTAAAGAGTAGATTTCTCTATAGCTAATTAATGTAAATATGTGCGTTATTAGGGGAGTCATTACTACAAAACGGAAATAATACAAATACTTACAATAGATTCCTTTCCAGACATGTTTGTTGCAACCACATTGTACTTAGAAAACGTCAGAATTGGGAACAAAAACATGACTCTTTTAAAAAATATTTTTATTCTTACAATATTACAGAGCTAGAGCTAAATGTCACGATTGTTGGTCCAATTCTGTCGCCGACTAGTTTAATTGTGTGTGACGCGAATAAATGTGTTTTATCGATCCGCTTTATAAACAATCTTAGTGATATAATTTCAACAGTCTGTGCACAGTGGACTTGGTCCGCGTGCACTCTACACCTCTACCACTTCTTCTTGTGCTCGTCCATGCTGACGCCGCCGGGCCCGAGGTACACGATCATGAGCAGCCCGCCGATCACGGATAACGTCTGGAAACGAGTAAAAATTACACATTTCAGTTCATTTGCGTTATATTCATAATCAATAGTTACATCTAGCCGCTTTAAACATGTCAGCTTTTGATCGAGTATATAATAGGTACTCTATTTCACGAGTTGGACTATTTCAAATCCGACTTGTAGTTAGCTGATAGACATGTTTAAATCCATCAAATATAGATCAAGAATTTATTGTTTATCTATTTTAAATATATTTTACTACAAGTACTTTTTGATCAAGCAATGCCGCGGTCAAACGCTTAAAGGAGATAATTTTGGCTCCAATCATTTTTGGGCCTTTTACACGCTGAATCTCCGCAAATACTTCTGTGGATAAAATTTTCGTATGACAAAATTGTACACAATTTGTACAAAAAGCCTAGCTTGTAGCACAAGGTAAATCCAGGAATTTATTATGCTTTCAATCAATCCTGACGCACTTGGTGTGATCCTAGAAACACGGTAGTAGGTCTACGAAACACGTAATCTTTTTTCTCACTTAAAAGTTAAATTTCGAATAATTGTACAAATTGAAATCCAGTATAAATATTTATAGGTAGAAACTTATGAGCAATTAAAAGATTCGAATTTTTTGAACTAATCGTTTTGAGCAATAATTTTTATGGTAGGAGTCAAATTATACAAGTTGAATTAGTCATTCTCATATATTCCTACATTGATTGTGTAAAGTCTTAAAATAACATGATCAGAATCGTTGTTATGATAGTGCTAACGCTGTTAGCTAATTACAGTGAAATCCGTTTATAATGACATCGAAGGGATATAAGAAACAAGTCATACTAAACGGACGTCATACAAAGCATAGGTGCTGCAAGAATAAATAAGTTTACTGTTTAAGTTAGTATGTGATTTATTTTAATAGAAAGGAATAAAATAGAGATAAATCAAAGTAGATATTAATAAGTAGACTCAATAAGTAAATCTACGCTCTGAGACTCAAATCGAAAAAGCCTTTCATGCGTCGAAAGTTTTTGGGTATAACGTGACTCTCCCGAACACTGCCAAAGGTTTTAGAAATTATACGGTCGGTCACTATAAGCGGACAAAATTTGATAAGAAAGGGTCACAATAAGCGATATGTCACTATAGGCAAAGTCATTATATCCGACTTAGTTATAAAAATTTATATGAAAACCAAACTTTACTATGTAAACACGTCACAATAGGCGGTTGGTCAATATAAGCGGAGTCATAATAAACGGATTCTACTGTATAGGTATGTTGTAATAGTACAGATTTGTCTCACATAACAATAAACACAGGGTGTTCGAAAAAGTACTTGGGGGGAAAAAATCTCAGATAGCTGTGATAGTTATTTTCAAAGTACTTTTTAATAATAATAAATAATAAAATTGTGAAAATGTAAAATATAATGTGCTCCGACTTCTATCAAGACTTCTATTACAGTCACTTAAAATATAATTATGTAAGTAATGTACATATTTCAAGATATTAAACATTAAACGTTCGTCGAGTATATGTATATATAATCTGTTTGTCTCTTTTAACCGACTTTAAAAGCAAATTCTTAGTTTTATCCGTATGTACGAATGTTTGTCGGCGATATTAGTTCTTCGGTTTTGAAGGTGGTTTATACTTTTGAAAAACATACAGGCGAATTGAGAACCGCTTTCCCGAGAACCGAAGTTGGTAAAAATACGAAAATTTTCCCTAATTGTGACGAATAATCTTCTGAAAACCGCATTAAAATCAGCTCAGCCGAAAGCGAGATAAACTCGGACAAACATACATGCAGGTCAAACTGTCCACTCTTTTTCATAGTCGGTTAAAATTAAGCTTACTTGCATTACACGTCGACATATTTTTACTGAAATCTATCGTCAATTAACATATTTTTATCTTTTACTTTTTATACATCCACATATGACAAATCATTGAACTTGTATACCTTGACGTAGAATGTTCCCACGACTTTTTGCTCCATATTAATTAACTATTGTTCTATACGATTAGCCCTAAAATTTAAATATACGTTACAACACATACCACTTTTTGTTGTTGGCCGGCACTTTGAGGAAAGGCCCGAAAAAATGAGCTTCTTTGTTGTTAAATTTAAAGTAAGTAACTAAGACGTGTGTCGTTAGTTTATAAGTGCTTGTAAAGTATGTCAATAAATCTTCAATATAAAAAAAAATGGATGAGACATCAGCTGTCACACATTAATTTGTCAGATTCCTCACCGCACCACCCAAATTTAAATGTAATTTTCTTTGATACGATATAAATATACCTGCATAGTTATTTTTGTATCTCCCGGTACAAAAAATTAAGGTATGGCATCAAAAACTTTTTTATAAATAGTCTCTGTTTATGAACATAGCTACTACGACGCAGAAATTCATTCGTTATTTAAAGTGACCATCCTTTGCTTAATGTGTCAGCAAATTTTAGTGATGCAACGGATCTCTGTTCGGAATCGGAAGTTTACGACGGCTGAAAGTTACGCATGCGCGGCGCGAGTCGATGGACGGTTGAGCGCGCGGGGGAGGGGTCAGGCACCGAGCCGCACAGTCCGTGCACGGCCCTGTCGGCACTTGTCGCATTTGTTTATTTACAAAAATTAAAAGCGATTACCTTTAAATGAAGATCGTGTTGTGTGGTGGAAATTAAATTCACACAAATACCGTTATCTTTTGCTATTAGTGAGCCAATATTTGTCGGTACTCGGTACCCCCCAGCAGAGTCGCCAGTGAGCAGTTATTTAGCAGTTTAAAAGTAGCCAAATTACTTTTCATAAAATATAACATACCACTATTTAATTCTGAATTTTAATAAAATGTTCAGTTGCAAAGTTGCAATATTGTTTTCTATAGTAGATTTTAAATATGTTTTCTTTTCAGATTTGGTGTTTTAGGTACTTAATAAAGAAATATATTTGTAAAATTGTTGTGTTGTATTGTAAATTCAATATGTATGTTTATATATTTCTTAAGTATATCAGTTATCTAGTATCCATAGTACAAGTTCTTTAAAAAACTTAATTTGGGCTAGATAATGTTGTGTGAGTGTCAGAAATATTTTAAAAAAAACCAACCTGGAAGAAATCATATTTGAGGAAGTCTCTGAGCGGCTTGTAGGTGGGCACGGCCCACCACGCGTTGTGGTACAGGTTGAGCACTGTGAGCACCAGCACCAGCATGAGGGCAGAAAGCTTGGTGCGGTAGCCCACCGTCACGAGGATCATCAGCGCGGATCCCAGCAAGTCCTGAATTATCTGCAAAAACAAAACGAGCATTTTTACATTCAAATTGTTTTTTGCTGTTCGCATTATAGCTCATTTCTTCAAAGAGGAACAGGTTCCCAACCTGATATTATATTTTTTTTTGATAAACGATTGTTTCATCTATAACTTAGAGCATTTTTGTTTCACAGATTATAAAGAGGGTCTCCAATTATAATTAGCACTGTTCAATCATCATCATCACAACTCTTTGTAATGAGCCCACTGCAGGGCATGAGTCTCTCCCCTGGGTGAAGAGGAGGTATGGGCCATAATCCACCAAGCTGGCCCAATGCTGGATGGTGGATGCCAGAATTTTCAAGGCGCCTGGATGGCTTCTGACAAACCCTAACGACTACTGTATACAAGTATACAGCACCCGGGACCGACTGCTTAACGTGCCCTCCGAAGCACGGAAGTCGTCGTGAGAAATGAATGGTCGGCGGTCACCCATCCAAGTACCGAACGCGCTAAACGTTGCTTAACCTGTGATATCGTATGATACACACAGTAACCACGGCGCCACGACGACATCCACTGTTCAATAGAAAAAGGAAATAAAAAAAAATAAAAAAATTCTTTTATTCGGTTTTTATATTGCATTAAATACGTTGACCCATATTTCAAGGTTTTCGGGCAATGCTTTCACGCGCTGTAAAAGAATTACGAACGCAACGCGTCACGGCTGAAGCAGGTTGTATTTTAAAAATATGCAGCAGCATATTTTTAAAATACTTTATTTTAAAGAATGAGAAATATTAATAAAAAATAATATTCCGCACTATTCATGTAATATTTATCGAACTTATGACTTCGCCACACCACTTGGCACTTCGCCGAAAATAATGAATGCGCAAAAATAACTAAGTATGTACCTATTACATTGGATTTAAATCGGATAAAGATAACAGTTTATGAAAAATATTTACAATCCCAAAGTCGCTTTTTGCTCTCAAAATTCTCTTATTTTTCTTTCTAAACGAAACAATTTGGGAACCGTGGGGTTTTATTGAAAAATAACAGTTCATTTATTTATGTTTGTGTTGAGGCATTTTAATATAAGACAATGCCTCATATTTAGCCTTATAATAATAATAGCCCTACCACTCAAAGATAAGAGTGTCGTAAGAGGCAAAGCAACTAATAAAAGTATGCTAGGTACTTGTTGATAGGACCCTTTCGAACTAAAAATCTTACTTTATTTAAAACCGTCCGCGGTAGGGACCGTTTCAGCGATAATGTGTTCCAGTTTTAGAATTATAACACCTTTCCTTTATTTTCCAACGCAATGGTTAAACTACAAAAAATAACCAAACTTTCATCATCAGTGCTTAAGATCCACTTGATTATAATATCATAGTTTCACTTTCTATGAGTGCGAGTTTTTTACTTAGGCAAGACTACTTTCACTTACTGCCGGAATAAGTAGGTCACACGCCGCCAAAATGAAATGTTCTTCGTATTATTGGCGACATTCATACGGAAACCTGCTTTCTTATATAATATAATTTAATATTTATTTCTCTTCACACCCTATCTTCATGATGGAGTGATAACATTTATATGACATTTGATTAAAACTTTAAATTACTGAACATTGATAATATGTTTATTTTGAAAGCCAATAAAATATAGGTAAGTATGTAAAAATTAAGGAAGTACTGAATTGTGTGCATAAATTAACACAGTTGGATGGTATTTTAGATACAATTATAAAACTTTGACCTCACGTTTAAAGGGCATGCCTATTAATATCCAATAATATTTTTCAGTGTTACACATATAACAAGATTACTGTTATCATGTGCGTAGTAAAATTTGCTGATAGCATTCAAGTCACTTTTATAAATGTTAGAAAATAAGGTGGTCTTTCATTCAACTGATAGAACGTGAGAATTAAGACTAAGGTGTACCATGAAGGTTAATAAAAGGTCGGCCTTATTTTAATTTTACTCTTAAAAGATCAGAAATAGTAAAATTATTGGATAGTGTGTGCTAAAATAAGCTCGAAAACGCTCTGAAGTAATTAAAATGAATCAAATAAAACAATTTTTAACCGGATTTATCGCGTATATTTACATTTTAAATTTTAACTCGAGTCGCTCGTGACCATGGGGTCTGCAAAGACACCGAAACGTGGAGTTAAAAATTAAAATGTAAATATGCGCAATACATCCGGTTAAAAAGTGTTTTATTTAATAATATGAATCGCGAAAACTTAAGACAATATTAAAATGAATCAGTCCGGATTCCCACGAGTCGGAGTCTTACGCGCGGTCATTCAGTACCACACAGCAAAACTAAAGTAGGTAGTAGAAGCAATACATCTGTGAGGTACCTTGGTATAAGATTCCTATTAGGTCAAACAAGCAATCATTTAGGACTATGCAAATTGACCTTCATTAATTACTGACACACATACCTACTTATCATACAATAAGTAATTTTTACAAATGCTCATAACCCCAAATAAGTACTGACCTGTAAGAATGAGACTTCGAATCTCAGTAGGGTGACGAACATGAAGGCGAGGAGGACTCGTCCAGCCAGCTGGAGGTAGGTCTTGGGCTTGTTCTCGCCGAGCGAGGGCACGCCGGCGAACAGGCTGCGGCCTTCAGCGCGCGCCTCCGCCAGCACCAGTAGCAACGCTCCAATGAGGGCCAAGTTCCGCAGCAGGAACTGCATGTCCCATAGTATGCTGTATGCAAATGTCTGGAAATATCGAGTTCGTTGATGTTAGTTTAGTATTAGAGGTCATATAAAGTTCAAAATTTATAAAGAAATGGCTAAAAATATTTGTTAATAAGTATGATTGTGTGACATGTGCAAATTTTTCCAAGAACAAAATATTGAAAGACACTAAAGGCTTTGTTAAAGCTCTTCATTGACTAAAATTAGACTCAATTAAAACAATATTTTAAAATCAACACTCATATTTCATTCATGTACAAATAACACTTCAATTTTTAGTTTTAGTTACAATAGACCTGTCTCAAATAAGAACAATAATGTTTATTCAAAAACAGTTTTGTTTAATAAATAACTGTATAATAATACTCACTTGTAATACAACAATGAAGAACAGCATTCCACATGCAATGTCCACCTTTAATCTTAAAAGTACCATGACACAGCCACCTAACTGCCCAAATAGGTTAATAATCTGTAAAAATAAATTTGCTGTTGTTAAAAATCCTATAAAAAACAACAATTTGAGTATGTGCATATTGATTTGTATGTTATAACATCATGCTCTAATGGAAATATGGTATACAACCCATGGACAAATAGACTATCACAATTCTCTTTAATGAACCCACTGCAGACCATCAGTCAAGGCAATGAAGTAATCCATCAATCTGATTCGGATTTGGTTAATGGATGTCTGAATTTGAAGGGTTCCGTAATAGCTTCTGGCAAACCCTAACGCATTGTGATAAATTGACTATTGATCAGTAGTCATATCCAGCCTTTTACTGAATTTGCTAAACAATGCCAAACCTGCTATCACACATCATAAGGGAGGGCTCCTCATCATCAGCATCATCTACCATTTCAACATGGGTAGTATGGGACTACCAGTGGAAGATGATACAATATTTGTTAGGTATTGTTATTCCGAAAAGATGACTTCATTTCAGCATTATTTGTAATGTTGCAAACTGAGTAAAGTTAGTTGTTAGAATGTGCATTAATATTGATTAGACTTGGCAAAGACAATAATTATTTAAGTAATACACTCATAATTTTTCATAAACCTAATAAAACTATTGTATCCTCAATTATTGCATATTTAATTGAAACCTAAATGACTAAATAATATATGGATTCATAAAGAGCATCAATGAAACTATCTAAGTTTTATAGTAATACCACACCAAACTATCAACTATTGACCTATGTAAAGTATGTGATTTAAAATACAATGTGCAAAGTGTTGTTTATCAAACAATTAGTGCAGTGAAACATTCTTGTGAGCCAATAACTTACGTAATGCACTGAAAAATAATGTTTAAAGTTTCAACCTTGCGAAATACTCTAGTTTATCATTCATGACAACATTGTTATTGAAATAAATTTTTAAACAGTACGGTTTTGGTTATGATAACCATTTAAAACCCTTGATTTTTAAAAACAATCAAAAACAAAATTTTCATACACTTTCAATATTTAAAATAAAGCACTCATCAACTGTATGGATGTTAATTAAACTAACATTGTCAGTATTATAAGGAACACAGAAGGGACCAGAAAATATTCTACACAAACTAGTTTAGTAAAGTTATATTTTGTTTATATAAAACATGACAACAGTTTGTTCAAAATGGGTAACAGAATCAATTGCAATAAGTTTTTATACCATGTTCTATTTTAACGCAATAATCTCCACTGAACATTTTATTTAATACTCAATTATGTCCTTTCCAAAATACCTACTAGTATATTAATTTTGACAATCACTATATTTGACGACAACTTTGGCGATTGGGTTAACGTTAAAGTTAAACGCCAGTGGTCATGGGTTCAATTCCCGCACAGAACAAGAAAAAAATAAAAACCGGTTCTGGACTTTTATCTTATATGCATTTATTCTAGGTTCCCCCCTAGTTCGCTACATGGTATCACATATCACAAGCTCTATTTAGTTTGTGCCATGTAGTTGGTGTGGTTGTCTGGGGATTTTATTTTTTTATTATTTATTTTATTAATTGAAAACAGTACATAAATAAAGTTTTGATGAATGGAGTGCTTACCACAAACATTGTAGCTAAGAAGTAGCCACAACCCCATGACATATTCATGTAATCTCTCTGCTCAGACCATTGGAACCACATTCGAAGACCATCCTCCAAAAATGTGGAGATGAGACAAAGCCGTGCCACAGTTGGAAGCACATTTTTACTTTTCCGAATTACCTAAAAATAATTAAGCCAGATTAAATCATGGTCATAGACTTTAAGTCCATTATGTTACAATAATGAAACTACATTCTCAGGTCTATAAAGAATATTTATTCAGACACATCACTACTCAGCAACAGGTGAAATGTCAAGGTCACTTAAATAATTGACATTTTAGATTCTGAATAATCAAGGTTTTTTTTTATTTATATACATTGATTATCTATTTCACAGCTTCATATACAACAGGAATCATAAACATTCCAATCAAGGATTTTATAATGTTTTTGCTGCTGCTATCAATATTGTGGATAACAGAAAATTTGCTAAATCACTTATCTCATAATACTACTAAATATAGTTTCTTTTTAAACAAGAAATGGATGAGATATCACATTAACTGGCAGATAGTGATGATAAAAACAAAGATGTAATATGTCTAACCGAGAGGTGACTATTAACTATACTCATAATAAAACATACTAAACTAATTAAAAGTTATTTTTAACATTATTTCAGTTACAAAGATCAAAAAAAAATTCAAAGGTTCATAGAAATCTACCAGCCAGCACATAAAAGTAATTTTATATAGTAAATTATCTGATAACATTTATGAAGACACTTAACTCAAGATTAACCTACTATAAACATATCAACTTATACTAAACATGGTGTTGGTTGGTTCAGTACCATATGTATTCGGGTCTTTTTAACAGACATCTGGTTGGCTGGTTATAAATTTGTTTTAAATGCTGTAAAAATAAAATCTAATTATATTCTCCAGTAACATTGCTTATGTACTTCCTATGTTCTTCTATTCCTTAAAGTAGTTATGTATCAAAAGCTACAAAGAATAGGAAAAGCCGGGGATGGAATATTGTAAAACTACCCTTCTACTAATATTATCTACGAAATTATGTGCCAAAGTGAAAATAATTTGGATGACGTGACCGATACAACTCAAAGTACGCAAATGCCCGAAAAAGTATACAATGATAAGCATATTTTACCTGGTCGGCAATATCTTCTGCTGTCGACACATATTCATTAGGGATTTGCATATTTATCTGTACACATAAAACCACTATCACCAATATATAAAAAAATAACACAGCCCTCTACGGCAAATATATATTCTCTAATTGCTCAAGTAAAGTCAGTCACGTCAGATTGCATGTCGAATGACGTGTGAGTGATAAAGAAAGTTATCCGGTAGGTTCACATACTTATTAAATTTATATTACGAATAAAGAATCAAGTACAAATTGCTTGACCCTAAAAAACCAAAAAAAATAAATGATCACAAATGGGTTCAATATTGATTTTGAATATACATTTTTACTGGAAATCTTAATCAATAATATCAACCAAAATTCACCTAAAGTCCATTGCACACTCGCAATTTTATTTTAAGAGAGATTGTCAAGGCGCTGATTACGCTTGACCATAACAACTGTCAAATACCATAGTGAAATTTAATTTTATAGTACTTTTTATCAAAAAATTAGAAATGCCACATTGTGGTGAGAGTGCCAGCCAACCGTACCTACATTTGTCGACTTCAAGAGAAAAGATTGTTTCCTTGATAAAATTAATAAATTTTAAGATAATGCAGCCATTATGTAAAAAAATTACAGTAGGCGCCAAGAGACGAGTCTTGCCTAGAATTGGGTATTTTTTTGAAAAAATGTTGCAAAATCAGTGTGCTTTCGACATTACAAAAAAAAAATTACATTTCAGTTTGTTGTTATCAACAAAAGTGAGTGAAATGAGGTATCATGAGATTTTTATTGTTTTACATCTAAACAAAAAAAAAAACTTCTGACATTTGTATGTATGTCGCATGTAGAATTGTAATTTTATGAAACGAAAGTTAAAGCGGCTACACACGACCCTAAAATCACTGGCAATATCGGGACAGTGGTGGGGAGGACCCTAGATCATACCATAAATCGTCTCGTGTGTAGGCAAATCCTACCCGATTTTTATCGTCCCTAAATCGTTTCGAGCGAGCTCACGATTTAGGGACAATTATCGTCTAGGGAGTGTTGTCAGTACGTGTGTAGCGAAATCAGGATTGATTTCTACGCAGTTTGCGCTTGAGTGCCGCGACGATACGACGACGTGCTTGCGGCTATAATTGTTTATTTTGCGCGAAAACATGGCGAAGGAGATAGATCGAGAAGCGTGGACTAAAGCTATCGATCTATTCAACGATTTACCACATTTGTGGGATAAAAAACATAGAAATTGAGGAAGGTCGAACGGCAGAAAAGGAAGAAGTATTAGTACTGGAAGTAAATGAAGTTCGAGAAGGTGATATGGGGTACTAGTACTGGAGAGTTTATGAAGTTTGAGAATATGTTATTCGAGGAAGTAATTATTGTCATGGAATTAATGTATTTGAAGAAGTTGTTGATAATGGAGCGGCGTAATAATTCAAGAAGAAAGCACATTACTACAGAAAAGAAAAATTAGATGAAAACCAGACAAAGATAATTCAACAATTAGAAGGATGTCTGTCTTTTAAAAATAAACAATTAAGGGGGTGAACGTAAGGATATAATTGTTCATTAATGGAACTTAAAATAGTACACAACAGCAAAGGAGTAAGCATTTATTTTGATAAAGAGTTACAACTGTTTTTTAATATTCTTCCTTTTTCGTCTCTGGTTAGGTGGCACCGTAGTAAGTGCCAAAATAATGCCTATTTTCTGCTGTTTTGTGAGTGTCGGCGGCATCTCGGAACAACGAGCAGTCTGTTGCACGGTCGGTTTCGTACTGACTGGCAGAGTCGTGTGTAGAGTAGTAGCCGATTTCATCCCCACTACCGCTGTCCCGATATCGCCAGTGATTTTAGGGTCGTGTGTAGCCGCTTTTATGTGAAAATCGCTAACAATTTACCATGAATTGTAGGTTTATGATTATGTGACAATTTTTTTTTTTTATATATATTCTTAATGGGGAGTTTTCTGACAGCTCATAAAAAATAGTTCAAAAAACCTCTATAGATGGCACTTTTAAAAAGCCGAAGGCGTTAAGTCTGTAAACTATAATGTAGGTAAGTAGTATCTACCATCTATGGTTATTTATACGTTCAATTTCTGATACAGACGTCAATTAATTTAATTTACTTTTAAAAACGCAGTGTGGAATATATTCTTCGCCTTCGCCTTTTGTAAAGCGGCATCTATCGAAGCCTTTGGTACCAATTTTGTACAGTTTTGTTTTTTTAATGAGCTGTGTTAATTGATTGAAATAAATGATTTGATTTGAATTGTCAGTCGATCTGAGTTTTATGGAAAATTTTTATTTGAAATGTGAAGTTATACAGAAGCTTCCAAAGTGATTTTTGTAAGTGTATTTTATTTTATAGATGTCTTGAGGAATATAAAATCTTGCACCCATTTAATTTATAACATAAATTCCCCTCTCAGCGGCTAGACCATACGAACAGAAGTGACATTTATTTAGAGCTTTGCGTTTTCTTCCCTAGACGTATATCAAAACAAAAAGGATAACGTACTCTTCTATTAGTAGTATCTTTGTGAATTTCTTTCCGATTAATGTTTTATATTTATTCATTTTGAATTAAATAAATACCCAGCTGCACGCTGCACAAACACTTACTGTAGTTTTTTCCTCGAAGCTTTTTACTTTTTAAGATTTCGTCGTAATAACGTGGAGTTACTCCTCTCGACTCCTCGCAACATCGTTGTTCCTTAGGTTGTTTGTGATTGTTTGTATGCTTTTTGGTTGTGTGTGTCATAGTGTCACTCACTCTTGAGTATATAGTGTTCTATGGTGTCACTCACCTTCACCTCACTACTACTCACTCGCTCAAAAAGCATACAATCACTACGTTCTAAGAGACCCCACTGAACGAATGAATGAGCTAAGAACAGGAGGCTACCAATTCTACTACCAATATTTTAATAAAAAAGTATGGCCAACTTTAGGAAAATACTAGGGATGTGGTGTTCATTATCGATAGTTAGTGATGTTCACGGTCGATAAAAGATTCGATAAATAGCAGGTACAGGGAAAAATAGATAAAAGAACTACACAAAAAAGAACAATAATTATAAACATTTTATTGAAGCACAAGGTATTTTTACTTAAACCTATTTAAGAAACAATAAAAGTGATAAGAAAAGTGATGCGATGAAAAAATTGTGACATTCCTAAATTATTAATTACAGCAATAAGTGATTTTAAAAGCATTATTGTAATTAAATATGTTGTTATATTATCAACCTTGTTTAATTCATATTCATTATTCTTGCGGTAAAGTTTATAAAAAAATATAATAAAAAAATATTACAGTAACCTAGTTAGAGTTATTGTGTACTATACTTTAACAAAAACTAAATGCATAATATTTATAATAACAATATACAATATTTAACAATATTTAAAGAAAAAAGATATTGAAGATTCATAAAGACTAGTCAAACTGTTACGTATTGCTGTTATTTATATAGGGTTAAACAAAGTATATCATAAAATCTTTTGTTACAATTTTGCTACTTGAACAGCATTGTGTTTTGTGGCGGGTTTCAATATTCAGCAGACTGTTATGAGTAACCGATACGTCCAACGAATAGTAGGTGAAAGAATAGTTAGTAGTTCTAAAAATGTCAGGACATTGAATATTGAAACGCTTTATAGCTACGCCTGGTAACTAATTTTACTGTTCGTAGGCTAAACGAACAGTTTTACTGTTATTGAAATGCGGTATTAGAAAGGCTAACACCAGTCGAGTAATTAATTATAAATATTTTACCTTTATTAAGTCAACATACAATCTTTATATCTTTATGTTTAAATAAAATGTAGAAAAATAATTAATAAAGAATATAAGCTATATTATCAATTATACAATATCAAACAATAAAAAAAAGCTTTCCGAAACAGTACAATTTTACGTATTTTAAGTTCTCAGGAATAAAAATAATTATACCTATATATAAAATACTTCTGAGTAAAGAGGGTAAAATCTTATTAGTAAGAGAATGCCTCTATACCTAGTCTCTTCTTAATGACTTGCTAGTGAAGCTTATCTTATGTAAGTTATTACTATTTTGAAAATGGTGAAATATTTGCAATCGCTCAATAATGAAATCTTTCATTATTTTTTTTATTGAGTCGATCTGTATTCAACCAATACTTTGGCAATGCGAAAATTAAAGATTTTTTTCGTATGTATTTCAACAGACACGTGCAATAAGTAATATTTTTTTCAAAGTGAAATGAATCTACCACCAATTATTGAAAATACGATCTGTTCAGAAGAAGTGGCTCGAAACAACAATCTTCTTTAAAATAAAAATAACAGCTTATAGCCACAAAATGGCCCAGACATTTCATAGAAACCAATTTTACATAACATTTGTTTTAGACTATCTTTTAACTAAGCTTAAATAATTAATATTTTTAGGCGCTTTATTATAAAAGCTTACAAATTGACCAACGAATGACATGACAATGCATTTGACGATTTTAATTTGGTGTAGGTATAAAAAAATCATTATTCAAAATGCTTTGGCTTGCCAGCTAACCTAAATCCTCGGTTTCTGGAGATTTAAAAATGACTACTAGCTTTATACACGATTTGAAAATGACTACTAGCCTTTTTATTTTTATTTTGTATAAATAATTTGTGGGCAGGATTTGTGGCTGATTGCTTTCCCGACGAAAATGTGGCTTATGTTGAAAGGCTGTGGGGCGTTGTTGTTTTTAACGAAAAATAGTTTCCAAATGCAATCATTTTATGTAGTTGCTCCACTGTAATATGCTTCTTATAAACATAGATCTTCCTCACGAATTGCTTTTATTCACTAAGGCAACTGCAATCAGAAATAAATATTCTTATTGTTAAATCATTAAAAAAGTTGATTTGAGTGTTTTACTTCAAAAGAAAACATATACCCTTGAGAAGATTAAAATGAAAAAAATGAAAAATGATTTTATTTACTTTTTACTAAAATCCATATAAAATAAGTGGCAAGTGAACCCCTTTAAATACTGAATGTTTTTGTTGGGAGACACCGCTCTTCCGTAACATAAAATAAAACATGAACAGATATAATAGATTACTTAACAGCTATCATCTAAGAATAAGATAAATACCTACACAAACTGTGTTTTAATAACTCCACACAACTCTTCCCACACATTTGATAATATAATTTGAGATGTTAATAGAATTTGTCTTGAAAGGGTGTCGTAAAAGGCGTTTCTGGCTAGCGACCACTCTTCTGCCGCTAAATATCATCGCTCCTTCGGTGATGTGTTCCGGAAATATTTTATGAAGTGCTAGGTCATATCAAACCCGTGTGCTTTCATCTTTAAAATCATCTTCATTTTCCATCAGGTGAGATGAGGTCAAACGCGGTGTCAATCACCAATAAAGAGCTCATATTACTCATACCTAAATAGGAACAAAATTATGAATATAGCGTCTAGAAGAGAAGTTAATTTTGTATGTTTAATTTTGTCAGTGGTGGCCTTTGGCCAAAATATCTTTATGATAATGAAATGGCCTTATTTACATACCACTTAGCATCCGCTGGAAACGTGGGTTATAATACACCAGAGCCAGGCTTCTTTTGAACTTTACAGATTTCGCATCTCCAAAATCCACGAGATATCTCGGTCCTACGAACACGATTCATGATATCAGTTATTTTCAATGTAGCTGTAAATTTTATTGTGTTGTTAACATATAATAATCAACGAATGCAGAGCATCAAAAAACCAACTTCACGTCAAAGCTTTGGCAAGGTAAATGTTCTCCGTACCTATACCAACATATGTCTTTCAAAAAAATATTTTTTTCATGACGTACTCAATCGATTTCGATGAAATTTATATGGCACCACCGCTGAAGTATCCTGTAACAGAATATTTAATATCGATTCACAATTATTGACCAAAAAATCATGTTACAAAGACACTAAAAAAACAAACACACGAATTAAGAACATTCTCCTTTTAGAAGTCGGTTGAAAATTAGTGAGAGAAATTACTTAGATTTATAATAAAATGAATACCTACTACCAAAATTTTAAACTTAAAGACTCTGTTCCGCAGTGTTCTTCTGTGGCCTGAGAGTTCCTGGGTTCGAGTCCCAGCCGGGACAGTTTAGGAAACGAACTTTTCTTAAATCTCAGTGGATACCCACCTTACTTCCGCTGTATAGTCTCCATAACAGAAGCTTACTTTGATAATAATAAAGGTTCACTTTGATGCTACGGTTGATGTTTCAGTTTAACTTAAAAAAAATACTCACCATACATTAAATTAGTAAGTTTTTCCTATTCTAAAGACGTTTAACGTAGATTTGATGAACTAGCTGTGTAGGTTTGGATCAGTATAATTTCCACCTCTGAAGGACCAATTCTGAGTTCACCTGGCTAGCCTCCCCTTCGCATACAATTTGTCACGAAAAATGATTGCTTCGATGATGATCGATGTGTTCCAGGCAGAAATATATCGTCTACGACCTGCGGAAAGGTTCGCGATGGTACTTAGTACATAAAAATTACCTGTAACTAAAAACAATCTTCTTGCATGGGTTCTTACATCTTTATTGATGAATTGAAAAATTTTAGTTCTTCTTCTTTTGGTTTAATGGCAACCAGCGAAAATTTAGTTATTTTTAAAACAATTTATTTTTAAAATATTTTATTTATAATTAAATTCATTTAGACATCAATTGACAAATTGTCATCGTCTCATTTTGACAATTTCAAATATCTAATAGACTAGACAAAACTGTTTTTTTTACTGTCAAACGTCTTTATAGGCCTTTCGATACACATTGCGATTCTAGCACGACTTCCGGGTGCCAACCTTATAGCAGAATCATCCGCTATACGTTTACAAAGTTTAAAGGCTTCATCCCGAATATCAGAATAACCTATTCAAAATAAAACCTTATTTCAATCAGTTAAGATATAGAATTGCAAATATGCGGTCACAGTTGAATCGCAGGCGGGCAAGGGTTGTGTCTGAACTGCACTCGCTCTCGTCACTTTTCATTCATTGACTTATATTTTGGTTGCTTTTCTGAATGTCAATTTTATCTTTCAAAGAATATAGAATAATAGATTTTTACGTTTTATTGCGGTAAACATATCAGTATTTACTACGTATGATATATTGTTAGGTTTTAATTAACTATTACCTATTTCTTCATTTAGCAACTCGCAAATATTATGTTAGTATAAATTTGCTAAGATTTTGTTGTTAAAATATGCATCCTTTTATTTCGCAGACAATGTTAGAAGTGACCTGTAATGATCGCCTGGGGAAAAAAGTTAGAGTGAAATGCAACCCAGATGACACTGTTGGTGATCTTAAAAAGTTAATTGCTGCTCAAACTGGTACTCGACATGACAAGATTGTTCTGAAAAAATGGTATACCGTGTTCAAAGATCACATAAAGCTGTCCGACTGTATCCTTTTTATAATTTACCTTTTTATTGAACATAATATTAATCATCCTTTCTTGTGTCCTGTGATAAACTTCCCTAAAGAATTAACAAACTAGATATCGCACCTCCGTTCAAACAGTGTTCTTCAAACTTCAAACAGGATTCTTACCACGATTTTTGATTTTATTTTCGCACATCCAATATTTTGATGCTGTTACAAGCACCGTGGTTGCGGACTGATCCGTTCAAAAGAAGTATGTTTAACCCTGGCTCTTCAACTATTTTCATTCCAAATATCAGCCACATTTGTTCTATGGTTTAGCTTTGAAAATCAGACTGTCTGACTTTCACATTAATAATATTAGTGTAGATTAATCTTGGCTGTAATTCTGCATATAAACTTTTTAAATCCAAGACTTATATAATATTTCTAAACAAATATGGTTTAAAACAGAAACATAACATTGCTAAAGTATTAATTAATTTATAATATTTTCTTAAATATTTTCCTTAACATAGACTTAACAGATGAAATACATGATGGGATGAATCTGGAACTTTACTACCAATAAATAGTGTAAATTATAAATATCAAATTAAGATTAATTTAAATATACTTTTTAAAATATCTAATGTATTATTTCATGATTGTATCATACACAACACCTGCATGTAAGTTGATAGCTACAACAATAAAATTCCCACATTACTCGGCCAACAAGAAACTTAAACTTAAATATACTTACTTTATGCGTGTTTAGAGTATAAGTAATAATATTATATAAATAAATGTAATTACAGTGAAATAGATAGTAAGTACAAAAATAATATAAAGTGTAGGAAGGTGCATCTGTCATGTAAGTAATGTAATCATAAGTAATAATTTTTTAAATTAAATGCTTGAACTTTAAAAATGATATAGATTCTCTCTCCTCTTTCAAATTGCTATGCCCAACAGCGTCCATAATGTATGTACTACCAAATAATTTAGATCTAATTTACCATTGTGGAATGCAACCTGATTTAATGAAGCATAGTAAGGTTATACCTTTATTTAAGTCGGGTAGCACTACAGACCCTACTAATTTTAGACCAATTTCAATTCTACCTACTTATAGTAAAATTTTTGAAAAAATTATTCTTAATCAACTCTTGGCCCATTTCACCTATAACAATTTACTTCATAATAAACAATTTGGATTTACAAAGGGCCGTTCAACAACTGATGCTGGTGTTGAACTATTTGAAATAATCACTGGTGCCTGGGAGAGGTCGGAGGATGCCCTAGGTGTATTTTGTGACCTATCTAAGGCATTTGACTGTGTTCAGCATGACACTCTCATCAGGAAACTCCACCACTACGGCATCAAAGGCACTGACCTCAAACTTTTGAATTCATATCTAAGTGATAGAATTCAGAAGGTTGAGGTTAACCGGAAAAGGTCGGCTGGGTCGGTTGTGAGAATGGGAGTGCCTCAAGGATCAATTCTGGGCCCATTTTTGTTTCTAGTCTATATAAATGATTTACCCTATATGGTAGGCAATAATCATGAGATTGTATTGTTTGCTGACGACACATCATTAATTTTTAAAATGTTACACAGAAAATAAACTACGACGATGTAAACAATGCTCTCGCAAATGTTGTTCAGTGGTTCAATATAAATAATCTAGCGTTCAAATATAAAAAAACTAAATGTATAAAATTCTCCGCACCAAATGTAAAACAAGTTGAGTCTGATCTGCAGCTTAATGGGAACAGATTGAATCTAGTAGATAACTCTGTTTTTCTTGGAATTACCTTAGATTCTAAATTGCAATGGGGCGCCCATATCTCACAACTAGCGAGTAGACTTAGTTCTGCAGCGTTCGCGGTAAAGAAAATTCGCTCATTGACTGATGATAATACAGCGAAGCTGGTATAATTTAGTTATTTTCATAGTATAACGTCCTATGGCATCCTACTTTGGGGCAATGCCGCAGATATTGACACGATATTTACACTGCAGAAAAGGGCTATATAGCTCATTGGATGAGCACTCGTCCTGCAAAAGACATTATTTAAAAACTTCTTAAATGGCGTACGTCCAGCTGGCTGAGACAATTCCAGATTTCATTATCTGTAGGTATATATAAATACAGATAATGAAAATATTTTGAAGAATAAAAATTCGAATATCGATATATAAATCCTAAATAGAGCCTATTTAGACGGAATAGCAATAGGGAATATGCATGTGATTTAGAAATGGACAAAAAAAATTATGTGTAATCTTTATTGCTAAAGAAATATACACACATAATTATTTTTACAAATTATCATGTTTCTATTAATAAATTTAATTATTTAAAAGTAGTATTTTTTAAATTCCCTCTCAAATTTTCAAAACACAACGCTATTGGCGGAACGAAACGTGACGTCACCGTTCACTCGGGATGGGTCGTTTGTTTGTATTATTGTTGTTGTTGAAGGTTATTCGCATTGTTTTACCGCTGTTTATGATTAAATTATATGTGTTTTTTGGGAATTATTAACTGAAAGCAGAGACTAATTGTGAAAAAAGACTTGCCACAATGACTGAAAGCGGTTTTGTCAAGGCGCAGTCGGATAATCTGCCTAAAATTGATGTGTTCATGATGATTACGTACTTTGCAAATAATTCTGACTTTACTTCAGCTGAACTAAGAGGAGTAAAAGCTGCAAGGTAAATAAGTTTTAGATAGTCAATAAATTTTCATATTCCTTATTTTTATACTGGGTGAGATGAGTTAATCAAGTAATTATAACCTAAAATATACCTACCGCTAATTTTACTTTTTGTGCCAGATCTGAACGAGAATCTTATGGTGATTCAGCCGTTGGATATGTACAAGTAAAACGAGAGAAAGATATCTGCGTGGTAAAGGCTAAAATAACACCTGAGCACAATGTCCGTCAAAAATGTTACAATGTGATTACTACTTGCAATGAGAGCGAGGGAAATATTCTGTCTGTTCAATGTGAAGATTGTGCTGCACATTTAGGTAAGTAATCACTTATTATTATCAAATTCAGGATAAGAACATGTTACTGTATCAAAATTAAGTATCAGTAATATTCCCTCATACTTATATTATAATGGAGGATGGATGTATGCAAGCATGTTTCTTTTCGGAAAAGAAATATACAATACAAATACGCTTATTGCCAATAGAAACAAAAGGTAACCAACATGAACAGTCAGATGTTGCAATTTGGGCGGTCTTATCACTAGCAAGCGATTTCTTCCAGGCAATCCTTTTTTCATACCTAATATAAAAAAATACTTGACTAAGAAGAGGCTGATGGGCAGTGCACTGTTAACTTATTTATAATTAACCTAAATTAAACTAAATAAAAGATGTACATACATACCTTACTTACATACATCCATCCTCTCAATTTTTCACATTATAATATTATTATATTTTAAGGGAATAATAGTTTTAATACTGATAATTTCATAAATACAATTTAATAATGTAAATGAAATAGTTCCCGCAAGAAACATGATAAACAAGTCTGCAGGCAAAAGGTATTAGACTGTATAACAATACTTTTTTTGTTTTAGGTGGCTGTAAGCATGCCATTGCTTTCTTAGCCTGGCTTCACAGACGCAGTGAGGATCCACCATCTACAAGTGTAGAATGTTATTGGAAAAAGCCTAAGTTATCTTCGGTAGGCACAAGCTTAAAATTCATGAAAGCAAAAGACATGTGTTCATTACCAAAGACAAGAAATGATTCAAGCAGATCACAAAATGTCAGTTTTCTCTCAATGTTTATAGATTACAGTAAAAATGTTGATAATATGGATAATCAACTTATGAAATATTATAAAGTACCAAATCCCTTGGAAAAATTGTCAATTCATTATTTAATAAGTAGCTTGCAAAGTAGACCTACAAATGCTCAAGAATTTATTGAGTTTTGTAAACAAAAGATGGATACAAATTCTTGTGAGGAAGCTGCACTTGCAACAGTTGCTCAAAATGATTGTCCATTGTGGTATGAACTTAGATATGCTCGTATAACTGCTTCAAAAGCTCATGAAGCAGCCCACTGTAAAACATTTCATGGTACATTGACTGAATCTATAATGGGGGCAAGTAAATTAAAAGACACAGAAGCAATGAAAAGAGGTCGGTTTCTCGAAAATGAAGTATTAAAAAAGGTTGAACAACTGAGAAATATTAAAATTAAAAAGTGTGGCTTAAAGCTAAGCTCAGTTTATCCCATTATGGGTGCTTCACCTGATGGGCTAACTGATGATTATGTTATAGAAGTGAAATGCCCTTTATCTGAGAAAGCAATGAGTCAATACATTAAAGAAAACCAAGTCTCTTTCAAATACAAAGCACAGGTACAACTTCAAATGCATTTTTACAGTAGAACTAAAGCTCTGTTCTGTGTTGCATCAAGTGACTTTGAAAGTTCAAAAAATATTAACATCATTGAAGAACAATATGAAAAGGAGTTCTGTGAGGATCTGTTAAAGAAATGCACACTATTTTGGTCCAATGCAATTTTTCCTATTTTGTTTAAATAAAACACATTTATATACAAAATAAAATTACTTCTTTATTAACACATCCTGTAAATTAATTAATCCACAAGCTATTATTATTACTTCATCTATTACAGGGATCAAGTTATGATCAATACATGCGTGAGGCAGTAACATATGAAACTCTCTTAGTCTACCTATGACACGTTCCACATGTATTCTTAAAGCCGCTATTTGCTTTGATTGCTTGACATCTTCTTTTGTACTAGGTGTAGATTTTGAAACCGAGGGAGGTCTAACTAGGGTACAATTCTTGTTTGTTAACAGACATGTCAAATCTTTAAAACCCCGGTCTGCCATAACTGCTTTCTGAGGAGGTAAGTATTCAAGAAAGCCACAGTCTTCTACTATCATGACATCTGTTGCCCTGCCACTGTATCCATCAGATATATAATTAACAAGACCGTTTGGAGTACATGAAATTAAATATTTTAAAGTATTACACTTCTTATACTGCGACCAACTTAATGATTGATGCACTGGATCTGTAGGTTTTTCAATTTGTATTTCCAGACAGTCTATTATAGAAACAACATTAGAATACCTAGCTCTGAATGGAATAGGTAATTTTTCAAATATTTGTGATGGTGTTGGCCAAACAATCAACTCTTTCAATGCCTTTGAAATGATTACAACACTTTTAGAAAAAATTCTGCTGATTGTGCTCTGTGAGTATCCAAAGTTTAAAGCCAATAAATTAAAAGATTCATTTAATTTTATTTTTCTTAATGTAATAAAAATATCTATAGGTGGAATGGCTACATATTCACTTAATAGTTTTATTAAATAAAATGTGTTCTTTGGTAAACCTAATAACATTTTAGGTTCCCTTTCTAAAGCAATTAAAGTGCCACTACGCATTATGTTCTTAAATTGTAAGTCATTGTCTGTTTCATCCTCAATAAGCCAACTTGAATCAGATGAACTACGCACTGGTTCATAATCAGTTGATAATGCTGAAGACTGGGAATTAACACTAGTTACAGAAAAAATATCAGCAGGGTTATCTGGGAACAATTTTCTTATTATAGTAGAAGACTGAGCAGATTTTAAAGGGGATGTAGATATAGTTTTAGATGGTATAGAAAACGGAGATAATGCTATACTATTTTTGTTTGCTGTTAAATTCACATTTACACCTTTACTTCGATAATGAACTTTACTAGTAACTTGAACAGCTTTGTCAACATGCATTTTTTTACTAGTAGCTTCAGTATCTATTTTAATCTCGGGACTGTTCAATTCTATGTCCATACAGTTTGGTATTGATGCCGTACTGGGACCAGCTTCAGCTAGAGCTTCTTCAACCAACGCTTGTCTATTCCGTTTTAAAGCACCTTTTCTCTCCGGTGGTAGCTGCAATTGATCTTTTTTCTGACACTTGAATATATGTGGTATAACACCTTTTTTTAATAATAATGACACTTTTTGTCCATGTTCCAATGCCATTATTTTGTATTTAATAAGATTTTCTGTATCTTTTTCAATCTGAAAAGCAGAAATAATTTATGTGAGTCCAAATAAGTAGACTTTTGAACTACTTCAAATAGGTGTCTTACTTAAATAAGTGGAATAGAAAACTAGTACATATATATTATATAATCCGATATGCTATGAATCAGAGATAGGAATGTTAAAATGTTGAGAACATCTTTATGAACTGTTTGTTTTAGTCAAGGCTTATAAATAAAACAAATTTGTGTATTGTAGGTCACTCAGTAAAAAGGATTACTTAGATTATTTTTCAATAGAAATTACCAACCGTGCAATCAAAGAAAATTAGTTAAAACGTTTCGTGATCAAAGTCAGGTGTTGATCAATTAAAATCATAATGTTCATAAATTTGTAACATTAATAACTAAAAACATTGGCAAACAGAATACCTAGTCATATGAATAAATAATTATATTTTTTAGGTTAGGCTATTGTTTATATTGTTCGCGAGTCCTAATGAAAGATATTTCAGGTACATTCATGTTTAATACTCACCTCAAAATGATCTTCACAACAATATAAACTACTTAAGCACGATACATTATCTCTCCTCATCGCCTTACACCACTTTTTCCTTAAATTTGCATCTTTGGGCATATGAAAATATATTTTGTCAGGTGCATTTTTATTGTTATTTTCGCACATAGGGACAATACAATATTTATAATAAGCTTTTGTGTGCTCGTCCATTATAATAGTTGATATTTAATCACTTTAAGTTCAATCACTCACTTTAAACTGTGAATCAAATCAAACACTTCGTTGTTCTTCTTCTTCTTCTTTAAGTTTAATGGCAACCAGCCGTCGATACTTGGCGACGTGCTATTACTGCCCAGGGCATGATCACTTTCGTGTATGTACACACATCACGCACACATACACAAATCTATGATAGTTGATCTGGATTAAGTGTTGCTATTGTTGGCGCAAATCACTGCATTATAGTTTCATAAGTTCGTGATTTGTTTTTAAAAACAGTGTAATTATTATCAAACTTCTTTGATTAACAATGCTATAAAGAAATATACCTAATTTTATTAAAATATTGGAGCTTAAGATTAATTTTAACATGAAATTAAATATTAGGTTAGTATATCGGCGGATTTTTGAACATTTTTTTATGGCAACAAATCACGGCGGCCATTACCGACCGACCGGCCGGCGGCCATATTTATTTACGTTTTCATTGTGAGATTTTGTTGCTTGTGTTGATTGATTTCCTTTTCGGCTTTTGGTTTTATTTTCTTACAATTAGATTTACGTATTCACTTTAGCAGAAGTTTTACATACGCTGTGTTGTGTATTACGCTGTGTTAGCACCTGTTTATACCCTGTATGGAGGGTTATCCTTGGAAGCATATTGAACAGTTCTTTGAACTTGATTCTGTTTATCGACACTTTGTGTTCACTCCATACCTATCAAAGCGTCATATCAAACCCAATGAAAAAGAAAATGCGAGTGAAATTGGCCACCCAGATATTTTGACAATGGGCATAAGTATATACAAAAGCATCAACAAGTAAGTTAAACTTTGATCATTCTATTGGCAATTATATATATTTATCTTAGTACCAGTACACATAAACGTAAATACCAGTAAATAAGCCCCATCCATGATACCCTCCCTATGCAGCAGTAGCTTGAACAAACAAAAGTAAATAAACTCAAATAAATTATGACTATATCTTATAGTTCTGCTCTTTGTAAAGTACATAGTAATAATAAAATGCAAATAAATATTAAAATAGATATTAACATCATGCCAAAATACTTTAAAATATATTGAGCTGTAATTTATTATAAAATTTTGTATTATGTATTTCCAATAATGATTTTATTGTTTTCATATTCAGTTTACATTTCTTTACAATTTATCAAATGAGAAACCAGTAGTGTAAGAGATCAGCATATGTAAAGAGATTTTTGACAGAGTGCTCATAGTTACATTTTCTTTTTCAGATTAAATGCCTGCGGTAACCATTGCAATGGCCACATTCCTCCTACATTTCAATAATTTATTCGATTTACTAAACTCCACCTCACCTCCACAAGGAAGATGGACAAGTATTTAAAACTAATTGGACAGCCGGTAGTCCACATAAGGAATTTATCATCCAGTGAAAAACAATTATAAGGAATATTGAGTTTATAGGATGTAAAAGAAAACCACCATCACAACTGGGCTGACTCAAGTTATTTAATGGTTATGAACGGCTGTGGGATAACCAAATAAAAGAAATAAAATTGAAAGACTAGCCGTAAGGAGTATCAACAAAGATCCTTTGGAAAATAGCTGTGGTTGTTTTGCTTGTAAGAGCCAACGGTGGCTCAAATGACAATCATACAGTGAGTTGGCTTGAAAAAATTAAAAATACATATTGAAAAATTCTCAAATATCCTTGTTTTATTGAAGATGTTGTATTTTGTCTCGAGCAATATATTTAGCTGTTGTTTTTGTGCTTCATGATTATTTTTAATATTTACACTGTTGCTCGAGGTAAAATTATTAAGAATAAAATTATAATATTACACAATGAAAGTGGAACCCCACCTAGTCGATCTCGTAGTAGTTTAAATCTCCCGCCATAAAGAAAATGCATGAATTTTAAATTTCCCGCCAGCTCAAAAAAGCCGACACCAGCGCTATCTGACCCTACTTAGCAGGTACTATTTCTTTGACGGGGTAATTTCTTTTGTATGAAGTGGCGCTTCTTCTCTTGAGTATAGTGTTCCTTGTTACTGCCAGTATCACGTGATGACCTATTAAATTCTAGTGGACGGTGACGTCACAAAATAAGCGCGCCAAAATGGTGCGTTTCAGTCGTCCGAAAATGATAGCAGTTTTAATTATTTTTTTTCAGCTTATTTAAAAAAATTGTGCAAGTGTTATATTTTTTTCTGGTTATATAATTACTCATAGAATAGTTTAAAAAATTAAAAAAAATACATGCATATACCCTATTGCTTTAGAAGCATAGCATACGTATTCCTTGATATTTTCGGCAGGAAAAACGTAGTTACATAATAAAGGTAACATAAATTGGGTTTCAATCGATAAAAACACTTCAGTTGTTGTCACATTTCACGTCACATTCTTTATATACCAGTTGGATCCTCAAAACCCTGGGGTTTGAGATCTGGAATACTGGAATATGCGAAATTTTGACTGGCTGACCAAAGCTTTTTCGATTCTTGAGTAAACTATAGCGTTACAAACAATGAAATCTGGAATTGTCTCAGCCAGCTGGACGTACGCCATTTAAGAAGTTTTTAAATAATGTCTTTTGCAGGACGAGTGCTCATCCAATGAGCTACCGGGGCCTGGTGATACCACATTTTTGTTTTTACGTTATATTGCTAACGTAGCTCCATCTTATGGTATAGCTTTGCAGCTAAGACCACCCGAGACCAATTTCTTTACAGAAATTGTGAATCCCAGTTAAAGTGAAGCATTGCAATGTTTTTACTATTAATGTTTTTAAGTTTTTGCATTTAAAATGCTCAATTATTCTTAAACAAATGAAAAATGATGAATAAAAGTTACCCGACCAGGACTCGAACCTGGGACCTCTCGTTTGCCGGACGAGTGCTCTTCCACTGAGCTACCGGGGCCTGGCGGTACCTACTACGCCTCGAAATTACTTACAACATTTTTGTTTTTACGTTATATTGCTAAGTTTTTAAATACCTAGTGTTTCCTTATGAACAATTGACGAAAATTTTATCCATCGAAGGCGTTAGGGAGAAATTCAAAGTTTTCGAATGATCAAGCTGTAATACTCACCAGGGTACCATCATATCTCTGGAATTTTTTCCTGACTATTGATGAGATTTGGAATGTAGTTATTACTATTTTTTTATACCTAAACCAAGTTGATAGACCTTGCCGTTTGCGTGCAAGAGAGGTGGGGATTACAGTTTGACGTTCAAGCTGTAATCCTCACCAACCTAAAGCTATAACGCCGAAACTATAAGACGACTATTTTTTCAATATGCGACACTATTTATGACTATTTCATCAATATTTTTTGGCACAGTCAAAATTGGTTTTCATTGAGACTTTAAAAGTGAGGATTACAACTTGAAGGACACGTTTCATACGACTATTTCATCACTATTCTTTGGCACAAACTTAAACTTCAAAGTCGGAGGCGTTCCGGAGAAATTCGAAATTTTCAAATGTTCAAGCTGTAATCCTCACCAGGGTACCTACCTTTATATCGCTGGAGTCGTTTGCCGACTATTTATGAGATTTGGCTTGTCGTAATCACTATTTCACGTCTTACTTTTAGGAACTTAAACCAAGTCGATAGACATTACCGTTTGCGTGCACAAGAAGTGAGGATTACAGCTTGACGTTAAAGCTGTAATCCTCACCAACCTGTAGCTATACCACCGAAGCTATAATGTTTTAACAATTTAATATTTTTATTTTTATTGTAATTCATTTGTATAGTCTTCTTCGTTATTTCTTAAATATCATCCACTTAATCTATTTCATTAATTTATAAATTATTAATATTTCTTGTTTCACTAACCTAATTTTAAGTTGTAAAACTAATCAGTGGGCCAAGTTGCCTAAAGTTTAAAGTTTAAAGCCTTAAAGTTTAAAGAAATTTATTATTATTATTATAATACGACTATTTTTTATATCCGTCACTATTTATGATTTCATCAGTATTTTTTGGCATTGTTAAAATTCCTATCCATTGAGATTTCGAAAGGTAGAATTACAGCTTGAAGGACACCTTACGCCATGGAAATAACAAATGTATGTATTAAAAAAAATCTGAATTCTAGGCTGAATGTACCAATCCTACCCTTTTATAAATTGGAAGAAATTAAAAAAAAAACATCCGCCATGAACATGATGGTTTTGATTGAGATTCTTTCTAGTTGACGAGTCGTAAAAAAATTTAGCGTCTTCGTTTTTTTATCGAGTAAATGAGTCTATCTGTTGATATTAATTGTTTCCGTTAGTTAATTAAAGTACATTATTACCGTTAACATTATGGCTGAAGTTGAAGGTATGTTGCGTGATCTCTAAACTGAGAATGTTTTTCTAATTTTAACACAATCTTATGTTTTTTTCAGAGTATAATCAACACAAGCCTGGAAAGCCCAGTAAGCAACATAACATATTACCAAACTGGGGTAATGAACAGACCATGAATCTTAACCCTTTAATTTTAGCAAACATTCAAGGTTCTAGCTACTTCAAAGGTAGGTAAGCAAACATATCAACGAGAGGAACTAGGATTGCACTAAACTGTGAAAGCAATTTTAAAGACCTTAATAATGACATTCAATTCGATTTCAGTTCATCTTTTCAAGCTAAAGACCTACCATGAGGTAGTTGATGAAATTTACTACCAAGTGAAGCATTTAGAACCGTGGGAACGCGGTAGTCGAAAGACGGCGGGTCAAACTGGAATGTGTGGCGGCGTGAGTATGTTGATCAGATTTGCCGGAGTTTTCTTTAGTACCTTGGCAATGATCTATTAAATATTAATGTTTATTTTGTTAAGGTTCGAGGAGTTGGTGCTGGGGGTATAGTTTCAACTGCATTTTGTCTCCTCTACAAACTCTACACACTGCGGCTTACAAGAAAACAAGTGAATGGCCTTTTGCAACACACTGATTCACCATACATCCGAGCTCTTGGTAGGTATGGTTTTTTAAATAATATAATGTTTAAACTTAGATCTCATGTATAATAATTTATAATGTTATATACTAATGATAGTTTTTATAAAATTTTGCAATAATTCTTAAGTATTACCCTATTATTGTGTTTTAAATTCAGTTGATTCACATGCAACATACATATTATTTGTCTCTCTTACAAATCAGCCCTTTAAATGAATGTACAGTGGAATCCATGTACACAAACATTAAAGGGAAATAAGAAACATGTCAATATAAAATCAACATGTACCTGCCGAGCATCCTGAAAAACGTGACTCCGGAACACTGCTGAAGGTGTATGAATCATATTGGTCACTATAATTGGAAAATTCATTAAAAAATGGGTCACAATTAGTGACACCAACTATAAGCAAAGTCATTATATTCAATTTAGTTATGTAGAATTTCATATGAAAACTAAACCTGTGTAATAATAATAAGCAGTTGGTCAAGTAAGCACAGTAAAAATAAACATATTCTATTGTACTTCCTTATCTTGGAATAGCAACAAGGAATAATTTAATTATAATGAGCTTGATACTGCTTGATCATTATTTATTTTTATTTATATAACAATTTCTTCTGTTATAGGTTTTATGTATATACGTTACACACAGCCACCACAAGATCTATTTGACTGGTATGAAGAATACTTAGAAGATGAAGAAGAAGTTGACCCCCGGGCCGGTGGTGGAGGTGTTACCAAGATGGGAGCGTTGGTCCGCCAGATGCTCGTCAAACTGGACTGGTTCAGCACACTGTTTCCAAGAATACCAGTTCCCATCCAGAAACAAATTGAGCAAAGGTAGGTAATGTTTCTATTCAATTATAACTTTGCTGTCCTTTTATGTATCTTAGTATACAAACATTAATGTGGGATGTTAAGTTTCAGCTTCGGCCGCTTAAAAATTCCGAAGCTAATCTGGCTGTGACCTACAAATATGGTAATTTTGTAGCATGTATAATTCAACTTAAACCAATATTATTGTTGTAACTACATAGCTTTTAAATTGTTCAATTATAGATTGCAGACAACACAAATGAGTATTGTTAAATATGATGGCAGATATTGTGTGATGGTTAATTCTAAAAGCTCATAGTGTTTGTGATCGTAGGTTAGCTGAGCACAACAGACAGGTGGGGGTGAAGGCGGCGCCGGCGGGGTCGCGCGGCGCGGGGAGCTGCCAGCCGCCGCCCGCCGACCACGACCGCCGCGACCACGACGACCGCGACCGCCGCGACTACGGAGACTATGACAGGCGAGTTGTAGTACGTCTCTAATGAAGGACGGCTTCCCAGCAACCACTTGCATTTTGAGAAGGGAGTTCCAGAATGTTAAATAGCCTTCTGCTATGTACCTTTGCCCATTTTATGAATTTTGACAAAATTTTAATACATTTTTTATATCAGGCTTTATGGTAAGATACTTTACTGATGATGCAAGAACTTGGAAACAAAGTAGTGCAAGAGGAAGTTGGGCAGAAAATCATACAAATATAAAACGTGTAACAAAATGGAGAGATAAAACTTGAGGGTTAGCGTATATAGGTTAGCCATATGTAAAATATACAGTAAAAGAATTAGCATTGCTCAGTGTTGTTATAGATTTCTATACAAGTTTGTTTAACTATTTTACATCAAAATATTTTGACAATCCTAGTCAACCTTATAAACTACAACAAAATCTTGCGCCGCAGTCAGAGACCTTATGACTTTTACTAACTAACCTATCGATTAGCACATCAAATGACAGAATTTTCATTACTCTAGCTAACGAAAACCAATATTACAACACGTATTTATAACTTTAAAAGTACCTTTTTTCAAAAATAACAACATTTAGAATAACTTACGATTGACAAGTCAGCGGGAACCCCATTGTTTCACTCTACATTACTTTTTTTGCAAACACAGGGTCATTCCACATCACTTTTTTTGCGAACACACAGACAAAAGTCTAGCCGAGATCGCCGGCGTGTGCCATCATGTGATTGACGTAACTATATTTCACAAAACAGACATTTAAACAAAACTTCGGAAAAATTGCGATAGCAACTGACGTGCACACTTCAAAACTAACATGAAAGCACAGAAATTAATTTAAAAAAAAATACACATTTAATACTAATATAATACTTTTGATATTATATTTAATAATAATACATTTAGTACCTAATAATATTAAATCATAGATGTTGCAGTAACTTCCGACTACAATGTAGGTGCTAAAGAAATTGAAAAAGCCAGCAAATACCATCCACTAAAAGTAGAAATAACCAGATTATGGAACACCATCACTACAACTTTGAAAAGTTTGACAAAATACTGTAATCAACTAGAAGCTACCATCAACATACACATCTTACAAAAGCAAGCAGCAATCCACCTTCCACCATCATCAGTAAAGTCCTTGGAGATACAGTTTTCGTAACATCTGAAACTCAACCTGAAACACAAGCTTAGCAATGATTATTTTATCCACTCATTAGAAACGCTTTACATTTATAAGAAGGGGGCTAAATATCTTTTTTCCTGAGGGTCTCGGGACGGGATATTTAGGTACACCGACAAATATGTTGTGAAAAAGATTTGTGACTAAAATTAAAATAATAAGGCCTCATTACTAAGGCACAGGCGGCTCGTCGCGTGTTTTCGTTACATCGCCGGCTTTACTCGAAACCAGCAGCGGATGGTGTCATAGTAAAGCCATAGCCGGCGATGTAAAAAAACGCACGATACGACGCCCCGCGTGCATAAACGGAATGCAATGGATAGTGTGCGTGTGGATTGAGTGATCTTTTTTAAAATTTCATCCAATCATTACCAAATCCAGTAATATTTTAGGAAATAATTGTGAAATGGCAATGGTGAAAAATTGTGACAAACAGTTCAAGAGTAAATTTAAGGAAACATTTTTTGGATTGGTCCAGTCTGAGTGTTCCATATTTTAGTGTATTTTTAATTAATCCGAATTTGTATGCAAACCGTGACTTCATCAGAAATTGTGAAATTGTTTTTACTAAAATTTTACACGTCTTCTGTTTTTAAACACGTTTAATTAATAATTATCAACTTTATCATATTTTTATACTAGGAAATTGACTACAAATATATAAAAATAAGGCACATTTTAATTGAATTTGGCATTTAATTACATTAAATTATACATTAGTTATTTTAGTTACAATCTTTATTTTTGAAATCCAATAGATCGTAAGACAAAGAATGTAAAAAAATGGGGCGATCTGTACTAGAGCAAATAGTTTCCGCTAAATCATCGTAGCAGATCATTGGGTTGTAAATCAAGTCCTTTGTATTTTCCAGGGTCATTAGGATTAATTGCTGGAACTAATTCAAACTAATTTGTACTTTCTATTTCTTATGATAATTGAAATAGGTTTATCCTGTAAGATGATTTTTTCAATCCTATTTAAATCAAAGGATATGATATCCGAGAGTTCATTTGTGACTTTAGTTTTATTTTTACACCTTTGACATTCTTGCGTCTCATTAGTTAAACAAAATGGCCTCCTCCAGTAAAAAAAAAATTACTCCGTAACTGTTATATTTTACGTTGAGATTTTTGTTTTACAAATTGATTCGGGTTTGTATTTGTGTAATTGAGTAAAAATTTCAAAATTTTATGTAGCCGTAGGAAGGTAGGAGTCTTCCTCCATCTGCACCGTAGGAGGAATGAGTGCTCTACAGTTACCTTTATAAAAATAAAATAAACCTTTACAAACAATTGAATAATTGTGAATATCTAACAAATTTTGTACAGTTATTTCACAAATATAATACATGCATACAGACAGCACTTTTAGAGAAACGAAATAGAGTATTTTTTTCGAATAGATTGAGCGTTCTTGTTAATTGCCGTAACTTTCTCCCCATACACTTCACAATTTTTTTTACCTTCACCATTGATATTTCACAATTATTTCCTGAAATATTACTGGATTTCGTAATCATTGGATGAAATTTTAAAAAAGATCACTCAATCCACACGCACATCAATGGATAGCTGCGCAAACAAATGCCAAAAGACGAGAGCCTAACTAGATGCTAACTCGCAGACTAAAAAGTAGGTAGTATTACGAAGAATTACGAATTTACAAAAAATATTTTAAAGCTTTGTTGCACTTGGTATGAAAAACTATGATAAAATTGTTTTTGTTTAATATTTTCTTAGTTTTAAATAAAGTACCTTATAGAGCAAACGGTATTATTCAGAAGTTTATGTTTCAGGAAGTTTTAAGTAGTTATGAAGATATTTGTAACAATGGTTTTTATATTCCCGTATAAGACGATTTCGATCTGAATGCAGGGCGAAATAAAATACTCGAGACGTGAGAAAGGAGATACCGATATTAGGGAAACTCTAAGCACATTATTTTAAGAGTCAATTTAAATTTTCAAGTAGTTCGTACTGCATTCTGGAAAATTATTTAACCAGTTGGATTTCAGTTTAAAAGATGTGGATCAAAAAGAAAGTTACTTATGGAAAGGCATGAAATTGTAGAAACCTTACGATGATGATATATCATCGCGTTGAAAGTAGACCTGTTGCGTTTTCCGGACGAGACCTTTCGAGCATCTTATAGAGTCAGTAAATGCTGGCAAATAGAAAATGAAAGTGTCTGTTGGTGCATGATGGATCATTATTAATGCTGGCAGTGAAATGGGGTTAACATCAAACGCCCAATTGATATCAAGACGAACAACGAATACGAAATAATATTGTGTAGGTACTAGACGTTCAAAAATATATGTGCATAAGTACATTATTAGCAATACAAACTGCATTTTGTGATAAAAGTTTAATTACGGCAACCCAAGACTCATAGCAGCCAACCTAACAGCTGGAGGTAAACTTATGTGAACGCAGTGTAACAGTGTTTTTAGGTTTGACATTTCGATATTTTGATCTAAACTTTGAACATTATTTTCGGCCGAACCCTAAGGATCACAAGTATATGTTAGTTACTCTTACTTATAAACTACATCACCCAACATACAATCCCCTAAATATTATCTCTTCATTAAGTTACACGTTGTATATACATTAAATCTAATACACTGCAAATTAGACACCATTTTAGCCCAACTCCAACAGTCACTTGTAATGTAGAATTTATGTAATTGTTGCATACTTGACACACAAAAATTTATAGTTTGCATTATCATTTCAGGTTCAATAAAGACCGAGGGCAGAAGCGTGATGATCGAGAGCGTGACAGAGATCGTGATCGGGACCGCGAGCGGCGATCGCGCGACCGACGCGACAGGCACCGAGATAGGTCGCGCGACCAACACCGACATAGGTCTCGGTCCAGGGATCGTCGCTATAAATAATAATGGCATTAACGGATTCCGTGACTTAAGAATTAAAATGCAAATTGTTTCAATTATATTGTGTTATTATTGTTCTTATATTACCTAGTAGTCAAATTCTAAAATATTTAATCTTGACTATAGTTTTTTGCCGTAATTTTTACTTGCTTGCTGTTGAAAGTGGTACAGTCAGCTACAAAAGTTTATTGAAATTTTCTAAGTCATTTTTCACCATATTGTGCCTAAATAACTACTATTGACTAACTTCTATGTTTTATTATAAAAACTAAACATGGAAGTTAATCAATTTAAGTCGTTATGGAGGTAATATAATGATGTAGAGAGATTATTGCAGTAACAAGAGGTCAGCCTATCGTCAACCAGAATGCAAACAAACGTCTGTAACTGAACTAACTTTTGCAGTGGTGTGTTTAAAAATAAAAGTACAGGAATTCATACTGAAATAATTCGTGTACCTTTCTTATTATTGTAGCATAACTTTTTTTTTTCAGTTACTTAACTGAATTTTTCCCATATTTATATTATGTTTATTTTTAAACAATCTAGAAGATATGAAGCGTAGGGACATATGCTGACCTATACATTTGAGTACAGAAATGAATCCGGTATACATAATAATAAATATTCTTTATTGCCACAGAACTTAAGAAATAAACATTTTAACAATGTTATCAATGACAATGTGGGCTTTTTTATCGCTTAAAGCGATTTCTACCAGGCAACTCGGGGCAAAGGAATAATATCACAAACTTATAATAGGGCAGAGCATGAATTGATTGATAGAACACCTATAGACAATAATTACATAAGACAAAATATATAACAAATATGAATATAAAGGTTTGTTAGAAATATTAATATTTGATATAAATAATTAAATAAAAGTATACATAATAAATAAAATAAGTAAAAAAATTGAATATATAAGAAGCAAAAAGAATAAATATACAGGATCATTTTTTTGAAGATCAAAATATTGTAGAAGGTTAAGAATGATGTGTGGATTCAATTTATGACAAAAAAAATTGTTTATTTTTTTTAATTGAAATTTTACAATTATTTTAAGTGATCAAATTTTTCTGACAATTGAAAAATTTATGCTTAACGTATTTCTTAATGGAAAAGCGGGAGGGGTAAGCGGTGGATTATGGCCAATCATAGTCAAACAGGCGATGGCATTAGTCACCTAGTAGCGAGCAGTAAAAACCGGTTGAAACATAAGGTTAAAAATATTCACATGATCATCAAAAAAGTTCAGCTATACTTTACTAGGTGGCTCTAGTTTTTTAACGAAATTTCATACGTTCCAAATCTGTCAGAAAAAAAACCGCGAAATAGTAGATTGTTAAACTAGGGTCGGATGACATCAATTCCCATACGAGGTGTTTAGACGCCCGAGCGCAGCGAGGGCGGATATAATCCGAGTATGAATTGATGTCATCCACCCGCGGGGAACACTCTACTTTTCATTTCGAATATAAGGAAAGTAAAAAAAAAACATTTTTCTTAAATATTTATTTAAAATTAATGGAAAAGTTCGAACAATTCGTAAAGTTTAAAGTGACATTTTTATTCACATATAAATGGGTGACATATTTCTATGTATGTATAGCTATCATTTTTTACATAAAACAACCCTATGTATTAAAATAATTATATTTAATTAAGAAAATTAAATTATACAGGGTGATTTTTTAGACGAGCTACATACTTCGACATCATATTATATGGGCATCCCTTAACCCAAAAAAAATATAAAAAAAATTATAACTCGTAAAAAAAAACCAAGATTTTTTTTTATTTTTTTTTTATATTTTATAATTTTTCCTGCTCGGACATGTGTAAATAAACGTATTATCAAAGAATTTTAATGAAATTCACAATTTTACTTTTTCAAAAAAAAACCGGCAATGTATTGCAAATTGTATTTAGATTAAAACTACGCGCGCTCCTCAATGAACAGTCCAGCTACAGGTGCCCTCCACGGCCGCGTAAGTATGGCGGCTAGTAGCAGCCCCTCCCGCCCGTCCCGCACTCCGCCCGGCCGCGCTCGCCCCGCGGCCCTCCCGATACTCAATGAACGATAACAAGCTGTCTCATATTATTACTATCACCCATCGCATAAGTCAGGGTTTCACGGATGCTTCAGAATCACCTCGTGTGTCAAAGCAGTACTTTACGTTCATTTCATCAACGACTTAGGTACTATTCAACTCGTTCCTATTGAAAACCATGATTAGAAAACCACGGACAACAGCTGCGGATCAGTCGCTACAAACTTAATTTCGTTATTAGGTAGATAGATTAGTTTTATCAGAAAATTTCATTCGATTGATCGAAAATGATACTCTTAGTGTAGTTACGTAATACCGATTTAGTGTAGACATCAAATTCAAGACAACTTTTTATCAAATTACTCTGCCACGCGCACGTACGATACACCTACCTACCCACCATCATCGGAAACAAGGTAAAAGGTTCTAAATAAGGATGATGATGATGTTGCGAAAAGATTCTAGTCATAATCTAAAACGTATCTTGAAAATTAAAATCTTATGCATATCTCAGTGTCCAATCATTACCAAAACGTATGTATTAAAACATAACTACATAGTAGGTACGTACCTACTATGTCCCTTACACGTAAGTTTATCCTATACGGGTCATGAACCCATGATCTCGCATTTGCCAAACAGGGTCTCGATTCTTCAAATAACATTAAGCGGACCGTACGGCAACCATCACATAGCGACTCCATGAGCAAAGTGGCAAATTTGGCATTCTCTAAAATTCATAGCCACGGACCAGTAGCATCGGATCGGAAAGAGTGATTGAAAACAGATTGAATATACGTTCCATTTGACGCTGTCAACGAAATATCATGCTATACATTTTAGTTTATGAATGCGGGATACATTGCTAAATGAAAACTAGATAAACAAATTGATACTTTAAAGATACTAACTACTCACATAGTCCATTTATATCATGCATAAATCCTGTCAATAGTATTCATATAAACAGTGAAAGAAATAATATTTTTAGCATCTGTGTGTAATGGAACGTACTTTAGTGGGGTTGGCAACTGCCGAAGTGGCGCTGTAATAGTTCTGTCTATAAATAAACAAAGGTTTTTGTATGAAAAGCTGCAAAAATATTTAAATAATATAAAAAAGACGAACTGATGTGTTCCAAATAGTTCTGAAAATGGTACCCACTAATTTCCTTAAGATGAAAAAGTAAAAATACTTTGGCTGAAAGCAATCCGTCGTCTAAATTTTGTGCCTAAAAGTGGATCGAGGTTATGTCGCAATCATTTTAGAGCAAGTCACTATCTAATGCTTAGCAAATATACAGGTAAACACAACCGTGTAATGAAATATCTGATATAATATAGATTTATGAACTGCTAGCCTATTCCCTTGCGTTTTTACCCACGCAAATCCCTATTCCGTGGGAAAACATTCTTTGTCACTTATCATCATTTTAGAGGCAATCTCTGCAAAATATTTACACACCAGGTCCAAGGGTTTGGTCCACATGATCAAGCTTGTTTCATTTACAATCTCTTCTCACAGTTTAAGGTAATTGAAAAATTGCTATTATATTTCTGTTTTTTGTTTTTTGTAGGGGTTGAACATCAACATAAACATTTGAAAAAGTCAGCAGTGCCTTCTATATTCTCTTGGAATTCCAAATCAGTTTCAAAGTTCGCTGCAGTCAGAGAAGAACGGTTGAAAGCTCGAAACCTGAGAAAATGCCAGTTTCCTAAAGCACCTTCTTTGCAAAGTACTGAAAATATTTTGCCTTCATATGAATCTGGAGATGGAAATGTTGCTCACAATGTGGAAATTTTAACATTGGAAGATCTGTCTCATGAAAACCTTAGAAGTAATCACAATTCCATGAAATCTCCAGAAACACAGACATCAAACATCTTGAGAATGTTTTCTACAGACTTATTGCTGACTGATAATGAATCAGTGAATTTTTATACAGGCTTGGAAACCTACCTGAAATTCTCATTACTTTACTAATACTTTTAAAAATAATTATCCTTCCACAAGAATAATAATAGACGGAACAGAAATTCCTATTCAAAAACCTAGCCAACCTGATGCCCAAAAAGCTTCTTTTAATCAATATAAACACAAAAATACCCTTAAAATATTAGTTGGTTCATCACCTGGAGGGATGTTTACCTATTGTTCTGGAGCATATGTTGGATCGAAAAGTGACCGCCAGATAGCGGAACGCAGCGACCTTTTGGAAAGGTGTGAACCAGGAGATAGCATAATGGCAGACCGGGGCTTCAATGTCTAAGATTTGTTTGCTGGCAAAGGTGTTGGAATAAATATTCCCACTTTTTTAAAGGGAAGGTCCCAAATTCCTGGTCTATTATTGAAGCAAGACCCGTCAACGAGTCCACATTGAAAGACTTATAAGTTTAACAAAAACATTCAAAATTCTTACAAGTGATCATAATCAGTATTATGTACCTTTAGGGTCAAAGATATTTTATATTTGTATGATGCTTTGTAATTTCAGGGAAAAAATTGTGAATATAAATAAACTTATTTAAACTTATAAAGTTGGGATTTTTTATTTACTCATTACAATAATACAAAATCATAATCAAATACTGGTTTTAATATTTATTTGCTGAAATTTTCATAATTATAGTACAAATATTTTTTTAAGTTCTACTTTAAAGAAATTTTCATAAAAGTTGTTGAGTTTTAAGCTCATTTCTTTTATAAATGGTTCATCTCTGTAGACATATTTTCAACTTTCAAATCTTTGTAACTATACAATACTTCCTATTGGAGCAGTACAACTGCCCTTGAATTTGGTAATAATTAGGTGAATTTGTCTTTCAAGTTAAAATGCCATTTACTTCTTTTAAATATGGTACACTGAACGGAGTTATATTTTGAGATCTAGTTGCATAGGGACACTTTATTTCTGGGGAAGCTGCAATATGCTGTCTTTCCTTACTAATGAAAAGCCCACAGGGTTCAGCCAAAAGATCATAAGTATCACAATATTTTTTTAATGCAATTTTTTCATTTATAATACCATGATTTGTTGCTCGAGACTGAAATGTATTCTTTTGTTGTATTTGTTTGGCATAACTTTTCATAGTAGTGTCTTTTAGATGACATGTGGTATAAAAATTGCTAGCAGTCAGTCGCTTCTGACGTTGTTTATACCAGATATCATTATTATTTTGCTCTCTAGTTTTTTCTTCAATTTGCTTGATTTGATCATCAGTGATTTCTGATACCAGCAAATCTTTAAGGACTCTGACTTTTGGGTCTTCTGATGTGTAGCGATGGTCAGACTCCAAGCCATAGGGATTGGCAGGTTCAAACAGTTGTTTGATAGGCATTGAGCTGTTAGGGAAATTTAAAATCAAACTTCTAACTCTGTTATTATACCCTCGAAGGGGGAGGTGCGGAGCCTTGTAGTTAGTGAGGAAATCGAAGATAAAGTTTTGAGGTTAGCGTTAATAAATTTTACAAGGATAGGATGTATAAGGACTTTAAGGTTAAAAGGAAGCAGGGGAAACTACAGTATATGGATCGTCAGACTGGACGCTAGGATTTTTACGGGTAAAAGGTTATAGCCTAAAGCGTTTTTCTGCAAAGTTTCACATTGCGGAGATAAGTAGTTTTTATAAAATTTAAGTTTGAAATTCCATTAATTCAATTAGTTTCAAGCTAAAAAAAACAAACATAGAGTATAGAGTAATGAATACAATCACTGATTGATTTATGTCGCCTGTCATTGCGTTTAGTTTCACTCACAGTCGTAAAATATAGTTTAACGTTTTTGATATAAATAAATAAATAAACACATTCTATATGAAAATTGTAAATAAAAGTATTATTATTTTATAAATTACAACTTAAAAAATATTTAATTAATTAACTTAATCTTTTTTTTTATAAAAAATTATTTATTTATATCAAAAACGTTAAACTATGAGTGAAACTAAACGCAATGACAGGTGACATTGTTCAATCAGTGATTGTATTCATTACTTCATGTTTGTTTTTTTAAGCTTGACATTAATTGTATTTCAAACTAAAATACAAAAACTCTAATCTCCGCAATGTAAAACTTTGCAGAAAGACGCCTTAGGCCTTAACCTTTTACTCGTAAAAATGCTATCTTAGAGTCTGACGGTCCATATACTGTAGTTTATCCTGTGTGTTTTCAGTACTACAATGAATATAAGTACCGCCTAATAAAAAAACTTATGAAGGAGAAGCAGAACAGCTACTGGTAAATTACCATAGGAACAGTTTTACTGTCTAACAAAGGCTGCACTGTACGCAGATTCATATTATCATTTGTTAAAAGCCTGCATAAATTAGTGCTATTGAAAACACCACCATCTGATATTCTGCCTTCCACTCCAACATCAAAATAAAGTATGAAGCATCTACTCAAAGTCAAAGTGAAAAGAATCTTTATTTCGTAAGTATTTAAATACATTTGAAATAAGTCAAACAATGTACAAATTGAACTGAATCTACCACCACTTCGGAAAGTCGATCTGTTGAGAAGAAGTGGCAAGAAACTCAACAGCAATCATCTTTTAAAAATACACAATAACAATTAACAACCAGGGAATCCCATCTTCTTGCATCCGGATATCTTATAGTAAATTTTTTTATAAAACACTTATCCTCGAATCTATCCAAGGGTTCATCTTAAATATTTTAAAGATAGAAGTAGATGTAGCGATAGAGGTGAGAGAGAATACAGATAATGTAGATGGAGATGAGGATAGTCGTGGACAGAGACGGGGAAGTCAGAGTCAAATACTAAGGCCATTAGCACAATGCTAAAATGCTTTTTTTATAATTGTAATATTCAACTGCCACTGTAGTTAGGTTTTATTATTTCTATGTGCTTTCCATCTAATGCTGCTATATAAAGTGATAAACTCCAATGATACTCAAAATCTCTTGAAATTATTTTCCTTCTGAAAATGTAGGCATCTTAAAACAACATAACAAATAACAATTTCTTTATTTCAGATAACTGTTGCTGAAATTGAACAAGAAACGAAACACATTATTCCACAGCCTTCAACTGGTACATCTGATCAATAATTACTCAAAATCCCAACCCTGGTCCAATTTAAAAAGAAAGTGATGTTCTCACTTTAAATTTATTAAGAGATGCCTCATCTGAATTAATCAACAAACAAATAAGACAAGTTTGTCTCTTGAGAGGAAGTGAGTTAAGGGAGATAAAATGTGAAAATCATTTAGTAATTTTGTAAAAAGAAATTATGGATAAGACAAGATTGTAAACACTAATCAAAGTAAAGAGAATGCTGGAGCCCCTTTATGTATTGAAGAAATGGAGGTTTAATTAATTGATACAAAAAGCCATTAGTTGATATAAAAAGATTGTTAATCTCCTGAACCTAAGTCTAAGAAATCTTCATATGTTCACTTAGTATAATATGTATGTAAAACGTGATTGAAATGAAATTGTAGGCTAACTATTATTAAATTGCAAATTATATTTTATAAAACAGGTACCGCAGTGACCAAATGTACTAGAGGGATTAACAATACCTGAATTTGCATATTTTTTATGTTATGAATGCAGTTACTATTTTCATTTATAGGTTAGAGATTATTTAGAAGTACCTACTTGAGTGTACTATTAAATTTGTTGTTAAATAAATATATACATAACAGCTTGTTTGATCTAGACATATGTACATCCTTCTATACCAGAGGTCCCGGGTTCAGAATGGGAAATTTTGTGATGAACATAGCTATTTGTTAGCAGGTCATGAATAAGGTTTATTATATGTATTTAAGTTTATTCTTAAATTAAATACGTAAAAAAAACTATGCTATTTATATATTTCTTTAGTTTATTTCTCCGTTATCCAGATTCCAGAAGACAATTTCTTAATTTATACTTAATTTTGGTTGGATGATGTGGTGTGACACTTTTTGTTTATTATTATAAGGCTAATTAAAATGCATATATATACTTAATATTACTATTGTTCATATGATTATGTCATTAGTGAAATTTGTTGTAGATTATAAGGTTAATTAAAACCCATATTATAAAATGTTCTTATTGTTTTTATTTACTTTCACATATTCTGCTACACCCGTAGAATGGCTTTACACATTTGAAGTATAATTTAACTGATTTAGGACTTAAAAATTCTACATAAATACATCATAAAAGAACAAAAATCACCACTTTCTAAAAACCTTAAAGAAACCTTAAGGTATATAATGTTCCTATTGCTTTACTTACTTTCACATATTCTGCTAGCACCTGTTAATTTCACCTGCTTTACACACTTCAAGTATAATTTCACTGATTTTGGACTATGAAATTCTTTATAAATATATCGTAGAAGACAATAAATATATAAATGTTTTGTGAGACATAATAAAGTTTATTATGCAGTTTTTAATCACACTTATTGTTGGAGGTACTCAACTAGTTTTGAACTCTTAAGGAGTCCTACATCAGGGGTAGGTGCAGCCACAATCACAAAGGGCTTCTTAAGAGTTTGAAACTAGTTGGGACACCTCCTACAATAAGTGTGAATAAAAGCCGCTATAACTTAACAACAATAGTTAAATACATAAATAGATTACAAGGTTGATAAAAACGCATATTATATAATGTTCCTATTGTTTTAATTACTTTCACATATCCTGCTAGCATTTGTACAATGGTTTTAGACACTTCAAGTATGATTTCACTGATTTTGGACTTTGAAATCATCAATTATAAATACATCATAGAAGAAAATGAATCACCAGTTTGTAAAAACCTTAAGTAACAACTAATTTGTCTGTTGGTGGTATGGAAAGCCTGTACCTACCTTTTGTTCCTTTTCTTTATATCATACTGTAATAAAACCTCAATATCTTTTGGTGATATGTATTCATGAAAATGCAATTTTGTTTCAACAAATTTATAAGTTTTTTCAGGTCTTGTTTCTAGTAGTAAGTACTTAATTATCACTCAAAAGTACAATAGAACTTAATGCTCAAAAGTAATAAATCTTCAACACTGAAATCCAATGCAATATGCAGTTCAATTGTTTAGGCAGAGATAAAAAATCAGTAGATATCCACAAATTCTTGACTACTGAATTATTATTACTGAATATTGAATGTTTTGTTGTCAAACTTCTTCTTATTCTTCTTCTTATTTACGGCAATTTGTTTCGGGTTAGCATTATATTCCATTTGACAATGAAACACATTTTGTTTTGGCAATATAAACGCATTCAGATACATTGACAGAAAACATTGTTTAGGGCGATTTACGTTTCTAGCTGATTATTTTTCGGCGGCGGTGACGTTCAGCATTCGCCAAATATATAATAGTTCACAGCAAACGTAGATCAAAGGCCTCATACTCAATTAAAAGAAAAATAAAACATTGTCACGACTGAAACAATCCCTCCAGTACGTACTGTTGCTCAGTCTTAACCAATCTTCACCATTCTCATTCCGAACATATTGAACGAAATGTCAAATAAGTACCAGAATACGCATTACAGTATCAATTGGACTTAAAGCGACACACGATTGAACACCAGAATACGAAAACAGTCCTAACGTTGTTCACCGGTTAACCGATGGTTCTTATTAATTTGAAGAATGCCAAATCTGTCAAAAAATACAGTTCTATGCTGATTACGACTCCATTGACTCATTTGTAAGCTTAGAGAATCGAGACCCTGATGCTCTTCCATTTAAGTTGCCAAGTCACTTTTAAACTAAACCTAACGTAGTATGTCGGGGTCGGATTCTAGCATTTTACCCGCGTCTATTTCGATCCCCTAGGAATACCAGGATAAAACTACTTACATATCTAAGTAATTGTTGTTTACGCTTTGTCCTAGATTTATGTTAATTTTCTTCCTTGGTCATAAGAAATTAAAACTACATTTCATACCGGGTTTCATCCAGCCAGTTAAAATGAGAAAAAGTCGAATTCACTTGAAGCACTAGATTTTGCAAGTTCTACTTAGTTATAATATTAATAACATGTAAAAACCTTTCAAGTTTATTGAATTTGAAAAGAGTAGTCATACAATCCCACTTCTCGTCTTAGCGCCTAAGATGGTAGGTACCTACTAGCCTATCTTTAGAAAAAATTATCTACTCTATTTTAATAACTATGAAGTGAAGGTACGCGAATACTTCGGTAATAGGTTAGGTACCTATGCCGGGTTTGATGTGGATGATAATGTAAACATGTGGTGTAGGTAACGTTGGAAGGTATGATCAATGAACATAATAAACAATAACAATTCATTGTTACACTTACCTACACATTAAATCTTCAACTGTTCGAAATGTCCGCCATTCACATTTGTACACAAATTCTAGCGACGTATATGTAATATTGTTATGTAATCGTGCAATAAAGTCACTGTTTGTTGTCAATCTTCTTAATTTATTAAATGTTAAAATAATCCGGTTCTTAAGTTCCTCTACGGTATTCACGTCTGTCGCGTACACTTCACTTTTCACAAACCCAGTGTATTCTGACGCCGTGTATGACATTGTGGATGTCTTACGTACTTAATAATTAAACACTACACACAAAACTAAACCTAAAATACTTAGTTACGTGTCCTGTCACTAAAGTAAAACTAACACTAAATAAACTCCGTGTCCTGTCACAACATAAAAAAGCACTATCACTAATAAGAAGTTTGGTGTCCTATCACAATAAAAACTTAACAACTTTAGACAATATGAAAAAATAGGACGCGTGAGCAACAATAATCTGTGCTAAATTGCGTAACGTGCACCCCGGATGCAACCTGTTATCGCACTAAACAAAGTGAAAATTGTGTCCTTGACCTACTTAGCCGAGACGCCCCCCGCGCCGCCGGTCGGCGCGAAAGAAAGCGGCAACGTCGCGTCGCTCGCTTGAATTTTGTCGTTTCGCAGTGAATGACCCTTAGACAACTATGCCTATACTTACGTTCAGGTGATCGAAGATACAGAGTGTTTAAATTAAACTAAGAAAAAACTAAAAAACCTTCCTGTGACTAAACTATTGCTCACATTGATCTGATTTTTGTTGTGTAGCCTGATAATGATGCACAAAATATGTGGTTTCATTTAATGCCTCTCGCTTGTATCAACGTTGTATTAAATAAAATATTCAGTAATACGATATTAATTTAAACATTCATTTTATCGAAGTATGGCTATCACTCCTATTGAAAACCTTAATTAGAAGAGGAGCACAAATAACTAATATTAAAATTAGTTTTATTTAATAGAAGATTTAATTTAAATGATTCGCACAACCAACAAAACAACAACATTTTATTTCTACCTATTTTCAGAAATAAGTTTGAAAGAACGCTGGTCACGGTCCATACACTCAAAAACCTGTCACTTAAATTCTTTTATCGACCCCGTCTTGAATACGGTGTTGCTCTAAACAGTTGTTTATTGTATTAAATATCTATATCTATTATCAATATTTTAAAATTCGACGCAGAAATAAAATTATTTCATAAAATAAATACATAAACTAGCTGTCAATGTCAGACGTCAATTCAGACTCTGACTTTTAGAAATAACAATTTGTGTTAGATGCTCAGCCAAATAGTTACAAATATCAGGATATTAGCTTAACCCTTGCGAAATATAATAAGTGGCTTCTGCAATGTAAAAAGAATTAACATATAAACAAGGCGAATCAAGCTGAAAACACCCTTTTAACATAACACAAAGCGCCTTGTTATATATTGTTGTAAATGATATCATAATAACCTAGTTATTTCATCATTTGTTGCGAGAGGGAATTACGTGCCAATGTAATTGATTTCTTCGAGTAGTTTTGAGACCTCCTTTAATGTCATGACATGAAATATAAGAGATCTTGCCTGCATAGTTCAAAACAAGAGATCTCCAGAGATTTGGTCATATTATACACCTATATAAATCCCTTTACAGTTTGCCAACATATTAACAACAAGCAAACGGTCTATTTTATATCATTACTTGGGTATTTCTCAAAAAAGTGTCCCGTCATGAAATTGTCAAGAAATCAGTTTGTCAAGAAACGTCAAGAAATTATCGTCACTTAGGACGACATCATACCACCTGTTATAGGAATCAAGTAACTCAAAATTAAACACGTATTGGTAATATTAATTATTATTTTTTTTATTAATAACTGGACACACAATATATTATATGAATTCTTTCAGAAGACAGGGCACCAAATTTAAATTTCTTTTACATTTATGTCAGTAGAAAAAACGTAGTAGTTCCCTTCTTTTGTCGTCGGGTAGTCTCCCTTCTTCTTCATCAGTCTTTATTTTAAGCATTTTTCCCTTTTCAATTGTTTCAGTTTGTTCTTTTCTCTGGTGTAATTTACTTTTGAGTATTGTTATTGTTGTAGTTTTCAACTTTTTTACTGGAATAGCAGTCTGTTGATGTCATTTTCCAGATAAAAGTACCTGTTTTGTCATCTAAGATCTGAAGTGTAAAACAATACCACCACAATTTACTAAGCGACCTTTATTATCTACCTAGTAGGTATACTGCATGAAACATCCAAAATTTCTTGACGTCAGGAAATTGTCACGAAATTTTGTGAGGAAAATCTAACATGCAATCGTATTTTTGTAATAACATCGAAATTATCTATTGGATCTAACAGCAAAGGGTTTCCGTCTATTAAGCACTATACTCTTAAAATTTTGCATGTATATGATAATAATATAACTTACTTTTTGGGTCCGAATCTCGTCAGGAAATATTTTATAAATGAAATCCACTTCAAATGCTCCGACTGTTTGGCTAACTGACAGCTAAACACAGAATAGAGGAACGATTTCCTGATTGTCTATGAAATCAAACAGGGCTGCCATCCGCAAAAAACAACTTCAAACTTCGGGAAATGGTTTGGTGGTGTTAAATAGCGTCAAGAAATGTGTCACTAAATTCATAAAAAAATTGTGAGACATATAATATTTTTGAATTTTAAATAATACAAAAGATAATTAGAAGCTCAGGTGTGTTTTTAAATTGTGCCAGATATTATTTAAATGTAGAAAAAAGAAACCCCATTTTGATTTTTTTCAAATATAAGTTTTTTGAAGACTTTTTACCTCTTGAGAAAGAGGGGGACATTTTTTTTATATATGGCGGGCTAATTTACTGTCCCAAACAAATTCATTTTTTTTATTTGTTTTTACTTTAATGGGTGTAAATATGACCTTATTAAAATAGTATTTAACCGCACAACAATTTAAGGAAAACAATTTCTAAAAAGAAACTTCATATCATAAAAAAAATACGTTTTTCATCAGTGGACAATTAAAATTTCTAAAAGTGGACAACTTTTTGAGAAATAGTCACTTACATCATTTGAAATCAGGAGGCCTATTTTGTAAATCGAAAGAAGGACGAAAGACGCTCGACGTATACGATACGTGAGTAGTGCAAAAGTGCTATTCTGTGCGGCTTTCGTATCGTTCAACGTTTTTCGGATCCATAGACAAATTATAGACCCATTGGCGGACTGAATTAAATAACTTAGGGTTTTACAGACGAGGTAAGTTATCAATCAAAAAACCATCAGTTCATAATTTATGTGTTTTTACATAGTAATTTCACATAATACAGTTAGAAGGGCGTTAAATATTTGAACGACGTGTTTTTCTTCAGTGGTTTTTATTGTTTTATGAATTAAAAGTTAAAAAATATGTAAAATCGTAGGTTGAATTTTGCCTTTGCCTCTTAATAAAAAACCACATTTGTCAATCATTCAACTAACCAGCCAATTTTGTTTTGACACTTGCAAATATTTTATTTCAAATTATTTACTTGCCTATTAAGTAAATAAGAATCTAGTAGATAACACTGTTTTTCTTGGAATTACCTTAGATTCTAAATTGCAATGGGGCGCCCATATCTCACAGCTAGCGAGTAGACTTAGTTCTGCAGCGTCGCGGTAAAGAAAATTCGCTCATTGACTGATGTTGATACGGCAAAGCTTGTATATTATAGTTATTTTCATAGTATAATGTCCTACGGCATCCTACTTTGGGGCAATGCCGCAGATATTGACACGATATTTACACTGCAGAAAAGGGCTATTCGTGGAATGTATAAACTTGGAAATAGAGAATCTCTAAGAGAAAAGTTTAAAGAGATTGGTACAACAATATATATATGAAGAAGTAGTAGTTGACAACACCAAGACATTGGTGGATAATGGGCGATCATTATCTTCATAAGCCGAAAGACGCACACTTCTCGACGGAGGCCTCCCCCAGTATTCATCATATCGTCCGGACCCGCGCCGCCCTCATTTGACGTTCTTAAAGTGTATAAAATTACCTACTGCGAATAAAAAAGTTTTCATTTCATTTCATTTTCATTTAATTACCTCCTTAATATTTACAATGAGCTCTGCCACGAGGGAGCAATTGCAAATGCTCTTGCAGTTTATGCAGGAGCACAGGTGATTTCCTGCGGGGGCGGCTGATTAAAAGTGTGGAGGGTAGGGTCCGTGCCAAAGCACTTTGGGCGGATCTTGCATCCGCACTAAATTCCACTGATGGGGCCATAAAAACGGTGACCCGGTTGCAAAAAGTAAGTTTTGTTGCCTAAATTAATGAAATGTTTGCTAACGCATATTGCATGATAGCATGAAGCTAACAAATTTCTTTTGCTGACAAGGTATGGGCTGACCACAAAAAAAGCGGCTGCAGCATGTGTACCAGCTCCAAGATTTGCTGGAGTAAGAAAGACAAAAGAATGCTGAGCTTGCAGGCATCCGTAGGGAGCTAGGGGATATTACAAGCGCCCTACGGGAATTAGTGTTGGTGCTACGGCAAATAAGGGAGTGAACATGGTTTAATTGGTTTCTCTATACCTACCTCTATAAGTACTAATATTTTTTTGATTAATTTTTAACACTTAATTCGGTGGTGTAGTGAAGATTTATCAGTCGTAATATTGTTTAGTACTTTGAGTAGCTATTATGTACCCAAATACCTTAAACACTGAAAATTATAACTGATTTTTGTATTTTATAGCTATTAAGTGTGTGATGTATGACCCGGGCAACACCGGGCTTCGCTGCTAGTATGTATGGAAATACACATTTGGCTCACGTAATGGGGTTGAATAAATAAACTGAAGAAATTTATAATTTTGTTTTAATATTGAGTTTCCACATACATACGGCCTGCAATTTGTGTGACTGCAGAATGGATGGTATTCACTCGTATTTAACGTTGAAATGGCTCCTATAAATTGCTGCCTATCATCATCAGATAGACCATTCTGACAGTCACCAATTTGTGGGGTTTCTTGAACCTCATCATCTTTCCATCTCATCATAGATAGTATTTACTTGTAGTATTGTTTCTGGACTAAAATATAATTATAAAATAAAATTTCATTGTCAAATATAATAAACATTTTAATAAAAGATAATATAAAAATCAACTAACATATCTTCTTGATCATTTCTCCTGTGGCATACCAAATATAATATCTTTTCATCCACATACATACATCTACAGCCTGTAGACGTCCACTGCTGGACATAGGCCTCCCCCAAGGTGGCGTGTGGCTTCGCCTTAAGAATAGCGCTACCCCATTTCTTCCCGTGGGTGTCGTAAGAGTCGACTAAGGGTCAAACTAGAGGACGGGCAGCAGCGTCCTTTTGTGTATATTAAAATCACACTGCGATCGCCAACCCGCCTGCCAAGCGTGGCGATTACGTCATTTCCCCCCCAAATATCTTTTCATTTTCATACAAATTCTCGAATAAAAGTTGCAAACATTTAGTCATAAAGAAAATGAAATAAATTAAGGTAAAAACGCCAACCGCATTCGCTGTCTGAGACGCCGGCGTTCTCGGTGCTCTTCAGCTTCAATTAGGTCAGCCAGAATGAAATTAGCCATTATGATGTTCCTATAATTCACCAAAATCAATAACTTTATTAAATTCAAAAGAACACATGAATAAAAAAAATATATTGTTTACTCACGAAGCAAAAACGACAACCACTTTGATATCGTAATAATTGAGATTAAATTACGAATAGAGACATGTCAAACCGACGAAAGACGTGCTGTCAATTGGTTCACAGAATAGCACATTACGTCAAAAATTGAATGATTTCGTGTTTCGTTTCGTATTTCGTATCCGCAAACGATACGCAAGCCCCACGGAATAGCATTTCGTAAAAACGAAGGGCGATATCCGTCTTTCGTCTATCGTTTCGATTTACAAAATAGACCTCCAGCCTCAGAAGATATCATTTTGCATTTTTTAAGGGTTTTATTGAAACAACATTTCTAATTTTCATTTTATTTATTCATCATTCTCTCTAACTACAATATGATCTAAAAATTCTGCTGGTGCAGCAATATTGCTTTGAAATCTAGCCCAGCCAAGGTACCACACCATTGTCATAACATGAGCACAACACCCTACTGTGCGACGGCCAACAATACAATTACAACAATACTCTTTTATTCCTTCTCTTCCATTTAAATTATTTTCAATTAGAATATAAATATAATATTGCCGTCGCGTGATGTGCCTTGATTTAATTTTGCCTTTTATTAATAAATTATCTCCACTACCTCTCAAACCAAGTTCAACAGCATTAATATTCTGCGTACATACTTCTATTCTATATTCACCATGGAAACGTACATGCTCACCATAATATGATTTTGCTTGCCGTAACTGGTACGTTCCCAAGGCGAATAATATTAATTCATCATATTCTAGACGAGGAAATATAATATTGTTATCGTTTGCAGTAATACTTCTGAAAAAGGATGCCCTCCTATTCAAGTTTAACTCATTAACAACTCTTGATAAATTATTTTGTAAAGGCATCCTTTCCCGTAGTATATTAATTATTTGGACAGCATCATCTCTATCACGAAGGCGAACACCAAACTTATTTATCAAACTAGCCGCAATTTGGAAATATGCCATCATATTAGGCAATGTTCTATTAAAGTGATCGAACCGAAGAAGTCTGTAATCTCGTTTAAAATATCCATTTACCACTTCAACAACCCATCTACATATAGTTACACAACGACTCCTATTAGCCTGTGAAGTTGTTAGTTGGTGTTCACCTTCCAAAAGTGATTCTGGCATATATGCCTTGTAATTACAGCTTTCTAGTAAACCGATGCTGTCCCTGAATCCTCTGTCTAGTATGAAAATGTCATTATCTTGAAAATACTGTCTGAGAGGGGAGTTTTCTTCACTAAATAATGAAACCATTATTTCGGCATCAGATGTGGTAGCCTTGTATGGACCTAAGCAGTCAACTATATATCCATCACATGCTACAATTAGAAATGGTTTTAACAGATTTCTATATTTATGTAAAGAGTAAGAATCTTTTTGGAACATATAGTTACTGCTTTTATTGAGGTAAATATATGTACCATCACATATCACAATAACTTGACTTTGATTTTGATTGTATATAGCATTTGGTATCATCAGATTGTGTTCTATTAATTGACTCCTTGGAAGATTGTTAATCCCCAGGTTTCTTGGAACAAAATCTTGCAACAATATTTCTATCACGCTATGCATAAGCCTTTCTAAAGTTCTTCGGGGGACTTGAAAAATTGTGCTTAGCCTTTCATCAGAGTCTCCTGTTCTCATTTTAACTAAAACAGCAGCTAAGCCCAAGATGCCTCTATGTTTCTCCATAACCCTTGGAAGTTCATACAACATTAGTATGAAATTGTCTTTTGACATACCCATCCAATAACCAAATAAATGTTCATCCATTTGATTTACAGATTCTATATTTGAAAAGTCTAAGAATGACTTAAATGCATTAAACAAAGGAAAACACATGTCTTATCTGCTCCACTTCAAAATTGTTAATGGCGTTTTCTGCTTCATACAGGGTATTCCAACTGTTGGCATACAAATGTTCAGAGCAGACTCTAGCCAATTTGGGAATATAAAAATTATAATTACTCAGCACTGTAGCTCGAAGTGAGTCAGACATGGTGTGTAATGGTCTTAAATTGTTACAGCCAGAAAAAAGACAGTGAGAGGCTGTATTAGCAGCTCGCTTGTAACCATGTATTGCTACACCTTGTTGAGTACCATGAAGATCCTGAGTTGGAGTGGACTCTTCAGTTAGGATAGGAGATGTTTCTCCAATCGGATTGGACACTTCGGTTCTGATAGGAGATGGTTCTCCCATCGTAATGGACTCTGGTCTGATAGGAGATCTTTCTCTAATCTCAGGCATTGTAATATTTTGCTGAGACCGTAGAGCAGCTCGCTTTGCCTTTAACCAGCAAGCATGACATACACGATCAGATGATGAAATCTGTAAAGAAAATGTTTACGTTAAGAATATAAGTTAATTAAGTTAATAAGTGTCCATTATGAACTTATTAGGCTAAAACAAGATATAAATGCAGTTACTGAAAATCTTGAAAAATGACATGAAAAAAGGCAAACATTATGAATAAAATAACCAAGTTAGTACTGGCAGTAGTCTTTTTATAGGTCTGACTGTCCTTCCTATTTGAATTGCCATAATGACCATGTGAAATTTTGGTTGTGTTCTGGATACAAGGAAGGATAGCCAGTAAATTACCAGGAACAAACAGGGTTTTAACATCTCAAGCCTTGGGACAGCAGCACAACATTAATCTTACTATCTTTAATAATTATAGAAGTTAATCATGAGCTTGATTACCACTTACTATCAGGTGGATCCAGTGCTTGTTTGCCGGCTTTTAAATTGTGAATAAAAACCTATTAAAATATGGAGGACACTAAATGTCTATAACCATTATTACAGTAAAAAAATCTATTGTCTGGTTTACTGCCCCTCAAAGTGTTAAAAACATTTTAAAGTAATACATACCCGATGGGGTGCTATTTTATTTTCAATAATTTCCACCATTTGTAGTATTAATCTAGAAGGATTCTCTCTCATGACGCGGTCACTCTGGCGAGTAAGTAATGAGAATCCGCATGTAATGCAGACATTACGGTGGCCACGCAACGATGATCCTGCAGACTGGTCAAAGCCACTGTCACCATGCAGCTGATTATTTACAGCTTGCATTGTGAGACTCCAACAAGCATTACAAATGTAGTCTTCTTCTGTCACCTACAAAGTACAAAAATGATTGATGTTTGTAGATGCACTTGGTTTGACACATATGAAAAACATATAGAACCAGAATATGATTATTAAAGACTGATCAGCGATAATAAAATGATAATGTTCGATAGTTAGGCATCATTAAGAAAGGTTACATACAAAAGCTTTTTCGGTACACTAAAAAACAAAACTCGCTTAGTTTAAGTTTACTTACAATAACTGGAGACACCCGGTTGGCAATCAAGGTGGAGGCCCTTTCGTCAAGTTGAAGAACTTGATGTCGCCGGGTCGTATTAATGCGTATATTGCAATTAATACACAGCAATGGTCTCATTGATGCATCCATTTTGGTCTTCACACTACACTAAAAACAATCCGGTACAAGTAGCGTAATATCGAGTCCGTATTACACAAGCCAGGGGTCAACGTTTTAGAGCAGAGTGTTCAGAAGTCCGGTAAGAATGCAAAAAGGTCACAAAGATAGGGAAACAAAGACAAACGAGATCGCACAGTACACAACGACGCAAGAGCACACGAAGGACTGCAAGAAAATACATATCATATCAATCACATCTGACGTTGAGTGAGGTCTGATTGATGTATATGAAGTGAGTGACAAAACCCGTATTTCATATCTTATGGCTACGTTCAGCTTCAATATTTTATAACAATCATTATAAGTATGTTTTTACTGACGTAATATTATTTTTATTTTTATATGATCTTTACTCTAATAATCTTTTTCGTTTCTGCCCTTCATTAGGTTGCTTTCTGTAAGACTTAAAACATTAGATTGGCTGCATTCAAAAACAATATTTCTCGTAAATATTTAAAAATTATTTTCTTTTTTTCCACAGACCGTCTTATAAAGGTTTTGATTACTTTAAAATCAGTAAAAAATCTACTTTTTTTTGTGATATATTTGAAACTAAGACGCCGTCTTCCAGCTATCAATCACATCAATCAGTTGACAGGTCGTGATTGACCATCATTCAGACCCATTTACTCCAAATCCTTTTAAGCAAATGTTCCTAAAAAAAATTAAAAAAAAAAAACAAAAAGAAAGTTAGGAATTAAGCATTCAAAACTACGATTTAATGAAGTAAGAAAAAAATGTCATACTTACGTCTTGCCTTTTTGCCCAATTAAGTAACCTAACCAAAAAGCCATAAGTACTCTGTCCACATAACCACAAAGTACTTGCTGCACGGGAATGCAACGGATATTCGCAACACAAACACTTAAACTGTCTAACAAATGTAATAAAAAACCGCTTAATGTGCCCATCCTTGTACCGACCGCGCGGAGCGTTGCTTAACCTGCGATATCGTGTGATATTATGTACACGAGCCACAAGCCACGGCGACTTCAATTTAAATTACTGTGTATAAATTTGAGAAATTTCAAGTTACTGAATTTTAAGCGTAATAAAATGTAATATTGTCTCAAGTTTACACTATTCAAACTTAAATAAAACACATTTTTTTTAAATCAGATTTTATCGCGTCAGTTGCTCGTGACCACTGTGTTTGCAAAGACATCGAAACCCCTATAAAATCCGGTTCAAAATGTGTTTTATTTAAGGTTGATGGACCTGCAAAAGTAGTCGTTTAACCCATTCATTGCTTCCCAAAAAAGTTACCAAAAACCCGGCGTCTTGGTAAAGTCTTCTACTCCGCCCATCTGCGTTCTCGGTATGAGACCTCAGATTTCGCAGTGCATAATTCTTAATTTATTTAATAGTAGGGTTTTAAAAACATGATGCGAAGTTTATAACAATTTATACCAAGTCAGCCATCCATCGTGTAATTAATTAACGTGTTAGTTGCATAAGGATACCTACTTATTAATTTTCATTTACATTGAAATTGTAAAATGATTTGCGACTTCTGAACGCGGGTCTAGTCCGCACATAGGCTTGCTCGACATAGAAGGTTAGAATTCGCATATTTCAAAACCTTGAAAATCCACAGGCCATTTAAGTAGGTTATGAATAAATAATAAAAGGAATTATTACACAAAATCTTGTCATTTTTAATGTTATTCGGCTGACTTATTGACGTTTGAAATTCGGCATGCGAGGTAAGCAATTTAATCCGCCGATGGGCGGGATCGGCATTGAATGGGTTAAGCTGTTCCGGCCGCGCAATAATAAATAGCGTGTACGCCGCGACTGTGAAATCTCATGAAATAAAACAACCAATAAAATCAACTCTAGTTGTATGCAAGTCATTCATAAGAGAAAGGAACTTGCAGGCGGAACAGCGCGTTGTACGATTATTAGTAGGTACCTACAATAGTATGTCGAGGCAACGAACTTGAGGGCGGCGGCGGCGCAGCGCGTGCTTCGATCATTGATAGGTATCTTCTTTTAGTATGTAGATATCTATCCACTTTTCTTTCATACTTTACTCTAGCTATGGACAAAATGCCTATGTACGTTATCTACTTACATATTTTAATTCATATCAGACTAAGAAAGATACCTAACTTATGTAAACCGTTGTTAAAAATTCGGGCTAGTAGATACCATTAAAATACAAAAAAAGACGTTGAAGGCCTGAAGGCCTAAGCAACTTAGAGATCAGAGGCTCTCATGTGATATTTGGGCGATGCGGCTTGCATCCCACCACCAACACTTACGGTCACTTTAATTACCTCAATCTACCTACTACCATTTATTTTTTTTAATACCTACGTAACATGTAGTAAAAACCTAAACATATCACGAAAATAACTCTTAGTTACATAGGTAGCTCCGGCCAGTAGTTACCTATGTACCTATCTAATATTTAAATTAAATACTGCTCTATTTAAAGATGTTCACTTTATTGGCATTGTACACCCATCTCCGTACATTTTTAATTTAATCGGCTTAAGTACATTAAACGCATCTCAATTTCATCTATGCTAGCTATGGATTAATTGGCTTGTGTGGGTGGCAGAGAAGTCGAGACAAGCTTAAGTATTTTTTAATCTAACATTTATGTTTAGAAAGTTAGAGTTTTATTTCAAGTAGGTAGGTAGGTACCTACTGCATTTGTCAATTAAAATACTTCAAAGACTATTTTAAGCTAGAAAGTATTTATTGATAGTAAAAATTAATTAATTTATTTCTTAAGCAATAACACGGATATGTACTTAAAGGTTCTTAAGTACATATCCGTATGTACATCACGAAGCACGTGCCAGTCACAGGTGTTTTACCCCAGCGCCGCGCGCGCCGACACATGCCATTTCGCAAGGCGGCGAACGCTTTATTGTTTTGCCGACAAAGGCGGCACGAGCCACTCACAGGTGTTTTACCCCAGCGCCGCGCGCGCCGACACAGGGCATTTCGCAAGGCGGCGAAAGCTTTAAAGGCCTTCCAGACGATCGAATCCAACCGCCAACAAGCGTGACCTTGGTCGGATCAACCGAAATTTGTATTTGTTCTACACGGTCGGATGGTTGACTCAACTTGTCACTTCTCTCCGGACTTCGTAGCGTAAACACGTAGGTATCTAAATATGATTCCGTGTGTTTTGAAGCAACAAAAGATCGGCTTAGCGTTAACTTTTTTATGTTTGAGTGAAGTAGAAAAATAAAGCAATTTGTTTAGAAAGAGAGCATGTAATTTTTATAATAACAATCTGACATTTCATCTCAAAATTTTAAAATTTAGAAAAGAGTTGCAACAGAGGGTTAGAGTTTATATAATAAATACCTCATTACTTTAGTTTAATTTTTATGTAAATCAATTGTTTTAGCTATTGTTACTAAACACTTTTCTGTATTATCAAACTGTGGAAACTTCGCTAGTTAATGTGTTATTAATGTGATTAAATTTACGTGCTATTTGTAACTGTTTGTTTCCCAAATAAACATAAATAAATAAAATAAAGAAAAAGAAGAAAGTGGCTGAAAGAGCGAATAATTTTTATTTTTATCTTTATATGTTTCGGAACAAGAGTCTCAAAGACATGGTAAATCAATATACAGACATATAAATTCAGTCAGAATCTCTCGTTCGCGGATTTCGTATTGCGAATCCATTGCAACCATAATGACGTGTGCTCGCGACGACCGACAAGCGCACACTGCAGGGCTCGCGTTGGCCAACAGCGTTCCAGACGGTTGGTTCCAACCACGATCGCAGCCTGTCGGGACGGACGCGCTTCCAACCAAGGCCGTTGGCATCAATCAAAAAATTGATTGTACAACCGAGTTCTACACGATCCATTTTTACATCAACTCAACCAAGGTCACGCTTGTTGGCGGTTGGATCCGATCGTCTGGAAGGCCTTTTATTGTTTTTCCGACAAAGGCGGCACGAGCCACTCACAGGTGTTTTACCCCAGTGCCGCGCGCGCCGACACAGGGCGTCGCAGGCGGCGAACGCTTTATTGTTTTGCCGAAAAGTCATGATGTAAAGTTTCATTTTGAGTAAAAACAAATTAATTAGTATTGATTTATGCGTCGCCAGTGACGCATCTTCGATATTGCAAGGCATATCATCGCGAGTGCGAGTGCTCAAAAATTTTATTGTGGAGAGGAGTTTTAAAGTACTTATCTGTAGTGTAAAGTGCTAAGTGTAAAAGTTATTTTTTGAACATGTCCTTTAGTAACGAGGAATACTGGGATATGGTGCGTACATACGCTTTAGCCAACGATAGTGTACCTACGAGGTGCAATAAACTTGTACCGGGAATTATTCCCTAATCGACGCGTGCCAAGCAATACCGTGATGTTAGGTGTAAATAACCGATTACGGCAATACGGCCAGTTTACTGTGCCTACCCATGCTCAGGGTCGTGGACAACAACAACTATCTGTTGATCTGCAGGATTCGGTTATTGAGTATTTTGAGCAAGACCCAAGGCGTAGTACTCGAAATGCAGCGAGAAGTGTTTGTTAGTAACTAACTAATTAAACGAAACTAATTAAATGAAAGATTGCGCGCCGGGGCCTCCCCGCGCTACAACAAAAGTGAATTGTGTATTTAGGTGTCTCGTTAAAGTGCAAAGTGGTTGATATGTGATTGATAAGTTTTAAGATGTAAGAGTGCATGTCGCAATGGACCTTCAACGAAGGTAAGCGGTGTAAATACGTAAAGTATTCCATATACCTTCCCTATAACAATGATACTTTATTAACTCCTCTAATATTACAAATGTAAAAGCTTGTCATGTTGGATGGATGTACCTAATATGTATGTTTGTTACTGTTTCACGGTGAAATGTTGTCATTTAGTTAAAATTTCGCACGAAGTTAGAGCTAAGTCTGAAATAACTTATGAGACTTATGTCTGAAATACTCGTAATTCTGATTAACGCAGGTAAAGTCGTGGGGAATAGTAGTCAGTAGGCTATTATTATTGAAAAAAAGGTCGACCTTGACCTAGAACATGGATAGTGCTACAATGAGTAGGAAAAACTCAAAGTGTTTGTTTTGCTTATTTCCGTCGTTTTTCCGTTCATCAAGTACTTAGGTAGGTTACTTATGTGATTTGTTAATGAGTAAAAAGAGAAAATATTTTTTTGTCGTTTATAAACCTACCTACTTGGGTGTTAAGTAGGTAATACCTATCGTGCGTAATCCATGACATTTTTGCTATCTCATTTAATAGAGCAGGTAGGTACCTAGGAATGATAAAGAATATTTTGATTTTGAACAAGTAGATAATTTATTTTGATGATAATGATGGTACCTAGGTAGGTAAGTACGTACCATGATAGTTTTTATAATACTAGAACTACCTAATGTAACTCGGTTCGTTTAGCAATATTATTTAGAGAATTGGCTTAGTTTGTTCCACCCTTGTCTGAAGGTCTCTCAGTCTAACTCTGTTGGAAGAGCGCTCGTCCGTAAACGAGAATTCGCGGGTTCAAGTCACGCCTGGGGCAGAATCAAAATGTTTTATTTTAATATTTAATAAGTTTTGATTGTTTATTACACATGGCTTTTGAATAAGATGTCAAAAAGGTGCACATTAGAACTCTTAGGACGGAAGAGATTTTTTCAGTAAATGAGAATAACATTTTATTAAGTAACTAATATTTTTGTTTATAATGATATTTATTTTTTTTATTTCAATTATTTCACCTGCTGTCTTACTGATATTAAAAACTTGAAAGTTTGTTAGGCTATTCTTGAACAACTGTGATCAGAAGATTGCCATAAAGGCTTAGGTACTTGTATTGTATTGTATCTTCCTTGGGTTGAGTTACTAAAAATACATTTTTTTATGTTTTTGTGTCAAAGATTGTTCTAAATTCTATCTAGTCCTTTATACGAGGTGAATTTTAAGGTTTAACTTTACGTTCACCATCAGAAAACCAACAAAAAAGTTCAATACGAAAAAGAAGGTCTGCCTGCAATCAAACTTGAAATAAAATATTAAATTATGTTTTTATTAATCTTAAAGGAGCCAATATCGATATTATTATGTATTAATATTATTTTGTAGGGAAATGGTTGATGAAGAGATTTTTGATAGAGATTTTTTATGAACTTAAAGTTTGGTTGGCTTGATAATGTGGTAATACCTATTATGTACTGGGAGACGGAGCGTGGGCAGGCCCCCCAAAAGGTGGACCGACGATCTGGTTAAGGTCACCGGTGGATGTTGGATGAGGGCAGCGCAAGACCGTGTGAAGTGGAAGACCTTGGGGGAGGCTTATGTCCAGCAGTGGACCTCGGCTAGTTGATAATGATGATGATGATGTTTGACTCCTTGTCTAAACTGTAGTTCAGTTGGAGGAGCACTCGTCGAGAAAGATAAAATGAATGTTTAAATTAATATCGTGTTACTGGATATTTTATTTCATTTGAATTGAAAAGTTTGTGTTGCATTGCATAGGTACCTATTGCCGAAGTATTCGCGTACACAAAAAACTTCATAGTTACTTAATAGAGTTGTTATTTTTTTGGTAAAGATAGGTAAGTAGGTAGCTACTTATCATCTTGGGCGTTAAGACTTGAAGTGGGATTGCATGACTACTTTTTTCAAACTCAATAAACTTGAAAGGTTTTTTACATGTTATTAACTTAGTAGAATATTCAAGTGAATTCGACTTTTTCTCATTTCGAACTGGCTGGATGCTAGATATGTAAGTAGTTTATCCTGGTATTCCTAGGGGATCGAAATAAACGCGGGTAAAATACTCGACTCCGGCCCATACATTGGGTAATGTTCTACGTTAGGTTTAGTATAAAAGTGTCTGGGTAACTTAAATGGAAGAGCGTCTGTTTGGCAAATGCGAGGTAATGGGTTCATGGCCAATAAACATTTTAATTAAGGTACCTGGGTCGAATATGGCCACCTTAAGGTTTGTTACCTTTTTTTTATAATAAATAAGCTAAAACTCACAAGTTTTAGCATTTGTCCATGAAGAGAAGCTATTAATCTTTATAAAAAAGGCAATAAAATACAAAAATATTCAACAATAAATAGTACTCACAACAGTTTATAAAAATATAGAAATTGGCCTTATTTCCGAGGAGGTAGGTTAATATGCCCATATATGTGGCCATATTTGCGGTATGAATTTACTTGTTAATAAAATACAAATTAATAAACTGAAATAAAAAGTATAATATCTTTAATAGAGTATTTATTTAAAATATATTCTTTGGATCACAAAATGTCTTAACGCATCTACGAAGTACTCGCTGCGTCAATGGGTATCCCACATTGCACAGGCGAATGACACGGGATGCCAAAATTTTCTCTTGTTCAGAGTTAAGAAGTGGTTTCCGGCCCAAAGTAGATTTAGTCTCTTTTTTCTCTTGTAAATAACGCCTTAGAGTGCGTCTTGGCACATTATAATGCTTTGCAGCTGTACCTATATAGGGGAAGGTGGTACAAAATGATCCCCCTAAGGAAAAACCGGCGTAAAACGAATAAATATCGCCTTTTCTCAAACAAACAATATTAAATGGGTAACTGTTTAAATGAACTATAAAGTAACGTAGCCTTAAATCGGATAAACCATCAGGATTCATTTTATTAATGTTTTTCTGAAGGTGTACTAAAGGATCATTTTGTACACCCCAGTGTACAAAATGATCCCCAGCATGCGGGTAAAATGATCCGGGGATCATTTTACCCCAATACTCAAAGTTTAAACAAGAAATAAAATATTTCATAATTTATTTTGGTAATTTTATTAAGTCAGTCTAGGTAACAAGTTTAAACTACCCAGTCTTAATATTAATCATAAGAAAAAAAATAGTTTTAAAATATATGATGTATTAGAAGAGAAACATAATAATAACAAAATCTTTTTAACTAGGTAGCAATAACAAAAACTTTTTCTTATAACTATTATCACTGGCCTTATTGCCTTTATTTTGTTTCCAAATATAATCATAAACAAACAACGCTCTTATTATCTGCATTTTTAGTCTTACAGTTTAATAGATCACAATCAAGCAATGCCCTCTTAACAATGTAGAAAGTATATATTTTTTACAGTTGTAAATGTTTCCGAACAGGAGCTAAACGATCATCGGCGCAAAAATCACATGTGAACTCATCAGCATCCTCAGGATCAACACCAGCGCAAGCATCGTGGCCCCATCTTAAGCAAACACAACATTTGATCCATCCTTCGCCTCTAGTATTAGTTGAAAATTTTTCATTACAAAATAAACATTCTGCATCGTCTTCGTCGTCTGAAGATGATTCATTAAATATATATTTGGTTCTTTTAGTTCTTTTAGTTCCTTTGCCTTTTTCGACCAGCTTTCCCTTTTCCTTTATTTTTCTTTTAGAAACTACTTTCTCTTTTAGTGTTTTAGAATTCACCTTAGAAATTTTTTGGTTGTCTTTATGTTTTTTCTTGGCTTCTTTCTCATTTTTTTTATTAATTTCTTCTTCTAACAAAGTTTTGTAGGGTGTATTTGTAAGAACTGCTGTTGAGACCCGAGTTTTGTTGGTCTTTCTACGTTGTTCTGACATTTTTGGTAAGGGTCGAATGTGGCTTGGAGGAATGGTAAAAGATGTGGATGAGATTGGTGATGTAAACAGAGAATCCCTATCCAGAGCCAGTTGAGAAGTTGCTGTATGAGATGGTGCTATTTTTTTTTCAAAAACTGTTGGTGATGGTCTTGGTGACTTAGGAGATCGAGTTGTTTCCGTAGATGTGGATGTGATAGAAGGCGAAACATTGCCAGAGACAAAAGGTATCTTCGCTGGTGTACACTGCAATGGAATGGCTCGTATAAAAGGAGCTTCTGCTTCACTTGTTAAGTTAATATTTATCATACCTTCATCAGAAATCTGAATCGTTTCAGGCGCTACACTTAAATAAGGAGCTGGTACCAAGGATGCGGTGTTCTCTCTTTGTTCGTAGGCTACACATGTTGATAGGAGAGATGGTGACACAGTGCTTTGTATGTATGTTGGTTCCTCAATTGGTACACATGTCGATGCATCGGTATTAAGGACTAGAATCGGAGTTGTATGTGCTAAGTCACTGGTGACTTGGATACCATCAGTCGCTACAGTTGTTGATGCACTGGGTTCTATCATTTCATTTCTTATTTCTCGCTCGGTCGTGTTGGCAGCTACAAAGTCTATATCAGTAAAAATATCAGGATTAATCGGCCATATTCCGCATTTTCCAAATCCTTTGATAATATTTATAGGTATTGCAGCTTTAAAATACGCTTCTCCAAAAATTATTCCAATTTGAAAAACTGTTACTGTACGACCCGGATTATTATTCATCCACCTTTCTAATGCCTGATTATGATAGATGCTTAACGGAAACATTACTGCAACATCCAGCGGCTGAAGTTTGTGCGTGCAGTGTGGAGGCAAGCACAGAATTGTAACGTTATTTTCTCTCGCTTTAATTATTACATTCAAATTTCTCGTATGAGAAAGATGGCCATCCAGTATCAAAAGAATAGGGTCTTCTGTAGATGGTTTACTATGGGATAAAAAATGGTCAAACCATTGTGAAAATACTTCAATATTCATCCACCCGGATGGATTGCAAGCATACACAGAGCCTGGTGGAGTTCCATCCATTAATTCTATTTTCATACGCAAACGGCGAAAAATTAACATTGGTGGTATGAAATTCCCTCCTGCTGATCCACAAATAACTGCTGTAGTTGACTCACCTCTCTCAGCTGACGTTATTCTCGCTACTTGCTTTCTACCTTTTTTGGCAAAAATTTTTGTGTTTTTGGTTGGAACGGTATTTAAGCTGGTCTCGTCCACATTGAATATGCGATGAGGAGGAAATGAGTGTTTCTCATGCACTTTTTGTAAGATATCATAAAATTTACTAACTACGGGCTTGTTAAAAGCTCGAGCCCTTGCCGCTGAAGTTGACTCCGGGGAACGCAAAGTGATATCAGGATGTCTCTGCCGAAACCCCCTTAACCAATCTTTACCAGCTTTGCGAGACGTAGTGGAAAACGGATGCGTTATGTTATTTCGCTCTGCTATTTCAAAAGCAAATTTGAGAACGTCATCAACTGTGAAGCCATACATAGTCTCTTCGTTATCTTTAATATGTTGCACTAGTTCCAGCTCCTGTTCTTCCGTGAATACTTTTTTTAAGCTTCCCAACACTTTGGTGGCGCCCACAGCGTAGACATTTTTTCCTTTAACTCTTCTTTTAAGGGCCATGAGTGGAATTGCGAACTGTTTGGAGGCGGTTTTATATGGCATGCCCTCTTTTACGGCAGCTAATGCGTTAATCATGGCGTTTTCATTCCAGTTCTGGCGTATCGTTTTACGAACATAATTTCGCGGCATGATTTCTAAAAATAAAGAGATAAATTATTATGTACTGCATACATTTAGTCTGGCAATTAATTCTATAAAGTGAAATGACAGATCTAAATATTAAAAAGAAAAAATATGTAGGTACCTAGGTACCAGTTAAATATACCTATTAAATAAATGAAATGCCTTTTAACATTTAATATTTTTTCGAGAAAGTATTTCAAAACAATTGCACCATCTATTAAAGTTCGTATAAAAACCGTAGGTCATGATTGTTTTATTTTATGATTTTAAAAACAACATTATTCATTCAAAAATATTCAGTCATTGACAAATACCACATCACTATTTGATATTTTTAATATAAATATAAAAATGCAAAAAATAAATAAATTCAAAAAAATACTACGTTTCTATGTTTTTCCCCAAAGTGGGCACACTGGCAGTGTAATTTTACTAAAAACAATTATTTGCCGTATATGTACGTTCTTTATAAAATAATAATAAGTATAAAATATATTTTCAAATTTATCCGAATATATTTGAATGTAAGTAGGCAGGAGGTAAAATGATCCTAGGATCATTTTACCCACCCTATTAAGGGATCGTTTTGCCTCAAATGGCTTAATGACAAAAAAATCAAAACATAACCTAAATTGTTTCGAATACTATAATGAAAGTAGGTAAATTCCATTGCTGAATGGCATCAAAAACTGAGACAAATACCCCGAACACATAACATATACGTGGACTAAAGCTACATAATGTTAAATAATGACTTACCTTAGATTGAGTACCTTAATTTTGAATTTTTGTGGATAAAATTTTTCCCACTACAGAAGACGCCATGAAACTGACACACATCGCCTGTATCTGTCAAAGGAGCACGTTAATCAATTAAAATATCCAAGATGGCGCTATTTAGTCGGTAAAGTAGCCAGGGATCGTTTTACCTCGAGGGATCGTTTTGTACCACCTTCCCCTACTTTCATCTTACCGCTTTTGACTGCAGTTAAAGCTAATTTCATTGATTCTTCAGACCAATTACCTCGAAGACCTTTCGATTTATAGCGTGCCATGGTCTAAAATAAAAAAAAGTATCAGTAATAATAAAGAACCGTAAATTTGGCCAATCAGTGGCCATATTTGCAGTCATGCTTTTTTTTTACTTTCATATTCACGAATAAAAAACAGACTATTACTTTGATAATTAAACAAAGAAATATCAAATTACAATCGCCACACAACATCATAATGTGAATAGCATAGATTCTTATTTGGAAAACAACATAATACAGGATAAAACTTACCTAATGTTTTTATAACCTCAACAGCCGTTTCACTATGATGGACGCTGTGCGAATATAGGGCGCGCGGGAGGGGTGATAGGCACGCCGTTCGGATACACGCGACACTAGCGACAATTTATGGATGCGTTCAGGTTATTAAAAATATTCGTGTTTGGAATAATGGTATGTGGCCATATTTTCCGGCTGGCCATATTTGACCCAGGTACCATATCTAAGTATGCTAAAAATTTAGAGTTTTTTTTACGTATTTTCACCGAATTCCCGTCGCATAGTAGGTACGTCTACTTCTTAGTTATGTTTTAATATTTGGTTAAGATTGAACATTGAGATACTTAGGTATGCATACCATTTTTATCTTCAAGATGGTATGTAGGTAGGTGTATCGTGCGTGCGCGTGGCAGAGTAATTTGATAAAAAGTTGTCTTGAATTTGATGTCTACACTAATTCGGTATTACGTAACTACACTATGAGTATCATTTTCGATCAATCGAATGAAATTTTCTGATAAAACTAATCTATCTACCTAATAACGAAATTAAGTTTGTAGCGACTGATCCGCAGCTGTTGTCCGTGGTTTTCTAATCATGGTTTTCAATAGGAACGAGTTGAATAGTACCTAAGTCGTTGATGAAATGAACGTAAAGTACTGCTTTGACACACGAGGTGATTCTGAAGCATCCGTGAAACCCTGACTTATGCGATGGGTGATAGTAATAATTTGTTATCGTTCATTGAGTATCGGGAGGGCCGCGGGGCGAGCGCGGCCGGGCGGAGTGCGGGACGGGCGGGAGGGGCTGCTACTAGCCGCCATACTTATGCGGCCGTGGAGGGCACCCGTAGCTGGACTGTTCATTAGCCGGGTCCACACCGGACGATCCACCGCACTCCAATCGCGCGCGGTAAGACCGCGATCCAAAGGCGCGGGCGGTTTGAGGCTATTGAGGAGCGCGCGTAGTTTTAATACAATTTGCAATACATTGCCGGTTTTTTTTTTGAAAAAATAAAATTGCGAATTTCATTAAAATTCTTCGATAATACGTTTATTTACACATGTCCGAGCATGAAAAATTATAGAATATTAAAAAAAAAAAATTAAATATTTCTGGTTATTTTTACGAGTTATAATTTTTTTTATATTTTTTTTTGGGTTAAGGGATGCCCATATAATATGATGTCGAAGTATGTAGCTCGTCTAAAAAATCACCCTGTATATTTATATTTTTTTTAAATGATAGTGGCAAAATATAGACAAATATAATTTTTTAAATATCTGTTTCACTGTTTAGGCATAGAATTAGAAAATTAAGTAGTTCTTGAGCATCAATTGAGTGGTATAATTCTATATGTAATAGGTATTAATTTCATTATTATTATTGTATATTTTATTTCTATGTCTTTTGTTTTGTTTTAAATGTCAAAGAAAAGATTATGGTTTAGTGTAATTCGGTAAATGTATCTGTCATAGCATAGTTTGCTCGCCCTCCAGCACTCTGTGATAGCAACAGCGTCTCAGTCTAGACTGTGACATAATGCTGAGCTGTGGCGTTTTCGAAAAATTTGTATTTAAGGTTTAAAAATTTTTTGTATATTCCGTAGTAATATTTTTGTATCCTTGTTTTGTTTGCCGAATAAATGTTTTTCATTTCATTTCATTTCATGAATTACTTCTTTTAACTTGACTTCTAAAATAAAAAAAAATCATAAAAAAATCTAAATTTTTGACAGCTGGCTTCACAAGAAATGTATTAGTTCTATTTTTGAAATCCATTCCGGCCCTTGGTTCGGAATGAATTTGTATGAAACATTCCGACCCGCGGGTCGGAAGCAAAAAGCATACAATCACTACGTTCTGTCGGAAGAAGCATTTTCAGCCCGATACTTGGATCAAACATAGACTACTTTCCGAGTATGAGAAATGAAAAAGTATTTTCTACTTGACGCTAGATAGCACAACATTTTTTCGAGGCATAAAAATCACCTAGGCAACAATTAACAATCTGGAATTTTGGACATAAATAATTGGAAAACAAACAATTTGTAAAAAATAATTATGAATGAAATCATCTTCGTGGTAAGTTAATTTTATTTGGATTGTCAATGTAATTCATTTATCAAAGTATAGAAAACTAAATTTTACATCGAGAAACAATGGAGGATTTAATTTTTTTTAAATATCTACGCGTACACATACTTCACAGAAGTCAGTGACGAACTGACGCCAGTGCCTCTAGCGCGGAATAGCTTGAACTAAAGGCTGTGACGTCGTCAGGACAACCCAAGTTGTAGCTGTGCATCTTTGCTTACAGCAACTCTACTATATATCTGCTTTGTGCTCTTAAACCTTCTAAAATATTTTGATCTTCCTAAAAAACACCCTATATATACAAATGATTATTTTTGTGTAAAAGATACAACAACAAGGTCTAATATAATATTATGGTAATAAATAAAAAGCCTTTAGTTGTTTTTAAAGAGAAGTGATGATACATTATTGGGTATTGATATAATTAAGTTAGATTTTAATAACTTGTAAAGGTATTGTGTTTGATGAGGCAGTACGCTAATAAGGGTAGGTAAGAACTGAAATTTTACTGGTACTATTTAAAAAAATTATACAGAGGCTTTAAATTAACATCACGATATCACGTACGAACCTAGTTAGCCCATAATTTTCAATTATAAAATCAGCAACAACTTATAGCCAAACTGCAAATGAGCCGAGTCAGTAGGTAGGTACCCAAAACACTACAAATTGTCGTAAAATAACAATATGCAGCGTTGCGTTTTTATCTAGGATATTCACAATTATACAAAGGTAGATACACAGCAGATTAACGTTCTGTAGACCTTTAGCGTCGCTCCATAGCAACAGCGAAGCCTCGACGACGACGACACGACCCATCCGGGAAGTCCGTTTCTAGGCAGTGAAATAGTTTAGTTACCTTATCAGCATTGTGTTATTATAAGATTTGATGTGCTTGACATTTTGCAATGAAATTACATGAAATGCTTACATGTATATATCCAATTGTTTTCAATATCTACGAAAAATAGCATAGCAGCTCTCAGTGATAAAATAAAAGATTGTACAATTATGTTAAAATTTTTATAATTTAAAAGATTCAATGTTATAACTTATACATCTGTACTTATGACATAGCAAATAAATATGGATTCAATTTATAAATGCAAATGAACAATAAAGTAAATAATTTACACCTATTATCAACAGATGTTTAAATAAACTTTTATGTTTATGCAGCAGCTCCTTTAGCATTTTCTTGTTGTTCAAATTTAGGATACTTGTTTTCAACAGCAGCCCATGTTTCTTTGCCATTTGATAGATTTTTCACAATGGCTGCAACATCAATCAAAGGAAGTCTCACTTGGCTCATACTGTCCCTTTCCCGGAGTGTTACTGTATGAGGCTGTTTAATTGTATCAAAATCAACAGTAATAGCATATGGTACACCTAGTTCATCGGTCCTTGCATACCTGCGGCCAATAGACCCAGAAGAATCATCTACTTTGTGAGATACATCTGCATCAATCATATTTGATGACAGTTCTCTAACAAATGGCTGAAATTCTGCATTACCACTCAGCGGCAACACTGCACATTTCATAGGAGCTACACTCGGTGGCAATGAAAAGTATGTTCTTTGCTCATCACCCTCCCTCATTTTAAAGTTGTGCTCCAAAATACAGTAAAGTATTCTGCCAATTCCAAAGGAAGGTTCAATAACACTAGGGATAATTTCTTCAACATGGACTGTTTTTTGTGATTTTTTAACACTCACCAAGTTAGGAGTTAGTTTAAATTCTCCATTTGGTGTAGCCAGCACATATACACCAGTATCATCCAATGTGGATTGTAACTGTTCCAGAGAAGTAGAATCCAGTGCTGCTAATGCTTCATTTATAACCTTAGCATCTTTTTTAAATTCTTTTCCTATGGTAGCCTTGTTAGGAACTGCTTCAATCACTTCTATTTGCTTAGGTGCAGGTAATTTCTTCTCAGCAGCTAGCCGAATTCCTGTAGCTTTTGAATGCTGTGTAAGGTCATAGGCAGACCTGTCTGCACAACCCACACACTCAATCCATCCATAGCTAGAGAGACACTCTGCATCCCAACAGTCACATGCATAGTGAGCCATTTCGTTGCCCATATGTTGTCTGAATCTTAACTTGTTAGAATCTATACCTACAGCCAACATGTACAGATGAATACGAGCCATAAAATAACCCAGAGTTTCATTATTAACAATTCCTTTTGCAACTGCCTCACCAATGGTCATTATTTCTGCTGCTTTCCCCTGCTCTTGATTATCAGCTGAATACAGCAACATTTTAGTGTCCTTGACACTTTCAAACTTGGGATGTGCCTTAATGTCACAAAAATGTTCAATCTCACACATTGTGAATTCTCTTACCCTGAGTAATCCAGATCTAGGTGAAATCTCATTTCGGAATGAATTGCCAATTTGAGCAGCTGCAAATGGTAATCGACCTTGATTGAATTCTAGCAGACGCTTGAAGTTAACGAAAATTCCTTGAGCTGTTTCTGGCCTTAAGAAACCTTTAACAAGCCCTGTTGGACCAATTTGTGTGTTAAACATCAGATTGAACTCAATTGGAGGTGTAAGTTCATTACCACTTATAGGTGACTTCATATCAAACCTTTTCATCAAGGCATTCATTTCATCTGCAGTCATACCATCGAGCTTAACAAGAATATCTTCAATTTCAGCTTTTAATTCAGCTTTAGTATTCTTTTCACTTTTGATTTTTTCAAGGTGTGCTTTAATAAGGTGATCTAGTCGGAAACATTCACCACTTTTTATATCTTTAGTCATGAGGTCTGCAAACCTTTCAACATGGCCAGAAGCCTTAAGCACAGGTTCTGGGGTAAGAATTGAACAGTCAACTTCTAACATTTGCTCTTGAAGAATAAAGTACTTTCGCCACAGTTGGATCATGTTACTCTTTAATGCACAGCCCATAGGTCCAAAATCAAATTGGCCAGTGATGCCCCCATAAATGGCGAAAGATTGATCATAGAAAAATCTTCTTTTGATGAGGTCTTCCATTTTTGCTCTATCAAACAACTCCTCAGAGGGTGTTAGATTCAATTCTTTATCTTCAAGAATTTTCTTTCTGCTTTTTAATTCAGCAACAGCTTTTTTAATGTCTAATTCTGGAGCTTTTTCTTCTTTTAATTTTCTTACCAAATCTCCTTGTTCTTTAACGCTTGCTCTTAGTGGAGCCAAAATCGCTTCAATTTTAGGATCAGCCATGATAATGTCACGTAATGGATTAGGAATTTTAATTTTCCGGTGTACTTTATTAGATCCCCACACTGGGTGACAAAAACGAATCTGCTGAGTAGAGACAACAACAGCTGGTAAGCACTTTTGACTAAAAACACTACAACTGTGTATAAGTTTACTAAGGTATCTCATTTAAATACTGCAATTTACTAAGTAAATTCAATATTTTATCAATTTACTAAGATTCCTGTAATTTTCATCATCACAATAATCACCCACACATGGATTTACCACGATGAACGAACGAAACGAAGTGATAGTTGACAACACAATGTAGTTGACAGATAAGACAGATGATGTGATGACAATCAGTGACAGCTGACGTTGATAGTGCGTTTTGTTTAATACTATCGTTAATTTTTTTGTTGATATAAATATACGTTTCATTTCATATCAATACAATAATTATAGAATATTTGCATTGTAAAAGAAAAGTAGAATCTGTAAGTAAGTACGGTGAAGTATTTCATAATCATTTACATTACGTTAAAGTAGACAGTATAACTTTTGATTCTCTAGGATCTTTGATAAAATATGACCTTCCGAAGAGCTGGAGAAGGTTATATTTAGTTACTATAATATTTGTAATTAAAGATATGCATTAATTAAGCTAGCTACACGGTGCGTTCTTCTCACAAAAGTTATACTTATAACTTGCGAAAATGCGATTTGAGTGCATACTGCGTTTAGTTTTTCAATCAGATGAATTTGATAGCTTTGCTCGCACAAAGAAAATAAAATCGTCGTAGGCAGACTAATTCAGTTTCGCGGCGGCCATTTTATTGCTTTGCTATTTTCTGTACGAAGGCAAGCTGATTTTACGCTTCGCCTATCATTTATGAGCACAGTTATATAAAATTACTAAAAACTCCGTACAAAAACGTATACGTATTTAGTGTTAAGGTTTAAATGTTTATTCAGTGAGTGAAAATAAAGAATGGACGATCCTAACAGGATGATGGCGCACGGAGGAGGTCTGATGGGCCCGCAGGGCTATGGCCTATCTGGAAGTGACGGGGCACCGCCGTCTTCAGAAGGCGAAGCTCGTAAACAAGATATAGGCGAGATCTTGCAGCAAATTATGAATATAACTGATCAGAGTTTAGACGAGGCTCAAGCCAGGAAACACACTCTAAACTGCCATAGAATGAAGCCCGCTTTGTTTTCTGTATTATGTGAGATAAAGGAAAAAACAGGTAAAATCTTATGGTCCATTATCAATCTAGTGTTTATTTATTTTTAATTGTAACACTTTAGTAACGGAAATGTTTTTATTAGTGCTCTCGCTTCGTAATACGCAAGAGGAGGAGCCTCCAGATCCTCAGTTGATGAGGTTAGATAACATGCTGATAGCAGAAGGTGTGGCAGGACCTGAGAAGGGTGGTGGTGCTGGTGCAGCTGCATCAGCTTCAGCAGCCGCTGGAGAATGGGGTAAGACTTATAATTGTACATTTATTCTACACAATAAAAAAAATGGCTCCAGGTACTATAATTTTGCTTTGTAAATTAAAGTGTTTTCATACTGCATTGGGGGCTACATACCTATTAACTCTTAATGTTTTGAACTGTGTGGTAGCCCATGAGGATACCTGTGATAATATATTTTTGTAATATTAAACTTGATTAAAAAAAACTTGATAAACATTAGTAAAACTTGATTATTATAAAGATTATTTACGAAAGTTTTAAGTTCTTTTAGAAACACTTTTTTATAAAAAAATTACCACTCAATCCAGATGCACATGTTGTGGTTTGGGGGTGCGCTTTAGTAGCGGGTCTCCAAATTTTGGGGGTGATGGGGGGTAAAATAGGTAGGGGGTGAAACCGCCTTTCCAGAAATACTAGTCCCAAGTTGGGGAGATGCTTAGTTTATTTTACAGCCTTCTTTCTTCGTATTTTTAAGCAAAATAATGAAATTAAGAGCAATTGTAGGCACAATCAAAAAATATATATGAGATTTTGTTTTGGTGATTTTTAGGTAAAATTATAACCTCAAAATTGAAACTTTAAACATTAATATCTCTGAAACTAGGCATCTCTTCAAGGGGGGAACACATGGTTTTTATAAATTAAATAAATATGACCAGTTTTTTAACCTAGTTAAAATATCATCTTAATATTTAATTCCCCCATTCTAAAACTACACAATGTTTATCTTCTCCAAATAAAATAAATATCAGTGTCTCTAAGTTAGTTCTACATATAAAGATAATCACTAATAATGTTTTTGTCAACCTTAGAAGGATAGTTATAAAGTTGGAGTACTTTTTGATCTCCGTTTGTAATGTTTAGTTAAACTATTAATTGACTAAGTTTAAATTGTGTTCTTAAAATTCATATTGTTATCAAAGAGTTTTGGTTTCAGTGTGATTTCTTTGATACCAAGTCAGTTAGCACTAGCCTAGCTGTGACATTAGTCATAAAAGATTTGAATGTGGCCACTGTCCTTATCATAGGTGCCTCATTCTTTGATGCAATATTAAAGTCATATCAGGGGACCGGCAGTTACATACATCTACAAACCAGATCATCACACATCATCATTATCTGGTCATTAAAGGTTTTTTAAATAAACATAACATCCTAGCAGAGGAGCAATTCGGATTTCGCGAAAGAAGCTCAACCACCTTAGCTTGTTTTTCTCTAATCAAGGATATATCTGAGAGCTTAGACAAAAAACTATTTCCAGTAGCACTGCTATTGGATATGAGCAAAGCTTTCGATTTTGTATCGCATACCATTCTATTAAAAACTTTAGATAAATGTGGCATAAGAGGTAAAGCAAACGAATGGATTCGAAGTTACTTAGAAAATAGATCGCAATGTGTAGAACTAAGCTACTTGAACGGAAAATATAGAGACACAGTATGTTCCCCTTATGGCGAAAACAAATACGGAGTACCCCAAGGTAGCATATTAGGTCCACTTTTATTTTTAATCTACATAAACGACATACCATACATAATAAAAAAACAAAAATCTATATTATTTGCAGACGATACTACACTTGTAATAAAATCTAAAAACAAAAACGAATTAAAAACTGAAATAATTAAATCAATGACAGACGTTGTATCATACTTAAATTATTTAAACCTCAAAATAAATATAAATAAAATTAATTGAATACAATTCTAAAAATGATCCAATTGACATAACTTTTGATAATCATAAATTAAATAACGTTGACGCGGCTGTCTTCCTAGGTATTACTATAGACAAAAATCTAAACTGGAAAGCGCACATAGACAGATTATGTAATAAAGTAGACCGATTTATATATGCACTTAGGAGAGTCAAAGAGATAGCAGGACAAAAAACTTCCCTGCTCTCATACCACGGATACGTATCGTCTATCTTGCGTTACGGTATTGTATTATGGGGAAACTCAGTTGATATTGAGCTCGTATTTAGAATACAAAAAAAATGCGTGCGGGCGTTAGCAAGTGCCGATTATACGGATAGTTGCAGACCGATTTTCAAAAACTTAAAAATTCTTCCATTGCCTTGCCTTTATATTTACGAGGTATGCTTGTTTGTTAAAAAGCATCCAAATTTGTTCCCCAAAAATCGGGACATGATTTCTGGACATAGAAGACATGCAGAAATGCTTTATACTCCAGCACAGAGACTATGCGTTTTTCAAAAAAATATTGTCTGTATGGCGGTAAAAATATTTAATAAAATCCCTCTAGATATTAAGAAATTACCAATTAATTTATTTAAAAAAAGAATTTTTAACTTACTTCTATACAAACTTTATTACAATGTTACAGATTTTTTAAATGACAAGTGCTTATAGACATTCAAACTACATAAATCAAATTGTTTCTATTGTAACCTTCTCTTTTGACATCAGGACGAATTTAATATGACAATTTAATAATATGAATTTAATATGACATTTAAAAATTATTGTATTTCACCAAATTTTGCACACCAACACCTGTTGGTAGGATCTTGTGAAACTTTCTGTTCTTTCTGTTTTGAAGAATAAGGTTCAGAATTGCTTGAAGTCACTCGTCAAATAAAACACACGTCACCATGGTTTATTGCCAACTGAATTTATAATAATACGAATGGGTTTCTTATAGATCAGATACTATTATGTTTGTGTGCGTACGGCGTTCGCATTAACAATAACTAACTTTTTTTAAAAATAACTTCATAGAAATAGAACATGCCGCCACCCTAAAAACAACGTTTTTACCTAAATTTACTTTAATAACAATCAATAAAACAAAATTCATCTCGTACTAACCTAATTGCAAGATCCCAAACTATTAATCATACATTTCATTCATCGTTAACAATTAGAATCCATAACTTCAAACAATATTATGCAAATAATATTCGTCTACTAAAGTATAAGAGAGCTTATACACTTGTAAATTATTAATTAATTATAAGTATTACTATTAATAAATTTGTGTACAATTACTTACAATATTTTCCATTCAAAAATAAAGAAGCGTTTACACTGCTGATTCTAATTACATTTCAATTTAATTAATTTTCAAACCTAGGATATTTTATTCAAAATTCATATTAATCATTAATCGGAAATGCACATAATTTTGACACTGACCGTTTTGTTATTTTGCCACCACTTTTGATGCTATACACTCGACATCTTGCGTCGGTGCCAGGATGTTTGTCTACTATACGGCCTAAAGCCCATTTTCCTGGTGGCAGGTTGTCTTCTTTTACCAACACCACTTCTCCGATATTGAACTCTGGTTTTGGAGTGCACCATTTGGGTCGTTGTAGTAGTCTGGTCAAGTATTCATTTTGCCATTTGTTCCAAAAATGCTGCATTAGCCTTTGTGAATGTTGCCATCTGGATAATCGATTCCAGTTTACATCCTTTAAATCGGGTTCAGGAACATTAATGGGTGCTTCTCCTATCAAAAAATGTCCCGGTGTGAGTACATCCCATGTATCTGTATCAGCGTCCTCAATTGGGCAAAGTGGGCGAGAGTTCAGACATGCTTCAATTTGGCATAGAGTGGTCGTCATTTCTTCAAATGTTAACTTAGTCGTTAGTATCCGCCTTAAGTGGTGTTTGATTGACTTCACTCCTGCCTCCCATAAGCCACCAAAGTTCGGACTATATGGAGGGTTAAAATGCCACTGGGTGCCATCTTCAGCTAGCAAATGAACGAGGTTTTCAGGCATTTCAAGTTTCGAGTCACTCCACATTTCCTGTAGTTCCTTGCTTGCACCCACAAAATTTGTGCCGCGATCGCTCCATACATGTCCACAGCGACCTCTCCTTGCTACAAAGCGTTTGAATGCGCTTAAAAAAGATTCTGTGCTCAAATCACCCACCAGTTCCAGATGTACAGCCTTTGTGGCCATACACACAAAGATACAGATGTAAGCCTTTTCACACTTACTGCCTCGACCCTTTGATCTTAAAATTTGGAGGGGACCTGCGAACTCAACTCCAGAATTGAAAAATGGCCGAGCAGGCTTAACTCTAGCTTCGGGTAAATCTCCCATGATTTGATTTCTAGTAGTAGCTCTCTGTCTTGCACATATTGTACACTTGTGGATGATAGATGAGACCAAAGATTTAAGGCGCGGAATCCAGAAACAGCTTCGAACATCATTAATGGTAAGTTGAACTCCGCCATGTAAGGTTCTTTTATGGACATTCTTGACAATTAATGATGCTAAGTGACTTTTGTTGCTCAAAATCATAGGGTGTTTCATATTTTCAGGAATGTGAGCATGACGTAGTCGACCTCCTACTCTTAGAAGATTTTTGGTGTCGATATAAGGATTCAGGTTTCTTATTGAACTATTCTTATCTAATATACCATCTCTTTGTAAGCATGATAATTCCCTGGTAAAGTCTCTCTTCTGTACAATTCTTACGCATGCTTCCAAAGCTGTATTTAACTCTTCTGTGCTTATAGCTTTAACATTTTCTTCATTATGTTTTTTAAAATTTAAAAATCTTTTACAGTACACCACAGTTTTTATTAAGTCTCTTAAGTCTTCAAACTCTTCCAATTGGGTAAGTAAACAATTTCCTTTTGTTTCATTTTCTATGATATTCATACTTATACTATTAACCTTTCTTTTTTCCAGATCTACTGAATCATCTACAACCTCATGCATCACTATTTCTTCGTGTTTCAACCATTCAGGGCCCTGCCACCAGAGACTACTTTCATTGAGTTCTGTCAAAAACATTCCTCGTGATGCAATGTCTGCAGGATTTTCTTTCGAGTTAACATGATACCACTTATGTCCAACGTTATCTAAAATAGTTATTACTCTGTTTCTCACAAAGGTTTGCCACCTTCCTGGGTCCCCTCTGAGCCAAGACAACACTATTGTGGAGTCAGACCACGCGAAAATTTGTGATGTAGGTGTTCGGGTTGCTTTGCTTATATGTTTCAGCAGTTTAGATAATAAGACTGCCCCACATAACTCTAACCTTGGCAGTGACACAGGTTTGATCGGGGCGACACGAGATCTGGCTGCTATTAGGCCTACTCTGTACTGTCCATCATTAGCTTTTACTCTCATATAGGCGACAGCACCGTATGCCTTTATAGAGGCATCACAGAATCCATGAATGGTGACATCAGGTAATGTATCATTTGTTGTATCTAACCATCTCTTTATCTTCACTTTGTTTAAATTTTCTAAGTTTTCTCTTATTTTAATCCATTCTTCTTTAATTTCAGATTCCAGTTCTTCGTCCCAGCTGACACCGATCAACCACAATCTTTGCAATAAAATCTTAGCAGGTAGCAGCACTGGAGACAACCAGCCCAGCGGATCGAAAAGGTGTTGTATTTCAGCTAGAATATTCCTCTTGGTAATCTTTTCGTTAGGGACAGGTAAGTTACAATTATATTGCAGGTTGTCATCTTCTAAATTCCAGGATATCCCCAATGTTCTGACTGTTCCACCAACGTTTAAAGAAATCTTCGCGTGTGAGCTTACTTCATCTGGATTTAATTTACTCAAAAACTCTGCCGAATTTGAAGACCATTTTTGTAAAGGGAAACCGCCCTTTTTCAGTATGCTTGATATGTTTTGGGCTACGTCTATTGCTTCTTCTGGTGTGTCTTGGCCAGACATTAAATCGTCCATCCAGAAATCCATTTTGATCGTTTCAGCTGCCACAGGGTGATTGTAGCCTTCATCGTCTGCCACTTGTTGCAACGTCCTCACTGCAAGGTAAGGTGCCGAGGCTGTTCCAAACGTAACTGTTAGCAATCGATAATCTTTAACTTCTTCTTTGGGATCCCGACGCCATAAAATTCTTTGGTAGTCGGCGTCTTCTTTGGTAACTCTCAATTGTCTATACATTTTCTGAATATCGGCCACAAACCCTATTCGCTTCAGGCGAAACCTCATGAGTAACGATCGCATATCTTCCTGTAGTTGTGGGCCAACTAACATTTCTTCATTTAGTGAGACCTTGTTAATTCCAAGTGACGACGCATTAAATACAACTCGGACCTTAGTTGTGTCACTAGTTTCCTTCACTACTGCATGATGTGGCAGATAAACTGATGGTTTATCGATTTCATTCTTAGGTACCTCCTCCATGTGATTCAATGTGATATATTCTTCCATGACCTTGATATACTCTTGTTTCAAATCTGGGTTTCTTTCTAATCGTCTTTCTAATTGCTGTAATCTATTTCTTGCGATATCTCTTGTTTTTCCTTCTATGCTTCTAAGTGTTTCAGATTTGAAAGGTAATTTAACTATGTATCTGCCATCTTCATTTCTCGTAAAAGTGCTTAAATATAGTTGTTGGCATCTTTCTTCATCTTTGGTTAACTTGTTCGATTCAAAGCTTTCAATTTCCCATAACTTATAAAGTATATCGTCTTCTACTTGGTGATGCATCACCATGACTTCATCTTCTTGAGTGTTGCTCTGTGCTTCACCAAAGAGTATCCACCCAAAGCTTGTCTCCTGTGCACACGGCGAGTTTGGAGGACCTCTAATGATGTTGTTCTTTAAAATTTGAGCATACACTTCTACACCTAACAGCAAATCTACTCGCCCTGGCTGACTGAAATTTGGATCTGCTAGGGTGAGGTTCCTTAAATGTGTATAGGTTTGGTACATTAGTGACTTGGATGGTAGCTGGGACGTCAAACGTGTAGGCATGATATATGCTTTCACGGGAAGTAGGAAGTCTTCTTCGTAGTTTGACAGAAGGTGCAATTCTACTACTTGTTTCACTTCTGCTTGTGTTGTTCCTACTCCTGTAATAGTCCCTCTAGCTCTAGTTCTTTTTACTCTTAGAAGTTGTGCGGCTCTTTCAGTAACAAAGTTAGCTTGCGACCCTTGGTCTATTAATGCGCGTAATAGGATGGTTTGTCCATCATTATCCTTTACCGGTAACAAGGCAGTCGCTAGCAATGCTGTAGTTCTTTTTGTCACTACATGAGACGATATAGCTATGTTTGTTTGAATCTGTTTGCTCTCAGTATCTTCATGTGTTGGAATCGCCTGGTGCAGCATGGTGTGGTGTCGTCGTTTACAAATTCTACAGGATACTCTTAGACGACATCTCATCGCAGGGTGACCAGGCACCAGACAATTAAAACATAATCTCTTCTCTTTTACTAATTCGCTTCTCTGATTTGGATCTAGTTTTATAAATTCTTTGCAATGACAAACGGAGTGATTTTCATTACAGATAATGCAGATTTTTGCTGGTGCTGCTGCGGCAATATGGAATGTTTCTCTAACTTGTCTTATTTCTCTCGTATTACTAGTTGTTGGGTTCATCAACTCCAAGGTACGAAATTTAGATTCTAGGAAATGCTTCAGTTCCAGCCAGGTAGGTAATTTGTCAGAATCTGGAGTGTAAACATGGTCCTCCCAAATTTTATGTGTTTCGATGTCTAACTTTTGTATAACTAGGTATATGATGATGGGGTCCCATGATACTGTTGAAACTTGTAAATTTTCCAAGCTATTTAAACATTCAGTTGTTGTATCGACCACGGTCTTGATTTGATTAGCTGTAGGAGTGGTCATCTTCTTAATTCCGAACAATCTTTTCATTATAGAGTTGATAATTAATCTTTTATTTCCATATCGTTGCTTTAGAATACTCCACGCTTGATCGTAGTTGTTTTCCGTGATATGTATATGTTTCAGTAGAGCTTCCGCTTCACCAGCCAAACTAGACTTCAGGTAATGAAGTTTCTGAACCTTGCTTAGTGTACTGTTGAGATGAACCAGCGACGTAAATAAATCGTTAAAGCTCGTCCATTCTTCGTATCGCCCTGAAAATGTTGGAAGTTGAATACTGGGCAATTTGACCTGTGGGATAATTTCCGACCCAACTTGGTCTGTATCCTTTGTTCTAGTGAAGGTCATCATCATGTCCTTTAAGTCGCCAACCAGGCATAAATACAAATCTTCAATTATGTAATAGTCTTCATTTATAAAATATGAAAGCGTCATTCGTTCCTCTTTTGGAGAACACCTCAATAATTCGTCATGGCAAGACTTAAAGGATTGCCAGTCTTCCTCTATGCTCTTGAGGCGAGCTTCTATGTACCCCTTTGTTAATCGTATCTTTGGGCATTTTTTTAAATTCACTTGTGTTTTTCTAAGTAAATTGGCCTTTTCTTCTAATAAATTTAGCACTCCTTGTGTTGTTGCAGTCATTATAAAGCACTAATTTAGTCCACAAATAATAATTTTAAGTTAATCCAAATAATTAATAACAGTTCTAAATTAATTAATAAGTTCACTCTAAATATTCAAAAAAAGTTCACTTCACTAATTGATGAAAATTCACTAAACATTTAATAATAGTTCACTTCAATAGTTAAAATGTCTTTTTGTAATTAGTTCAATAAATTAATTAAATTCACTAATCTGCAGTCTCCTTTACAATTCACAAGGTAGTGTGCGTGCGGCCGTCCGAAGCGTCTTTTGTTTAAGCGAGTCACCGGTCTTCGCAGGTAAAAATGCGAACCAATGTTCTTTCTGTTTTGAAGAATAAGGTTCAGAATTGCTTGAAGTCACTCGTCAAATAAAACACACGTCACCCTTTGATGGTTTATTGCCAACTGAATTTATAATAATACGAATGGGTTTCTTATAGATCAGATACTATTATGTTTGTGTGCGTACGGCGTTCGCATTAACAATAACTAACTTTTTTTAAAAATAACTTCATAGAAATAGAACACTTTCTTTACTTTTAAGACCTAAAATGTACCAATTTCCTGGCAAATAAAGACATTTCATTTCATTTCACATCACCTCATGAAATGTCAATCGCTTCAAATCTTCAAAGGTTCTGATGTTAATGAGCATATGATGAGATGAGGTTGATTTAAATGCAAGAACTTCAAATCCTCAGACAACGTCACAGCATAGAACAGCTCAACTTAAATTTTCCCTTGCAAACACTGGCTGTTCCTATGCTGTAGTAGGTACTTGTAGTATTTGATATAATAGTTTTTGGTCTAGCTATGAATTCGAAATTATTATTTGAGAGCTCGCAGTTCTCTAAGCCCAACTCGTTGTTAGATTCGCTATAAATATCCTGTCCGCCCAGTTTCCCGCTCAGCCCGACGTGTTTGTTGATACGCCCAATTTGTTCTTCCAGAACTTTGCGACTAGTGTTAAATTATAACAAAATAAATCAATTTTAAAAGTTTATTTATTTGAACTAACTGATCAATGAATAAAGTTCGTAACTATTTTATTTCAACAATTTGTTTATGCCAAAATTTGCGTTAAAATAGGGGTAGAATATGGTATTGGTGTTTTTTTTCTTTCACACTTTTATAAATGACAAAAAACCTCATTTTTTCAGTACTTTAACTAAAATTGTTTTATCATGTGCTTATGAATAAGTGGGCAAGATCATACCAAAGCTATTTATATCGTATTTTAGTTCAATATTTACTTTTTTCATATTATACAGATACTCATCAATTTAAGTATAGACCATGGTTAGACAGAACAGAATATTACGGGGATCTCAAGGTAAATGCTTTTTCTTGCAGACAATGCAATCGAGCACTCGGACTACCGCGCGAAGCTCGCGCAGATCCGGCAGATCTACCACCAGGAGCTGGACAAGTACGAGAACGCCTGCAACGAGTTCACCACGCACGTCATGAACTTGCTGCGAGAACAGAGCCGGACTAGGCCTATTACGCCCAAGGTAACTTATCAAAAAAGTTTTGAACACTCTGTATAGCTCAACAATTTCACACGGTGTTCAAAAAAGCACTTCGGAGAAAAATATTCCAGATAGTCTTCCCCATTAGACTACAAAAACCGTTTTTTATTTGGACTGTTATTCCATAAATGATGCTTATGTAATTCCGGTAACAATATGCTGGATTCCTTTTAGATAGGCAGACTTACCCCGGGTTTCTGAAAGGCTTGTTAAATTAATAAATGATCACCGCACGTTATCCGGATAGGTGAAAGGTCGCGTGCTTGCCCTTTCCTTTAAATGTTTAGATTGTTTCATGGAAATAACTCTAAACGTTTTTTTGTAGTGGAATGGGAAGACTAGCCTTATCTGGGATATTTTTCTCTAAAGTACTTTTTTGAACACCTTGTATAAAAAACTACTTTATGATAATGGTAAATGGTCAAAATACTAACTGGATTCGATGTTTGGCAGGAAATCGAGCGCATGGTGCAGATCATCCATAAGAAGTTCAGCTCCATTCAGATGCAGCTGAAACAGTCCACCTGTGAAGCAGTCATGATTCTGCGATCTCGGTGAGCTATTAGACCTTACTAAATTTATAAAAAATATATGTATGTGTTATGAGAAAGTTTCAAGAACCTTTTATCCCCATTTTTATATTTACGATTTATATTCTATTATGACGAGTGGGTTTAACAGAGGTTTATAAAGTGGTTTGTATTTATTACTCCTACATAATGAAAAGGAGCAATCATATTTGGTATTTCGAATAAAATATGTTTCGCAATTTTATCAAGCTTTTTAAGAGGATCATTGTTTGAGTACTACAGTTTTCTCCCTGAATATCTCGTACATAGTGTATTACTTACAAATTTAAGAAACTATTAATAGTCAACGAATGCAGAGTATTAAAAAAACCGACTTCACGTCAAAAGTTTGGCTGAGTTGAGAATGTCATCAACGTCTATCCTATGAAACAACAATTTTCAAAATTAATTCATAACTGACTGAAATATGGTGTAAAGACACAAAAAAAAACATACTGACGAATTGAGAACCATCTCCTTTTTTGAAAGTCGGTTGAATATTACACCAGTAGTAGTTGAACTGATTTACTTGTATATTTTTGAACGATCACCCCCGCTTGCAGGTTCCTGGATGCCCGTCGCAAGCGGCGCAACTTCAGCAAGCAGGCGTCGGAGATCCTCAACGAGTACTTCTACTCGCACCTGTCCAACCCCTACCCCAGCGAGGAGGCCAAGGAGGAGCTCGCCCGCAAGTGCGGCATCACCGTCTCGCAGGTAACTGACGGCTGCCTGCAAGCGGAACTTGACCCGGCATGCGGCTCACTGGAATTCTTTCAATCATGATGATTAAATTAAGATACCTTTTTTTTTTTTTACTTGAGGAAAACGTGCTATCACGTCCCCGACCGCCCAAGGGGGAGCGACGGGGTATGTGGGGATGATCCGGCAGAAGGCCAGAGCTACCCACTAAAAACCTCAAGGTGTACCTCATCTGCCATAGATGGAGCCCACGGTACCGCCATTGGCATTACCCGCGAGCCCCGGCATATTGCGCTCAGCCTTAGCCGGGCGCCCCCCACGTGGGAAATGGTCCAGCACACGAAACCATTTCTCCACACATAGCCCTGATAGCCGCAGCAGGTCCCCTCACCCGCTACGGCTGGCTATCGGGAGGGAGAAGGTGAGCGTATCTCCTTCTCCGTCCCCTCCTCCGCCTACGACGGATCGTTGCCGAAGAGGCGTCATCCTCCCGGCACCGCTCCGCCGCCTCCTTCTGCGACATTACGTCCTCGCAGAAGGAGGTCATGGCCGCCCAAGCCTCTCGACTCCCTAACATGGCTTTAACCACGCTAGGGAGCGTACAAAGCGTGGTGACACTCTGTCGTCACCTCCCTCCGGGCGACCCTGTGCAGGTAGTGACCGAAACAACCATGTCCGGTCAATACCTGCACAAGGCGGAAGGTCACAGTCCCCCACCTTCGCTGCACCCACTCAACGAGGACCGGACGAATCGCATCGATCGTCCAGGCCCCGTGAGCGGGCGCGACGAGGGACTCTTCCCACCCCCTAAGGAGTGCCCTCCTGGCACTTCTGCGGACGCGCGCCACCTCCTCGGGACAGGGGCGCTCGCCCGCATCCCGCATCCCTCATCCCGCATCCATTATCTGTCTTTCATTGTATGCTGGGAAGAGAAACAGCTGGTACAGAGGCAGCAGATCAAGTGTTACATTACCTGTCAAATTTCCTTAGCCAAATTAACTTGAATGTCGAGGGCATATAAAGTTCAGATTCAAGTAATTTTTTTTGACAGATTTGTAACGCTTGATGTTCTGCCTTCTGTAAATTCTGTTTATAATTTGCTCCCAGTCAAGCATTAATAGTTTATAAATAAAAGCTATTATTATTTGAGAAATAAATGATAAATAATTATTTTTCAATGACTCAGTTTAATCTAAATTGTGACGGTCCTAAAACTATTGCTCTGTATGAAAGAAAATATTTTACATTTTATTTAGGTCTAGTAATCTTACCTTTTTAAACAAAAATCGCGCTACTTTGATCTGACAATATTGAATGCTATATGCAAACGAAGGGTAAGTGTAATAATTATTAATATGACTTGACGAAAGTGGATTTCACTATTCAATTAACTAATGAATTCAATTAATCCAAGGGTCAATCTTTTAACAAAAACGCCTATCAGGTATGACAACGAAAACAATAATTGAATTTTCAATCCACTATAAGTTGGCCTTCTAAATCTTGTTTTACATTATATGTATAAGTTCTTTTTATTACTTTGTAGCTGGACTTAATTTCGTTTTTATATTTTACTTTCTACTCCATTTGGTTTTCTGTTAAAAACCTCAAAGTTCCGGATTTCCATTTTTTTTTAAATTACGAAATATCCAGTGTAATTTACAATTTACACTCTTAAATTTTATAGCGATTTCTCGCTTATCACTTTATTTGTCTGTGGTTAATAAATACTTTCATAAAAAGAACCTACAAAGGAAGTGTGTTTCCCTCAGGTATCCAATTGGTTCGGCAACAAGCGCATTCGTTACAAGAAGAACATCGGCAAGGCGCAGGAGGAGGCCAACCTCTACGCCGCGAAGAAGGCCGCTGGTGAGTACCCCCTCTTCCCCACCCCCCAGAATCATCACCTATTTGAATGAAATTGACCTTTAACCTGATTGTAATAAAGTTGTATTGTAAGCTGGTAATGTTTCCGTGCACAGACCTGAGCTGGGTCGGCGCGCGCGGCCGAGACGCTAGCCCCTCACCCAGAGCCTCCACATATTACAGTAAATTTATTTTTGACATATTATACATATTCATTTCAAATTTTGAGTTTCGTAATTATAAAATGTGCAAATTAATGGGTGCGAGTCTACTTTAGTTAACCTTACATTTACAACTCGGTTGCATATGGATATTTATTTAAACTACCTTGTTATTGTTATTGTCCATTGTTTTGATTGATGTTTGTAATTCAACAAATTAACGTTGCTGGCATAATACCGAAATAACAATTACCTACGATGCAAAGTCTTTATTTATATAATATTTTGGTAAATCAAGAGGATAACTGGATATAAATGTCCCTAATAAGTTTTCCCGCAGATATCCCTTCAGGTTCTATATTTTTGAAATATTTACTTTGTTTAAAATATAGTACGACTTGAAAAAGGTTTAGCTTTCATGAGCATTTAAAAAAAACTTTTTTATATTTTACTTTAGACAAAGACATTTTTTTTTACTTTTTCGCAAATCTATTTACCAAATTCTGCATACTTGATCTCCAAACCCAAACTGAAAAGTTGTAAGAATCGAACCCAGGACTTTCAAATCTGTTAAAATGGCGCAGTTGTATTTATTTTTTATTTTTTTTCCTACATGGTGAAAGTATCAATTCTTTCATAAAACATACTCTAACTAACGCCACCTCAGTAACTCAATTAAAATAATGAAGTCACTAATTCGAGACGGCGACAATGACAAACTACTTACATTGCTATTTCAACTGAATAAAATACTTTTTGACCGGATTTCACCTCGTTTTATCACTTCTTAATGTAATTAGAACACAAATGATATAAAGAAAATATTTTATACCTTTTTTTTGTAGAATTAAAGAGGTGAAGTTCTAAAGAGTCTTAAGTCCCATTTTTATCTTTTAGAGATATGTATAATGAAAAAAATGTACAAAATAAACGCTGGCACTTAGACGCACCACGACTTTATCTATGTGTGAGTATAAAAATCAAAGCGACAGGCAGTTCGACCCATTTGGATATTATTAGGCTTGGCACATAGATCGTATTTTTGCAATAATACAGTTTTTTGGCACCTTTAGAATTACAATGCTTCAATTACAAAATGACATCGACTTAATATGCAAGATAGACAAAATTGTGTAATTGAAACTGACGTCAATGTCTCTGCGACCACAACAGGCGCGGTCCCAGCGGGGGGTCACAGGGGACATGAACCCCCAAAATCATGAAAAGATGAACCCCTTATAAGAGAAGGAGGAAGAAAAAGATACTTCTGATCCAAAAAAATTGTCGTGACCCCCCCAAAAGAGTGTGGGACCGCGCCTGGAGCACAGTCGTGTGTGCCGCCTCTGTTAGCGTAGGGTGTAGTTGTGTGTGTAAGTAGACGGTGTACCTGTGTGCGTTGCAGCGGGCGCGTCGCCGTACTCGCTGGGCGCGGCGTCGGGGGCCGCCACGCCGCTCATGTCGCCGGCGCCGCAGGACGCGCTGGGCTACGCGCTGCCCGCGCCGCCCTACGACCAGCAGCCGCCCTACGACGCCATGCCGCCCTACGACCCCATGCACCAGGACCTCTCGCCCTAGCCAGGTTACCGCGCCTGTTTCACACTTGAGGAGCAGGCGAACACATCCAGTCTTGACCAGTCAGACCAACAATTAAGCTCTAATAATGAATAATGTTCACTGTTTATCAAAAAACTGAATGGTCTAGTTTACTTCAAGGTATAATGAGAAAAAAAGTGATTGCATGGACAAGTCTAGATTTGTTCGCCAGCTCCTCAATTATGAACATAATTATAAATTTTAAAACGGGACATTTACCAAGATACTTATAAATTTTGAGGATGTTATCATTATGATTGTGGCACTTGAAACAGCGCTGCAACAATGAGAACTCAAAATTTTAAAAAAGACCCAGACTTTTGGAACATCAGTAGCGCTTGGCCTGGATTAACACTTTAATATTTATTTCCTGATAATACCATCACAAATTTCAACATATTGAGGCGAATAAAGCCGCGAATAATACCTAATTTATATAAAACTACTTTTTAACCGGATTAATCGCGTATAATTTATATTGTACATTTTAACTCGACGTTTCGGTGTCTTTGTAGACCCCGTGGTCGCAAGCGAGTCGCTCATGTAAAAAAGTAGTTTTATTTAAATTATGAAACGTGAAAACTTAAGACAATACTACCTAGTTTATAGTTGTGGTCACACAATCAACAAAGTCATCAATTCATATGTAAAAGCTCATAGTCTTAATTCTATTTTAATTATCTTTTGAATATTTTTTTAAGCTATTGCATAGAATAAAATAAATAAATAATTATAATTGCATAAGTTGATAAAAAATGCTATGCAATAGCTTTACCGCGGCAGTCTCCGAGTGCCACATCGTTTTTTTTTTTATTAATATAATAATATAGTCGTTATTGTTGCAGGAGGCGACCACGGCGTATAATGCAGCTTCCACAGAATTGCCATTTAGATAACTTAGCTACGATATCTGTACTGTGTTGAGTAGATGGTGAATGTCGACGTTACTCCGCCGGCTCACAGGCGCGCTATTGCATTACACATGTGTATACCCTACATCACATAGCTTCTAACTCCTCTGTCCTACTTTTTAGGTGTAGTTTTAAATTTTTATTGTATTTAAACAAACTTATATGTGACTTGAACCCAGTATTGTATGTAATCAATTGTCAATTTTTTTATTTTTAAATCAAGGAATCGTGGCATATTTTAACAAAAGAGTATTATTTTGGATTGTTTATGGAATTTTGATGTTATATTTTCTAAAAGTATATTTTTACAATGATTTGGCAGTATTAGTAATTTGTAATGCGCCACGATTGACGGGATCTCGTGTTACTAAAACGTTCGCTACTTAATCGTCTTTAATTCTACGGTGGATATAAATAAATATACGATAGTTTGTAAGTTAGTATAGTGTATTGTCTTACTGTAAGGATGTACTCGTAAACTATGTTGCTCTGACTGTCCATTTAGAGTGGCGCTCTGGCGGTGCGAGGGAGCCACACGCATTGCTATTTACTAAAAAACGTGAAATGACTAATGACTATTATTTAATTATTGTTGTCTCTCAGCCTAAACTATTAACTCTAATAGTTTGTTATTCCTGTCTGACCGAACAAGTCCTGATTGTGTGCAATTTATTATTTGTTAGCAAAGGTTGTATTAGTTCCGCTGGCTCGCGCTCCGTGTCATCTAAATAGGGCAAACATACTCCGTATATACCTGAGAGAGACGGATATACTCACAATTAGCTGTCTTGTGTTTGTTTCTTTTTTCATGTCACGGTCAATTTGTACTGTACCTATGTTTTTGTAATTCTTGATAATTCTGACTGAAAAAGAGTGCCAAGAGTTTTTTTCCGCCGGCTTGGTCTACTGTAATATCCAACTATCAACAACTAGTTAAAGCCGAAGTATGTGATGACTGACTTCATCAAGTGTTTTGTGAAATTCCTAAGATGAATAAAACTTTTTGAATTTTTTGATTTTTTATAACATATGTCTGTCCTGCTTAGGTGGCACCGAAGCGCGTGCGGAGCGTTTCCTGTATTTATGTTTCCCCTTTACAGTAGCTCAGGAGCTGTGAATATCGGAACAAAATCCTATTTTATTTTATGTGGTGCTAAATTGTTCGTAGCACAAGAATTTATTTTTTCACACATGTAGCACATAAGTTTATAGTGTCACTGCAATATATTATATAAATTTTCGTCGTTTGTTCTGATTTGCATTACAGATCTTTGGAAATTATAAGGATAGTCCCACTTAGTGATAGTTTGGATACGATAAAATATTTGCCTAGAATTAAGTTGATGTGTTCTAATCAAAATATCTGAAACAGTATACGAAACAAAACGAAAATTTTAATTGAAATGTTATTCTATATCTGTGGAACATTTAATAGTCGCGTCGCTGCATCGCAATATATTTTAGCTCTCGTACGTTTTTATCTCTGTAAGGACACACTTTGTATACCACTATCGCGTAACGATACCTTAGTATTCTAAAATAGTGTAGCAGCGACGTGAATACTCATGTATACGACGAAATTATGTTATTTCGACCATCAGATCGACTAAATAAATTTTGTGTAGTTACAATTTGGTGTTTTTTTTTATCAATAATAACATAAATCCTGTACGGTATCGTTATTTTTGTTTATCATAAATATAATCAGTAGCAATCTTGAGTATTTTTGTAAGAAAAAACAAAACAAGTAGGTATTTTAAACTGTAGGTAACCTATACTTGTTGTTGTTTATTATGTTTCAGTACAATGAACCTATTATTTGATATTCAATTCCATTTGAAGGTCATAAACCTGATTATTTTATTCTGAAGATAAAAATAACGATAACCGTGAATGTGCCCTGAAATCAGCCTACAATTTGATAAATTTTCATTTTAATCCGATTTAAGACTATTAGTAGATTTCTAAATTGAATCTAAATCCAAAATAATTTGTTGTAAACACTAAAATGTATGACCGTTGCCATGACAACCGAAATCCAGAATGTTTTTGTATAAAAAAAAAACTGGATTCAAAATGTAAATTCGATATAGAAATCCACTGTATTATTATAATAAAGCTGAAAGGATAATTAGTTTGAACGCGCTAATTTTAGGTACGACCATTTGAAAAATAACTTTTTCCATAATAGCCAGCTTCTGAATTCTCATATAATTTTAACCCTTAAGGAGTTTTTAGTAGCATCAGCATGGTACCAATTTCAGCTGTACTTTGCTCGCGGTCGCGCGCTGACTCAGGTAGGTCAGCAGTGAATTTATGATGTTCACTGAACAGTATGAGAAACACTAGTAAGGAAGCCAGGTACTCCAGGCATCCGAATGGTTATCGGTTTTACATTTGAAGTAAACTTGCGTTGGGTCTACAACTATTTTCTAAAGTTTGGCGAGAGCTGCGGTAGGAGAATTGAGGCCTGTCCTGAAAGCAATATAATACCGTGGCCCTTCCCGAAATTGTGACGAGAGCTGCGGAAGGAATTTACTACCTTTCAAAAAGCAAACCGTGGCGAGTGCTGCCGTAGGAATTCATACTCGTCACGAAAGCAATACCGTGGCGAGTCGCAGTAGGAATTTATAACCGTCCCGAAAGTTTGGCGAGGAGCTGCGGTAGGAATTGAGGCCTGTCCTGAAAGCAATATACCTAATACCGTGGTGAGAGCTGCGGCAGAAGTTTACACTCGTCACGAAAGCAATGCCGTGGCGAGAGCCGCGGTAGGAATTAAGGCCCTTCCCGAAATGTGGCGAGAGCTGCGGTAGGAATTTATGCCGGTGGTGCCAAAGAATTATTTCCATATTGCCGCATTTTGAGTAGGTACACTGATATCTAGACGTTTCGTGTAACGCAGGGAGCAGCACGGGGCGCGGAACCCAAAACCCGCTCCGGAACAAGAGGCTCGCTGCGCCCCGGGGCATAGTGGGCGAATGTTTACATTAGGTAATACGAGGGACACAAGCGGATTCTAGCGCTACGGAATAGGCAATACGAAATAGATTGCACATCTTAAGTTGACATCGTATAAGGTTGTTGATCACTGTATAACCAGAGACGTAGATTAATTCTGCATTCATACTGACTGACTAATTCCTTAGTTTTTATTAAGTAAGTAAGTACATTTTTTTAAAACACAAGTACCTACGTACTGACTGTGAACTATGCACAGCCATGCGGCGGCGGCTAAAAAGTTAAACCTTGATCTGCTTCTACTGCAGGGGAAAGTTTACCTACTTAACACACGTATGCCTTTAAAGAAATACATTAAAATTACACATTGTTCATTGTTAAAATATCTACTTCACATCACTTCAAATTTGCCGCGTTTATTATCATTGCTTGTAGACCTTGAACCAACAGATACTTGTATAACCAACGCGTATAATGAGTCAACGCCTCACTGGAGCTACATTCAGTGCAGTGCGGTGAAGACATACCAGTGGACGATTGCTGTGATCTTACGCAATTTAATTCAATGTTATGTTAAAATCAGCGGTGAATTTTTCAAGAAGTATTGTATTTAATAAAACCCGTAAGTAAAACCTTCAGTTTGAGTGCGTGAATAGAAAATATTTACTGAAGTTGCGCTTTGCAATAGACTGTTAAAAGAAACTCATTAACACCTGTGCCATGAAATAATAAGTAGGTACTGTAATAAACCATTTTAAATACAATGCAGTATATAGGTATTATTAATATAGACATTTTTTTTAAGTATAGACAATTTTTTTAAATATAGACAATTTTGGTGACTCAAAAATATTTTGCCATCTTTTATTTTAATTGCGGTGGCCTGGTAGAGATTGCTTACTAGCGATAAGGTCGCCTAATTGTATTTTTTTTTTGTTATCTCAAGATTTTTATGAGTGTACAAAAAACGAAAAATAAACAATTGACAATGGCCAAGTATTACTTTGATGGGACTTTTTAGAATGAAAATACCTGTAAAAATCTTAAATTTTATGTCAAAAAACAACGAGCAACAAGTTCTTACCTGCGCTTTGGTAACACTAGGCTAGAATTATTGTATTATTGTGTTATACCCGAAATCGCCGCAAAACTTTTATATGTAGAGTGGGTAAATGATGTACTGAAATTATGTAAATATCTTCAAAGCATGCGTTGTTACAGACTAGTAAAACGTAGAGTGCCTTTATTGTTGGCTTCAGTACCTCTGGAGATGTACCTATATCTTTTTTGGGGTAGATAATATCTTAAGTGCCCTATTTATATGTATACACTTAAAATAAAGTACATATATGTGTATCCTTCGAAAACATAAAAGTTTGTATAGTGATGAGAAGGGTAGGTAAGTACCTATAAGTAAAGATATTTTTCAACAAAATATAGAAAAACACCTAGTAGGTAAGATTCCATAAATTATTATTGTTTATTTTTTATTAACACAAAAGTTGCTTGTCACTGAATTAAAATATGTTTATTTACTGTTGTTGTAGGTAAGTCAATATCACATCACCGTGTTATCATGATAATATGTTAAATTAGTGTTATCAAAAATCTACATAAAGTGACTAGCTATTCGATACATTCCTTTTAAAGGGACTTTTTAAAAATCTTAATAAAGAACAAAAAAAATACAAAAAAAATTTGCTCCCTAAGTTACTCTACATTTTTTACTCTACATTTTGTAAGAAGTGTCTATTATTAATTTGAAGCGAAATATTATTGCGCAAGGTGCGTGGCATATTTTGTATGGGAAAACTATAATTTTAAAATCTATCAATTTTTAAAAGTTGTAGAACAAATGTTGTTGGGATTGATGTGGAGAAGCTGCCTGCAAGAGGTGATGGGCTAGTTAAAATGAACTCTGTATACTTACTTAGGTACAAAACTAAGTCGTAGGTAGGTAATAAAATTAAGTATTACGTAGGTACCTTTTTATTTTTATTGGCATAATAGGTAGGTAACCTATTCTGGCATTAAATATCCGATATCTACCCAGGTATGGTTTTAAATAAATAGGTGATACCTTAACGAAGATATTGTGCATTGGCATAAGTCCGATTTTTTACTAAGCACCAGCTATCGTCCATCCTATTGTCTTGTACAAAATAAACGTTATTAAAATTTCTAACTTGCAGTAAATATGTTGGTATGAAAGGATCCTTTCGCTGGGCTGTTTTCCTCTGTGGCTAAATAGATCTGTTACGAATGGATTTCTTGTCCGTGGTTTTCCTGACGCTCAGTTTTAAACCAACTAAGCGTGGCAACTAATACCTATTTAAATTCTGATTTTTCCTCGAAACATTTGATCGAGGCAACGTGCGTGCGTGTAATTTTATTCACCACAATAATATTAACAGCAAACTTTTATTTGTAGGTAAGTACTCAATATTTTACAAGAGCTGGAACAATATAATGCCTTCAAACATCACAAAAAAATAAAAAGAGGAATTATAGTAGATAGGTACTTATACCTAATACTTAAATTAAATATCGTACTTAGGTATAGGTAAGTACTATAAAAAATGCATCAAAACAAAACCTTAATTTTGGCGATTTTAGGAACGCCAATTTTATATTGGAGGCCAGACTTCAGTTTCCTAGAAACCGGAATTGTCACAATTCTCCTGGGTCTCCATTTTAGAATTATATCACCTGTGGAATATTTCTTTCTCATGAGCACTACGAAACCCAGAAATGCCAAACATTTAAAATTAAAACCGGTACGAAATTAATGTAACAAGTTAGTCAATCGCTATACGAGATAACTGTCTATGTTTTATTATATCCGGAGTAAGATATAATTAGGCCTATTATCTATAAATAATAATAATAATAAATAAATATTTCTGACACTCACACAACATTATCTAGCCCAAATTAAGTTTCTTAAAGAACTTGTGTTATGGATACTAGATAACTGATATAGGTACTTAAGAAATATATAAATATACATATTGAATAAATACATATATTTTTATTAGAATAAACTTAAATAAACATATAAACATCCATGACTTGACGACTAATATCTGTGTTCATCACACAAATATCCGCCGCCGCGCCGCCGGGATTCGAACCCAGGACCTCTGGCATAGAAGGCAATTTATGTTACCGCTACACCAGCCGGTCGTCATTTCATAATTATTAATATTCAATGTTGTCATGACGTCAAATCTGATATAATATTTTGTTTAGCAGCAAGAATGACGAGTATCCACAGCGCATACAAAGAAGAGATCCACGACGTGCCCATGTCGGTGATCATCCGGCCGTTCATTCCGGAGCTGGACGAGAGCAAGGTGCTGTCGCTCATGGAAACCATACAAAAGGTTACTCATTATATATCGATTTAATAGTACCTACATATTATGTAAAATAAGTTCCAGTTACCAATAAATAATATTTTTGTGGTAGGACTTATGTGTATGCTTTCTCTAATTCCAATAACATATAGGTAGGTAAGGTGAGTGGGGGCAAGATGGAAAACGGGGTAAGACAGAAAGTCAACAATAACGCCACATCTAGCAGATTTTTTGAAGTGTTTGTAGCACTGTTTAAGCCGCCATTTAATTTTCTCCTATGTCATAGTCAATGTTTGAAGGTTATTGCACAGAAACATGTTTTTTTTTACAAAATTATACAATCTGACTTTTTGCGTGTTTTTTCAAGTTATTTTTATCTTACCCCGCATCCTGTAACTATCATTAATGGCTATAGGATGCATTACAACTGATTCTTTTGGATACTTAATAATTACTTTTTATTTACCTTTGAGTTATTAAATAGATTTTTGGCCATTACTCGTATTTTAGGAATTGAAAAAAATTTCTATCTTTACCCATTACATTCTGATGGGGTAAGATGAACATATCAATTTTCGAGTAAGATATTTGGAATAATATTATGCTACCAAATATGACAAATGTAACATAATCAGATTTATTGTTTGTTTCTGATTTTGCCTTAAACTTTTATTATCAATTTTACTTTAAACAATCGCTCAGCAATGTTTGAGAACATCCACTTCGATCTTTCCCCGGTGGGGTAAGATTGAAATACAAAAATAAAAATATTTGTCTTGTCTTTGTTTCCTTAGGCGTTTTGATGCTTGAGTCTGTTATTTTGTTTTCAGGGCATTAAATTCCATAGACTAGTATTGACCAAGAATGTATGTCATTCTCGTAAACGATTTTAGAAAATAGTTTGATCTTTCCCCGTCACCTTTCCGTCTTTCCCCTGTTTTATTTTTGTCCATTGCAAATTATTGCAAGTGTGGCACTCATTTCTTTATAGATTTAAATGAAATTTAACAAACTAGTTTAAAAATATACTCTCTGGTCGTCATCCACAATACATCAAGTTTAAATTTTGATTAATATGTAGTGTTTCACAAGGATTTAAAAACAACACTACTCATCTCATTGAAAACCCGTTCGATCTTGCCCCCACTCACCTTACCTAAATATGTAAACAATAGCTTTGCTGGAAGAGTCTGTTCTTGTGGCTCCGATCTTAATCCACTTCGGATTCAAGTAGTTACGGTGCAACCAACTGGGTGTTAGATGTGCTCCTTCATCCATACTTTCATAGTCGCAGTTACATTATACTGGAATTGCCACTTTACGTATTTAATAAAAAAAAAAGGTTTATCAATTGATTAACAAAACTAACAGTTTCTTCTTCTATCGCTACAAAAACTATCGTGAAGCTCTAGCTATTCACAACAAAATAATAATATAGTTTGGGAAGTGCGTGGATCGTAAGTTGGTCACCTCATAACTAGGTGACCAACTTAACATTTTCTTTCAGTAGTTTATTTATTTCAATTTCAGGAAGAGGAAGCTGGCAACGTGCCGCCCATAGACATCCTTTGGATCCGGGGCTCGGAGGGCGGCAACTACTACTACAGTTTCGGCGGCTGCCACCGGTACGCGGCCTACAAGCGCCTCAACCGTGAGACCATCCCCGCCAAGCTCGTCAAATCCACCGTCTCCGATCTCAGCACGTACTTGGGGAATAGCACGCCTGACTTAAAGTGATAGGAATTTGTAGATGCTATTTTGAACGTGATATCGAAACTGTTGTCAAGTATATTTAAGAAAGAAAACCATGACTATGAATGCATATTGAGCTTGTATAACCGAGGCTCGAAGTTCTCACGTAGGGTCCCAAGATATAGTACAAAGGGGCCGCTAAACGTTAATTTCAATAAACTGTTTTCACTTAAACCTGCGAATTTCACTAAAGATAACAGGACAGAAAAATTCAGTGAATAAGAGTTTATATACCTACCTATATAATTTTCTGTTGGTTCCTTTCAACTGATCAGTGTTAATGTTAGAATAAGCACATCAAATAAATGCTTCAGAATAAACCTATATTGCTAAATAAAAATATAAAGACAACATATATTTACATACACAAATACATTGTGTATGTAAATATATGTTGATTTGTTAGTAATTTATATTTCAATGTGATACCGAACATAACACAACATGAGGTTATTTTGTTTTAAATCACTGTTTTAATGAATGATTTATTTATTTTTTGAGGCTTAAGTCGAAAAGCTACTAAGTTTATCCCAGCTAGTTTTGAACTGAGAAATTGAGGCATACTGTACTTACAATAATTGGAGAACAAAGTATTTTTAAGGGTCTTAAATAAAACGCTTTTGAGCGGATTTTACAAAATAACTCGACGTTTCGGCGTCTTTACAAACCCTTTGGTCACGAGCGACGGCCAGTCTCAGGTGATGCGATAAATCCGCTCAAAAAGTATTTTATTTGTGAAAATTTAGGATAATGTTATATTTTTGAGGATTTTTAAATAAAACAAAGTTTCAACCTCCATCTGTGTATGTATTATAGAGCGATTTCTTATCTACCTACAGAATAATGAGATATGCCATTTCTGTATAGTAATAATTATATTTACAAACACGAACATAAATAATATCAAAAATTTTATACTTTATTCGGCTCGATGCTCACTTTAACATGTTGCAAGTAAACAAGCAAAATATTATATAAAAGAAAATGTCATAGAACTAAAAACTTAAGGATCACGTCCACAATAAATACAATCCAATGTAGCACCAGTATAAGCATTTCTTAATTGTGGAAATATAAACAAACGTGTGTGCACCAAATTCAAATCTATAAAACTGCAATTGATTGTGCGCAAAATGAAGTGCTGAAATAACATCGTAAAATTACGCAATAAAATATAAGACATTACAATTCCCGGACACTTTGGCACCAATATTATTAATAAAAATACAATCTTTCCCAAAACAATCTTTTTCTCAACATGGTGACTATATGTATAGATATGTCACCTACATTCTCACAACATCCCAACTGAATACAAAAAATAAAGTCAATCATTTCAACAATATTGATAAACTTTTATCTGCACAACAACCCTGTCGACTCGGACAAGACATTTAAATATAACATTTATTAATTTTATTAAAATATTTGACATTTAATACATTGATTTATTTTATTTATTCTTTTTTTTTTGATATTGTATTTACTTTTTAGGTTTATATAATATATTTTAAAGAGGAAAATATTTTTACAATAGTAGAAGCTATATTTTTACTAGTTTAGGTAATAAACTCTCAAAACTATCGAAGATTAGATACAAACGTTTTGACTAGCCAACAGGCCAAACAAATGTCTTGGTGACCTGCATTGGATGTAGTTTTGCACTGCCCCTACCTAGTATGCGGTTTCCCAAGGTACATTGTTTTCCATAGTATTGAGAGTTCGCTGAGGATAGGTAATAAACATTGAATCTTTAACATTTATAATTTTTAAAATACATTATACTAATACAGCTCAAAATACTTTTAAATATTCTCCCTCTATGTGCTAAAGATATTTAAAATTTATTTATTATTATAACAATCTACACAACACAGATTTGCATTATTTCCTGTAATAACACGGTTTTCGCATGTAAGCTAGACTTCTCATGCAAATATTGAATCATATTGAGATGACACAAACTACAAGCGCATTGTTTAGAACACGACTGATAAGGATCTATTTATCTTACGTAAAAAGAAGTGAGAGATGATAATTGAATAGACGTTAGTTTACTAAAGGTACAATAAGAATAAATAAAAAAATGTTTATTAATATGGAATGTGAAAAGTTTCAACACATCTTGGTATTTGGTTATTAGAGTAGCAGCGGGCACATTGTATTGTTGAATTGAATATGTTTAAATAAATAATATCAGTTGAGTGGAATGAATAGTTTGGCACCTGTTTCTCACTATTGTACAATTAACTCTATTTAAAACTGATATCGACACGTAACTAAAGACTAGAGTACGATAAATAAAGTATTTGCATTCTTCCGGCGTGGCTTCACGGAGTGCACTTGCACAAACAACACAGACATAGAACTACTAGTTGAGCTTTGTAATTGATTGAAAATATGCATTGAACACAAGTAAACATATTTTTTGTCACCTCATACTTTTGAAATAGTCTACATAATTTGCTTATTACTATTTAATGCTACTTAAATATTTTCATAGTCACACTTATTTTAAAATTACACTAAATTAAAGCATTTTCTTTGCACCATCAATATTATCAAAGTGCTGAATTTTTCTACAGAGAGCGAAGGATTAATAGCTATATTTGTATAGAGCTCTTCATTAGAAAAATAGACATTCAAACAGTCACAATAAGAGTGAAGAGACCACAACACTAAGTATTCACTGGATTGTTTCCCTTGTTCCTGTAAAGAACTAACTAATGAAACAAGTCTCCACATGATAACAGACATAAACAGTTATTATGATATCTACTAAAATTGATGAGATTACATTGCCATATAGACATAATATCAATATCCTAACACTTTCTCATCTGATCTTGTTGCCAAGCAGTTTTTGATACACTGGGATCATAGCGTAAAATACAGTTTGTATAATTAAAAAGCTACCTAAGACTTATGTAAATAAGGGGTTCACAGGTTCAGAATTAGATCATAAAAGAGTATGGCAAACGAATTTAAAACTCAAGCATTTGTCTTTTAATCTTAGTGGTACTATTATGACAGCATATTAAACAGGGAGCAATTTGTACGCTCAAAAAGAGGATAACATTAATGAATTCGGAAGAAAACTTCTATCTAACATATCATATTTACATTTCCATTAAATCACATACATTCGTTTGCTAGATATAAACGCAATAAAGTATACAAAATACACTTATAAATCCACTGATACGGACGTATGATTCGATGGGGTAGGGTATCGGGTTGCACTCGGTGTAACACTCACTATAGATCACTAGAACTGTCACTGTGTGTTCTGTTGCGCGGCGCTAGAGGGCGCTCAGACCAAGTCCCCCTGGTCGGGCGAGGGCGGGCGCGCGCGCTTGTCTTGGCTGCTGTAGTGGTTCTCGCGCTCGGCGAGACAAAGCTGACATCAGTCCAGTGCCCCGATGCATTCGGGCTCCTCTCGCACGCACTCCTTTGGGAAGTAGCCGGATCTGTTGTCCCCCTGAAAGAGATTACAGGTTTGTGAACAAGTTATAAAGGAAAGAAATCGGTAGGACCTCATTCCCAAATTAACAAATTCCCAGACAATCACAACTACATGGCCCAAAAGTAGCTTGTGATATAGGATACCATTTATCGAACTAGGGGGACTCTAGAATATAAATACATTTCTTTTTTGGTCCAAGCGGGAGTCGCACCCATCTACCGGACGATTGGCGCAGTAGCGTCTACGTCACTGCACCTCGGAGTGGAAAAGACGCTACTGTATCTTTGTATTATCGTTTCATTATCTCCCAGAAGGCAGCAACGCAAGAAGCAAACAGCTGTCCAGGCCTGGTAAATGCTGTTTATAAATAAAGACGTATTGATTTGAAAGTGGAACAGCACCTTGTCCAGCGCGCGGCCCCGCCACCAGCCGCGGCCGTCGCCCTCCTTGCTGACGACGAGCACCTTGGCGCCGGGCGGCTCCAGCGCCGGCAGTAATGTGCAGGTGGCTGTATGTACACTACCTTGTCCAGCGCGCGGCCCCGCCACCAGCCGCGGCCGTCGCCCTCCTTGCTGACGACGAGCACCTTGGCGCCGGGCGGCTCCGGCGCCGGCAGTAATGTGCAGGTGGCTGTATGTACACTACCTTGTCCAGCGCGCGGCCCCGCCACCAGCCGCGGCCGTCGCCCTCCTTGCTGACGACGAGCACCTTGGCGCCGGGCCGCAGCGCCAGCTGCGACGGCTCCAGCGCCGGCAGTAATGTGCAGGTGGCTGTATGTACACTACCTTGTCCAGCGCGCGGCCCCGCCACCAGCCGCGGCCGTCGCCCTCCTTGCTGACGACGAGCACCTTGGCGCCGGGCGGCTCCGGCGCCGGCAGTAATGTGCAGGTGGCTGTATGTACACTACCTTGTCCAGCGCGCGGCCCCGCCACCAGCCGCGGCCGTCGCCCTCCTTGCTGACGACGAGCACCTTGGCGCCGGGCGGCTCCGGCGCCGGCAGTAATGTGCAGGTGGCTGTATGTACACTACCTTGTCCAGCGCGCGGCCCCGCCACCAGCCGCGGCCGTCGCCCTCCTTGCTGACGACGAGCACCTTGGCGCCGGGCGGCTCCGGCGCCGGCAGTAATGTGCAGGTGGCTGTATGTACACTACCTTGTCCAGCGCGCGGCCCCGCCACCAGCCGCGGCCGTCGCCCTCCTTGCTGACGACGAGCACCTTGGCGCCGGGCCGCAGCGCCAGCTGCGACGGCTCCAGCGCCGGCAGTAATGTGCAGGTGGCTGTATGTACACTACCTTGTCCAGCGCGCGGCCCCGCCACCAGCCGCGGCCGTCGCCCTCCTTGCTGACGACGAGCACCTTGGCGCCGGGCGGCTCCGGCGCCGGCAGTAATGTGCAGGTGGCTGTATGTACACTACCTTGTCCAGCGCGCGGCCCCGCCACCAGCCGCGGCCGTCGCCCTCCTTGCTGACGACGAGCACCTTGGCGCCGGGCGGCTCCGGCGCCGGCAGTAATGTGCAGGTGGCTGTATGTACACTACCTTGTCCAGCGCGCGGCCCCGCCACCAGCCGCGGCCGTCGCCCTCCTTGCTGACGACGAGCACCTTGGCGCCGGGCGGCTCCGGCGCCGGCAGTAATGTGCAGGTGGCTGTATGTACACTACCTTGTCCAGCGCGCGGCCCCGCCACCAGCCGCGGCCGTCGCCCTCCTTGCTGACGACGAGCACCTTGGCGCCGGGCGGCTCCGGCGCCGGCAGTAATGTGCAGGTGGCTGTATGTACACTACCTTGTCCAGCGCGCGGCCCCGCCACCAGCCGCGGCCGTCGCCCTCCTTGCTGACGACGAGCACCTTGGCGCCGGGCGGCTCCGGCGCCGGCAGTAATGTGCAGGTGGCTGTATGTACACTACCTTGTCCAGCGCGCGGCCCCGCCACCAGCCGCGGCCGTCGCCCTCCTTGCTGACGACGAGCACCTTGGCGCCGGGCGGCTCCGGCGCCGGCAGTAATGTGCAGGTGGCTGTATGTACACTACCTTGTCCAGCGCGCGGCCCCGCCACCAGCCGCGGCCGTCGCCCTCCTTGCTGACGACGAGCACCTTGGCGCCGGGCCGCAGCGCCAGCTGCGACGGCTCCAGCGGCCGGAAGTCGTGCACCACGGTCGCCACCACGCGCCGGAACGGCCAACGCAGGCTCGAGTTCAGTCTGCGGAACAATGGTGACAATTTCTCATGAATTAATCATGGAAATTATTTTATACGCTTCATAGTTTGGCTCTCTTTAATTAATGATGCACCAGAATCGAAAAAAATGTAACGTAACTTTCTAAATAACTTTTATTCTAAAAAGTAGAAGAACACACTAATTTCGAACACTACCAGGCGGATTTGCAAACTGTCTCTCTGTAATAAAAAGAAAAATAAATTAAATAAAATCCCCAGACAATCACAACTACATGGCCCCAAAGTAAGCACAGCTTGTGTTATGGGATACCATGTAGCGAACTAGGGGGAAACCTAGAATATAAATAGATAAAAACCCAGACACGAAACATTTTTTTTTCTTGTTCCGTGCGTGAATCGAACTGACTTCCGAGGCAGACAGGTTTACCCCATCGCCAAAGTGGAATAATATTAATACAAACTAAATGTTAAGAAAACACCTATTGATATCAAGTGGCCCTACAAATAATACACACAATAACGGTAGACATCTTTAGATCTAAAAATTCTCCCCTCTCACATCTTCAAAATACGTGTACGAACGCAATGCATGCAATCAGTGTCGCCGTGTCTTATTAATCGGCTAGAAACGAAAGAACGCTTCAATCTTGGAAAATAACGACGGTTAATATGTAGAATAAATTAATCCCGAACGAGATAGCTAGTATTATACACGTTTTACGATCCTTTATTATCGGAGCAGCAAGATTATCTATAGACCTTAGAAGGGCAACTATTACATCAATTTCACAAAGAAGTAGAACTTAGTATACCTTGTTCGTTTCATAATGCTATGAGTGACGGCTCACCATTGATAATCATAGTGATGTTGGTTTATGATATAGATCAATCTTCAAATCAATTTGTATTTCGCAGCACTTGGTAAATAAAATGTATTCAGAACTTACGATCTCAAGATCAAAAGAAAATAGTGAAATTTCGGTTCAAAGTTTTGGTCAAAGTCAAAAGAATCTTTATTTCGTAAGTATTTAAATACATTTGAAATAAGTCAAACAATTTATAAATTAAACTGAATCAACCACCACTTCGGAAAGTCGATCTGTTGAGAAGAAGTGGCAAGAAACTCAACAGCAATCATGTTTTAAAAATACACAATAAAAATTAACAACCGGGGAATCCCATCTTCTTGCATCCGGATATCTTATAGTAAAACTTTTTATATAATACTTATCCTTAAATCTATCAAAAGGTTAATCTTAAATATTTTGGAATTTTATTATAAAAGCGTACACATTGACCCATGAACGAGTTGGTGATCTTCTGGAGTCTACTATTATATTTATACAATAGGCAATCAAGTACTAGACAGAAACGTAGACATAGATATAGAGGTAAAGATAGAAGTAGATAGATGTAGCGATAGAGGTGAGAGAGAATACAGATAATGAGGATGGAGATGAGGATAGTTGTGGACAGAGAGACGGGATACAAACGCGGACGTGGACATTGAGATGAGGAGAGATTACCTTCTCTTACAGGTGGAAAAAGTTAAACATGAGGCACACTAAAATCTTTGCACTTCCAGCTAATAGGAACTATTTGATCTTGTGAATGGGTTTTTCTCTGTTTGGTAAAATGATGATCGCGTTCTTGTCTCAACAACGGGTCCCATCTGCACAAATCCACTTGAAGATCAAAAGAGTATTAATGTCGAGTGGTATTCTACCATTTGTTTACTCAGGGCGTTAGAAAAAGTTCGTGAAAGACTTCCAAAAGCCGTATTCTCCTACATTATGACGACTTTTCTTCACACACGGTCAACAAAGTCATTTTTAGCTTTCGAAAAAGTATAACTCATCACCCATCCTTGTCCATAGTCCCTACTTAGCAACCTGTGACTTCTGTATTTTCAATTCGTTCAATTAGCACATAGAAAACATGCCTTCAGATCCTCCAGTTAAAAAAAATGGTTCGATCGCATGAAATAATCTTTAAAATGTAAAACAGAGAATTTTAAAGAGTAATAAACATAATATTTTGGTTGGGTATAACAGTTGTTTTTTTAAGTTACATATGTAAAACTTTTAGTGTGTCCTACGTACATCATCTCCATCTACTTCTTAGTGTTCGGACGTAGTGCGACGATAAATTACGTTTAATCGTGCCAGTTTATATTTTATTAGTTGTAACGTAAATAATAAATATTTCTGACACTCACACAACATTATCTAGCACAAATTAAGTTTCTTAAAGAACTTGTGTTATGGATACTAGATAACTGATATACTTAAGAAATATATAAACATACATATTGAATAAATACATATTTTTTATTAGAATAAACTTAAATAAACATCCATTCAAAGGTGGAGATTTTTAAATGGCTATGGAATACTCATATATTTGTATTATATTATTATGCGTCTGTAAATCTTCCGAAAAATAAATAAATAAAAGACTTTACGACTAATATCTGTGTTCATCACACAAATATCCGCCGCCGCCGGGATTCGAACCCAGGACCTCTGGCATAGAAGGCAATGTATGTTACCGCTACACCAGCCGGTCGTCAAAATAGGTCGTAAATAGTTTGCTCACCCCACGAAGTTCTCGGAGAGGCTGGTCTTCTCGTAGTAGGAGACGAGCTCGACGATGCTGCGGAAGAAGCGCGACTCCGACAGGAAGTAGTGCGGCACCTGGTCGATGGGCTTGCGGCACACGCGCATGTGCTTCACCGTGTTGTCCGTCCTGCAGGAACATTATACTATAGTTGAATTGTTTTCAAATGATTTTCGTGACAGTTCAAAATTGACAACTCAGTGACGTTGCCGCAACGAATTTGTTCGATCTTCCATTCGATTGCTTTTACATATCGAATCAGTTGGTGAAAAAAATGTATTGAGACTTACGATTACAAGATGGCCGCTCATATTCAGCGATTCAATGTCAATTCAGTAGTGTCAATCCCTATCATTTGAACGTTCCGTTTTTTTGAATATGTAAATTTGAGATGAATATATTTTTGACATTTACTTAATTTATTTACAGTTAATAATAAAAATTACACTTGGTTAATAGTTTAATTTCTAATTTCAGTATAAACTATTTTATTTACATAGTTTTTTAAATTTAATCGCGCCTAAATAGTTGTAAATAGTTTGCGCGCAATGGAAAATGAGAACTGTCAGGAAAATCATTTGAAAACCATTCAACTATAATGAGGCAACTGGTTCATGACTACGTGGATGACTCTGCTAAAGTTGTTAATTTCATTTATTTTGATAGGTATTGCGTAATATTCGGGATAGGGAAAACGGACGCTCTTTGACTGACTCGAGTGACTGTGAAGTAGACTTTCATGGAGCGAATTTTCTGTATTTTTTTTTTTTTATGAATTATGGTTGGGACGTTTGTCTTCCATGCCACCTGATGTTAAGTGAACATGAAGACTAAGGTGTTACACGTCCATCCACGAGAAACCTATTCACTCGACGCTTAAAAGTACTAGGACTATACTATCAAAAAGGAACTGTCAAAGCGCTTAGTCCGACTTTTCGGAATATCTACCACATACGGATGGAAGTTCTGTCCGCGTCTAGTAGGTAGTCCGATGGTAAAAGGGTGAAAAAAAAACCTTGTGAAAAAAAAGATGGTAAAAGGTGATGGAAAAAGGATTGTCTTGATTTCTATAAGTCGGCTGAAATCTTTTTGTCTTAAGTTTTCACGATTCATAATTTAAATAAAACTACTTCTTAACCGGATGAATCGCGTATAATTTATATTTTACATTTTAACTCGACGTTTCGGTGTCTTTGCAGACCCCGTGGTCACGAGCGATTTATACGCGATTATTCCGGTTAAAAAGTAGTTTTATTGAAATCTTTTTGTTGGACTACATATCCAAACGGGGATTGTAATACGTTTTGTTCCCAGTAATTTCCCAGCCCCGTGCTGCTAGAGGGAGACAGCGGTACTGACTTGAGCGAGAGCGCGTAGTGCGTGTCGGGGTCGGGCTGCGGCGAGGGGGAGGGGCGCACGCGCAGCAGGAACGTGCCGTCCACGCGCCGCTCCAGCCGCGCCGTGGCCGTCTCGCGCCCCATCTCGCCCACGTACCTACCAACACAACAAAACAAACTGTGTTATTAAACTACAAAAAAAAAAACAGTGATCCTAATACACTCGAGAGCAAAGAATTAGGGTCAGAGACAAAACTCATGATATCTCTCAAACTATAAACGCTAGCTTATTCAAATAAAAAGCAATAGGAAGCCTCTTTAATGCCAAATATAAAAATTTAATAAAAGTAATATCTTTTATTAAGAAATGACATAAAAAAAGGGAAAATCAAAAATTATGAATTATTTTGAAAATTGAACTAAGAATTCAAATCATTTGTATCGATTTTGTTTGTTTTCTGTCACAAACAAATGTTATAAAAGGGTTTCCTAGTGTACAATATTCATTATGAAAGAACAAATCATGTCACTTACACCTGAAGAATGTACAAAAATCCTCACTATGCTCGAAGACGGGCGTAGTCAGCGTGATACAGTCAGGATGGTCGGCGTATCGTTATCTACGGTACAACGTGTTCTCCAGCGGTTCCAGGAAACTAGGTCAAACCTTTGCCGGCCAGGAACAGACAGAAAAAGATGCACAACAGCTCGTGAAGATAGATACTTAGTCACAAGAATGCTTAGAAATCAATTTCTCACGGGTGTTGAACTAAGAAATCAATTTGTACGTCTTGGAGGAAGCAACTCAATTGCGTGGACAGTAAGGCGACGTATTTTCGAAGGTAATTTGAAGCCATCAAGACCAGAAAATGGCCCTAAACTTGAACGGGAGCATCGTATTGCAAGACAGAGTTATGCACGTGAGCACTTGAATTTCACTCTAGAGGATTGGTCAAGAGTTATGTTTACAGACGAGTCCAGATTCATTCTGTATAAGCATGACAGCAGACACAGAGTGTACAGAAGACCAGGAGAACGGTTTCAATAAGCCTGTATTGAAGAAAAAGTTCCATACGGCGGAGGATCCGTGCAGGTTTGAGCTGAAATAACTGCAGAGAGCCGCACGGAGCTAGTCTTGATAGAAAATGGAACGTTGGCCGCAAGAAGATATGTAGAAGAAATCCTAAATGAGTATGTCGGTCCGTTTATGGCCAATATGTGCGAGAATCCGAACTTTATGCACGATAACGCCCGTCCCCAAACTGCGGCTATAGTGACTGATTACCTACAAGAGTCGGTATCACGCACATGGAATGGCCTACACGCAGCCCAGATCTGAACCCCATCGAACATGCCTGGGACGAGCTCGGACGACGTGTTAAGCAAAAAAAAACACCTCTAATTACACTTCGTGATTTAAAATTACCACTGGTGGGAGAATGGGGGAATATACCGCAGAACCGACTTAGAAACCTGGTGTACAGCATGCCAAATCGGATAACATCCATCCTGAGATCACGTGGAGGTAATACATGGAACTGAAATTCGAGAAAATCATATTCTCGTACCAGAAAAGTCATAAATGTAATTGTGATCATCAAGTGTAATTCGTCCATTTTCATTTCATTTGTTTTTATAAATAATATAATCACTTAAATAACAATTTTACAAATTTTATTTATGTATTAATTAATGATCTATCTAACAGTTTTTAATTCATCAAGCTTGCATATATAATATGCGAGATATCATGCGTTTTGTCTCTGACCCTAATTCTTTGCTCTCGAGTGTATTTAATAAAGCAAAATAGTTTGTGGTTTGAAACGAGTTTGTTAGGTATCCTAGTTATTTCTTATTACAATTTGAATGTAATCAATTACACATTTTCTTGACGACGATTTTAATGACGCATTTTCGTGCCACTTCTTCTCAACAGATCGACTTTGGTGGTAGATTCAGTTCAATTTGTAAATTGTGATTTATTTCAAATGTATTTAAATACTTACGAAATAAAGATTCTTTTGACTTTGACTTTGACGTGACCTGTGCCGTCGTTATTTATTTATTATTAAATAAACATACAGCCATTATATTTCTTATAAATACGGTTAGATCAATATTTCATAGGCTAACACAGTTTCCAACGTTAGGCATTAAATATATTGTAAATACTTAATTAAGTGATATTACTAAGAATTAATCTAAGTTAAATTGAGCATTAAGAATTGAAATATTGAGAAAAATTACTATTTAAACTGTAAAACTTTATGGAAAATGTTATTTTACTTTTTTTACAGATGGAATGTATCCATTCAATGTACAACGGAATATATCAATATGATGGTAACATTTATTATGTATGTTGCAGGCTCTTACAAGGTATCGATTTTTCGAATAATTCTTACGACATTTAGAAACTGAAAATACTGCATTGGAGCGACTACTATTAGACCTCGGACATCTAAAAGAGATACGACTGAGAAGGAAGGGTGAATCAATATAATTATTAATAACTTTAAATAAAAATATTTGATCCCTATGTTCACGACGCAATTCTAATTTTTGCAATTGATGGTCAATATTTGGAAATTTGTAACTCTTTAAGAACTTATTTTGAATTCTCTCAATTTGGTCAATGTAAGATAGATAAAGAGGGTTCCATACTACAGATGCATACTCTAAATGGCTTCGGACTAAGGAATTATATAAAATTATGTAAGTATTTATATTTTTAAAGTCTTTGCACTGTCGGAAAACAAAATATGCCTTAATAATATTTTTTTTTTTTTTTTTAAGTGACTAAACCCGCGTTTGACCTCAATCTCACCTGATGGTAAGTGACGATGAGGTCGAAGATGAAAGCACACGGGTTGAGGAAGAAACTGGCTCTTTATACAATATTGCCGGAACACATTACCACATTTTATATGCCCTATCGTTTCGATGTGATTAGAAAAATTTAGTTCACTATCGAGGTATACTCCCAGGTCTCTCACTTGGGAAACTCTACGAATTGTTGTGTTGGTAAAATTATAATTAAATTGAATTGGATGTTTCTTACGGGTATAAGTTATAGTATGACATTTATTTATATTCAATTTAAGACCATTTGATGAGCAATATGTATAAAAATTATTTAGCTCCATTTGGAGAGCATAACAATCTTCAATAGATTTAACAAATGTAAATATTTTGGTGTCATCAGCATATAATAAATATTTTGAACTATCGAAGCAATGTGTTATGTCGTTAATGAATACATTAAATAGTAAAGGACCCAAGTGAGAGCCCTGGGGCACGCCAGAAGTGACAGGTACGAAACTAGACGTAAAACCCTTTATAGCGACCGCCTGGGATTTATCACGCAAATAAGATGTCAGCCACCTGAGAAGATCGCCGTGTATACCGATTTTTTTCAATTTCTAATTAACAAATTATGCGAGATTTTATGAGAAGAGCGCCCTCATGTGGCGCGATATTTAATTAGTTAGTTCATCGTTCGAACTTGCTACCGTGAGTATTCAATTTAATCCGTGCGTGAAATTCTTAATTGATTCCTTAGAACTTTCCTAACTTTTTACAAACTAGTGTACACATAATAGTGTTCGGCTGATCAAGAACAGGATTTGCAGTGAAATCTCCACCGGCGCGGTTCCACGAGGACCAGAGGCAAGGTTAGTCGATTGCATTTGAATTGTGTAGGAAATCTAGGATACCAATTTCGGGGAGCTTTGGTTAGGTGAACTCGGCATCAGGTTGCTTTACTGTCTCTAAGTAAGCAGTCTTGATAATCTAAATTATTATCTACCTATAGAAATACAGTCCAACCGAATCCGTGATTCAGACATCTGCTCGCTCAGAGTTAATCTCTGATAAATCCAATCGATCATCAAGAAATTCCTCTGTAGATCAAAAGTTGCCCGGGGAAACTGGTCGAAGAAAAAGCAGGATTTTTTCTTGCCTGAGGAAGACTAGATTGATAGATCAATCTCTAGATTGAGATCGGAGAGTTCACTCACCACATGTAGTAGTGCAGCGCGTGGTCGGGCGCGGCGTGGTGCGGCGGCGGCGGGGGCGCGCACAGCCCGCCGCCGCAGCGCCCCGACAGCGCGATGCACTCCTTGTGTGCGCACGCGCCGCACACCGTGCACAGGTAGCCCTGCCGGGAAACGCACGTCGTCAAATACCCACTACAGCATGCGTGCCACGTTAAAGCACAGGCGGCGAGTCGCGCGGGGCTTCTCGCATTTTCGTTACATTGCAGGCTTTACTCTAAACCATGTCCTTAAACGTGCCCTAAGAATATGACTAACCGGAAAATAATGTAAAGTGGCGAAAATTAATCACCGTATCGAAAGATGGTTCTATTTTTTGCTAATAAAATAAAATAAATAAAATAAAATCCCCAGACAATCACACCAACTACATGGCCCCAAAGTAAGCATAGCTTGTGTTATGGGATACCATATAGCGAACTAGGGGGGAACCTAGAATATAAATACATAAATAGATAAACACCCAGACACGGAACATTTTTATTTCTGGTTCCGTGCGGGGATCGAACCCGCAACCACTGGCGTCTGAGGCAGATAGGTTTACCCCAACGCCATAGTGGTCGTCAAGTGGTCGGTTAATGACGTCATAGATCAATAAAACTCCTTCTTCGCCAAAAAAATGTTATAACTGATTCCATAGAGCAATGAAGCATGAAATAATCGTCCAGCGACCAATAATAAAACCATTATTTCGATTTCCTAAAAGTCAATTTTCATAATACAGTCTGATAGTAGTGCTTAATTCAAAGTTTTAAAATTAACAAATTCCATTTCAAATAAGGTAAACCTAAAAATTCTCACATAGAATAAACTCATATTTATGAACTGACTTAAAAAATTAGGAGGTGCTTAATTCGTTTGTATGTTTTTATTTCGTATGTTAGATACGCGATTAATTTGTAAAATAAAAACCTATTTTGTGGGATACTGTTTAATTTGCTAAAAAAATATTATTGATATTGTCGAAATCGTTTAGAAGTAAAGGTTAAAGACGTGTTACGTAGCTTGTCAAAACATTTAATAAGTATTAATGGAAGACGATTGCATACCTGGAAGATGAGTCCCTTGAGGAACTTGGAGCAGTGGTGGCAGGTGGCGGGCTTCTCGAACGTGTGCAGCACGAACTTGTGGCTCGTGCTGCGGCAGCCCGACGGCTCCAGGTTGTCTCTGTCAGCACAAGCGATAGGAACCATGAGCTCATTGTTCTAGCACAAAGATCGGCTTGTGTCACTCGTATACATTTTATATGAACTACAGCACAATATACCGGGAAACGGCAGCGGGCCGCAGTTCATCAATATATATAAAACTGTTCCGTTACTGACTGAGTGACTGAGGTACTGAGTGACTGACAGACAACGTACAGCCGTAACTACTGGGCGTAGAGAGCTGAAATTTGGAACATACATTATTTAGGGGATGTAGGGGTGCACTAAGGAAGGAATTTCCGAAATTCCCACGGGAACGGGAAATATAGGACTTTTTAGTTTGTATGAAAAAATCTTATTCTTTGAGTGCACCGATGTGAAACTTGGTGTAAAGGTTTTACAATGTGTGTCTCGTTGTGTTATGAAAGGAATTCCCGAAACATTCACGGGAACGGGAAATATATGATGTTTTAGTTTGTATGAAAAAATCCCATCCCTTGAGTGCACGGATGTGATACTTGATATAAAGGTTCCTCAATAAGTGTCTGTTTGTATTATGGAAGGAATTCCCGAAATTCCCACGGGAAAGGGTTGGACTTTTTAGTTTGTATGAAAAATCTTATTCCTTGAGTGTACGGATGTGATACTTGGCATGAAGGTTCTTCAAAGAGTGACTGGTTGTGCTACGAAAAAAAATCCCAAAATTTCCACGGGCACGGGAAATATATGACTTTTAGTTTGAATGAAAAAAACTTATTCCTTGAGTGCATGGGTGTGATACTTGGTATAATGGTTCTTTCAGTGGGTGTCTGGTTGTACAGTTTCTGAAATTTCCACGAGAAGGGTAGTTAGGCGCATACAAGTGTGTGCGGGATAAAGCTAGTATCAAATATACGCGGATTTTTGAGCTGTGATGCAGTCCGACATAGTGTGCGCGTACTTTTAATACGTTCTTTAAATTTTACCGAATTTCGTTGGCGGGAATTTTTATAAAATTCGTGAATAATGTGTGTGTACGCATCTCATTTTGAGGAATTATGTTTCACGGCTTAATTCTTTGCGATTTAAAGTTAACATGTTGTAGTAGTACTTCCAAGCATCAGCCTTGCACGGTTTTCAGAGACACGTTTTTTTTTTTTTTTTTTTATTTGGCAACCCTGATCCCCGCTCTTGAACTCCTCTCCACTTACTTCCTCTCATCATCCCTCCTCAATAATCATTCTGTATTTCCGTGCTCAAGCCTTCGCACGTGCGTCTATAATTTATTACTTAAATTAAACGTTAAATAGTTTGTGTTATAGTTTAAAAATTTAAATCTCAACTTATTATTTGTCGTTCGTAAAAATGGTGAAAAGGAAATATGAAGACATCGAGACCATACGCAAGAAGATCAGAAAACTGGAAAAAAAGCTTCAAAAGAAGCAAATGCCAAGTGAAATTTGTACCTTATCACTATCCATGGCTCTTTACATCGCATAATTGCGTTACGAATCCTTATTCGAAAACAAAGTTCAATGATCTTTATCACTGAATTTGAATGAGCCGAGTTTAAAACTCACAAATTTACCTAGTAAGAATCTTTATTCGAGACGATGGTAAATGTCATTGTTTAGTGATCATTATCGCTAAAATGACTTTTCGAATCCTTATTCGAAAACAAAGTTCAATGATCTTTATCACTGAATTTGAATGAGCCGAGTTTAAAACTCACAAATTTACCTAGTAAGAATCTTTATTCGAGACGATGGTAAATGTCATTGTTTAGTGATCATTATCGCTAAAATGACTTTTCGAATCCTTATTCGAAAACAAAGTTCAATGATCTTTATCACTGAATTTCAATGAGCCGAGTTTAAAACTCAAAAAGAAGAATGGCAAGGTCCCATACATTGTAAGTACCGCTTTTATTTCACATAGCATTCACGTACTTCAAACTTAATATGTGCGTTTTATTGCTTAGATAACGAGTAATCAGAATATAATTATTAGATTTATACAGAAGTTGGGAATAAAAAGTCAAAACAATAATCTAACCTAAAAATTACAGGAATTTATAGTCCGTCTTTTCTAACATGGCGTCGTATTTTGAAACCATTACATTACATAAGCAGGTATTAACCAATCCAGAGGTTTGAAACGGGGTGGCGGCGCGGGCGGCTTAATTCAAGTTTGACAGTAGGACTTTACAACTATTATTTTTTATTGCCGGGAAATTAAAAAATGTGCTTTCGGCAAGTTTAATTTGATTTTATTATATTTCTAAATATTCCCAACAACTATCACAACAATAGATGTTGGAAAAAACGTGTCTCATATTGACCTATTAACTACATATAGCCCGGTTTTGATACGCTTGAAAACTCTAAAATTAAGTGATACCGTGGCCGCCAATCCTCTTTACCTAATTCGAATCTTTATTCGAGACTATGGAAAATTTCTTTGTTTAGTGATCATTATCGCTAAAATGACTACCCTACTTTTTGCATTTTATGCTCGTAGGTGCTAAAAACACTTCTTTCGAATTATTATTCGAGACGCTGACTACTTTCGTCTTTTCAGTGCCATCTACCTCAAAACATCCACCAGTAGATGGATGTTGAGGATATAGAATTGGATAGCGATATCTTAGAGATGTTGGGAGATGCTCCTAAGATTAATAATAAATAATAATAAAATTTCTTTATTCATGCCACAAATCTTGAATGTTTTTTACAGAGTAATCTTACAGTCTAAGTACAAAATAATTACTATTTACTATTTAAACATCATACAATAAGGCTAATATAATTGCTGAAGAACTAGGAAAACCTTTACATAAGGAAATTTCAACCCGGTGCGGTGGTCTGAAATCCTTTTAAAGGGACTACCCAAAGAGACAAGAGATAAAATCCTAGAGGATTATCTTATTCCTAGTAATTGTCAACTACTCCTTGCCCCTGCTCTGAATCCGGAAGCAAAAGTGGCAGTTATCGAAGCGGTCTCTAAACGGAATTCCTCCCTCATGTTTAGGCAAAGACAAACTGGTGTGGCTATAGCAGCTCTGGGAAGAGCTACCGAAACACTCGTAGGATCATCTTCATTAATACCACAGAAGCAACAAATAAGCAATGGTGCCATCTCGAAATGTACTTATATTGAAGGACAATTTTTATCCAGTATATTTCTTGTACCTAAGCTTAATGGTGATAAAAGGTTTATATTGAATTTAAAAAAGTTAAATAAATTTGTACTTGCTAGTCATTTTAAAATGGAAGATTACAGAACAGCGTCAAAATTATTGACTGAAAACTGCTGTAGACAATAGACTTAAAACATGCATACTTCTTTGTTGCGACAAATGAAGCTCACAAAAAATATCTTCGATTCAAATACAACAATATATTATATGAATTCAATTGTTTACCGTTCGGCCTTTGTACCGCACCTCTCGTGTTTACTAAATTAATGAAACCAGTTATAGAATACCTGCGTAGTCGGGGTATGATTTCAGTTATTTATTTAGATAACATTTTTTTATCGGAAAGACTTACTCGGAGTGTGTCACTAATGTATCTACAACTATAGATCTATTACAGAGCTTGGGTTTTTTGATTAACTTTTCAAAAAGTTGTTTAATACCTAAACGTGAATGTAAGTTCTTGGGCTTCACTTTCGACTCAAAGCAGATGATTTTAAAACTACCCGAGGAAAAGAAAATGAAATTGAAAGATTTTATAAATAGATTTCTTTGTATAAAACGATGCAAGTTACGCGAATTCGCTAAACTCATTAGGTATTTAATTTCCGCATGTCCAACAATAACTTATTCGTGGTTATATACAAAAAAGCTTGAACAATATAAATATAATTGTTTATTAAAAAAAAAAAAAAAATCCAAACTACGATCAGACAATTGATATCTTAATTACCCTACATGAAGAATTATATTGGTGGTTAGGAAACATAGATATAGGCCATTCATCACTCAAACCGAACAACTTTGTTTTAGAATTTTTTTTCTGATGCCTCCTCTATGGGATGGGGAGCGTATTGTGATACAGTTAGATGTTGTGGATATAGGAAAGACAACGAAACTTCTTGTCATATAAACGAGTTGGAACTAAAAGCAGCCTTTCTAGCTCTGAAACGTTTCACCAAAGAATTATCTAATTGTGACATCTTATTAACAGAATGGGCAGTATTCAATATGATCACCTAGATTATATATCTAGAAGTATGTGGAAATGGTTCGAAGAACGTAGAATAATCTTATTCGCTTCTTACATCAATACTAAAGATAATTGTGAGGCAGATTCATTATCTCGAAAACAGTTCGAGGATACAGAGTGGGAATTAAATCAAATTGCATTTAATGAAATAGTTCGCAACTTTGGTATGCCAGTATTGATTTGTTTCCAAACAGATCCAATACTAAGTGTAAACAATATGTTTCGTGGAGAAATGATCCCGAAGCATGTGCTGTTGATGCCTTTACACTGCCATGGACCAATATGTTATTTTGCGCCTTTCCACCATTCTCGCTTATAGTAAAATTAATGCAGAAAATCATTTGTCATAAGGCAGAGGGTATTGTTGTGGTGCCATATTGGCCAAGTCAACCTTGGTTTCCTATGTTTAAAAAGTTGTCTGTTTCAATTTTTTTGTATTTTGGACCAGATATTGACCTTCTAACATCTCCTTTCAGTAGATTGTAGATTGTGTACACAAGAATCTACGCCTTGTTGCCGCGAAATTATCAGGCAAGCATTACTAAGGAAATATTTATCGAATAGGTCAGTAGATATTATGCTAGCTTCGCTTGCAAATAATACTTACAAACAGTACGATGTTTGCATAAAATCTTGGATAATTTACTGTAGATTACATAATTATGATTATTTTAATGCTTCTATTCCAATTGTAATACATTTTTTAACCGATATTTTTGATAAAGGCGCTAAATACGGGACCATCAATTCTTACCGCTCTGCCTTATCTCTTTTGTTAGGTAATAGCTTAAATGATGATCGAGTCAAACGTTTCATGAAGGGTGTTTACAAGTTGAGGCCCACCAATCCAAAATATAATACTTCTTGGGACCCAAACACAGTGTTAAATTATTTGGCCACTCAATGGCCAAATGAAAGCCTTAGTTTAGAAGATTTCTCTAAGAAACGCTGGTGTGCTAGGTTTGGTGACAGCGCAAAGAGTACAAACATTTTCTCTCATTAAAATAAATAATATAACTCAAAACAGAACAGAAATCTTCGTTAAAATACCTGACTTAGTAAAAACTTCAAAACCAAACGCCTTTCAACCCCTTCTAAGGCTACCATTTTTTCATACAAATCCTGCAATATGCCCTGCCAGATGCATTTTAGATTATATAAATAAAACGAGTGGTTTACGTAGTTGTGACACTTTATTTATTAGCCACAAAAGACCTCACTTAAAAGTTTGTCTCAAACTTTGAGTCACTGTATCAAATATACTTTACAACGCAGTGGCGTGGACACATCAGTGTTTAGCGCGCACAGCACGCGCCATGCGGCCACTTCCACTGCTAGCAGAGTCGGTGTCAATATTGATGTCATACGGAAAACCGCAGGATGGAGTAATACATCCTCAGTATTTGCCAAATTCTACAACAAAGAAATTGTATCGGATGCCAATCAATTTGCAACTAGTATTTTATGTAACTCCTTAGAATAAATAGATGTATATTTGTGATTTATTACTGTTGGTTATACTCTAACAATTTTACTTATACCTATACTGCAAAAATAATTCACATTAAAATACTCTGAACATCCTACAACATGTTAACTTTAAATCGCAAAGAATTAAGCCGTGAAACATAATTAAGGATCAAACGAACTTACCAAGTGAAGTTCGATCACAATTATGTGAACGGGTTAATTCGAAGCGATTGATATAAACCCGCCCAAACAGTATTCCTTTAAAGTAATATCACCCACCCATAATTAATGTGAATTATTTTTATGGGTACTACCTAGGAACTTTAGCTCTAAACAAAATGATTATTGAGGAGGGATGATGAGAGGAAGTAAGTGGAGAGGAGTTCAAGAGCGGGGATCAGGGTTGCCAAATAAAAAAAAAAAAAAAAAAACGTGTCTCTGAAAACCGTGCAAGGCTGATGCTTGGAAGTACTACTACAACATGTTAACTTTAAATCGCTTCGAATTAAGCCGTTCACATAATTGTGATCGAACTTCACTTGGTAAGTTCGTTTGATCCTTAATTATTACACGTAATAAAATACGGTTGATGTTATGATCAATAAATTTAATCGTAAGTAAAATCTTTTAAGACAAAGTTTTACTTTTTACCGATAAAATATATTAAAACGTTAGTAATATTGTCGTAATAGTTTTATACCTTAACCAACTTATGTAAAAACCTAATCATGTATGCTGCAATATCATGCAGTTTAATTTTGACGGTATTTTAATGTTCTTAAATAAAACGAAAGATAATCTTTTGCAATCAATTCTGATCAACACAAGTAAAAGACACTTACATGGCGTCACGGATAGCTTTGAGCCACTTGCGCTTGCAGTCGTCCGTTCTCGCGTACAACGTATACGTCGCATCTTTAGTGCGCCTCACGAGGTAGAAATGCGCGGCCCAACGCGCATCAGTCCGCAACGCGCGTCTGCCTCCGCCTTCTTCTACGCGGTACTCCGCGAGGCGAAGACCCACGCGGTAGGAATACTGGTTGTCCTGTAAGGGAAACTGCACTCCGTTAAGTCGATTCGGGGTTTAAAAGCCAAAGGTTGCTTGCGATGGTCAGAGAATGGATAATGATGGCGCGTTGGATAACGTCAAATATAGTTTTTAATGAATATTACACTTTTTAACGTAACATTTATGGGTTTGCTATTGCCTCAATGAAAAGTGAAGGTCGATAACACACAGGTTTATGAAGGAAATGGTCCTTTTTAAAATATTTCCATAACACATCACCAGTAGACCTCATTGCAACAACATATGTTCCGTAAATGTGAAAACATATGGGCAAAGGAAGGAACTGGCTCTTAACATTGCCGGAATATAGTTCTAAACAGATGATTGACTTGTTATCTGACACGTTTTTTGATAAAGTGCGTTAGTTAAATGACAATTCCGCAAATGGGTATCATAAAAGTAAGTTTAAATTTTACATTTAAGATATAAATTTCTACTGTACAATTAATTATGAAAATGCGTTAACAATATTCAAATAAATCTGAATACCAAAATTAATAATTGACACACCAATATAACTTCCAATCTCAATGTTTCAAGGCGTACCACAAGGCACCAACTTGGTCCACATACCTTAACAGGTTTACACAGCAGCATGAGCTTGTCGAACACGAACACGTATCGTGACCTGAGCTTCTGGTCCTCATGCGCCTTGACCTTGAGCTCTCCGTCGAGCAGCAGCCGGCCGTACGCCGCCAGGCCCGCGCCGCCCGCGCCCAGCTCAGCACCCTCCCAGTCCACTATGCTTTCCTGGTACATTACATTTCAAATAAGTCCCGTGTTATGAAGAGCTTTGTATAGAAAATTGCCAAAAAAATATATTAAACTCGCCCGAATAAGCTATTAAATATACTATTAGACGTTAATATTCTCTATGTTTACAAGGAGTACTAAAGTGTGCAAAAACCTCTTAACAGGATTTATAACGCTTTTTATTATAAGCAAAGAAAACTGCAAATCTTCAAGAGTAAAAGGAAACAAGTTTATAAGTATCTGTTTAAACATAACTTTTTCAAATGTTATCTTTAAATGTACCTAGAAAATCATTTTTTATATAAATATGTCTTTTAAACAATATGTTACGAACATACTTAATTCCGTCTCTTTTATTAAACTTTCAATGTGCAAGACTTGTAGAAGAATTTCTCGCCAAACATGAATTATTGAAAAAAGTTGACTATAATTTCTTAAACTTACACTTGTCCATATCATAGACAGAAAGGTTATAAATAAGTGAAGCACCCACGTACCTGTACTTTGGCCAACAGAGCCAGCACTTCGCTGTCTCGCTTCACTTCGTTGATGTATTGGGCTACATCCACCATGGCTTCTTTCGCGCGCTCGAGCCCGCGGAACTCCTCATGGTTCTGAAAGTACAACGAATTCCAACTTTATGTCATTGCGATAAAAAGATACTACACCGTACCCATATACATAAACAGGGTGTCTAGTGACAATTTTAGATACTGTTCCCGATTCTGATCATAATTATGTAATAAAAGTTGGTACTTAATTTTTCAGCAGAATTCCCTATAAATAAATAAATTATAATTATTTCCACCGAAAGGCGTGTCGATTTTAAAATACCAAATAATATATTTTTTTCTCTCAAATAGAATTACATTTTGTTTCACCGTAGGGTATTATTACAGTACAGCTTATTTTATTCTATGTGAGAGGCTGGTGTCTGTACTAGGACAACCTGTGTTACGGATTACGGATCACCAGTCTCTGCTACTCCGAATCTGTATACAAAGTACCTATGTTATATATGGGAGAAGTATGTGGAGGAGTAAGGTGTAAGTATGAACGAGTGTAGTGTGTGAGGTGTAAAGAGTGTTTTGGGGTAAATGATAGGATGTGTGTACAGTGTGCTTTAATAGAAGTAAGGGTGCAAGGGAGGTTACATAATTTGTGATTACGATACAACCAATAGTAAATAATCCTCAGTTTGTTTGTAATCAAGGTATTTTAACCAAAAAGTAACAGCTACTTTACATTTATTAAGGCCGACTAGTTCAGTCTAGGCCAAACTAGTATGTCCTGAAATCGGGTTTGGCCGGTAACATATACAGCACTTTTTAAATGCAAAAACTCAAAAATAATAATATATACAACAGCTGTCCGTGTAGCCCTGCAATCCCTGGGTAAGTAGTTATTTGACTTATTTAATCTAGAAAGCATAGCTTGAATATCGAAACGCACGGTCTCTGTTTTTCTGATAATATGCGGTGTAACGATTCTCAACATCCATTTAACACTGAAAAGGATTTTTTGTAACGTAACTGTTATGTTTCTTCGTGTTTTAAATATGTAAAGAAAATATATTGCTTGCGCTAGATCACTCCTGGATAACAAAGCCGTCTAAACTATTTGTAGTTTCGATATTATATTCTTTTTTTATTTAATCAACTATTACTTTATAACTAAAGTTTTTTATGTTGCATCTTTGAGGCTAAGTTTTTGAATCGCAGCCGTCCATACCTCAGCCAAAAGGCCAATTACGGTTAAGAGCGTTATACTATACTAGCCACCGCGCGCGGTTTTACCCGCGTAACTTTTGATCCCGTGGGAATTTCGGGATAAAATATCCTATACCTTCCTCAAGAGTTGGGCTATCAATTGCAAAAAGAATTTTTCAAATCCCACTTGTAGTTTCTGAGATTAGCGCGTTCAAACAAACAAACAAACTCATCAGCTTTATATAGTATTTACTAATAGAAGTATAGATTATTCATACTAGCGAGCTGTCGTCCCAAGGGATGTGGCAATTGTTTGTTTGGCAAATTAACATTATGCCTGAACGTTAAATAATTCATAAACCTCGGCTACTTAGACAAACCACTTCTTTATGAAAGTAAATTTTGTGTACTGTTGATACAGTTCATATTTTGTTTATAACGGGTGTTTTCTCAGACGGGCAAAGCTTTGTCCACTGGCAGCCATTTAACAGCTGTCAAGTGATTTATGTTTACAGTGCTTTCACAGTAGGTTTACCTCTGAAGTTTATTATCTCTATGTTGGCCTTACTGTGAAATTTCCCTGAAAGTTTTCACAACAGTTTATATGAATGTTTTACGTTTTTCCATTATTTTTGTGTTAAATTTAATTTGTATCATACCGAAAATGTTTTAAAGTAGTAAAAGAAACATCATATTATCAGTGCGAACTTTTTACGCAAAGTATAAATATAACAAAGGGCTTATAATTGCATTTAGAAATGTTCGTCAGAAAAATGGGGTTACCCGAATATATATTTTACCGGATATCAGGCGAATTCCACATAGCTGAAGAATCGATTAGGAAATATTGAAAATATTGTATAATAGACAACCACAGAGATATTGTACAGTGCGTACAGAAGAAGTCATTGCTGCTATAGAGCGTAGTGTCAGAGGCCCGGGTCAGCAACACCCGAATCAGTCCATCCGCCATCGTACACGGGAATTGAATATGTGTCCATCCAGTTTATGGAAGGTTTAGCGGAAAGATCTTGAATGAAATGAAATCATCACCTAGCAAGGCGTTCACTGAGAATGGGCCTAAAACAAGATTGCCGTTGATCCCTATTTTCTGTGGGGATATGTGAAGTCGCAAGTCTACGCCAATAAGCCCGAAACGATTGACCACTTGGAGGACAACATTTGCCGCGTTATTGCTGATATACGGCAACAAATGTTGGAAAAAGTCATGGGAAATTGGGCCTCCAGATGAGACTACGTCCAAGCCGGCCATGGTGGTTACATGCCAGAAGTTATATTTAAATTATAATGCCAGAAGATTGTCTCTTAAATAAAGTAAATTTCAGGTCAATTTGAAAAAAGTCTTTGTTTTATTCCATTTCACTGTTCTAAAAAAAAACACCCTATATGAAGAAGACAATTCTGTATGTACCATGTTTTTATAGTAACAACATGCTTTTTTTCGGACTTTTCTTAACTTCATTTATACACATTGTACTCCAAAGATAATCAGCCTTTAAAATTCGCATACCTTTTTCTAACGAAATACATAAACTAATGTCAAATACGCTGCGGTTTATTAAATAATATATGCGCTAGGGATAGACGCGTGCGGTACGTCACTTATCGATAACTGCTTATCGATTCCTAGAAGTATTAAGAATAGTGCACAATCTATAATTAATTAGTACAGGTAATTAAATAAAATACTAATTTTAACCGAACTCGTGAGTCGCTCATGCGTGACCAGACAATAAAGATACCGAAACGTCGAGTTAATTTGTAAAATATTATTACACTAGCGACCCGCCCCGGCTTCACACGGGTGCGATTCTGATAGTAAATACACTATAGAAAAAATTTGAACGCTGTATATAGGGTTACTGATTAAGTCGACCTAGATCCATTAGGGGCGTGTAGCAACTGTCTTTTCTAACTTGTTTCAACATGAAAAACCCTGCCCCAAACCTAACCGTTTTCGAGATAATCGACGTTCAATTTTTTTCAATAAAAATTGCCGATATTTTGCCATTAAATATCATATTTTGAAATTGGTGCGCTTTTTTATTATTATTATTAACTTTTTATATGCAGATTAAGATGTTCTATGATTTTAGTAACTAAAATCCTACGTAAGATTACTAAATACATAGTTCTGGGCGATTGAAAGTTCAAAAAATCAGCATTTTTTTAGTTTACTTTTCTTTTAAGAATTCACAAAAAGTTATTATGGCAGTCGTTCGGCAGGTGTATAACATACAGGTAGGCACGCTCAGGCGGCCCCGGCCGGGCGGTACCGCCGCAAAAGACGTCCCGCAAATTTGAAATCTGTAATATCTTCGAAAATATTCATTTAAATCATATGCTGTGCCATATAGATCTATATTAAATCAACAATGTATTTAAGGTATTTAATTGGATAAGGATTAATGCTGTATTGGTTAAAATCGCTTCGAAAATTAGCCATTATTTGTCGTAATTTTATTGTGGGATAAGAACATATGCATTCGCGGAGTTTTGTGTAGACCTTTTCAATGTGTACAATACATTATTTTGATAAATCTCGTAGGGTTCAGTCTGCGTTTGCAATGTAAACGGAAAAAATGTAATTATTTACGACATCACATTAGAAACCTCAAAAATAACAGCATTTCTCCACTATTTAATGGATGTTATTATACATATATACCTCTTTAATAACTCTATCTATTAAAACCTCATCTAAATCCGTTGCGTTGTTTTAAAGATTTAAGCGAACAAAGGGACAGAGAAAGCAACTTTGTTTTATACTACGTAGTGGTGAAGTAACATCAGGTTAAAGAAAACTTTTTTTTTATTTTATCGTGTAAACTTGAGGCATGTAAAATTTTACTATCGTCATCAGTTTAGACTACGAGTTTAATAACAGTTACTGGGTAACGTTAGATCAAAATAATAATTAATTTATTTAAAAAGCCTTTATTTCAAATTCTACTTAACACTTTTGTCACGTGACTCAAAACGATCTTGGATAGTTCGGATCTAAATATGCTTTTAATAGTTTGTTCGCCTTGATCCGCAGATGACAAGTGTCTGCAATCAAGTGACGTCACCGCACGTATAACCTGATATTTTTAAGGCTGCGTTTTTTACTGACCCGGACCTGAGCGGAGCGGAGCTTAGCGGCGCCTGAATAGACTAATCACTATGCTTGAAATCTTCACTGCGCTTTAATAGAAACAGAACGAGCACAGCAATTGGTCTGTTCAGGTGCCATTAAGATCCACTCCGCTCAGATCCGAGTCAGTGGAAACGCAGCTTTAGGGAATACGTACTATCGAAGGCACTTCCGTCATTTTTGCTTGAATAGATAGTAGGTCGCCGCCGCAGTAATGTTTATGCAATTTTTTTTTAAGTGATCCGGCGGCTATGGTCGCTTCTGTACAGTCAGCAACAAAAGTCAACGACCACATTAGATTTTCAAGCTCGTTATACACCATATTATACCAACATAGCTTAAAAACTATATTATACATACATAACATACAAAATAGATGAAAACATTGTGATGATAACGATCCAATTTATAAACGCCTCTGCAAAAGTGAAAATGTAATAGCTACTATAATTATAATCCTGTTAAAGGTTTAGTATGTAGATATACAGGGTGGCTGGTGGATCATTTCCGAAATTTCAGGACGTGATAGTTCTAGATCATACATGAAGAGAAAAAATAAAATAAAAAATAAATATTAATTACTTCCTGAGTACACTTAACTGAAAGTTAAAGAATTCATTAAATCACGCATGGTTAACTACATAAGCGTAATGAAATAGATACTTAGCAAGTGGTGGTGTGCGTGTGGCGGGAACACTGCTGTGTGCGTGTTGACTAAGGCAGCGCGTCGGGAAAAGTGTAGTAAGGTCTCTTTATTTATTCATAGGGATTTCTGGTGAAAATTTAAATACCTACTTTTATTACATAATTATGATCAGAATCGATTTCAGGGTGCTCTCCTTCAGTATCTAAAATTTGTCACCAGTCACCCTGTATGAATAGTGAAGCTGTAGTGAGTACAAGTACTGACCGGCTGCGTCTCGTGCACCAATTTGTCCAGAAGTAGATGGTACTTGAGCACGCGCTGCATGGGCACCGACAGAATGTCGCGCAGCTGGATGCGCCCGTCGCTGTGCTCCTTCTGGCATTTCTGGAAGAGACAAACAATTCCATCAAAAGTAGTCAAAGCTATGCCGGTCCTTCTGGGTTGGGAGAAAATTAATAGAATAGAACAAAGTATATTCAATGTTGATATGAGTGTTATCTGCTATCTGTAGCTATAATGAAGTCGATGTGCCGCCTTGGTTACTCTGCATATCATACGATATCGCAGGTTAAGCAACGTTCTGCGCGGTCGGTAAAAGGATAGGTGACCGTCAATCATTTGCAGATCGCTTTTCCCGCATTGGACCAGCTTGGTGGATTACGGCCTAAACCTCCTCGTCACCCAGAGTAGAGACACATAGCCCTGCAGTGAGCTCAATACACAAAGTTGTGATGATGTATCTATAATTTAATTTGGGCTAGATTATATGGAGTGAATGTGAGAATTATTGCAAGTTGGTTCTGTGTTTGCTCTTAACCCAGAAGTCTTTATAATTCTATATTTTCAATAACTTTGATCACAAAAACCATGATGACTCGGCTCGTAAGTAATGTAACTTAAACCTGACACAGTCAACAAAAAACGCATTTTTTTTATCATAAAATATGTTTACGATTTCCGCCACACCTCTATTTCTAATAACTTCGGGTATAAACCCATTCGGATATATTACAAATCCAAAAAATCCGCCCTGTATACAAAGTTACTGAATTAACGGCTAATTCTGAAGAGGTTTTAAATGTAATGGCATCATTAAACGTTTTACTGTTCCGTTTTATTGTTTAAAGAAATTAACTCGAAAACTTTCTCGAAAATTGCTTTGTTTTAGTAATTTGCACGGTTTGGATCTAATTGCATCGGCGATTTTATACGTTTTACTTAAAACTTGATGCTTCTCAATATTTTTATGATTTCTTCCAAAAGACGAATGCTCTTATTGTGCAAAAATGTTTTACAAATGACCCCAAAGCATATTAATGATATGTGTGTGTAGGATCAGTAAAGTATGGCCTTGAAACACTTTTCTTTTAAAGTATCGTGAAAGGCGTTAATCCGATTTACCCAAAAAATGTGTTCTGTTTTTATTATAAGAAGAGCTTAGTTTATCCTGACCTTTTAGAGATTAAGGTCAAATGCCAGTTTGGGTCACCCATGGAATATAAAATAAGATATTCCGATACTTATAACGATTATAGCTAAAATTCCATATACAATGTCACAAAATATCTTCTAGTGACAGAGTTAGTCAGTATAAAACACTTTTTAACCAGATTTATCTTTATTTTATGATGATTTTGACTTTTACCGCAATTATATTTAGAATAATTTTACATTTTAACTTTAAGTTTCGGTATTTTTATTGACCTCGCGTTCACGAGCGACTAGTAAAAAAGTGTTCCATTTTAGATTATTAATCGTGAAAATTTACGACAATATTACAGAATTACTTTATAGTTCATTCGTTCAGATGGTTTATTTGACTCTAAACTGCTTCAACTACGACCAAAACTCACCGCTAGCTGCTTATTAAACGTGCTATCCCTCGAGTCCAAGATCTTGAGCGAGTCCTGTGCGTGAGTGAGATTGGCGCAGTACTCCCCATACAGCAGTAGTTTCTCTCTCCACGCGAGGAAGACGTCCGCCAGACGCGGGGCGCCGCTGCCGGGCACGCACGCGTCCGTCGCCAGCCGCAGCTGTCGCAGCAGACCCGTGTGGATGTCATGTAGCTCCTGGACATACCACAAATTGCCAATTAATTAAATAAAATCACAATCATGGGCACAAAAAACAAACTAAGTAAAACTTGTAATATGGGACACCATATAGCGAATTAGGGTGAACCTACACTGTAAGAAATATATAAGTAGTTAAAACCCAGACCCGGAATATTTTATTTTCTTGTTTAGTGCAGGGGTCGAACCCACGTCTTTACGAATTAAATGAATAACATTTTTAAACTTAAACGACTTAACGATTTAGTTGACGTGGTGTAGTTGGTTTATATGCATATTATAATATGTTTACTATACTCAACACAATTTCATAATAGTATATTTCATTACGAGTGCGGAAAGCCTGTCATTGCAAAGAGTTCCGACAAATACACGAGCCGAGGCGCAGCCGAAGGCGAGGGTTGACAGTCGGAACGAGTTGCAATGACGGTTCCGCACGTGTACTGAACGACTATTTTTAATACAGTTGCGAAAAAATTTAGCAATTTTATAAAATATACAAAATGGCGCCAGCCGTGAAAGATTATAAGCAGAGATTTTTTTTTGTTTACCCATTCTGGGTAGGCAAAGGGAACTATGCCCATACAGCCAAGTCTTTAGTAGATTTTTTGTATTGACACGAAATGAAAATGAATTTAATGAGATAAAATGAAATGAAACCTAACCTAACTCATTGCATCAAATCATTATATCTGATATTGAAACAAATTAGTAGCTTCTTTTCAGAAATATTTGCATGAATCGTAAAAACTTCTATGAATTTTTTTTTATTAAAAACTTCGTGGTTGATTTTTTCTTTTTAATAGACATTATTTTGACATTTGGGAAAGAGAACGCACGAGTGCGGAAAAGGTAAAGAAAAAGCACAAGTGTGTAATAGCCCACATCCCGAACGCTAAACGTCCCGGCAATACGCCACTTTTTGAGCAACTGTATTAAAAATAATTATTCGTAATAGCTGTTGTATTCTTTTTTGCGTGTAGTCGACAAATAGCAACGTCTTAAGTGCCGACTGCGACAGTGAAATCATGGCAGTACTATCCCCTTTGAGTAAATATAGACCTATTTAGTTTTCGAAATGATTGTTGATTTCTCTTTGATACTTTTAGAATCTATTGACCTAACATTACGGGTTATTTATGATTGAAAAAAAACTTATTCATTATTTATTCTGTTCATAAATAGTATCTACTCGTTTAAAGAAACCGGCAAACACTTTTCATAGAAGATACTTATATTCACCATTCGTTATTTAAAATCTTTCTAATTGAATTTTAAATAAGCATCTTGTACTTGTGTAGTATAAAACCATGTGACAGCCCGTTCACACATGGTCCGTTTTACCGGATACGTAATTTTTTCATCGATGGCGCATGGATTTGTATGAGCAACTTCACATATGTCACAATAATCAGTATACGTATTTACGATACAAAAAAGGTATCCAGTAATGGCGGGTTTCAATATTCAACTGACTGGTATGCGTAACCGGTACAGGTACAAAACTGGTAGGAAAAAAGTAGCGTTTCACAATATCTACTAGCTACGGGCTGTAAGTTCTCAAATTTGGCATAGGCCCTCCTTACGTGACGTTCTTCCAAGAAAATAGGTGATATGTGATTTATAGAATATCACGCATTCGCAAATTATTTGTATGATATTTGAACTAAAGAAATATATAAACTTATTCAATTTATGTTTGCTATGTTTTGGTATTCGATAAATATATTATAGTATGTTTTTAGAGCTTTTTGTTAATAATTGCGTTTAATTGCTTACGTAAAACGAAACGCCAATCCTTCGACTAATTTTGCCATTGGTTAAAACACATTTTTATGACGTCAAAGTAAATATTTAAAAGAAAAATTATGTCATTCAATAATATTCGTCCTTTTTTTCAAAAACAGTTATAGATAAGTTAGAAAGAGAAAACTGGATTATTGATATGTTGACAGATATTTGATAGTACATTTCGTTAAATGAATAAATTGTTACGTCGTTGGCTAGATAAAATGACCCATTCTTTAATTGGTCATACGTAATGAAAACATAAATCTTATTGGCCGCAGCAGACTGCCATGCTACCTTTACCTCATTGGTTTAAATTAATAACTTGTTACGTCGTCGTTGGCTAGATATAATGACTTATTTTGTAAATGGTCAAATGTAACCCAGCAACCCATTAAGCCGGCGCTACACTTAGCTTCAAATGTTTGAACAAATGTTTGAACAAATGTTTGCACAAATGTGTGGCGCTGGACTTTGCATATGTATTCAACGTTTGCACAAAGCTTTGCACTTTGCCATCCGGTGTCGGTCTTTTTCTATACATCAAAGCGTTCAAAGTTGAATGTGTGCAAATGTTTGCGTGGCCTGCCACACTTGTTCAGTGTCCAGTTGCTCGAGCGTTGTTGAGCGGGACGGTTGTGTGCATGTTATGTATTTATGCGGCCATATAATGGACTGGGGCAGCGAGTGCGTTCTGGAATTTGTAGAGTTGTTACAGGGGCAACTATGTACATGGAACCCGAAAAATAACTAATAAATAATACAGGCTAACTGAGTCTACAAAATCGTTGTCCATCTTGTTTGTTGTCTACTAGCATACTGTGGAGAAAAGTGTTTGCGAAGCAAGTCTGGCAGGTTACGTCAATATGTGTTCAAATGACTTTGCAAAGTCGTCAAAGATTTGTGCAAATCTTTGAAGCTAAGTGTAGCGCCCGGGTTACAGTCGAACAGTTCGTAAGCAGTGGTTTAGATGTCAAGATTTTGAATATAGAAAGGCATTTTTGTAGTGATTTCTATAGGTCGTAGGCAAAACGAATAGTTTTCATAATATTGAAACCCGCCATAAAACGGATCATGTGTAAACGGGCTGTTATTGTTTAAAGCTTCAATAGCAATGTAACTATAAAATTATTAGCTTTGTGTAGCTATGGAAATACGTAACTATTATTAAAACAACATCTAAAAAAGTATCCAAACGGTTTTGCTCTTCAATCATATAATAGGATAAGTCCTTACTCAACACAATTTCATTTAATTCTGAAAAGTGGATCAACAATGAAATAATTTGAGTGTTGAATAACATATCGAATCACGCCAGTACTAACAAAGAATCAATGAATGTATGATTTAATTTTGTGTTTTCGCATCAGCTTAGAATGATCATGATAAAATAGGCAGGAATAATTCAAGAGAACCGCGTTTGTTAGGGGGACTCTTGTAAGTGTGACTGGCTAGGAATCACTCAGTAAAATAAGTCTGTTCAAAAATAAATTCGCTTTAGTCATTATGCAATACTAGCCACCGCGCGCGGTTTTACCCGCGTAACTTTTGATCCCGTGGGAATTTCGGGATAAAATATAGCCTATAACCTTCCTCAAGAGTTGGGCTATCAAATGCAAAAAGAATTTTTCAAATCCCACTTGTAGTTTCTGAGATTAGCGCGTTCAAACAAAAAAAACAAACTCTTCAGCTTTATATATTTGTATAGATTTTATGCAGAGCCCGTTTCCCTTCCATCTTCGAACACAGTCACTTAGTGCTAGGTGCGATTGAAATCAAACACAGGCTTTTAAAAATGTAAATACCTACACATAAGAGTAAAATAAAACATTACATATATCAAAAAAGTCTGCATTTAAAAAATACTCACTTTAATTCCAAAAAATATGACTTGCAAATCTTGCGGTTTCAGGTACGGAGTAAGCGGTCTTAGAAAGTACTTGATAATTTTGCTCAAAACATCCACATAGTTGCACTCTGTATCGACAAGCTCTCTTATAACGTAGTCTCTCTTCTCAAGACTGTGCGACGAGGTCGCTAGCTACAAAACGTAATAAACAATACTTAGAATCACAAAAAAAAGTGTTAAAATAAAAGAAAGCGAAGCAAAAACACTACAATCTACTTTAACCATTATAAAGCAAAACCTCCAAACTACATTGTGAACCAAAAAAAATTACAACTAGCTGCTGGCAAAATATTATTATTTACGGGAAATGGCGACTCTATGAATAATTCAACCGCAGCGGCCGCCGGAATTCTTTCCACCACTTTTACTCGAGCAAAACGTGTTTCGTGATATGTGCTTTAAATACATTAATCTCATTTTTATTACTCTGTCTAGAACGCCGATTTCGTTTATTAATTCGCTCGTCAACCAACCGCGAATATTCTTATATCGGACCTATAATTAGTGATCGCTACTCTAGAATTAACTGTTGTAAATGAAAGATAAGTTTTTTATTGATATTTGTTTATACTTCTCCCAGTTTTCCATAAACAATCCGTGTTGTTTACATTCAGCGTTAAACGAATACACATTATATTTGTGTTTTTTCATTCGTCGGCTATTATGAAAATACATTACTAACGCGCAAGATATGCTCAAAAGAGCTTAAGTTTACGCAACACAACCCGCGAATATTCTCACTCTGATAATGTACCAATCACGAGAGGAATGCCGCGTTCGACACCTTCTCACTGAGCGGCGTATGTTTCGAAACATAGAAGAATAGTTTGCTTACAAAACAAGAATAGCGATGCGCAGAGTTTTTAGTAACAGTGCATTTTATGATTTACTCACTACGATAATTCCGTCGAAATTGTACATAGTAATGTTGCAGCTCCAAACTGCACTGCTGCGCCGGCGCCTGCCATTGTAGGTGAATGCCAACTAATCGTATCACACGCACGGTATGCCCATTTCTTGGACTTCGCGATTCAATGTCTTAATGAGTGTCTTTACATTCATCATCTGCATATTTTTCCGTTTGATGAGATTTAGGTATTTCAATTAATTCCGATAACTTAATTATGATCAACAAAAACACGTGTTGCTCGCCACTGATACTACATCTCAGTCACCACTTTCCGTACAAAGCAAAAGTAAAAAAAAAGATGCGGCATACTGGTGCGAGGGCAGTCGAGAGTTGTTCTCTCGCTCGTTTGACGGCGCAGAGGTCGTGGTAGATCTCCTCGTCCCGGTCGTGCGCGACCTCGCTCGCGTAGCCGCCGCCGCATGCGCCGCCGCTAAACACACGCGCCCGTTAGCTCGCTACTACTACAGCACTAAGCATGCAACTACCACGTCCACTCCGCAATTATGCAGCTATGTATCGCGTGTTCCGTGACGAACCATATGCGCTTCCTATTCGCATTTATAATGCAAATTTCAATTAGTGGGTTATTGGTGGTCGCGGATTTGTCGGTCACAATTTTTAATAGTACCTAATTATAGTAAAGTAAGACAATTGTGAATTCAAGGAAATAAAATAAAAATACCGAAGATGTAGACTGCCTATAAAAAGCTACATGTACCTATTGTATTTCTCCTTACAACTAAATAGCGCAAGCTCGTAAATATTATTAATTCTAGGTTTAAATTATCTGTCACTTGATTATATTACATTTAAAAACGTTTAAAAAAAGTGATTTAAAGTATATTAGACCAATATTTGCTACTTTAAAAGCCTAATTTACACATTAAGGAGATGCGGAGTTCCAAAGCAAATGAAAGGCATGCCCAAAACGAAATATACTGAAAAAAAACGTAGCAATGCTTCAAATGCTTGGAGCAGCAAACTACCAGCAGCGCGATATCACGCGTAAAACAAAATGCTGTTCTTTACTCTAAAATAAAACAGTTAAGATATTGTTCTAAGAAACACGCGCTTCATATCACATTTTATCAGGATCGATTGCACTTGAAACGGCAAACAACACGCCCTTAGATACGAATATGACATCAAAGTCGCGATACTGAATGAAATTAATTAATTAAACCATTACGCGGAGACAATTATTAATTCACTGTTTGAAATCGGCAGTTAATTAATCAACAACTTTACTTATGTCATCAGAGTAATTAAAAAATCGCGATAATTTCAACGTATTACGTCGCTAACGAGCTTATTTTGAGGATTGCCATTATGTTCGCTTATGTAACGTTATGGTGTGAGAATTAAAATGAATGCAACTTTCTCGTGGAAATATTATGCTTATTAAATTATTAAATGAGATAAAGAACAGCATTTTTGTAGTTTAGATAGTGAAGCACCTCAGGCTCGGCCGAGGCGAACTTGACATAGCATAGGTCCTCATATATCTCCTCGACGCGCTCCTCGCAGGCGGCGCTGGGGATGGTGAACTGCACCCAGGGCACCGGCGGGTGCTCCGCCGCCGGCTCCGCGGGGAACGCCGGCGGCTCCATCGACATGTTCGCGCTACTACAATGTACGGACCCACTTTGTAAACACACACAACAGACAGGGTGACACTTCTAATCAATCAAAAGGGAATCTCAATTTCAGGGAAAGTCAACCTAATGTTTACCCAACTTGGATAATCAACTATTACAGGGTATGGTCAGGAGTAGAACAGTATTTAAGACAAACTTACACTGATTGCAAATCTTTGTATATATCCTCTTCGGATTGTGTTCTGTGTGCTGAGAATGGCCTGAAATAGTGTACATCTTTTACTATCTCATACTTAGATTAGGGACATATTCAATAAACTAAAGAAAGTGTATACTTTTAAGGCAAGCATAGGCAATTTATAAAGATGACTTATGTCTTGTTCATTATTCTTTTTTTACATACTTTAAGAGGAAATTGTGCATCTCAATAACAGATATCTAAAAAGAAGTATGTTTTGAATATAAAATATAAGTTTCTAGTATCTAAGATATTTTTATGAATACTCTAGGCACTTACTTTATATTTTTGGCCAATGCTTTAGGACACTGACTGATCTTGGCTAGTGTGCACAATACTCTATGAAAGTTGGATAGATCAAAGAGCATTGATGGATCAAATAGATCAGTCTCCCTGAGTTCAAATACTTCATGGCATGTTCGCAGGAACACTTTGATATTCCGCATACATAAAAACTGTCAAATAAAATTATACTTAAGAGTTGAGTACTATTAAGTCCCTAGAGAACTTATCAATATAATTAACGGAATCACAAGTATCTACTCCTTTTTCTATCAAACAATTATGTTGTGAGGACATTATAAAGCACTTTGTTTTCTTTTATTTTTATGCAACAACACAAGAATCTAACTTTGTGAATTTAAGTCCCTAAGTTCATGAATACTTTTCACTTCTCAACAAAGTTATAACTTACTGGCTCATAGCTAACATCTGCAAAATCATTAGCAGGCTTAAGTTTAGTTGTTGTATAGTAGATTTGTTCCCAAGCTAATTTTGCATCAGAGCTCTACTTAGTATATCATAATTCAAGAGTGAATGAACTTACAGGAAATAAAATTGTTGTCTAGGCCATGGCCTAGGTATGTGATTATTATATTTGGTTTTTTATTGAAGAAAGTACACAAAGTAATTTCTGTATAGTACACAAAGTAATTTATGTATAATTTAAATTAGTATTCCACTATAAATTATGAATACTAATTACTAACACCATATGAATACTTGTAAATACTTGTTTCAAGCATTATAAAAACTATGATCTATTTTACAATACTGATAATGTAATGGTTCAACATCATGTATAGTCAACAATAGGTACATCACCATCAATCTTATAGCATCTTTAGTTGTCCACACACATAAAATATATGTAATAGCAAAATACTATAGGGCTTAATTCATAAAAAAGCTAAAAAAAGAAAATGAATATAAACATTCTATACCTAAAGCACAAAAATGCTCCATAGTTTAAGGGTCAATCTTATCAACTTCCTGGTTCATTTTCAAATATAGTCAACACTGACAGTTCCTTTCCATTCAGAAGTTATAAAACAGATAACATACTGAATACATTCACACTGCTATACAAACTTTGAATGGAAGCAAACCCTTTGGAACACTATATTATTCATAAATGAATGCATAATTTATGATGTGACATTTGATTTATTCCTTCTGTTTTCTCAATGTTACATGTGTTCAAGACAATAATGGAGATTTAATATGATGGTATTAGGGTCTTTGAAATAATACAATTTGCTTCATGATTGAAATCGTAAAAAATCCTATTTTTATTTACCTACATAGAGCTGGCATAAGATATAATGAAAACATAGACATGTTATAAAAATACTTAATTTTAACGAGTTTTCAATTAATTAATGATACTTCTAAAATTAATACCTGAGCCATCTGCGGGCGCTGGTTTACGTCCTTCATGTCAATACAGCCAGGATGTAACACATTGAGAAGGTTGCACAGCAGTACACCATCTCGTAAGGTATATGCAAGATCATGGATGGCACTGCTCTCCCAATTTGCCTTGTGATCGGGACGTAGCAAGCCACATCTCGTCAGCCAAGACGCACACTCGCGCCAGAGATCCTCTCCGCCAGTGGCCATATTTATAATACACTTGCTAGTGCAGTCGGTACTATCAGCACTGAGCACTGCTTTTTAATATTCAACAGGCCATTATTAACAAGGGTTAATTGATAATTGACATACAAATTGATACAACAAACGGGCTGAACAACCAGAACAAACACGAATTTTTTGACAACTGAAAAAAAGTTCATAAGTTACCAGTATTAAATATGTTATAACTTCAATTATTATTTACTTAGCCCGAAATTTAAAAACCTTCATTAAAACTACTTAGGTAAGTACAGTTTACTAAAAATATATTAATTGATTAATTACATAAGTAAAGAAAAAAATGGAAAGGATATGCTGAGTTTTATCACAAGTTATTTTTTTTATTAAACACTAAGCCCGCGTTTGACCTCAATCTCACCTGATGGTAAGTGCAGATGAGGTCGATAATGAAAGTAGGTACACGAGCTTAGGGAAGAACTGGCTCTTCATTAAATATTACCGGGACACATGACAGCTTAAGTGCTAGCCAGTCGGACCCTGACTGACGCTATCCTACCACCAAGCGGGGTCACTCGGATTAGTCGCCTTTTTTAACACGCTTATATAGGGGCGGCAAGGATATTGTAAGTCTAATGGTTTTTGAAATTACAAAACATACTTATAAAATGAAATCAGACAATAAGTCACTGGTATTCCGTTTCACTTACACCCACTTGATATAAAATACCTAAATTGTTTTCCGAATATTGTGTTGTGTAAGTATTGGATTAAAATGGGTTATTATATTATTCTAATAGCGATGTGCAAGAACCTTTAAAGAGGCCTTCGTCCGGCAGTGGGCGTCTCCTGGCTGATAATGATGATTATTCTTCGTTTTTTTTAAACAAACAGAAACATATTTCAAGATTTCAATTCCAATTAAGTCATCTTCAAATTATACCACCTCTATGAATTTCATAAGAGTAAAAAGAAAGTTTTTATTCGTAAACTAGAGAATAAGCAGCATCGCCCATAAAATAACAATACTGCCTACCCGCTAATCAAACTTCAGATGTATATTTAATAATATGGCAGGCACCATCTTTGATTATTAGCGCATTGACAGTATTGTTATTTTATGGACTTAGCCGCTTATTCTCTATAGTTTACTATATTATTCAATATACATTTAAAACAAACTCCTGTCTGTCTAGGTTTATTAGTCCTCCGAAAATACTTTGATTTCCGCTAAACTGGTAAGCTATACAAAGTTGCCATAATATATTATTACTTTCTTTCTTGCACAAACTAAAATAATTTAAAAAATATAGATTCATCTTTTGGGCAGTGAATAAGTACCTCATATTCTTTATATTTAAAATAGATTCTATTTAAATTTCTCTTATATTTAACTAAACGTAGATTTTTTTTTGTATGTGATATACAAAGTTAGTTTTGGCAACACCGACAGTGTGACGCGTTGAGTTTGTTGCTGTTGGACAGCTCTCGAAATTTATATTAGAAATAATACGAAAATATTGTAGTTATCGTGTGATTTGTGATATCGATTTCAGAGGTAAGAACATTTTATACATAAAGGACACATTTTATGTCCGTAATTTACTAGATATTCTGCTGTGTTTTACGGTCGGTTTCTTGACACACCCAATTTTCTTTTGCTCGTTTTTAGATAGTTTTCACAGATATGTAACTATATCTGAACTTAAAATAGCTTTTGGTTCCTAGTGAATTACATTTTCAGATAAAATAATTAGCGGAAACTCCCATTTGGCTCCATTTGCAATCCATATTAGGTTAATTTTGGAGCATTACGTCATTGCAATAGTGGTAGGGAAGTCTGATTAGATTTGTGTCTGGCTGAATTATGAACCACCGGCTTGGTATTTTCAGTAGTTTCAAACTCGGGGAGTGACCACACATTGAAGTCGATGTCTGAAGCAGCGCATCGTACTGCATTAAACTAAGACGTCTTTCATTGATACTTTCTATTAATCTTGAGAAAGTAAACAGTAGCCGTGTCTTGAATTAATTGACCACGGTAATGTGTGAGATAAAAATTACTTGCTTATTTTTACAGAGAATTTCTACTTTAGATATTTGTTTTTATTTGTCAGCTATTATTTTTTAGCAATACATCTATTCTATTGTGAAGATAATGAATTTTATAGCTGTAAAGATATAAGCATTTTACATGTACCAACACTGTAAAGGACACACCCAATGTAGGAAGGTATATGTTACATTATTTTGTCCTAGATAATGTTTCAGTTGGTAGTATTGATTTCTGTACTAGGCTAGACTTGGCACCATTCAACTGTAACATTTACCTACTTTTACACTAAGAAGGTATCAGTATCTTTCTTCATTTATTTTAAAGATAATATTTTACATTATCAAAGTTTAATCACTTATAAAGAATTATCACTGTGCAAAAAGTAGATCTTGCATCAACATTACTTTACTACAGTAATTGTTGCTAAGTACCTGCACAAAATAAAATTTACAGTTCATGCTCTATTATCTTGTTTATAAAAGCACATAATAGAGATGTGACTCATCCATGAAGGTTAAATGACATAAGCCCCACTAAATAGTGATGTTAAATGCTTTCTGACCTTTACCATGAAGTTGATAGTAGATGACCTCTTTTTAAAAAGACTTAAACTACCTGTAAAGGCATTATTTTTTATTATTAATATTTTGCTTAACCAATTTTAAATTTTCATGATCTTTTACATGTTGTTGATTATTAATTAAGTTATTAATAAATTTCAGATCTTCAAAACTTCTCGTTGTTAAGTTTAAAAGAATTTATTTTATTAATTTTAGTAGTGGCTAAGCTTGATTTTGACTGATGCCAATTATTAAAATAGAGCAAAAAGCTATGATGTGGCTATAGATATGAGGCCAGCTAAGATGGTTCTAGAAAGCATCATTTGGATTTGCAGATTTTTAGAATGTATCTATTGAGGCTTCAGTTTTTTTATGTCCTATTTTTATGTAGAGGTGACATTATTTACAATGAGGATTTACAAGGTGAGGAGACATGGCATTATTTACAATAGGTCTTAGGCTTAATATTGCAAAGGAAGGTAAGACAAGTAACAATTGAAAAGTTATCAGTTGATTTAGCTTGAAAGTAGACTAATAGATCTATATTTCAAGGGCTCTGTATGGCAACTCTATATTGCTATCAGAGAGCTTTATGGATTCATATGTTATTGAATGTTTGCCTAGTGTGGAGTATGTTGCAAGTTGTAAGCAACATTGCAAATTATCAAGGCACACATCTATTTACATGCTGGACTAAGAGCAAAACAAAACAATATAATGTGCCAGCTGCTTCTCTTTCCGGGCATACTGTAAAAGTGTGTTAAGGGACAGAGGTTTTATTTGAGGTTTTTTCACTGCAATAATTTATTTCTCTCCACCATTATGATGCCTCCAAATTTCAGAAAGTTTTAAAACCTCTGGTGTTCTGCGTACCCCATAAGGATGTGAATGTGAATTTTAACTGGTCCAGTGTTACTTTCAATTTGCAACCAATTCCATACTAGGCTAACATTCGTAAACATATAAATCTTGTTTTGATGGCAAATTTCACTATTTAAAAAGATTTTTCCACTTTCTTCTTGCAATATAAAAATTATGGTATTAAGCTGAAACTGTAACATTTTTCTAACCATACAATTTTTTTAAAGTTTGCAGAAAGATATTAAAGATAAATCTGGTATATCTGTAAAAACATTCCTTTAGTAATGCTAATGTAGTATCATTAAACCATGTGTTACACAAAAGTTGAGGAAATTCATTATGATTTAATTTTAATAATTGAGTGATATAGAGTAATTGGTAATTAGTCTTTATGACACAGTGGTTCCTGTGTATATCAATTGATTTTGTTGGTTAATCCACTTGCAGCGCCGTTGGTAGAAGGGTGGAACCATTCAGTTCTCTCAGGAACTGCTGTTTTTAAGAGGGCTGATAAGTACTCCGTCCCGTCCCGGGTGCTGTAACATCTGTACAGTAGTCATTAGGGTAGGTCAGAAACCATTATATTCCCCTGAAAATTTTGACCACCAGCACTGGGCCAGTGGAGAGACTCATAGCCCTGTAATGGGCTCATTACAAAAAGAAATGTAATGATGATGACACAAAAGTAAACCATTGTATTTGAATAAAATCCACATGATTTACAATCATTTTGTAAATCATGTGGAGGCAAAAGTCTGCCTCTTAATTATGGGAATACTTTGAATAATTATTATTTCATAATTTTTGTGACTGTGTAACTACTTGAGATTTTTTTTTAATGGATTTTGCGTTAAATAAAAATGAAATTTATGTTTGGAATCATATTCTAATATTACAATTTGTGGTCTAATCATTGCAGCAAGTGACCTCCCTATGTTTTCTGAAAAGATTTCAGTCTACCAATTACCCTGCACATATTAGAAGTCATCAGAAAACTTTTCTGACAACTATTATTGCATCTTCACACTTTTGACTCCTTTCCTAGTATTACATACTTGCTGAAGGTAAATATATTGTTTCAGTAATCTGACATCATGGATCAAATTCCACCACCCAAAGAGGTGAAGATCCTCGAAACTGCAGAGGATATTCAAGAACGTCGTGAACAGGTGGGTGCATTGATATTGTATTTATAGTGATATTGAAATTTATATGAACTGATATTTTGTTATATCAGTTCATATAAATGATAAATAATGGGTTTGTATATTGGTATGTATAATCAATCATGGTACTAACGTAACAATCTAAAATGAAGCAACTTGCCTAAATTACCATTAAAGAATTTTAACTTTGTATTAATTACATTAGCAATAAGTACATGTCTTGCAAGTACTTCAATATTTAAAAGCTAGAAAGAAGAAGAAGCTATGTTTGATTAAAGGCTGATTATGTAATTTATTTGAATAGGATAATTTTCATGCAAACTCTTTGAAATGAAATTCAAGGCTCCTCTATTTAACCCTTTTTTTCAAAGCTACCTTTATTTCATCAGTGCTGACATCATTAAATGAACAATGCAGCTCTATGTCTTTTCTCAATTCAATGTAAAGCAACATCCATATTACCTTATATTTTAACAAGCCAAGCAGTCCACAATGCAAATCTGCACATTCTTTTTTTGATATTTCTGTAAATTGGTTGAGTTTGCTGTTGTCTACCGCCGTAGAAAAAAAGAAGCTAAGTCGTAAGGACAATATGAAGTTGTGCCTCATTATTTCTTATACATAATATAATTCAAAAGAAATGGATCCTTTAGTCTCATCACATATGATGATGAGTTCCGACTTTTTTTAATAAAGAGACAGAATATTCTATCTATGACCTAATTACAATCTAAATACCATAAGTTGAAATTAAGTTAAAATACTAGTTTAGTGAAAAGAAGGTTAATTCCTGATTGTATACATTCATTCAAGATGAGCAGCAATCATGTAGTTATTTTCTCGCGCACTGCGCGCGCTCAATTATATCGCTGGGCACATTGATTAATTTCGTTGCCCACTGAGCCGTTTCACGTAGGCCACCCTATCTATTACGACATTAGGTTAATATTTCCTACTTAAGGCCTAGATCTAATTTTAAATGTAAGCGTGATATACATAGATTTAAGCATACAGTAAAACAATTGTTTTGTGAAAAGTACTACTATAAGATATCCGGATGCAAAAAAATGGGATTCGCTGGCTGTATTGTATTTTTAAAAGATGATTGTTGTTGAGTTTCTTGCCACTTCTTCTCAACAGATCAACTTTCCGAAGTAGTGGCAGATTTAGTAAAGTAGAATAATTTGATATATTTCAAGTCTATGTCCCTCGAGCCTACGAAATAAAGAATTTTTTGACTTTGACTTGACCAATAAATAAGTAAATGTTTTTGTACATTTTGTATAATATTTTTTTCTTATTTCACACAGGTGTTGAATCGGTATGAAGACTTTAAGCAAGAGGCTCGTGCTAAGCGCGAGAAGCTTGAGGACTCCCGTCGGTTCCAGTACTTCAAGCGTGACGCCGATGAGTTGGAGTCCTGGATCCAGGAGAAACTGCAGGCCGCTAGTGATGAGAGCTACAAAGATCCTACCAATCTACAGGTATGTTGACCCAGAGCAGTAAGGAGCTGTAAACATATTTGTAAAGGCAGCAGATACATGATGCAAACCTGTTGCATATTTGTATTTCAATAATTGCCTATTTTCGTAGCTGCCAATTTCCTGTTTATAATTGACGATCCGTAAATACTATTTTGTAACGAAAAAAATGAACATTCTTATTTTAAAATTTAAAATTTGTTAATTTGCAATCTATTGTTAAAGTATTGCCTGAGAATAAAATAAGTGTATGGAAATCATGGCTAATCAGCTCCAGCTTCAAATAACTGTCTAACATCAACTAATATTGTTATTCACCAGGCTAAAATCCAGAAGCACCAAGCCTTCGAGGCCGAAGTAGCCGCGCACTCCAACGCCATCGTTGTGCTGGACAACACCGGCAGCGAGATGATCGCCGGCGGCCACTTCGCCTCGGAAACCATCCGCAAGCGTCTCGATGAGCTGCACCGTCTATGGGAGCTGCTGCTTGCCAAGCTAGCAGAGAAGGGAATGAAGCTGCAGCAAGCCCTAGTGCTTGTCCAGTTTCTGAGGCACTGTGATGAAGTCATGTTCTGGATTCATGATAAGGTGGGTGTTTGTTTTTGGGAAACTTCCTGTTTCAGTTGGATAGATTTCCTTGTCAATATTGGTAGTTATAGCTATTTGCAGCTAGTATTTATTTAATTTCTGATACTATGTTATACAATTTATATTTAGACATTCAATAGTATGTTTTCATTTCTTTTCCTGTGTATACTTTGTTACTGCATATCATGTTAGCATACCATAGTTTACAAATTATTTTATTTAGTTTAGAGTAAGTAATATTGTACAGATTTTCCTTTAAATAGTTATTTGTAATAAATAAATAATAAATAAATATTTCTGACACACACACAACATTATCTAGCCCAAATTAAGTTTCTTAAAGAACTTGAACTTGTGATATGGATACTAGATAACTGATAAACTTAAGAAATATATAAACATACATATTGAATAAATACATATTTTTTATTAGAATAAACTTAAAAAAACATAAAAACATCCAAGACTTGACAACTAATATTTGTGTTCATCACACAAATATCCGCAGAGTTAAGGATCAGTTTCATCATAAACATGATAAAACTGATCCTTAACTCTGATAGGACCCTGGAATACAATTAATTTTTCTCTCTTTCTTGTATAGGAGACGTTCGTGAACGCCGACGAGTTCGGCTCTGACCTGGAGCATGTGGAGGTGTTGCAGCGCAAGTTCGACGAGTTCCAGAAGGACATGGCGGCGCAGGAGTACCGCGTCACCGAGGTCAACCAGCTGGCCGAGCGCCTCGTGCTCGAGGGACACCCCGAGCGGGAGACCATCGTCAAGAGGAAGGACGTGAGTAGCCCAGGAATTCATTTTATTTTTATTAGGTCAATAAAGTGTTTACTGCGATGTTTTGTGTTGGTACTTCATAGTTGTGATCTGTTAAAAACTCGGAGACTTTGAGGCTCTATACTCTTGTCTTTTGGAAATTGCATGAAGATATCTTGTTTTACACCCCCATGCTGAGCAAGTGCCTAAGTGAAAGTTAAAGGCATATGACCACATTTCTAAAAACAAATGTGGCTACTCTGATAAGAAGACTTAGGTTTACGTTTAAAACAAAAACCTAAAGTTTCTGAAAATTTTCAGAAACTATTATATACCTACCAAATCAATTGGCAAATGGGGAATGGGGAATGACAATCTAATATAGTTATGCAGTTATTATAGCTAACTACTTTCGTGCCAAGACTCTCAAACTCATTATTTTAAAAGTCTTTAATAGAATAATTTTTCGAGTTTACTGATAGAGAATATTCAGACTAAAATCAGGTTACTAACACGCTATCTCTTTCCTAGGAGCTGAACGACGCGTGGCAGCGTCTCCGGCAGATGGCGCTGATGCGTCAAGAGCGTCTATTCGGCGCGCACGAGATCCAGCGCTTCAACCGCGACGCCGACGAGACCATCGCCTGGATCTCGGAAAAGGACGCCGTGCTCGGGTCCGATGACTACGGCCGGGACCTGGCTACGGTGCAGACTTTGCAGGTCGGACTTTTGAATGTGGTCGTTGATTAAAATAGAGCAATCAATGTGAAATAATTGTGGTCATAATACGAAAATATATTTTTCGAGTAAATTCTGTAGTTTAGAAGTCTTTTTTGTGAAAAAGGTATCATTTTAGTCTTGTCAGTAGAATTTTTATTTTTTCTCAGTAATATAGAACATTACGAGACTGTTGTGTGAATAAAAATGTATTAGTAAAGTAAGTTGGAAAAATGGAAATATATTGGTTTGAAAACTGAAAAATAGTCACTTTTGAGATAATGTTCATCCAGAGCAACGGTATATTATTTTAATTGTGTATGTACAAGATTAGCCTTTATAATTACGCTGCTATGTTTTATGTATTATGTTAATTTCTTATATCTTACATATTATTTTCTTTTATTTACTTTCTATAATTTCATTTTTATTTATCTGTGATCCCTTCTTTCGCAATACATGATTCCCGTATTTACTATCATCCATACAGCGCAAGCACGAAGGCATCGAACGTGACCTCGCCGCTCTAGAGGACAAAGTATCAACACTACACGGCGAGGCCGCCCGCCTGGCCGCCATACACGCCGACCACGCCGCCGCCATCCACGCCAAGAGGGACGAGATCTCCGCCGCCTGGCTCCAGCTGCTGCAGCAGGCTAAGGTTAGTGGATATAAGGAGTTTGTAGATTAAATAATGTCACCAACATAGCTAGAAGTAATGCAGCCATCGATATAATGAATTTTTGCTTGGTGGTAGGATCCCTTCTGGGTCCGCCTGGCTAGCGACCACCCTTTATATAAAGTCTGCCGCCAAATGTTACCGCTCCGGCGGTAATGTGTTCCGGCAATATTGTATAAAGAGCCAGTTCCTTCCTAAACCCGTGTGCTTTCATCTTCGACCTCATCGTCACTTACCATCAGGTGAGATTGAGGTCGAACGCGGGTTTAGTCACTTATAAAAAAAAAAAAAAAAGTAATGCAAAGTTTAAGTGTAGGATCGGCTTTAAATAGCCATACTGATTCATCGTGGTAACCCCCGCTTGGTGATAGGAACCTAGCGATCATCCTTCATATAACAGCTGCCAACAAATATCTCTTGAGCCATTTGAGGAAGAGCCAGGTAGTTCCTAAATCTGTGTGCTGTATAACAAGGAATAGGAACTGAGGAGGTTCGCTGGTTCACATTGTTTTCCGAGATAAAACAATGTCACCGACAGTCCAAATTTAAAGTGGCATTGGAAATGTGCATAGTTAGAAGAATAGATAAATTCTCTTAAGGTTCTCGAGTGGCGATTACGTACTAGCGATCTGTAAAATGGACCACCGATATTGTCAAGGTCCCCATTAAACACTGCATGTAGGCAGCACAGGTATGAGTGATATAGAGATCCTTGGGCCTTTGTTGTCAAGTGGTTACTACTAACTGATAATAATAGAGGGAAAATTGATTGCAGATAAGATAATTTAATTTATTTCTGCAAAAAAAAAAAGCATAAATAAATAAAGATAGGACACACTTTACTGTGTAGATATCCTTATAAATTACCGAATACAACATGCAAATTTTCATTTGTCATTAGCATATTTTATTACAATCTAATTGTGTATGATTGTTCTTCTCATGTAAATTTTCCGTAAATTGCTCAGCTGGGATGTTTTGCTATTTTATAACAAGCCAAATACTGAATGTAAAATGGCAAAACATGTCAGTTAAACACAGCAATATACTAAAATACTTGGGCATCACACTCGACATATCACTCACTTTCAAACCTCATTGTTCAACTGTTTAGCAAAAGGTTAGCTGTATAGGAATAACCGACTCAATCGACTCACATTAACAACCAGGGGGGGGGGACAGCTCCATCAGTCCTCAGTATGACAAGCATGGCGCTATCTTTCTCCGCTGGTGAATATGGCATCAATCTACCCACTCCAAAGTAGTCGACTTGTTGCGCTGAACGAAACTTGTCGCCATGTGTGGTTATCTTGTAATTGAAGAAAATTTTATTTGTCGTATGAAATATATCAATAATTTGCAAAATTCTGTAAATAATGCAATGTTTACTTTCTCCCCAAAGGAGCGTCGCTCGGAACTGGAATCATCGTACGCACTACACCGGTTCCTCGCGGACTACCGCGACCTAACGTCATGGATCGCGGATATGCGCGCGCTCATCGCCGCCGACGACCTCGCCAAGGACGTGCCCGGAGCCGAGGCCTTGTTGGAGAGGCACCAGGAACATAAGGTAGGCTTGCCATTTGGTGCATCGTAACATTCGTAGCTTACCTTACAATAATAATTCTCGACCGTAACGTAAAAGTAAAATTAGGTGTATTTTTATTTTATCGGTCTTCTTTGTATAACATTTGGAAGGCAAAACCGATGTTTTTTTACAATAGCGTGCTCTCCTTTTGAGGCGAAATGTAAGGAAATTAGTTATTTTTCCGGAGGCCAGTAGCAATAAAAAAATCACCACTTACATATTTTTTTACGTCGAAATCTTTTTTACTTTTCTTTAATACTAAACGAATGAGGAATGAAAGAATCAAAGAACGAGATTGATTGCTCTAACGAGTGAGGCGATTGAAAATATGGCTATTTTTGAAATGTTACGTTATGTCAGCGCCTTTTGTCGAGCTCTAATGGACTTTTTTTTAACTACTTGTTTTTACCCTGTTGAAAAGTTTTGTGTTTTGCAAGGTCATAAATAGGGTGACCGTCATAGTGTTTATTTCAAATTCAAATTATTTATAGCATAAAATATGGTACATTTATGTTGTTAGGTGTTCCGCTATTGACCGCATATTTTACTGCCAAACAGCATGCATATTTTGACTTATTCTAGGTTTTAATAACATGATTTAATTTTTTAAATATTTGTTAAGTAAGTCTATATTAAGATATCATTTTACATTTCAAAAATTCATTTACTGTATAAAAACATTGATGTTTCAACCATTTTACAAGTACAAGTTTAAATTTATTTTTCGTCAATAATTTACATTGTTCTGGTAATGCATTAAAAATTCTTATGCGCATTATTATATATCAATCTTTCACCATGTCTTGTTGCTTTGGCAACATCTTTAGCACAAGTGAAATAGCATGGGTTAGATTTAACAAACATAGCAGATTCAAAGATGTACATACAAGGCAGTGTCATACATAATGTTTAATAATTTGAAAAGTGGTTTACAAGGTTCATCTGGCGCCTTACCTAACATTTCCCGAATACACTTTTATTTGAGCTATAAAACATTTATGGCTGTCAGAATTGCCCCATATTAGTAAACCATATTTGAGATTTGATGCGACATATCCATGATAAGCTGTTAAAACCGATGACAAGGAACATGTTTTTCTTAGCCGTCCTAATACATAAACATAGTTCATTAATTTATTACATACATATTCTATGTGATGTTTCCATTTTAAATTTTTGTCCAATTTTATCCCGAGGAACTTTGTATAAGCTACTTAATTTATATTCACATTTTCCAATTTAATGTAAATTTTGATTGTATTTTGTTTGTATTAAATCTAATAAAATTTTGTTTTTGTCAAGTTCACACTAAGATTATTATTAGATGGCCATATCATTATTAATGTTATAGTATTGTTTATGTCACATGCATAGTATATATTTTCTTGTTTTTGTTATAATTACAGCTATGTCATCCGCAAACAAGAAATATTTGTGATTTGTCAAATCATTAATATACAGTAAAAATAAAAGGGGCCTTAGAACACTTCCTTGAAGTACCCCTATCCTAACTTCCATTAGTTTTGATTTGTAGTGTACAATTTCTTTATCGTGGTTAAGGAAATGTGTTTCTACGCACTGCTGTCTGCCCGTAAGATACGTTTCAAACCATTTTAAAATATTGCCTCGGATTCCATAATGTTCGAGCTTTTGAAGTAGTAGGTTGTGACAAACGAAATCAAAAGCACGAGTCATATCGAAAAATATCCAAGTGGTTTCTATCCTACTATTCAAATTATTAACCACTTCATTGACTAATTCAAACACGGCGGTAGTTGTATTTTTCTTCTTTTGAACCCGTATGTTCTTTACATAATATTCCAAATTTTGTTATAAAGTTTGTAAGTCTTTTTATCATGGCTTTTTCAAAGGTCTTAGAAATCAAAAAAAAAAAAAAACAAAAAGTTTTATTCATCTTAGGAATTTCACAAAACACTTGATGAAGTCAGTCATCACATACTTCGGCTTTAACTAGTTGTTGATAGTTGTTAAATAAGATATTACAGTAGACCAAGAGACAAAAAAAGCCGGCGGAAAAAAACTCTTGGCACTCTTTTTCAGTCAGATTTATCAAATTAATACAAATAGGTACAGTACAAATTGACCGTGACATGAAAAAAAAACAAACACAAGACAGCTAATTGTGAGAGCCAATGTCATGCCACAACCAAATTGCTTACATAGCAGATGCAATATGACAAACTGGGACCAGAGTATTTGAACAAGAATGGAATAAAATAGTCATAGTATCATTAGCAAAACGACCTGGCACCGCTAGCAGCACCCGTTCACGAGTTAACGCAAGCACCAGCCATCACCCTCCTCAACCATATTTTAGGGAAGAGGGTGACCCGATACCCGACGCTACCACTAGCCATGCCGCCTGAGGGAGCATGACGTTCTTGCTGATGTCTTGACAAAAAAATAAGTGAATGGGACAGTCACCAGCATGTCATACATATACTGCACAGCCAAGCTGTAAACAAAATTATTGAGTAATTAGAAACTTTTAGAAATATCCTGTTGTGCTTAATCCCATGCCTTTTTATTATCTAAGTAATCTTTAGTTTTATAATAAGCTTTTTGAGATAGAGTGTTTTTAATGATTGATTTAAATTTATTGAATGGCAGGGATTGAATTGACATCGGAATTTTGTTATATATACGTATTGACATTCCAATAAATGATTTGCTGCTTTTAGCCAGCCTTAATTTAGGAAACGCTAACTTATGGTCGTTCCTAGTCCTTACAGAGTAATTTGTATCATGATTATCTTTCCTAGTTTTAAATTTATTACTATTCTTATAAATATACATTTCATAAATATATTGTGATGCAAGGGTCAAGATACCAATCTCTTTAAACTTTTCTCGAAGAGATTCTCTGTTTCCAAGTTTATACATTCCACGAATAGCCCTTTTCTGCAGTGTAAATATCGTGTCAATATCTGCGGCATTGCCCCAAAGTAGGATGCCATAGGACATTATACTATGAAAATAACTAAAATATACCAGCTTCGCTGTATTAACATCAGTCAATGAGCGAATTTTCTTTACCGCGAACGCTGCAGAACTAAGTCTACTCGCTAGTTGTGAGATATGGGCGCCCCATTGCAATTTAGAATCTAAGGTAATTCCAAGAAAAACAGTGTTATCTACTAGATTCAATCTGTTCCCATTAAGCCGCAGATCAGACTCAACTTGTTTTACATTTGGTGCAGAGAATTTTATACATTTGGTTTTTTGTCATTGAACGCTAGATTATTTATATTGAACCACTGAACAACATTTGCGAGAGCATTGTTTACATCGTCATAGTTTATTTTCTGTCTTATCATTTTAAAAATTAATGATGTGTCGAAAAAATGTGTCAGCAAACAATACAATCTCATGATTATTGCCTACCATATAGGGTAGATCATTTATATAGACTAGAAACAGAAATGGGCCCAGAATTGATCCTTGAGGCACTCCCATTCTCACAACCGACCCAGCCGACCTTTTTCGGTTAACCTCAACCTTCTGAATTCTATCACTTAGATAAGAATTCAAAAGTTTGAGGTCAGTGCCTTTGATGCCGTAGTGATGGAGTTTCCTGATGAGAGTGTCATGCTGAACACAGTCAAATGCCTTAGATAGGTCACAAAATACACCTAGGGCATCCTGTGACCCCTCCCAGGCACCAGTGATTATTTCAAATAGTTCAACACCAGCATCAGTTGTTGAACGGCCCTTTGTAAATCCAAATTGTTTATTATGAAGTAAATTGTTATAGGTGAAATGGGCCAAGAGTTGATTAAGAATAATTTTTTCAAAAATTTTACTACAAGTAGGTAGAATTGAAATTGGTCTAAAATTAGTAGGGTCTGTAGTGCTACCCGACTTAAATAAAGGTATAACCTTACTATGCTTCATTAAATCAGGAAACTCCCCACTAATAATACAGTCGTTAAATATTTCAACAAGGCAAGGAGCTATTACATCTATAATAGAATTTAATATTTCAACAGATATGCCCCACAGGTCAGTTGTCTTTTTAATATCAATTGTCTTAAATGTTTTAATAATATCCCCGGTGTCTATGGGTTGGAACTTGAAAGACACCTTGCACTCACTCACATGATTTTTGAGCAATGATTCAGCCGCCACAGGTGATGAGCTTAATGATTTAGTAGTTGAAACTGGAATGTCAACAAAACAGCTCTCAAATGCTGTCGCAACATTTTCATCTGCTTTAATTATTGTATTGTCAATAACAAGCTTAAACTCACTATTGCGATTCTTAACTTTCCCAGTTTCCTTATTAATTATATTCCAAGTAGTTTTAGTCTTATTAGCACTATTTTTAATCTTACTACCTAGATAGACTGATTTGGCTGCGGCACAAACTTTTTTAAATAACTTTGAGTAAGTTCTGACATAGTTGCAAAAGGTGTCATTTTTGTTATATGATTTCTCATGATAGAGATCATATAGGTGCTTTCTACTGATATGTATACCTGTGGTAGCCCAATCACTGAATGATTTACACTGGTTTAGAGAGATCTTTTTCGGAATAAATACACTGTCATGTTGTTTATTTATTAATCTACTTAAGTTACTGTATTGTAAATTTACATTATTGGAGTGGGCTATAGTAGGTATATTGTTGATTAGACCACATCGAAATCTCTCCAAACGTTTGTCATTGACTGGAACAACCATTATACTCTTATTAACCTGTTTTTCTTTTGAGTATTTAAATGTAACCAACTGACCGCTGTGATCAGAGCTTAGTTTATTTATTACTGATGAATATAATGGAATTGCATCAGAATACACATTATCTAGACAAGTTGCAGTGGTCTTTGTTACCCTAGTTGGTTGTAGAAACAGGTTAATAAGATTGTGACATTTAAATAAATTTATTAACTTTTTACTCAAGGTTGAGTTTTCTAACAAGTCAACATTAAAGTCCCCACAGACAAATATTTTCTTAGTTAAATTACTTAATTTACACAATAATTCTTCCAAAGCTAGTTCAAAACTATCATAGTTTGATTTAGGGGGTCTATATATGCAAACAATTATAAAATTTGTCAATTCTACACAGGATATTTCAATAGTTTGTTCAATAGATAGGCTCACTATGTCCTTACGTTCCTTAAATTTTAAAGATTTATTTAAAATTATTAAAGAGCCACCATGTATTGCTGTCTTTCTATTGAACGAACTAGCAACTTTGTGCTGAGCAAAATTTAAAGTTAATTGTTGTTCTAATAAAAAATGTTCCGTTATACATAGTATGTCTATATGCTCAGCATTCAAAAACAATTCTATTTCCAGGACTTTTTCCGAGATGCCCTGTATATTTTGGTGTACCAAGTTTAAATTACTTTCATTGTATTTAATTGACATATTGCTAGATGCTCCAGCATCTGTTGTCTTATTCTCTAATTTAAAGACTTTGGAATATCCAAATTTGTCAACATAGTGGAACTATATGTTTCACTATGGCCCGAAAATACAGAAGACTGCTCAATAAAAGCAGAGTTATTAGCTAAATAATTAGCTGTTTTAAAAAATAAAAAGTTTAATAGCACTTTTGCTATCTGTTTTAAAACGAAATTAGATATGTTATATCTATCTTTAGTCAAATCAAATTTAAATTTATAAATAGAATTAATGTCAAGTACATTCAATAACATGCTTGTGGTGCTATTAAGACATATATTATTTGCACCCACAAAGCCATACATGCTATTGTTAAGTTCATACCTTTTCTCATTTTCACCCGCAGCATTCCTCAAATAAGGAAATGTAAACAAAATAATATTGTCCACTTTGAGTGTTTGTAATTTATCTAAATATTTCAAAAACTGGTTTTTATTTACATTTCCTCTTCTCCCAAACAACAACACAAGTGTTGTTTTTGGTTGAAAACTGCCCTTTAATACTTTATTTCATATTGTCTCCGCTGATGCTCCAGGCATACAATAATTTATTACTTGACTTGAGTTGTTTAACAATTTAGCTCCCATATTTTTTCCTATTTCATCGCTATACATGATGATTGGTTTTTCTTCAATTTTATGGTTACTAGCTATGGAACTGCCATCATTTAAGCAAGTGACCCCACATGAATGAATAGAGGACCCTTTATAATTATGATACATGGTATCAGTCAACGATTGAAATCGCTCCTCATTATATTTTGATAGCTGTAAAAGCTCATCCATGTCAACCACATGCTGATTAATTTGATCTTGAGCAGTATTATATTGATGTGTCATATCCTGTAATGATATTTGCAGACAACAAATTTTCTTATTTAAGGAACTGATGTCAGTTTCATACCTTTCACTCATGATATCCACCTCACAACTAGACTTCTTACATTCCTCTATTAATGCCTTATATTTTCTACATACATGATTTGTATTCTGCCTTTTTGTAATTTTATTGGCTTTCTTAATAAATCTTTGTAACCTTAAATACTTTTTAAACTTGTTGTGACTAATCCTATTTTTAATATGTCTATTGGATGTATTTGTGACAGACTCATCACCAGTCAAGTCAATAGTAATTGTTGGCGAGGCTGATGATATAGATTGAGAGTTAGGGACCAACCCTTTAAATAAGAGTTGTGTATAGTCTGTCTGAGCCTTAATGGCATCCTTTTCTAATCTATCAATGCGTTCTTGGGCACTAGAAAGTTGGGACTGTGATAACTGTAAGTTTTTTAAATTGTTGTCATATTCATTATAACAACCATCAAATTCCCTAGTTTGTCTTTTCAAACGATCTCTATCCTCTCTAGTCTCCAAGTATAATGCATGAATTTTAACTAACTCTGCTTTAAGGCTAGAATTCCTATTAATAATTTCCAATGTCTCAAACTCATTATCCTCCCTTTCCTTTAACAGCTGTTCACATTGCGTCCTATACTTGTTGAGCTCTTGGAGCGCGAGTTGGAGTTGGCTTTCCAACTGGCGGGCCGTAGCACTGCGAGTATTCATGTTTACTTTATATAAAAACTGTTGATTTCGAATAAAAAAAAATAACAAAGTATTATGCAATGTGAATTATGTGCTAGAAAAGCAATTCGATTTAAATATAAATAAGACGTATGAAATTTATAGAGGTAAAAACAATGAATTGAAACAAAGGATAGAATTAAACAATTTGAAAAGTTCGTTACCTGTCACTTGCAGGTTATGGTTACACTTTGAATTCACAATTAATAGCTAGCACGACACGATTAGCTTTTAAACAGTGAGGTGGATATATACACTACCCTTTGAAATTTTCAGCGTGTCTATGTTAAAGTCACCTACAAGTATAATATTGTATTTAGATTTACATAATCTAAGCAATAATTTGTTCAATTGCGTTAAAAACCAAAATTACGTCTGAATTAGGGATGCGATAAATGCATACTATTAAAGTGTTAATTCCCAAAACCTCAATACCGCAGCATTCGAAAACAAAATCTTTAGAAAAAGTATTAATAATGTCAAGTGGTTTAAAATTTAAGTGATTCCTCAAGAGTATACAAACGGTTTTTGCCATTTTCCCTGCATTATATTTAAGCAACTCTATAACCTGAAATGTTAACATTATTCTGATTAGCTTTATTTATAAAAGTTTCTGAAAAGCATACAACATCCGGCATTTTTTGTCGATTTTTAAATTTACTAATGTTATATCTAGATACTTATTGTTGTAATCAATTTGGTCAATAACAAAATTTATTTTTTTACATAAATCATACCAAGCTAGACAGTGATTTAGGTTAAAATATTTACAATTTAAGAACTTCCTACTGATCATATTTAAAGTGTTATTTAATTTACTTTCGTTTAGGAATATGTTTAAAATACACTTAAAACTAAAACACTACACATTGTCAGTTTTTTTAATACTGCACTAAGTTCAATAATGACTTTTGCGGGGTTTGAGTCATGCTCGCCGACAGAAATAATAATATGATCACCTTCTTTGGGTTCAAACCAGTTAAACATTTGTAAAATGTCTTCTGTTTTGGCATTAGGTTTAATAAATGAAAATATTAGGTCCTTCCTTACATATGAAATTGGCGTTTTGTATCGGATTTTTGATTTGATTTGATTTGGAGGAATAAAAGTCGTTTAATTTTTTAATATAATATATTTATTTAATCAATTGCTATGTATGCACTTCTGCCATCTCATAGGTAGTTCATTTATGCCTTTTCTAAAAAACATTTGGACGGGAATCAATAAAATCTTTGAAGGTTTGGACTGCCTCATCGGAGTTAAATTTTTTACCCAGCAAAAAGTTATCCAAATTTCTAAAAAAATAGTAGTCTGTTGGAGCAAGGTCCGGGGAGTACGGTGGATGTCTTAAACATTCCAATTGAAGCTCCTTTAATTTGATAGCAGTCTGTTCTGCAGTGTGTTGTCTTGCGTTGTCCTAAAGCAGCAGTGGCCTTGTGCGATTGACCAGTCTCGGTTGTTTAGCGGCTAGTTTATCCATCATTATTTGGAGCTGACTACAGTAGATATCTGCAGTAATCGTCTGGCCAGATTTGAGGAAGGTATAGTGCACCACACCGGCAATAGTCCACCAAATGCTGACCAATAACTTTTTTCAAGTTAATTTTCTCTTGGAGCAGAATTTGGATGGTTCACCGGGGTTCAGCCATTGCAATCTGCGCTTCCTATTGTCGTAGAGTATCCACTTTTCATCACAGGTAACGATTCGATTTAAAATCCCTTCATTATTGTGCCGGTTCAGTAATGTAACGTAGCAGTCGACGCGCGTTTGTCGGTTTGCTTCACTCAAATCATGAGGTACCCACCTTTCGAGCTTTCTTATCTTCCCAATTTGCAAGTGGATTAAAACAGTTTTATCACTAACACAGCAGCCTGCAGCTAACTCGGACGTAGTTTGCGATGGATCCGCTTCCACAATAGCCTTCAATTCTTCATTGTCGACTTTGGTCTCCGGCCGTCCACGGGGATTGTTCTGTAGGTTGAAATTTCCAGAACGAAAACTTTGGAACCAAAAACGCACTGTGCTTTCTCTAGCGATACCACTGCCATACATACACATCATAAATTCTTATAGCCGTTTCTGCAGTACTGGTGCCACGGCGGAACCCATATTCGTAAATAACGCGAAATTTTCCATTTTGTAAACTCAATGACGCAGAGAAAAAACCAAAAGAAATACGGTTTTCGAGACACAAATTGATGAGTAACTAGCTGTATAAATTCGAATTTAGAATTCTAAACCAAAGAGGAGATATTTGAGGTTAAAGTGGCCAGTACGACAAAACACCAATTTCATATGTAAGGAGCTAAAAATTCATATTTCACGTACGTGCATTTCAATCTTGATCTCATTATATTAGGTCGTAAGTTTTAACACTGTTCCTACCTACAATGTATTTGACAATGAGTTGCTTAATGAGCTTTTGTTTTGTTCGCAGGGCGAGATGGACGCGCGCTCGGACGTGACGGCCGCGTGCGCCGCCGCCGGGCAGGCGCTGGTGGCGGCGCAGCACCGCGCGGCCGGCGACGTGCAGGCCGCGCTGGACGGGCTGGAGCGCGACGCCGCCGCCCTCGCCGCCGCCTGGGAGCAGCGCCGCGTGCTGTACCTGCAGTGCATGGACCTGCAGCTGTTCTACCGCGACACGGAGCAGTGCGACGCCGCCATGCACAAGCAGGAGGTGCGTGTGTGTGTCCCTGTCCCCGCCCTCCCCCCGCCCTCGCCCCGCCCTCGCCGCCGCCTGGGAGCAGCGCCGCGTGCTGTACCTGCAGTGCATGGACCTGCAGCTGTTCTACCGCGACACGGAGCAGTGCGACGCCGCCATGCACAAGCAGGAGGTGCGTGTGTGTGTCCCTGTCCCCGCCCTCCCCCCGCCCTCGCCCCGCCCTCGCCGCCGCCTGGGAGCAGCGCCGCGTGCTGTACCTGCAGTGCATGGACCTGCAGCTGTTCTACCGCGACACGGAGCAGTGCGACGCCGCCATGCACAAGCAGGAGGTGCGTGTGTGTGTCCCTGTCCCCGCCCTCCCCCCGCCCTCGCCCCGCCCTCGCCGCCGCCTGGGAGCAGCGCCGCGTGCTGTACCTGCAGTGCATGGACCTGCAGCTGTTCTACCGCGACACGGAGCAGTGCGACGCCGCCATGCACAAGCAGGAGGTGCGTGTGTGTGTCCCTGTCCCCGCCCTCCCCCCGCCCTCGCCCCGCCCTCGCCGCCGCCTGGGAGCAGCGCCGCGTGCTGTACCTGCAGTGCATGGACCTGCAGCTGTTCTACCGCGACACGGAGCAGTGCGACGCCGCCATGCACAAGCAGGAGGTGCGTGTGTGTGTCCCTGTCCCCGCCCTCCCCCCGCCCTCGCCCCGCCCTCGCCGCCGCCTGGGAGCAGCGCCGCGTGCTGTACCTGCAGTGCATGGACCTGCAGCTGTTCTACCGCGACACGGAGCAGTGCGACGCCGCCATGCACAAGCAGGAGGTGCGTGTGTGTGTCCCTGTCCCCGCCCTCCCCCCGCCCTCGCCCCGCCCTCGCCGCCGCCTGGGAGCAGCGCCGCGTGCTGTACCTGCAGTGCATGGACCTGCAGCTGTTCTACCGCGACACGGAGCAGTGCGACGCCGCCATGCACAAGCAGGAGGTGCGTGTGTGTGTCCCTGTCCCCGCCCTCCCCCCGCCCTCGCCCCGCCCTCGCCGCCGCCTGGGAGCAGCGCCGCGTGCTGTACCTGCAGTGCATGGACCTGCAGCTGTTCTACCGCGACACGGAGCAGTGCGACGCCGCCATGCACAAGCAGGAGGTGCGTGTGTGTGTCCCTGTCCCCGCCCTCCCCCCGCCCTCGCCCCGCCCTCGCCGCCGCCTGGGAGCAGCGCCGCGTGCTGTACCTGCAGTGCATGGACCTGCAGCTGTTCTACCGCGACACGGAGCAGTGCGACGCCGCCATGCACAAGCAGGAGGTGCGTGTGTGTGTCCCTGTCCCCGCCCTCCCCCCGCCCTCGCCCCGCCCTCGCCGCCGCCTGGGAGCAGCGCCGCGTGCTGTACCTGCAGTGCATGGACCTGCAGCTGTTCTACCGCGACACGGAGCAGTGCGACGCCGCCATGCACAAGCAGGAGGTGCGTGTGTGTGTCCCTGTCCCCGCCCTCCCCCCGCCCTCGCCCCGCCCTCGCCGCCGCCTGGGAGCAGCGCCGCGTGCTGTACCTGCAGTGCATGGACCTGCAGCTGTTCTACCGCGACACGGAGCAGTGCGACGCCGCCATGCACAAGCAGGAGGTGCGTGTGTGTGTCCCTGTCCCCGCCCTCCCCCCGCCCTCGCCCCGCCCTCGCCGCCGCCTGGGAGCAGCGCCGCGTGCTGTACCTGCAGTGCATGGACCTGCAGCTGTTCTACCGCGACACGGAGCAGTGCGACGCCGCCATGCACAAGCAGGAGGTGCGTGTGTGTGTCCCTGTCCCCGCCCTCCCCCCGCCCTCGCCCCGCCCTCGCCGCCGCCTGGGAGCAGCGCCGCGTGCTGTACCTGCAGTGCATGGACCTGCAGCTGTTCTACCGCGACACGGAGCAGTGCGACGCCGCCATGCACAAGCAGGAGGTGCGTGTGTGTGTCCCTGTCCCCGCCCTCCCCCCGCCCTCGCCCCGCCCTCGCCGCCGCCTGGGAGCAGCGCCGCGTGCTGTACCTGCAGTGCATGGACCTGCAGCTGTTCTACCGCGACACGGAGCAGTGCGACGCCGCCATGCACAAGCAGGAGGTGCGTGTGTGTGTCCCTGTCCCCGCCCTCCCCCCGCCCTCGCCCCGCCCTCGCCGCCGCCTGGGAGCAGCGCCGCGTGCTGTACCTGCAGTGCATGGACCTGCAGCTGTTCTACCGCGACACGGAGCAGTGCGACGCCGCCATGCACAAGCAGGAGGTGCGTGTGTGTGTCCCTGTCCCCGCCCTCCCCCCGCCCTCGCCCCGCCCTCGCCGCCGCCTGGGAGCAGCGCCGCGTGCTGTACCTGCAGTGCATGGACCTGCAGCTGTTCTACCGCGACACGGAGCAGTGCGACGCCGCCATGCACAAGCAGGAGGTGCGTGTGTGTGTCCCTGTCCCCGCCCTCCCCCCGCCCTCGCCCCGCCCTCGCCCCGCCCTCGCCCCGCCCTCGCCCCGCCCTCGCCCCGCCCTCGCCCCGCCCTCGCCCCGCCCTCGCCGCCGCCTGGGAGCAGCGCCGCGTGCTGTACCTGCAGTGCATGGACCTGCAGCTGTTCTACCGCGACACGGAGCAGTGCGACGCCGCCATGCACAAGCAGGAGGTGCGTGTGTGTGTCCCTGTCCCCGCCCTCCCCCCGCCCTCGCCCCGCCCTCGCCGCCGCCTGGGAGCAGCGCCGCGTGCTGTACCTGCAGTGCATGGACCTGCAGCTGTTCTACCGCGACACGGAGCAGTGCGACGCCGCCATGCACAAGCAGGAGGTGCGTGTGTGTGTCCCTGTCCCCGCCCTCCCCCCGCCCTCGCCCCGCCCTCGCCGCCGCCTGGGAGCAGCGCCGCGTGCTGTACCTGCAGTGCATGGACCTGCAGCTGTTCTACCGCGACACGGAGCAGTGCGACGCCGCCATGCACAAGCAGGAGGTGCGTGTGTGTGTCCCTGTCCCCGCCCTCCCCCCGCCCTCGCCCCGCCCTCGCCGCCGCCTGGGAGCAGCGCCGCGTGCTGTACCTGCAGTGCATGGACCTGCAGCTGTTCTACCGCGACACGGAGCAGTGCGACGCCGCCATGCACAAGCAGGAGGTGCGTGTGTGTGTCCCTGTCCCCGCCCTCCCCCCGCCCTCGCCCCGCCCTCGCCGCCGCCTGGGAGCAGCGCCGCGTGCTGTACCTGCAGTGCATGGACCTGCAGCTGTTCTACCGCGACACGGAGCAGTGCGACGCCGCCATGCACAAGCAGGAGGTGCGTGTGTGTGTCCCTGTCCCCGCCCTCCCCCCGCCCTCGCCCCGCCCTCGCCGCCGCCTGGGAGCAGCGCCGCGTGCTGTACCTGCAGTGCATGGACCTGCAGCTGTTCTACCGCGACACGGAGCAGTGCGACGCCGCCATGCACAAGCAGGAGGTGCGTGTGTGTGTCCCTGTCCCCGCCCTCCCCCCGCCCTCGCCCCGCCCTCGCCCCGCCCTCGCGCCGCCCTCGCCCCGCCCTCGCCGCCGCCTGGGAGCAGCGCCGTGTGGTCACGCGGGACGTGGTTAGCTCCCGCGTGTACATAGTTTTTCGATTTTAATCGAAGTTTAGCCAATTAATAGAGATTAAGAATTCAATTGACACGATTGTACAAGAAATTTTCTAGCGACGCTGCATCCTTTGGCCCTAAAAATGCGTGAATAAAGCATTCTAACCAGTGCTTACCTCGAACAGTAAGTAAAAATAGTCATCTAAGAAAAACTGAGGCAAAATTTGTCAATACGAGCTAATTTTACAACATGAACTAACTAGATCTTTCACTCCGCAGGCTTTCCTAGCGAACGAAGACGTAGGCGACTCCCTGGACTCCGTGGAAGCTCTGCTGAAGAAGCACGAGGACTTCGAGAAGTCGCTGGCGGCGCAGGAGGAGAAGATCAAGGCCCTGGACGAGTTCGCCTCCAAGTTGATTGAGGGACAGCATTACGCTGCTGACGACGTCGCGCAAAGGAGGGAAATGGTCAGTTTACATACGATTATATCATTCGATTTCTATATCTTTTTTATTAGTTTATCAATCGACTTGCAAAAAGTGGAGGTTCTCAATTCGTGTGTATGTTTTTTTGTGTCTTTGTTACGCGATAATTCGTTTGTCTTATGATAGAGGATACTTCAGAGGTGGTCACATATAAATTTCATCAAATACGAATGAGTACTTTTGAAACAAAAAAAATTTAAAAACTATTACCGAAAACGGAGAATATATTATACGTCGAAGACCTTATATTATATTTCAGCAAAAGTTTTGAAAAGGATTTAAAAACTTAATGAAGTCGGTTTTTTTAATGCTCAATATTCGTTGATTAATTAAATTATATTTGGAAGTTCAGATGAAATCAATTATAATAGTTCTTATACGTGCGCCGTCCTCTAGCTTCTGTATATTTTTTCATAATAATAATATAATACACCGACAACATATTTTAACAAGACCGTTTCTTTCTATACTCGCTATTCTTCTTGTTTCTAATTGTCACTGTGCCAATAAAATGAGATTGAGCTCAGTCATCTATAACAAACGAAAATAATTGTTTTCCCTAGCTCCTGGAGAGGCGTTCAGCCTTGCTTGAGAAGTCGAATCAGCGTCGCGCGTTGCTCGAGGACGCGTACAAGTACCAACAGTTCGAGCGGGACTGCGACGAGACCAAGGGTGAGCAGAGTTATATTAACATTGACTTTGTTTATGAAAATGTAATCGATACTTGGATCATTGTAAAAGAAATACAAATGTATGTACAAACTTTCATGCTTATTTACTTTTTAAATAGACACTCACTTAAATGTTTATGTTTACTCGCACGCGTAGCGTACGCGATCCCAGGAAGCAAAGTATCTTATTCTTAGAAGACACCACAAGAGGCTTGAAACCTGCCGAGATTTTAAGATAAAATTATATTTTCTTTGTACACCGATTATTTTAACGAGAATATTTGCCCCGTGTACTAAATAAATAAATATTTCTGACACTCACACAACATTATCTAGCCCAAATTAAGTTTCTTAAAGAACTTGTGTTATGAATACTAGATAACTGATATACTTAAGAAATATATACACATACATATTGAATAAATACACATTTTTTATTAGAATAAACTTAAATAAACATAGAAACATCCATGACTTGACGACTAATATCTGTGTTCATCACACAAATATCCGACGCCGCCGGTATTCGTACCCAGGACCTCTGGCATAGAAGGCAATAAATGTTACCGCTACACCAGCCGGTCGTCAGCTAAGTTTGGCAATAACCAAAATCAACATTGTATGTATAAGTTAAGTATTATTGAACAATTTCTAATTGTCTCTCATTCCTCAGGCTGGATCAACGAGAAGCTGAAGTTCGCGACGGACGACTCGTACCTGGACCCCACCAACCTCAACGGCAAGGTGCAGAAGCATCAGAACTTCGAGCAGGAGCTGCTCGCCAACAAGCCGCGCATTGACGAGATCACCGCCACCGCCAGCAAGCTGCTCGAGCAGGAACACTTCGCGCAGCGTGAGCTCATATTCAATTAATAAATTATCATTTACTTGACAGAAGTCGTCGTGGCGTCGTGGTTACCGTGTGTATCAAACGATATCACAGGTCAAGCAACGTTCGGCGCGGCCGGTACATGGATGGGTCACCGCCGACCATTCATTTGTCACGGTGACTTCCGTGCTTTGGAGGGCACGTTAAGCAGTCGGTCCCGGGTGCTGTATACTAGTATATAGTAGTCGTTAGGGATTGTCAGAAGCCATTTTCGGCGCCCTGAAAATTCTGACATCTATCACCCAACACTGGGCCAGCTTGGTGGATTATGGCCTATACCTCTTCGTCACCCAGCGGAGAGACTCAAGGCCCTATGGGCTCTTTACAAAGAGTCTTGATGATGATGAAGATGATTGTTGAAGCCGTAGGGTGCCGAGGAAGAAAACTACTTCGTACGATCTTCAACTTTTATATTTAAAGTTTCACAAATTAAGAGAACACTTGGCCTTAGCATGACGGCCTAATATGTGACGGTAAACACAGTAACAATGTAGTTAGCGTAGCTGCTTGCTCAAGCCGGGAACTCCGGCGTGTCTCGGCCTTTATATAGGCGCGGCGGCTGACTTTGTCAGGTGAAGCGGGCGGTGACATTGACAACAGACACGAAGCGTTGACATTAACACGTAGCGGTGATGCCGAACGAAATCGCCGTTAACAATGATACTTGCCAGAATGTGTGTACACTGTAAAATATGATGTTATGTTTACAATAAAATAGTTTCCAATTTACAAACTACCTGACTAGCTACGGGCTAGCAAATAGTAATGATTAATTACCTACTATCAATACATGATCAGATATATCTGTTATAAATTTTAGGGATAATTGTTGAAACTAACTAGTATTGAGAGAAGTTCTTCGGGGCTCACTGGGCTATTGAACACCATGACTTATGGTTAACACCGTGGTTTTTGTTTACAATTTCGGTTAAAATCGAATCAAACAACAAGTTTATGCCAAACTCCACCCGAGCATTACTCTGAAGTTTACAGGAAATTGCTACGAAAAGAGAAACTCGACAATTTAATCAGATTTTTATGATAGGTTTGTCCTCTATTGTGTTGTGCCATATGTATTCCATTGAAGCTAAATTCCAATAAACCGATGGAGAATTTTATTCAGGCAATAATGTTACTGTGATTGTATCTCCAAATAATATAAATACTTAAATAAATAAAATCATTTAATGCAGACCATGGTCCATAATTTGTTAGTAACAATTTAACTTAATCTATTATTAGTAAATACACAAAAAAGAAAACACAATTAAATAATTTAAACTAAAACCCGAGGTGTAATTGCACCCAATGACATAACAATGGCGAGTCCCACCGGTCTACGAACACGCTCATGATTCGGTTTTAGGTACCGCGGAGACAAATGACTGAATGACCCGTTTTCTTGTTTCCATCAGTTCCTAAAGAAATTATAGGTGGAAATGTATATTTTTGGTCTTTCCATAACCAGCTCAAATCTCGGCCCGCACTGAGGAGCTCAGCGGGCTCTGGACCCGGCTGGTGGAGGCTTCGGAGCTGAAGGGGGAGAAGCTGCAAGAGGCGTCCCAGCAGCAGCAGTACAACCGCGCCTGTGAAGACGTGGAGCTCTGGCTGTCTGAGCTAGAGACGCAGCTGCTTAGTGAGGACTATGGCAAGGTAGGTCCAGGGAACAAATGGTAACAGCCTTGACATGATTAAGTTGTCTTGCTTGAAAAAAAAAGTGTAGTTGTTCGAAAGAAAACAAATAGAAAATACATCTTGTACAATTATCAAAAATAACGCAATTATAGGACAGTAATTACGTTTCTACAACTCAATATCAGAAAACGTTTCAATAAAATAAATTTAGCATCAGTATTGTTCTAATATTTTCCATCACACGCAGGACCAAGTTATTCTTAAGTTGCTAATAACACTAATACTATTTTATTCCATTCTTGTTCAAATACTCTGGTCCCAGTTTGTCATGTTCTTATTGTGCATCCATAGCTCATTGCACCTGCTATGTAAGCAATTTGGTTGTTGCATGACATTGGCTCTCACAATTAGCTGTCTTGTGTTTGTTGTTTTTTCATGTCGCGGTCAATTTGTACTGTACCTTTGTATTAATTTAATAATTCTGACTGAAAAAGAGTGCCAAGAGCTTTTTTCCGACGGCTTATTTTTGTCTCTTGGTCTACTGCAATATCTTATTCAACAACTATCAACAACTAGTTAGAGCCGAAGTATGTGATGACTGACTTCATCAAGTGTTTTGTGATGAAGTCAAAAAAGATGTATAAAACTTTTTTGAATTTTGGATTTTTAGAATTCCTTGTCATTTATAGTTAGCTTTTTGTACTGTAAAATCGCTATAACGAAAGTTGATGAGGAGGCATCCACTAAACACAGCAATATAAAAACTGTTTCTCTTCTCAGGACCTGACAAGCGTGCAGAACTTACAGAAGAAGCATGCGTTGTTAGAAGCGGACGTGGGCGCGCACGCGGAACGAATCGACGCCATTCGCGCGCAAGCCGAGCAGTTCATCGAGAGGGGGCACTTTGACGCCGCTAATATACAGGCTAAGCGGGTAAGTCGTTTTTCTGTATTACTGAGATTCTAAGCAATCTAAAGTGTAAACTGTTTGTACAAAGATTTTTCAACACACTTGCTCGTAAAGTGATTATTCTATTGAATTTAGAACTATAAACTGGGCTATAAGTCACGCGTACATAATATATTATACCCTAGTGCATAATATAATGAATCCTACAAAGTTGAATTGTACCTTTGTGCAAATTAAATGCGAGTAAACAGAGCATATTTTATTGATCCGGGTTATACATTAAACTTTTTCAGAAACAACAAAGAGGTTTTATACCACTTCAAATCCATATACATTTTTAAATGTTTACGCCTTATATTAGTTAAACAAAATTGTATATCAAACAAATTATTCACAATTTACAATAATTTGTTACAAAATATTAAAATATTTGGATTTACCACTCCAAATTAAATATTTTCATGTAAAATAGTCTGTATATGCTATACAGCCATTGACACATTTGGCGGAAAAAAAAACTAAGCGCATGCGCGAAGTTCGGCGCCATTTTTCAATCACAATTCACAGCTTTGTTATCAAGTGTGTTTGTTATTTTATGACCACGTATGTCTGTCTTTTACTCACAAGTGTGTTGAAAAACGTCGTATATAACTTCGCTCACTTGTTACATAATATACTATTAAGTATTATCACACCAATCGATCGACGTACGAATGGAACAGTCGACAGTAAATTAACCTTTTTGGAGTGTTATTTTTTCTTGAATGACGTTTGTGTAATTCGGGTTACCATTAAGTTAAATGTATTTCTTCTATTCTCAACTCAACTTATGTTCCAAAATAAAGATTTTAATAGCGTAAGAATGTATTAAATACATTTCTATTTAAAAATATTAAACGGTTTGCATGAAAATAAATGTTCATTACTTAACTATCCTAATAGTGTCGCTATCAGTATCGTTACGTACACTTTAACCTTTTTTGTTTCTCGTTAGGATGCGCTAGTGGGTCGCTACTCCGCCCTGGAGAAGCCCATGGCGGTGCGCAAGCGTCGCCTGTTAGATTCCCTTCAAGCTCAGCAGCTGTTCCGCGACCTCGACGACGAGGCCGCCTGGATCCGCGAGAAGGAGCCTATCATCGCCTCCAGCAACAGAGGTTAGTGCATTGAATCAGATTGTACTACTTGACTTATTCAGTGTATTGGACCAAAAGCAGGAAGAGTAAAATATTAAACAAAATTAAGCATGTAACTAAAATATGCATGTTGTATGCATTACGAGGGTCACTAACCAGTAAGGAGCGCGGTCACCATCTTACGTCTTGCCTCCCTCTGCATGTGACTTTCAGCGCCGAGCACGTGCACATGGTCACCGCATTAATTGTTTTAATATCGGAACTTCGACTTCAAAGAGTTTCAGTGTACATAACCTCGTAGACCCAACAAATAATGGTCCTTCGAGCCGGACAATTATCGTATATCATACTAACTGTGTAAAATATTGTGTCCAGGTCGCGACCTGATCGGCGTGCAGAACCTGATGAAGAAGCACCAGGCGGTGATGGGCGAGATGGCGCAGCACGAGGCGCGCGTGGAGGCGGTGCGCGAGGCGGGCGCCGCGCTGCGCGACGCGGGCCACTTCGCCGCCGCCGACATCGCCGCGCGCCTCGCCGCGCTGCTGGACCAGTGGCGGGCGCTGCACGACAAGGCCGCGCAGGTAACTGTCCGCCCAGCACCAGGCGGGGATGGCGAGATGGCGCAGCACGAGGCGCGCGTGGAGGCGGTGCGCGAGGCGGGCGCCGCGCTGCGCGACGCGGGCCACTTCGCCGCCGCCGACATCGCCGCGCGCCTCGCCGCGCTGCTGGACCAGTGGCGGGCGCTGCACGACAAGGCCGCGCAGGTGACTGTCTTACCACCTTCGCTGCGTTACAGCCCGTTCACGCAGGCTCCGTTTTACTGGATACCTTTTTTAAGCTATTGCATAACTTCTATCGCGGGCCTTGAGCGTGGAGACCGAATCCAGAAATTCCGTAACGAAAAAACATAACACCCCCCACTCCGACCGGCACAGCGGGGATACTTTGATTTCATAACTTTACATGCGGGCTTTAATAAACAATCAGCGCCATCTACTAGGAACTTGTGGAACTTCATATTGGGGTGTTAGGTTTTTTCGTTACGGAATTTCTGGATTCGGTCCCCACGCTCAAGGCCCGCGATAGAAGCTATGCCATAGCTTAAAACGTATCCGGTAAAACGTATCTAGTAAAACGGACCATGTGTGAACGGGCTGTTAAGCGGGGGTACCCGCCTTGCGCGTGTGTTTTGAAAGATACTATGGAACAGCGCTAAGGAGAGTCAGCCGTAGCACGCGGCGTGGGCAATGGGGCCCGCCTCGCCCGCGACCCGGCACGCTCGTCCGTCCGAAAAACGGGCTAATTGGTTCACGTTGTCTTTTGGCTAAGTAGTATATCAATAAATAATCCATAGGTATCGACTGCACACCAACGCGATCGTATCTGTACTTATGGATGCGGTGATATTTAGCAACAGAATCACGGACCAAAATTGCGCTAGCCGGGGGCGGGGAGCATTCCTTTCAAAAGTGCCCCATCGCAGGCGATTTTGTACGAAACGCGCTCGATACGTTTTGGCCCTCACACATGCCGTAAGAAAGTGAAATGAAACCCACAAATTATGCTACTCGTAATAAAAGTGAACAAAAACCATCACCAATCAAAACGAACAATACCAACTAGAACTTAATTCCACAGCGCAAGCAAGACTTGGAAGACTCCCTGCAAGCTCAGCAATACTTCGCAGACGCGAACGAAGCTGAGTCCTGGATCCGCGAGAAGGAGCCACTCTCCAGCACACAGGACTACGGCAAGGACGAGGACTCCTCGGAGGCTTTGCTGAAGAAGCACGAGGCGTTGTTGAGCGATCTGGAGGCATTCGGAAATACTATCAAGTCGTTGAGGGAGCAGGCTGACGCTTGCAGGGTAAGTTGCGTTTGTTTTTGTAGTTTCAGGAAAGTAGAACCGGACAGAGTCGACGTGTCTTTCTCAAATCAAATTGTGAAGCAATATAAGTTGTCAGATTTGACATGCAAATATTAAATATCAAAGTCAAACCCACTTTAACCATGCTATTAATTTTAGATACAAGTTTTTCCAATTAAAATTTATTTGTTTACTTATTTTACACTTCATGTAACAGTGAAAAGGCCATTTAAAAGAAATCGCAATACATTCCGGCCTAATAGTTATTTCTTTATTGACATATTTACAAATAATAGCGATCAACAAAGTAAAATATTCTTTAAAACTGGTGACACTATCCACAGTTATGATATTGATTGTTCTTTTTCGGAAATAAATTACGATTTTAATGTAGGGAAAAAAAAGATAGCCTAGCAAGTGGTTGATCCGCTCTTGTCACTACTAAACACGAAAGCTCTTCCTCCGCTAGTATACAATTTAATGAACACCTCTATCCACCAGCAACAAGAGTCCCCGTGCGTGGAGCAATCCGGCAAAGAGTGCGTGGTGGCACTCTACGATTACGCGGAGAAGTCCCCGCGCGAAGTGTCCATGAAGCGGGGAGACTTGCTCACGCTGCTCAATTCTAACAACAAGGTAAGACTTGCAGATAGCAGTACGTATGAATTTAGTGTCAATTGGGTGGACGTGACATTAGAATGTTTCAAAACCTCTGCTGTTCTGCCTACCCCATAAGGGATACAGGCGTGCAGTTATGTATGTATGTATGGTCGACAAAACACTATTAGTAAGCATAGTTGGCCTTTTATGAGTAGTACTTTTTAGGGTAAGTACTATATAGCTTAAATGCGTCAGCGTTTTCGCAACATTGAAGATTTTAATAATTTTAACATAAAACATATTCAGTACGCAATTAGCACTTGACCATTACGCGTCCTCATAATCATTTAACTCTTAAATTCTGCAATAAACAGTTTTACGATTTAACTTCTACTCTATTATTCAGTAATATTCCAACTATCTTCAAGGTGTTCGGCACGGGCCCGTACATTGTTGTTTTATAAAAGGCATGCCATGCTCTAATGTAGGTAGTTCCGAAAGTTGTTATTTCCTAAACAAAACGTCGGAACTAGATCGAGAAGAGTATCTTATTAAAAGGATTTGAAAATCCTAGCGATTTAGTTGCGTCACGTTTCGAACAGTATCATATAATATCGAGTCTAAAATCAAAGTAATTTTACACTTATTAATACTATAAAGTTTTATAAAACAAATTTTGTTCTGTCTTATGATAATAAATATAAGTACTTTTGAAGATTATGTTTTAATAAAAAATCTTATAAAAAAGTTTATAAAACTGTTTTTTGCACTTTAAAATATTTATGCAAACCATGGTAAATGAGATAAAATTTAAACGCACTGATCTTTCAGATGACGCGTTCTCTCCTCTTAACAGTCGCATGTTTATAAAGAAACTCAAGGCTGCGGTCATACATTGTTCTTATTGTAACGCCCGTCATAACACATCGATAATAATTTATACATATGGATTAAACAAGTATTGAGCTAACAAAACAGTTAACATTTCCTCACTTCAAATAATTGGTGAGATAATAATAGTTTTGATAATTAAACATCGTATTATTGATAAACTCGAAACTAGATAACTAAAGCAAACACGTTTTACTACTGAAAGATAAGCACTCAAAAGTGTGTTTACGAAAATTATTGTTCGCGGCATGTGCGTTCAGTCCGCCTGTAACCGATTACGTTCTGGTTTACGTAACAAATGTTAATATGTTTCCGTCGCCGAATAAATTGAATGGCAAATTATCCCAGTGCCGAGGGAAAACTCGCGCTGCGTGCTCTAAAATGTGACGATTTCAATATAGTAAATATTAGGGATAATTGTTCTGTGATAGTTAAAGTGTGATATTTAGTGTAGTGAAAATGATAGTTTTAAGCTGGTTGGTTGCGTTGATAGTGGAAAGCGTGTTTGTGCGGAAGGATGATAAGAAATTACCATGTGATATACCTGTAAGTTGATGAAGGTTTTTAGTGTTGCTTTGCAGGTGCATTCAAATGTTAAATTGGAGTAGTTTTGTATTAAACTTTTAGTAAAATGATGTTGATCTATTATGATCATGCTTCTGAATGAAAAACTATGAAAGTTTTTGTGTTCTTCCAAAAACTTTACCATGAAATGTTACTCAATTATGTATCTTCAGTTCTCGTTTCACTTACTTAATTTGTGTAAAGAACTGGACACTATAGATTGTTCAGATTTTTTTTGTGGTACTTTCAATAAAGTTGAAAAAAAAAAGAAGTCAAGTAAGAATTTTACTTTTTCAGTACTTTTTAATATAAAGAATTGCACATTTCGTCACATTTTCCTGCATTTGTTTTTTTAACTGTTTATTGAAAATTGTTATTCCTTACACTCAAAACTTTTTCAATTTATTATTTTTCAAATCTTTTAGATAATAATGGACGTAATGTCAAACATTATTTCCTCTACCGGTTTCACATTTGTACTTAGAAATTTATTGAGTCCCTTTTAATCTTGTTATTTATACACAACTTCTTACGAACGTATTACAATCCATTACAAACAGAAAACCAAAAACAACATACAAATAATTGACTCTTGGTTTTTGTCACTATCACTAAAACCTCGGCTCTCCTCAGGACTGGTGGAAGGTAGAAGTCAACGACCGTCAAGGCTTCGTGCCGGCGGCCTACGTGAAGAAGATCGAGGCCGGCTTGTCCTCCTCGCAGCAGAACCTGGCTGACTCCAACTCTATTGCTGCCAGGCAGAACCAGGTGAGCAGCTAACTTGTTAACATGTTACTAAAGTAGGATTTAGATCAGCCAGTCCGTCCGTCTCTGTTTAAGGTCACTATTTTACAATAATACTATGCTTATCGTCTACTTCCACCTGGAAGCTGCCATTTTAATTGATATTTGTTTCTTATGCTTCGTTAAAATTGTCAGTCATTTATGCAATTGTAATAGCGTCATCTTGATAACTTTTAACGCAAATACTAACAATGTTTGCTTACCTTAATTTATAAGTCGTGATCTTGAGATATAAGACATAGTGACTGAAATGACGTCATAATCATAATGCATCAACACTAAGCATTGACGACCGGCATGCATAGTGTAAGTTAGATAATGTGGTGTGATAGTAAGAAATATTTATTTATTTATATGGTGGCTTTAACACTTTTTTTCTGTTCCTAGATCGAAGCTCAATACGACAACCTTCTAGCGGTTGCGCGCGAACGACAGAACAAGCTCAATGAAACCGTCAAGGCCTACGTGCTGGTCCGTGAGGCGGCTGAACTCGCCACTTGGATCAAGGACAAGGTACGTTTTCATCTCTTTACCAGACATAGAGTGTTTTCTGTTTGTGTACCAGCGTACTTCCGGATCCATTTAGAGTAGAAGAGTAAAAAGCATCCTGTTTTATTCTACATGATGCCCTATCTGTGTTCAAAAATATAAATTCAAGTTCAAAATCACCACGATACATATTCTTCCTATAATCCGTTTCACGATTAAAGAGTTTTTTAGTAAACAAAGGTGATGCCGGGTGAAAAAAATACGAAACACGTGGTGATTCTCTATATTTCGTGAACCACCAGTAAGGTTGATGTTATAAGGGATCAATATAATAAATATAGAAAATAATTTATAACCTATTTGATTATTAAACATGCTGGACTGGGAGCGAAAGAAAAACGTAGAATGTGCCAGCTGCTTCGCTTCCCGGGCATACTGTAAAAGTCAGTTAAGGGAAAGAGGTTAACTTGGCGTTTTTGTGGGCGATAGGTTAACCCCCTGTCAGTACAATAGCCTCTTTCCATCTTTATAATACGTCCAAATTTGTGAAACGCGACATCAGATGGTCTTATAACCTCTGGTGTCCTGCCTACCCCATAAGGAATACAGGCGTGACGTTGTGTATGTGTATGTATGTATAAATACAGTGTTTTTTTTACTTCAAACGTTTTCTTGGCGGAATAGACTGGGGTCAAATGACATCCAAAAATGTTGAATACATCTGACATGTCAATTTGACAATGACCTTTGTTTGTTTACAAAAAAACTCTAATCGTGGAACGGATTATAGTGTGGGATTCATAGTTCATGCATCCTGTATTTTTACAGTAAACTAGTTCAATCTTTTATCAACAATATTGTAATTTCCTAGAATAATGATTTGAAACTGAGCTTTATTCTACTTTTATTTTAAGTCTCAATAAACAAATTGAATTAGAAATAAATAAAATTAGTGGAATACGTTCATGCTTATAATATAAGTTGTGTTTCCAAATTCATTTGCTATAATAAGAATGAAGTTATATGTGTCATTGATTCATAAAAAAGCAAATTCCATGTTTACTATAGACTTCAAAGAATTACGCAAATCTGCGAGCGCAAACTACAGCATGGAAATCATTATAGTAGATACAAAGAGAAAACAATAAATATTCGTAGAAGTATCCATATAAGTGTCTGTTCATTGTTTGAATTGAATGGCAATCACAGTACCAGTTATCGATGATGTAAATATAACTGTTTGATAATGAAGCGTTACCTCACTTGCTGTTTCTTTGTTTGGCAGTCTGTGCACTCACTATTCCACAGCTGGCAGATTTGATTCGCTATTAAAAATTAAGAAAACGTTAACATTATCACACCTATGTCGATCGCTCAGGATGTGCTATTTCAATTTGAAATCATAGAAAAACGGACTCATTTCTGAACCCTATCCCTTATTATCCAGAGATGGTAACTTTGTATTTGACTTAAAGTCTTGCATTTACAATACCAATAACTTTTATCTCTCCCGCAGGAAATGCACGCCCAAGTGCAAGACGTCGGCGAAGACCTGGAACAAGTGGAGGTGATGCAGAAGAAGTTCGACGACTTCCAGAACGACCTGCGAGCCAACGAAGTGCGGCTCGCGGAGATGAACGAGATCGCAGTGCAACTCATGACTGTGGGACAGACGGAGGCTGCGCTCAAGATCAAAACTCAGATGCAGGTGGGGTTTCATATGGATTTTTTTTTATTTACAAGAACGAAGATTCGGTCAAACCTTCATCACCTTCATAGGAAACTTCAGTTCAGTTTTCTTTTTTTTTATTAGTTTACAATACGAACATTTCAGTCTCAAATCTTTTGACATATTGATAGTTCTGTCCTAGAACTATTTTTGTGCTACATTTTATAATGACAGTTAAAATCCGTTCTAACCACAAAGCAGATACATAGTAGAGCTGCTGTAAGCAAAGTTGCACAGCTTCAATTTGGGTTGTCCTGACGTCACAGCCTTTAGTTCAAGCTATTCCTCGCTAGAGGCACTGGCGTCAGTTCGTCGCTGACTTCTGTGAAGTATGTGCACGCGTAGATATTAAAAAAAATTAAATCCTCCATTGTTTCTCGATGTAAAATTTAGTTTTCTATACTTTTATAAAGGAATTACATTGTCAATCCAAATATAATTAACTTACCGCGAAGATAATTTCATTCATAATTATTTTTTACAAATTGTTTGTTTTCCAATTATTTATGTCCAAAATTCCAGATTGTTATTTGTTGCCTAGGTGATGTTTATGCCACGAAAAAAGGTTGCGCTATCTAGCGTCAAGTAGAAATACTTTTATTTCGCGGTTTCTGACAGATTTTGAACGTATGAAATTTCGTTAAAAAACTAGAGCCTAGTAAAGTATAGCTGAACTTTTTTGATGATCATGTGAATATTTTAACCTTATGTTTCAACCGGTTTTTACTACTCGCTACTAGGTGACTAATGCCATCGCCTGTTTGGCTATGATTGGCCATAACCCACCGCTTACCCCTCCCGCACCCCGCGCGTAGGCTTCACTTGAGTCCCTAGAAAGAACTAGATAGGGCAGCTCCTCTATATATTTCCCCCGTGGTTCTAACCACGGGGAAATATATAAAGGAGATGCCTTATCCCGTTTTCTCTAGGGACTCGAGCGGGTCCCTGCAAGCGGGTTGCGGAAGGGGTAAGTGGTTGGTTACGACCAATCATAGCCAAACAGGCGATGGCCTTAGTCACCTAGCAGCGAGTAGTAAAAACCGGTTGAAACATATTAAGGTTAAATTATTCAAATGATCATCAAAAACGTTCATCTATACTTTACTAGGTGGCTCTAGTTTTTTTATAAATTTTAAAACTCTCCTAATCTGTCAGAAATAACCGCGGATTAAAAGTATTTCTACATGACGCTAGATAGCGCAGCATTTTTTCGCGGTATAAAAATCACCTAGACAACAAATAACAATCTGGAATTTAAATTCGAAAACAAACAATTTGTAACAAAATAATTATGAATAGTTATATCTTCGTGGTAAGTTATTTTATTTCGATTCATACTAAAAAAAACGAGTAAAAAATAAAAACCTCAAGTATACCCGATTTTTGGTAACCAATTTTACTGAGTTAAAATGTTTTTTATTTGCAAAAGCTCTTGGTAGGTATTAATTTTACGGCAAAATGAGATGGATAGTGGACATGTTCGCAACTTTTACCAAAGTCAACAAAAGTAAGTAAAATTAAAAAAAATATGAAAAATCTTGATCCAGCTTAGGTTAGGTTAAGGTTTATTTTAATAAAAGTCAGAAAAGAAAATAACATTTTTTATTACAATAAGTGTTCAAATTGTTTACCATCATCCTCAATACACGCCCTACATCGTCTTAAAAATATCGCCTTTTTAGCCGGGCAAATCCTCGAGAGTGGATGTCCTCAGCAGCTTGAGAAATTCATTCACGCAGCTCGGCTACGCTCTCAATAGGCTTTGAATAAACTTTTTCTTTGAGAACGCTCCAGTGAAAAAATCCAGAGATTAAATCTAGGTAACAGGCTGGTCACGAGATAGATTCCTGGTCAAGGATATCTCTTACTTGCACTGCGTAATGCGCTGGGCAGCCATCTTGTTGATACCACGTGTGGCGACGATCTGTTAGTGGTATGTCCTCTAACAAAGTTGGTAAATTTTCTCGTAAAAATGTAGGAAATTCGTGCCATTCAAGTTCTAAGGCAGGACTGAAGGCCCAATAAACATAGCAAACATGTCCACTATACATCTCTCTACTCATATTGCCGTAAAATTAAGAAGCTTCCAAGAGCTTGTGCGTATTAAAAACATTTGAACTGAGTAAAATGAGTAAGCAAAAATCAGGTTACTTGAGGTTTTTATTTTATACTCGTTTTTTTTAGTATGAAGCTAACAATTGTTGTTCCATTTTACAATCCTGATTAAATGCACGAACTTTTCCTGGCACTTGCCAAGGCACAGTACATTTTTTTTAAAGAAGGGCCTTTCAAAGTCGACAAATTAGAAAAAAAAATTCATAGTTTAACAAATAGTCTTTCTTCTAGAAAACTTGCGGCAAATGTGTCATTATAGTTGACTTAGGTTCTGGAAATGTTATTTACGGTTAAGGTTCCAAAGTTTCAATCAACAAAAATCATAAAAATTAACCGCAATAACCGAAAAATTTTACCAAATTTCTAGGTTTTTCTTACATACCCATAATTTTCAAACTGCACGGGATAGATTTTTTTCTGATTTTTCTCATGATGGTTACAATCAATCCTGTCACCCCGTTTCGGCTTGACGTTGAGTTTTGGGACACCACTGCTTTGTGGTTCTAACCCAAGGTGAAATATAATTCCTCGGGGTTTATTGACACTGAAAATTTGGGCGCTGCTTAAAGGTTTACCTTGATCTTATTTGATTGTGAGTGACTGAAGAAAATTAAGTAGGTAAGAGAATGATGGGTGATTGGTAACATTGTGTATTGTGTTTATGTATCAGGCAATATTGCACTGAGAGGCATTGTTGTGACAGTATGTTTTCCGTCCCTCAGGAGCTGAACTCGAAGTGGTCGTCGCTGCAGCAGCTGACAACAGAACGCGCCGCGCAGCTGGGATCCGCGCACGAGGTGCAGCGGTTCCACCGCGACGTGGACGAGACCAAGGACTGGATCGCGGAGAAGGAGGCCGCGCTCGCCACCGACGACCTGGGCCGCGACCTGCGCTCCGTGCAGACCTTGCAGCGTGAGTAGCGTGAGCAGCTGCAGCTGGCACCGCCACGTGGACGAGACCAAGGACTGGATCGCGGAGAAGGAGGCCGCGCTCGCCACCGACGACCTGGGCCGCGACCTGCGCTCCGTGCAGACCTTGCAGCGTGAGTAGCGTGAGCAGCTGCAGCTGGCACCGCCACGTGGACGAGACCAAGGACTGGATCGCGGAGAAGGAGGCCGCGCTCGCCACCGACGACCTGGGCCGCGACCTGCGCTCCGTGCAGACCTTGCAGCGTGAGTAGCGTGAGCAGCTGCAGCTGGCACCGCCACGTGGACGAGACCAAGGACTGGATCGCGGAGAAGGAGGCCGCGCTCGCCACCGACGACCTGGGCCGCGACCTGCGCTCCGTGCAGACCTTGCAGCGTGAGTAGCGTGAGCAGCTGCAGCTGGCACCGCCACGTGGACGAGACCAAGGACTGGATCGCGGAGAAGGAGGCCGCGCTCGCCACCGACGACCTGGGCCGCGACCTGCGCTCCGTGCAGACCTTGCAGCGTGAGTAGCGTGAGCAGCTGCAGCTGGCACCGCCACGTGGACGAGACCAAGGACTGGATCGCGGAGAAGGAGGCTGCGCTCGCCACCGACGACCTGGGCCGCGACCTGCGCTCCGTGCAGACCTTGCAGCGTGAGTAGCGTGAGCAGCTGCAGCTGGCACCGCCACGTGGACGAGACCAAGGACTGGATCGCGGACCACATTTTCTTTACAGCACCCTGATGCCAAAAAATATTAGTTAACATCTGCAGCTGTTATACAATGTATACGTACTCCTTGCAAGCAACATCGTTAAACGGAATTATCATTCTGTAAATTAGTCTCATTAGAGTTTTTAACGGTGGTTACGAATCCTTTGGTCAAAAATGGAAAAAAAAACCTTAGTTACTCAGTGTTAAAACATACATTTTTACTTGTAAATCGCATCATTAGTCCATAACAATACTACACCTATTTTATCTCCACAAGTATCTAAAAATCCACTTCCTATCCCCAGGCAAGCACGAAGGCCTGGAGCGCGACCTGGCCGCCCTGGGCGACAAGATCCGGCAACTGGACGACACGGCCGCGCGCCTCATGGCCTCGCACGCCGACTGCGCCGACGCCACGTACAGCAAGCAACGCGAGATCACCGACGCCTGGCGCGCGCTGCAGCACGCCGCCAACCAGCGCAAGGAGAAGCTGCTCGACTCGTATGATTTGCAGAGGTGGGTGTGTCGCTGTTTACTGTATTGTTTACTGACGCTGCGTACAGTAAGCACGCGACTGTACTCCGTACGGAGTGCGATGCTTTTTGGGTATAGTCGGGAACTTATCTAATAAGCGTGGGTACGTCGCCGAACGCTGTACTCCGTACTATCTGCAGGACTTTGTGTGTAAAAAATCTTATCTTACGTATCTTTTAGATTCAATAAGCGCTTGTTCCTCGCAATATAAGTCTCACTTGACTTAAAAAATCTAGTGCGCACGCTTAATTGTCGGGTCCTAAATATTTCCCACAAAGTATACATTGTTAATTCACTATTTCGAATAATAAACTTATCATTTCCCTCGCTACTTTTATTTTACTATTGCACAATCTGTACACTGTTAATTAACTTTTTCAAGTACTAAAGCTAACCGTTTCCCTCGCTAGATTCCTTTCGGATCACCGCGATCTGATGGCATGGATCAACTCGATGACAGCTCTGGTCTCCTCTGAAGAACTCGCCACCGACGTCACCGGCGCTGAAGCCTTGTTGGAAAGACACCAGGTACATACCACACTAATGATACTTACCCGAAATATACGTTATTATATCATACTTTAATTAAAATATACCATCATAGAACACTTGTTATGTAGTATTACAAGAGTAGTGTACAGATTTTTTATCCTACTAATAGGCTACTTGTAATCAAAAGCGTTTTTAGCTATATGACAACATTTATAAAACATTGAACAGTAACAATTTTTTAATAATTGACGAATATGTTACAAATAATTTGAATTGATGACTGTAATAATTAACAGTTTATTTTCACACTATCAAATAGCCTATTATGTAATTCATTTTTCTGCCGTTGTGTTTATTTCAATCCCTTGTGCTGTATTGAATCCATCACAATCCCATCACATATTATGTTTACCTAATTAGTTGTAAGTTTCATTGAAGAGCAGAGGAATCATGATTGCATGTAAATATTTCTAGAGCCTTCGATTGGAGATTGACGCGCGCTACGGCATTTCGCCGCAGGTTAGAACGCATGCGTGCTGCCTAACTCATTGACCACTTTTGATAGCCTTTTGTTAAAGAACATTTTAAACTGGTAAAATAATTTAATTGATACTTACATATTAGTACATCATGGATAGAAAAATGTTCTATATACAAAATGCTTCGAAAGTGTGTCAAACACAATCTGTGCAGTATTTTGATCTCTTCGACAGTTTGTTAATATAAAAAAATGTATACTTGATGTTATTGTGTCTGAATTTATACTTATAGACTTACACAACTTCTAGATTAAATCTATTAAACTAAAATACCTCAGTGGGAAAAACTAATTGCAAAACCTTTTACTTTCCCTGTTTAAAGGACTAATATAACACAATTTTGATAACATTATACGTACAATCGTAGTTTATAACAAATAAAGATTTTCGATGTTGTAAGGTGCGCTCCAAAGTATATTTTATATTAGCTACGGCTTTCACAGCTGCTTATATAAATATTACTTTGGTACGAGTGGTTTTCAGTGCTGTGTGTTTGAAAAGAATTATGTTTTCGTGGTTTTAATGTGTTTGTGATCACTGTTTTTTTGATTTTCTTCTTTTAATCACTTCCCAAACAAGGACCCGGGTTATCGAGTTAACACTCGACAAACAAGGTGTCGGTCAGATTTTTTCATTAATTTGCGCCCAATATTTTTTTTTGCGTTGTTTTTTAATTGGAATACTAATAAGAAAATCTCAATAATGCCTTTTTATATACATCTGCGTCAATCTATCTCTATTTGATGCAAACCAACGATATCTCGTCTCTAAAACATCCCTAATTTCATGTGTTAAATCCAGGAGCACCGTACAGAAATGGACGCCCGCGCCGGAACGTTCCAAGCGTTGGAGTTATTTGGTCAGCAACTGCTGCAGGGCGGCCACTACGCCAGCGCAGACATCCAGGAGAAACTCAACTCCATGGCCGACGCCAGGCAGGAACTTGAAAAGTGAGTCGTCTTGTAGAAACATTTATTCATATGTATTAAGTTTTAGCTTAAGTACTTGGCTGTTAGATGAATGGCATTCTTTTTATTTTATAAAATTTTATAACTAAAATAGGGGCATATACCTACTGATTTGATCCGTTTAAAGGAGCTTCTTTTTCACATTTATCATACTTGTAATTTCGTATCAAGATTTCAAGTCGTTAATGTTAATCCGTTTCGACATTAATAAGTAAATAGTTAAATAAGAATATTTGATATGGGTTTGAAACGAAATAAAAAGGGTATCTAAACTTGATTCTTTTGAAAGAAGATTCTTACAGAAGTTTATGACATAAGTAGAATCTTAACTTGCCCATCAATTCGTGTCGTGAGTCGTGAACGACAAGTTCGCGATAAGTTCACAAACAGACTACAACGTAGGCAGATACGGACGTTAAAACGGCTTATTTGAAACTTAATTACCACGATATAATAAGTAAATAGAAATGGGACCAACACCTTGACATGCCTTATATGACTACCGATACACACAGAGGCCGCTATACTACGATATGACAATTTAATTCATTATTTTTATGTGTCACTAACCTAGCTATTAAGATTTTTTTTTGTCTTCTTACACAATATGGATGTATTTCCGAAATAAAAACATTATTATTATTACGCATACTTATGACTACACGTCTTTCGGCGGAAAAGACCCGACAATCAGACCAGTCGGTCGGGTATCAGGGCAAGAGAGAAAGAAACCGGCGAACGATTCGGGCACGCTTTTTGCATGCGTGCTGGAAGCGAACCACCGCCAAATCCCAGCCTTTCAAGGTGTCTGACCAGTCTGACCAGTGTGACTGGGGTTAAACCACATTATTATTATAGTATAACCTTTAACGCCGCGGGACGACGCCGTGAATACTTGTTCCCGGCCAAAAAGCCGACACTGATCTGGGAACAGCCGCGAACGCGCATTAACTTCGCGAAAGACATCCACATTCCCGTTCACGTCTGTTCACGGGCGTTCACAGCCATAGTGAAGACAGCGCTTTATATCTTTTGGAGCATTACTAAAATAGCATTTTGTTTTTAGGGCGTGGGTGGCTCGTCGCATGAAGCTGGACCAGAACCTGGAGCTGCAGCTGTTCCACCGCGACTGCGAGCAGGCGGCCGGCTGGATGGCCGCGCGCGAGGCCTTCCTGGCCGCCGCCGCCACCAGCGACCAGCCCGACAACGTGGAGCAGCTCATCAAGAAGCACGAGGACTTCGACAAGGCCATCAACGCGCATGTATGTGTCCCCCTGCCCACAGCCACTAGCAGGGGCCGGCTGGATGGCCGCGCGCGAGGCCTTCCTGGCCGCCGCCGCCACCAGCGACCAGCCCGACAACGTGGAGCAGCTCATCAAGAAGCACGAGGACTTCGACAAGGCCATCAACGCGCATGTATGTGTCCCCCTGCCCACAGCCACTAGCAGGGGCCGGCTGGATGGCCGCGCGCGAGGCCTTCCTGGCCGCCGCCGCCACCAGCGACCAGCCCGACAACGTGGAGCAGCTCATCAAGAAGCACGAGGACTTCGACAAGGCCATCAACGCGCATGTATGTGTCCCCCTGCCCACAGCCACTAGCAGGGGCCGGCTGGATGGCCGCGCGCGAGGCCTTCCTGGCCGCCGCCGCCACCAGCGACCAGCCCGACAACGTGGAGCAGCTCATCAAGAAGCACGAGGACTTCGACAAGGCCATCAACGCGCATGTATGTGTCCCCCTGCCCACAGCCACTAGCAGGGGCCGGCTGGATGGCCGCGCGCGAGGCCTTCCTGGCCGCCGCCGCCACCAGCGACCAGCCCGACAACGTGGAGCAGCTCATCAAGAAGCACGAGGACTTCGACAAGGCCATCAACGCGCATGTATGTGTCCCACTGCCCACAGCCACTAGCAGGGGCCGGCTGGATGGCCGCCGGTTTTTTTTCAAGTTGATAACTCGTCTGATAAGATTGTTGTTTCTGTTACATAATTTAAAAAACCCAAATGTTTTCACAGCGTTTATTAAGATAGGATTTGCCCTCTTTCAATTTTAATCATATTCCGAAAAAAGAAAAAAGAATATTTATTAAATGCTCTATTTTATCATCGTATCTACCTAATTTACCGTAAAAATCCGTCACTCTTCAACACTATCATATTGCGTTGACCTTCGACTCACCCAGTTTTCCATTTCCAGGAGGAGAAGATAGCGCAGCTGCAGACCCTGGCAGAGCAGCTGGTGGCGGCCGATCACTACGCCGCGCCCGACATCGACGCCACGCGCCAGCAGGTGCTCACGCGCTGGCGCCATCTCAAGGACGCGCTCATCGACCGCCGCTCCAAGTCAGTACCCCCCCCCCCACCCCGCACACTGTAGCACTACGCCGCGCCCGACATCGACGCCACGCGCCAGCAGGTGCTCACGCGCTGGCGCCATCTCAAGGACGCGCTCATCGACCGCCGCTCCAAGTCAGTACCCCCCCCCCACCCCGCACACTGTAGCACTACGCCGCGCCCGACATCGACGCCACGCGCCAGCAGGTGCTCACGCGCTGGCGCCATCTCAAGGACGCGCTCATCGACCGCCGCTCCAAGTCAGTACCCCCCCCACCCCACCCCGCACACTGTAGCACTACGCCGCGACCGACATCGACGCCACGCGCCAGCAGGTGCTCACGCGCTGGCGCCATCTCAAGGACGCGCTCATCGACCGCCGCTCCAAGTCAGTACCCCCCCCACCCCACCCCGCACACTGTAGCACTACGCCGCGCCCGACATCGACGCCACGCGCCAGCAGGTGCTCACGCGCTGGCGCCATCTCAAGGACGCGCTCATCGACCGCCGCTCCAAGTCAGTACCCCCCCCCCACCCCGCACACTGTAGCACTACGCCGCGCCCGACATCGACGCCACGCGCCAGCAGGTGCTCACGCGCTGGCGCCATCTCAAGGACGCGCTCATCGACCGCCGCTCCAAGTCAGTACCCCCCCACCCCACCCCGCCCCGCACACTGCAGCACGGAGCCGTGGCTTGGGACATATAGTGGGCACATACCCAGGCCGTAACGACAACAGAGCTTCAGGCGACTTGTGTCATCGCGACATCGTAGAATACCTTCTATATCAATGACTTACTAATATTTTCGCATCGTTTGCTTTTGTCGTTTACTTATGACGACGGGTCGGAAGAACCCATCGATGCGTTAGAAAAAAAAATGCTATGACGTGCAGCACCTTATTCTTGGGAGCCGAAAAGTATTTAAAAAAGCATTTGGAATTCGTATTCGCATGATTAACTGACTGATAATAGTAGATTATTGCATCGAGCACAAAGTAATTTATTATTGCACAGAGTGCCTGACTTAATAATCTAGTACTGAGTAATCTAACAGGCACGAGGGCAATATAAATTACTTAAGGCGAGGTACATAATCTGCTTTTCTTTCAACTATGCTATAATTTCATCACAATCAATCACACTAAAAACTCAGTACAAAGCGAGTCTTTAATGCTCTAGCTAGAGCAATAAAAATGTATGAAATTTCATTATTGCACAGTTTTATTGCTCTAGAGCATTAAAGACTCGCTATGTACTGAGTTTTTAGTGTAATTGTGATGAAATAAAAGCATAGTTGGAAGAAAATAAAATACAATTATTGGTACCTATATAAATTTAATTGATAAATGTCGTGTAAAACTTTTACTTCAATAAATCTAAACAAACTTTAGCTTAGTTTATCTTAAATAAACGATCGTTAAGTTAAGGAGTATTTTTGTGGATTGAGAAGAATTCCTGCGTTTAGTTATAATGAACTAGCTCTTCACTTATCTCAATTCTAGTCCGCCCAACCTTTAAGCATAATTTCATTGATCAAACTTCATAAACATGTGAAATTAGGCCATGAAATGACGAATTAACAATTGAAACAATGTCCTCCAGGCTTGGAGACGAGCAGACCTTGCAACAGTTCTCTCGCGACGCCGATGAAATGGAGAACTGGATCGCTGAGAAACTGCAACTCGCTACGGAGGAAAGCTACAAGGTATGTACCGAAACAACATCTTAATAAATTTCTTACTTCATGGTTTTGTAATTTTAAAATTCATAATATAACCTCGCATTCTTGTAAATTTTATACTGTATTGTTTATGAAATTTGTTTTTCCTATAAACCTCTCCGGTCTATTCATGCAAGATATGTACCACACAATTAAATATGAATTGTGTACAGTATGAATTTCCAATATAGATGTGTTAGTCAAAAAGATAGATTACGTAACAAAAGAAAAGCGTTCCAGTTTCTGCACTTTCGACATACAACACTTAATGCACATCAATTTCTCGTCTATAATCGGTGTGAAATTTGGCCGCTAACATTTATTTTCATGTTTTCTAATAGCTGTAATAACCCTTTGTTTATTCCCCGCAGGACCCCGCCAACATTCAGTCGAAGCACCAGAAACACCAGGCGTTCGAGGCGGAATTGGCAGCCAATGCGGAGCGCATACAATCCGTACTTGCTATGGGAGGCAATCTTGTGCAGAGAGGGCAATGTAGTGGTAGCGAGCAGGCCGTGCAGGTAAATTGATATTTATCGCTATTACGATGTAGCTAAGTTCAATTTGGAGATAGTAACGAGGTGTAACTGCACTAAACTCTGAAAAACTCCATAAGAGTCAAAACTAGTCATTGACAGTTACGTGTTGTTAAAAGTAGCTTCATAAAATAATAGTTACAGAAACAGGAAATAATGGAATAGTTGTGATTCATCTAATATTTGTAAATTTAATGACTGTTAAAAGTTTGAAACAAGAACCGACAAATTCTTATTACAAAAACTGGGCACCATATTTAAATATCAACAGTCTTAATATTCTGCTCGTTATTAACAAGTTAAATTCTTACTTTCTTCTTGTGTAAAATTCTATATTCAAACTTTAAGTGACTGATATTTAAATTGGCTTTATTTTAATCTTTATTTATTTCAAAAAAATATATTCAAGATACTGACTTGAATCCCAAGTACTTCACAAACGATGCCAGCTTATGATATGTTTAGATAACTGTCGCATTGTTCCCCAGGCTCGCCTAGCGTCCATCGCAGACCAATGGGAGTTCTTGACTCAGAAGACGACGGAGAAGTCCCTGAAGCTGAAGGAAGCTAACAAACAACGCACATACATCGCCGCTGTCAAGGATCTTGACTTCTGGCTCGGAGAGGTAAGTGTTACGTTCTACTTAGATCAAATTCTAATCGAGGAAAAGGGCTTTTAGTTGGAGTAAAATATGATGTATAGTCATATGTCAGCAATACCTTTTTTGCAAAAAATAATTAGGAACATTGTCCAATAATTTCGAATAAGAGTGCTTCAAACTCAAAAGTTGTTAACAAAGACTGATTTTGAAGCTTCTAAATTTGAAATTAGCGATACTTAAAATTAGTGAGTGTAATAAATACTGTAATAATTTATCACTTTATTTTCATAAAAGAACAAGTATTACATAGTTATCATCTGGACCCCTGCTTAGTTCAGAAACTGTGTTAGAGGGTCCCACTCTTTCATACATTATTTGAAATACACATTTATGTTTAATGTACAAAAAAATAACACTTATGAAATGATAAGAATACTGACCAGTATTTACTTATACACCTGTTTATTAAAAGATATAACAATTGTAACGTAAATTAATGATCGACACTGACGATGCAGGTGGAGAGTCTACTGCAGTCGGAAGACTCGGGCAAGGACCTGGCGTCGGTGCAGAACTTGATGAAGAAGCACCAGCTCGTCGAGGCGGACATCCAGGCGCATGAAGACAGGATCAATGGTGAGTAGTTATTTGTTGTGCAGATAAGTAAATAGACAGTGTAGTCATAATATTTATGTTGAAGACGATAGTAAAACATGGGATCTTTCGTGGAAGGCATATGTAGTGATGCAAATATGTGACACCGAGGATGCACCATAACGTGATCGTATCTTTTTTTTAAACATAATAGGGGAAGTAGTACTTATAGTTATTGGCCAGTTAAGCAACTACACGAGAAAAAAAAAACAATTTAAAAAAAGTTACAACATAAAAATAAATAAAGCCACGCCATATGTTTATTAATATATTGACCACACAAGGTGCCATATATGAATTTTTATTAAATATTTTATGAAAAATGTGAACTTAAAAAAATAAGCTTAAAATCACAGTAATTGGCCCTTACATGCTGTAACTGGCCATGAGAACAAATAGTAATGGCTAAAACGCATAATAAGCAATATTATAAAGTTTAAACATCGGAATTACTACATACACATTTCAAAATATCGCACAAAAAAATAAATGCAGTCTTAACATTTTTTAACTCCCTTACCTGTTTTTGTTCCTCCTCGAAACATCACAAATCGGAAAAGAAAAAAATAGCCAATCGGAATTTTGTTTAAACTTTTTGATACAGAATTACATTATTGTCATTTATAAGCTTTTTAATCTACTATTTGTATAGAATTTTACTAGTTCTTTGGCAACAAAGATTAAATGGCTAATAACTGTAAAGGGGCCAACTGCTATACTGCTTCCCTATTTACGTTTTATGATTAAAAATGTGTGATAGAAATTTGAAGTATACTTCTATACTAATATTATAAAGTTTAATCGATTTCAAAATTTCTTTTACCATTACTTAGAGGGATTCTTCCGAATCCGTATAGGCTACTTTTTATCCCGAAAATCCCGCGGGAATCTAAATTGCGCGGGTAAAACCGCGCGCAACAGCTAGTAGTTTCATAAAAAAATCTAGGCATGATAATTATGTGTTTGAATAGAATTATAATCTGCATATTTCTTGAAAAAGTAAAGTTGAATTACTCGCTGCCATTATAGCCATTTGGTTATGGCTATTTTCAATTTTTGTATAATAATAAAATAAAAAAAATAAAAAACCCCAGACAATCACACCAACTACATGGCCCCAAAGTAAGCATAGCTTGTGTTTTGGGATACCATGTAGCGAACTAGGGGGGAACCAAGAATATTATACATAAATAGATAAACATCCAGACACGGAACCTTTTTTTTTGTTCCGTGCGGGGATCGAACCCGCAACCACTGGCGTCTGAGGTTTACCCCATCGCCAAAGTGGTCGTCGAACTGTTTGAAGACGTTTTGTTTGTCGGTAACGTGTTTAAAAATATATTCCATATTGTCCTGCAGACATGAACACACAAGCGGACGCGCTCGTGTCGTCGGGGCAGTTCGACTCGGCCGGCATCGGCGCGCGCCGCGCCGCCATCAACGAGCGGTTCGCGCGCGTGCGCAGCCTGGCCGCGCACCGCCGCGACCAGCTGCTGTCCGCCAACACGCTGCACCAGTTCTTCCGCGACATCGCCGACGAGGAGTCCTGGATCAAGTGAGTGTGTCCCCCGCATCAACCACCACTCGGCCGGCATCGGCGCGCGCCGCGCCGCCATCAACGAGCGGTTCGCGCGCGTGCGCAGCCTGGCCGCGCACCGCCGCGACCAGCTGCTGTCCGCCAACACGCTGCACCAGTTCTTCCGCGACATCGCCGACGAGGAGTCCTGGATCAAGTGAGTGTCCCCCCCCGCATCAACCACCACTCGGCCGGCATCGGCGCGCGCCGCGCCGCCATCAACGAGCGGTTCGCGCGCGTGCGCAGCCTGGCCGCGCACCGCCGCGACCAGCTGCTGTCCGCCAACACGCTGCACCAGTTCTTCCGCGACATCGCCGACGAGGAGTCCTGGATCAAGTGAGTGTCCACTCGAGTGTTCCACTGCACAGTGAAAGGTTCTGGGTTTGACTTCCAACCGGTTCAGTTTAAGAACTTTTCTATACTGTTTTTTTTTTTTATATATTGTAAGGATAGGACGTTTGTCTTCCATGCCACCTGATGGAAAGTGCGCATGAGGACTATGGTATTACACGTCCATCCACGAGAAACCTATTCACTCGACACTTAAAAGTTCCAGGACTGTAGTGGTCAGGAAAAACAGACGCAGGCAGATTGTTCCACACCTTGGCAATCCGTACCAAAAAGGAACTATCGAAGCGTTTTGTTTGACTTCTTGGTATATGCACTATATAGGGATGGAAGTTCTGTCTGCGTCTGGTAGTCCGGTGGTAAAAAACAGTGGGTTCAATTTGATCAAAAAGAGCACTCGCATATCCCCTAAGATCACTCGGATATCCCTTAACAACGCTGTATGTATGTTCTTTATAATAGAAGCTTGTAGAAGCTTTTGAAAGATGACCATCTAAACGTTAACAAAAACCACTAATTCATCATTTTTAATGAACAACAGGGAGAAGAAGCTCCTGGTGGCTTCGGACGACTACGGGCGCGACCTGACGGGGGTACAGAACCTGCTGAAGAAGCACAAGCGGCTGGAGGCGGAGCTGGCGAGCCACGAGCCCGCCGTGCAGGCCGTGCGCGAGGCCGCCAGCCACCACGCCGCGCCCGAGATACACCAGCGACTCGAGGTACGCTACACGCCATATGCCATCCACACCAAGGAGATGCCTATCTTTTTTGGAAATGTGTCCAAAGCTTCCACCCGTAATATTTAGTTGAATGCTTTACAATATTATACATCCCTCATGTTCGGTAAGTAGGTCCTTATTACCTCAAAATAGGGCTTGTTAGCGCTCTAGGGTAATAATCTAGCTAGAAAAGCCCTAAGGCGGTAGGTAATTAAAAAAAAACACTTCTTTCTTTCAAAAAGTTCGCGTACATCTAACCATCATACTGGCAATAGACATCATGCGTTCAGCCAAATGACCAAAGAGGTCGCTTTGCTATTCAGCCTTGTCTTCGTGTGAGTATAATAGTCACAATTTTAAATATCGAACGGCGAAGCTCAATTTCGATCTTAAAAAAAAATTAAAAGTTCTTTATTTGATTCTTTTTCATGAAAAAAGGCGGGAATAGAACAATTTAACTTTAAATATTGTTTGTTTTTGGGATTTTTTGTAAAAAAATACGTGCTGATTAGGAAAAAACACGAGTTCTTGTAATGCCACTTATTTTCTACTTACCTCACAATCGAGATGTAAAGTAGAATAGTTAGCTCGGGTGTAAGCATCAATTATACCCTCGAACTATAGGCGCCCTCGCTGCGCTCTTGCTGCGATTGATCCCTTACAGCCCTTGGCTACTAATCTACTATTAAAAAAAAATTCTTTATAAATAGTTTTGACATGTGATGTGAGTTGGTGTAATGATGAGCTGTGTTGTAGGCGCTGTCGGCGGCGTGGTCGCAGCTGCAGGCGCTGGCGGCGGAGCGCGGCGACAAGCTGCAGCAGTCGCTCGCCTACCAGCAGTTCCTGTCCAAGGTGGACGAGGAGGAGGCCTGGATCAGGTGAGCACTACCAACACTTATGTATGGTAGTGAATCTTAGGTGTGGTAGAAGAGACATGAAAACAGGATTAATGCTGTGGAGATGAGAGCTTTGAGGAGCATGTGTTGAGTGAAATTGAGTGATAGGGTGCCCAACAGTGAAATAAGGAAGAGATGCGGATTGAAAGAAGGTGTAGTGACTAAGATTAAAAGGAGTATGCTACGGTGGTTTGGATATTGGGAAAGGATGAGTGAAAGTAGATTTATGAAAGAGGTGTGCAGAGCAAGAATGGATGGTATTATCAGAAGGGGCTGCCCTAGGAGAAAGAATGCCGATCAAATTGGCGACGTTCTTAAAAAGGGCGTTTTTAGTTTAAAGTGGGTTTAAAAATTGAACGTGGAGGAAGTGAAAGAGGCATTATGTGGATCGTAGCAATTGGAGTTTCCTTGTCTCTGCCTACCCCAGGGGGAGAAGGGCGTGAAGTTATGTAATAGGTTGGGGAAAAAGTCTTTTCGCATTATAGTATGTATGAACTTGTAATAAAATCTCTTTGGCTATAGTATTTGTATCTGGCTGGTTTTGGTATCATTGAAAGTTAAAATTTTAAAGAACATAATTCCAAATTCAAATTAGGAAAATGTGTGATTTTCATTTACTTTTCGTACTGTCAAGATGAGTGAATCTAATGAAGAAATTCGATACATTTTAAATTTTTACTACAAAAAAGGTAAAAATGCAACGCAAGCCGCGAAAAAAATTTGCGATGTTTATGGACCTAGTGCAGTGTCTGTGAGAGTAGCACAAATTTGGTTTAAGCGTTTTCAATCGGGAAATTTCGATGTCAAAGGTGCACCTCGCTCTGGTCGCCCTATTTCGGTCTCTTCAGAATTCTTTAGGCAGTATTAGGTTTAGGTTAAGATCACGAGAGGACTGCCAAATCCACTTGTCGCGGTATTTTGATGAGAGGTGAGAAAATGTTTTGAATTTTCTTAAAAAATGCGAAGAAAGTTTTGCCCCAACCCAATATTTATGATGTTTGTGTGTATATTGTTAATGCGTTCGTTTGGTTCCCCGGCAGCGAGAAGCAGCAGCTGGTGGTGGTGGGCGAGTGCGGCGACAGCATGGCGGCCGTGCAGGGGCTGCTGAAGAAGCACGAGGCGCTGGAGGCGGAGCTGGCGGCGCGCGCCGAGCGCGTGCGCGAGCTGTGCGCCGCCGGCGCCGCGCTCGTGGCCGCCGGCAACCTGCACGCCGGCAGCGTGGCGCAGCGCGTGCCCGCCACCACGGTGCGTCGACCTCCGAGTATCAATCAATCAATCATCATTCAACCAGGGCGCCCTCATCCAACGTTCTCCGGCGACTTTTACCAGATATGTCTAATATGTCAGAATATGTCTCCAAGGACTCGAGAACTTTTCTGCCCCAACGGATATCTGTTCTGCGAGCTATGTACCATGCCCATTGCCACTTTAGCTTTAAAACTCTCCTGGCTATATCAGTAACTTTGGTTCGCCTCCTGATTCGATCCGATAAGGAAAATCCGATCTCTCTATTAGTAATGTATTTATAATAGAATAATAGAAATAATACAGTAATTTAATATCAATCACGACCACTTAAAGTGGTTACCACTTAAGTGCAGACTGTTTGGCGATGAGGTAACAGTCTGCCTCAGACGCCAATGGTCGCAAGATCGATTCCCGCATGGAACAAGAAAAAAAAAAGTTCCGGGTCGGGGCATTTATCTATGTATGTATATATATTTTAGGTTCCCCCCTAGTTTGCTATTTGATATTCCATAGCACAAGCTCTGCTTATTTGGGGCCACTTTTTTTTATTTATCATTGCTGGACATATCCTCCGCCAAGGTTTTTCACAACGCTCGGTCCCACGCCGTGCCCATCCAGCCTTTACCGGCGACTCTAAACGGACCATCGGTCCACTTTTCGGAGGTCTTTCTACGCTGCGTCTCTTAATACGTGGTCGCCACTCGATCTGCAAATTACGTGCCCTGCCCATTGCCAGTTCAGCTTTGCAACTCTCCTGGCTATATCAGTAACTTTGGTTCGCCTACTGATTCGATCCCATAAAGAAACTCTGATCCCTCTTCATTACTCCCTGAATGCCATAGAGTACATATAAGATCCATAATTTCTATAATAGTTTAATATTAATCAGTAATGTATACCGTCGTATGTTAACCAGGCTAAGCTAGAGAAGCTGACCCAGCTGGCGGCGCGGCGCAAGGCAGCGCTGGTGGACAACTCGGCGTACCTGCAGCTGGTGTGGAAAGCGGACGTGGTGGAGTCGTGGATCGCGGACAAGGAGGCGCACGTGCGCGCCGACGAGTTCGGCCGCGACCTGTCCACCGTGCAGACGCTGCTCACCAAGCAGGACACCTTCGACGCAGGTAAACAGGACATACATACGTGGTGGAGGCGTGGGTCGCGGACAAGGAGCCGACGAGTTCGGCCGCGACCTGTCCACCGTGCAGACGCTGCTCACCAAGCAGGACACCTTCGACGCAGGTAAACAGGACATACATACGTGGTGGAGGCGTGGGTCGCGGACAAGGAGCCGACGAGTTCGGCCGCGACCTGTCCACCGTGCAGACGCTGCTCACCAAGCAGGACACCTTCGACGCAGGTAAACAGGACATACATACGTGGTGGAGGCGTGGGTCGCGGACAAGGAGCCGACGAGTTCGGCCGCGACCTGTCCACCGTGCAGACGCTGCTCACCAAGCAGGACACCTTCGACGCAGGTAAACAGGACATACATACGTGGTGGAGGCGTGGGTCGCGGACAAGGAGCCGACGAGTTCGGCCGCGACCTGTCCACCGTGCAGACGCTGCTCACCAAGCAGGACACCTTCGACGCAGGTAAACAGGACATACATACGTGGTGGAGGCGTGGGTCGCGGACAAGGAGCCGACGAGTTCGGCCGCGACCTGTCCACCGTGCAGACGCTGCTCACCAAGCAGGACACCTTCGACGCAGGTAAACAGGACATACATACGTGGTGGAGGCGTGGGTCGCGGACAAGGAGCCGACGAGTTCGGCCGCGACCTGTCCACCGTGCAGACGCTGCTCACCAAGCAGGACACCTTCGACGCAGGTAAACAGGACATACATACGTGGTGGAGGCGTGGGTCGCGGACAAGGAGCCGACGAGTTCGGCCGCGACCTGTCCACCGTGCAGACGCTGCTCACCAAGCAGGACACCTTCGACGCAGGTAAACAGGACATACATACGTGGTGGAGGCGTGGATCGCGGACAAGGAGCCGACGAGTTCGGCCGCGACCTGTCCACCGTGCAGACGCTGCTCACCAAGCAGGACACCTTCGACGCAGGTAAACAGGACATACATACGTGGTGGAGGCGTGGATCGCGGACAAGGAGCCGACGAGTTCGGCCGCGACCTGTCCACCGTGCAGACGCTGCTCACCAAGCAGGACACCTTCGACGCAGGTAAACAGGACATACATACGTGGTGGAGGCGTGGGTCGCGGACAAGGAGCCGACGAGTTCGGCCGCGACCTGTCCACCGTGCAGACGCTGCTCACCAAGCAGGACACCTTCGACGCAGGTAAACAGGACATACATACGTGGTGGAGGCGTGGGTCGCGGACAAGGAGCCGACGAGTTCGGCCGCGACCTGTCCACCGTGCAGACGCTGCTCACCAAGCAGGACACCTTCGACGCAGGTAAACAGGGAACGGGTAGCGGTGAACGATCAGCTTTAAGCTTATAAGTACAGAAACTTTAAATTGTGTACTGAGTGCGTCTAAAAGACTGCATCTAATTCATATACCATTCATTATTATTTTAAGAACGATTTCCTGTATTAAGTCCAATAGTAAAACCAAGTGTTCTACCAAATTTGAAATATTATTGATAGAAAAAACGCCCCAAGAATTACCAATACTATATTCACAACAGATAATTTATAAAAAAAATTCACTACAAATCCTTTCAATAAACGTATATCTTGTTTATTTATACTCATACCATTGTATTTGAACCCCAGGTCTGGCGGCATTCGAGCAGGAGGGCATCCAGAACATCACTGCACTAAAGGAGCAACTGGTGGCTGCCAACCACGAGCAGACCCCCGCCATCGTCAAGCGACACGGAGACGTGCTCGCCAGGTATACTTACTACCTTATTGTTATATACTCAGTCATTTTCGCCTTATTGTTATATACTCAGTCATTTTCGATTCTGTGTTTTTCTACAGATTAAATAGTTTTGAATTGAATTGATGATTTAAAGATACAAAAAGCACAAAAGTTCATAGTGTGTGTAGCTTTTAAAAAAAATATAGTCAGTTTTTTTTAAAGTACTTTTTTATGTGAATCATATTGTTTGTTACTTAGGACTTTAAATATTAAATCTTTCATTATAGTTAGTTGTTCAATGTCGTCAATGATCATACATATCCTTTAATAATACTCAACATGAAGTCCAAAATCTATGAATCTACGAGGAAAAAAGAAATACTCTTAAATCCAATAAAAGTTGACACTTTTAAAAACATGATGGTTTAAACTGGCGAGTAACAAAGTCCCCTGTCCCGGCAGATGGCAGCGCCTGCGCAGCGACGCGGGCGAGCGCCGCCAGCGCCTGCTGCGCCTGCAGGACCAGTTCCGCCAGATCGAGGAGCTCTACCTCACCTTCGCCAAGAAGGTAACTACACTGTTAAAAATGTTTAGTGAAAATTACATAAATTCATTTATGTAATATTAAATGTTGATGTGGTTTTACATGAGAGATATAATTTTACATTATATAATTGTGTATTTTTTCTATAATTTATGGAAATTCACGTATATTTCGGCAATTTTATACCTTTTTAAAATACATTTACATTTTTTTCATGTATTGCTTCTCTTATAATCCCAGCTCATGTGCAAAAATACAAATTGTTCTGTCATTATACACGTTTTAGGTATAATTACATAAAAATAATTGAAAATCTATAAATTACCGAAAATTATTTTCTTTTCCACAATTTACTTAAATTTACAGCTGTTTTCGGTACATTCTACAGGTTTATGTACTTTTTTTGCATTTAAAATCACATAATTTTTAACAGTGTACCCACACTCGCCCAACTACTGTAGCTGTCCTGTAGCCGCCTATACTTGCCACATCACTTAGCTCCATAGTATACCAGGCCAAATCTATGTTGCGCGGGCTCGGCTTCAAACGAAAACGTCCGCGTGGCACCTTGGTGTGGAACCGAGCCCCTTAAAAAATCTATACTAAACTAGAGTTCAAATCTGAGTAAGCTTTCATAATAGATTAGACATAACTTAGTTCAATCTAATAATGAATTCGTTGAATCTTAATAAAGCTGTTAATAAAAAAATAGATTTCATCTACTTTAACATAGAAATCTTGCTAATTCCGCGAATCCAACGATAACTTTTTATGCAGTAGAAGCCGCAAAGTAACGCCTGATTCAGTCAATCCTTTTTTATTTCCACCTTTGTTTGTAGGCATAGTAAGCTCTGTATCAAAAATTCGGACCATTATAAAAATGAAATAACTATCATCAAAATACTCTTTTCACAACAATATTTTCATGTCAAAAAAGATCTATTTTCCAGCACTGCATTTTGGAACTGCTTTGATTTTTTTCTAGTGCCCCATAGGCATATAAAACATCTTATATTACTTACATACATATTATACCACTTTGATGGTATTTGAACTTGGTCATATTTGATGTAACTTATATTTTCAGTCTAACTTATTGATAAAACTACATAACTTTGATTTCTTTCACCCATTCTTGCATCACATGTATAAATGTATTGTTTGTATTCAGGCGTCGGCATTCAACTCGTGGTTCGAGAACGCGGAGGAAGACCTCACGGACCCGGTGCGCTGCAACTCTATCGAGGAGATCCGAGCGCTCAAGGATGCGCACGCGCATTTCCAGGTATCTACCGAATATAACTACTACAAATATATCCTTTTGTGTTTTGTGAAGTTAAATTTTATTATTTTATCAAAACTAGAATAGTCTAGGATAATCCTTATGTATTTCATTAAATGCCCACCCATGAAAGTATGTAAATTAGTTAAAATTACACAATTTACTAAATTCACAAAGCATCCCGTACCCCTCAAAGCATAAGATGGGACTGAGACTCTGAAAATATAAGAATCTATAATGTTTTACGACGAAAATCCATAACTTTCTTATTATCATTTTTCCTATTCTGATTTCACTAGACTCTTCCTCTTATAAGGGAGTAGTGTCTCTCGTAAAATAAAATTATATTCGTGAAATAAAATTATATTGGTGACTTTTATATCTGTTAAACTACGAGGGCCAAACTGAAAGTTTTTAGAACTGGCAACTTAAAAGCATTATATTAAAAAAATAAGTTTAAATTTTGAAAATAGAACTCTTTACCAATAATATTGAGTATTCATTTCATTCATTTGTCATTTGTTTTACGATTTGGCGGCAAATTGAAAATTGTCTGTGCACGTCAGAATGAATTTAAGCCGAGAAAATTTTCGTGCAATGATTTTTTATGACTTTCGATGTCATATAAGTCAACAAGAAAGTTATGATAGACTTCGATTGGCTTTTCACGATGAAGCCCTATCTCGTGCCACAGTTTACAACTGGTTTAATGAATTCAAACGTGGTCGAACTAATCTCACCGATGATTTGCGTGAGGGACGGCCTTCTACAGCGACGACTGAAGATAATATCAGTGTTGTGCGGCGTATGATAGAGACTGACAAAAGAGTGACCTATCAGCAGATTCGGACAAGTCTAGGCATAGGTATGAGTCAAGTGCACAAAATCCTCCATGAACATTTAGCGGTCAGGAAGCTTTGTGCCCGCTGGATACCGCATAATTTGACCGAGGCTCAAAAACTCCGCCGTGTTGATTGGTGCCGAGAAATGATCCAAAAATTTAACGGAGGTGACTCAAATGCTGTGTTCGACATACTAACGGGTGACGAAAGCTGGATTTACTGTTATGATCCGGAAACCAAAAGACAGTCTGCTCAGTGGGTGTTTCCTTCCGAAGAGTTGCCAACTAAAGTGAAGAGAGGTCGAAGTGTTGGAAAAAAGATGGTGGCCTCGTTCTTCGGAAAGACAGGTCATTACGCGACAGTTGTCTTAGAGGATCAGAAAACGGTTAATGCAGAGTGGTACACTAACAACTGTTTGCCACTTGTCTTGGAAAAAGTTCGAGAGAAACGACCTCGCAGCAGGATCCTCCTTCATCACGACAATGCCTCGTCGCACACCGCCAGGCAAACGATCGACTATTTGGCGACCTCAGACGTGGAATTACTGGGTCACCCGCCGTATAGCCCCGACCTCGCACCCTGCGATTTTTATTTATTCCCGAAAATAAAAGAAAAACTTCGAGGAAAACATTTTATGGACGCCGAAGAAGCAGTGGCTGCGTTTCAAAACGCCGTCGAAGAGACCCCTAAGGCCGAGTGGGCAAGGTGCTTTTCTCAATGGTTCCATCGAATGCAGCGATGTATTGATGTGAATGGACGCTATTTTGAAAAGTTATAATAAAACTAATAACTTGCTAGAATGCTTAGTTTTTGATTTTCTAAGAACTTTCAGTTTGACCCTCGTATCTGTAATATTGCAAATACCACTGATATCCTTATTGAACACTCGTCTAACTGTGTTATCTTTTCCCCGCTAGGCGTCGCTATCATCAGCACAGAGCGACTTCGAGGCTCTCGCGGCTTTGGACGCGCAGATCAAGTCGTTCAACGTGGGCGCCAACCCCTACACCTGGTTCACGATGGAGGCGCTCGACGACACCTGGCGCAACCTGCGCAAGATTATCGGTACGTTGTCAGTGTGACGTCACTTGCCTGTATTTTATAATAACTGGCGCAACGCGGGAAAAACCCCTACACCTAGTTCACGATGGACAACACCTGTACGTTGTCATTGTGATATGTATATTTTGTTTAATTAATCATGTGATAGAATATCTTGGAAGAAGTAACACTGTATTATATTGATTAGTTATCCTAAGTTAAATTTTATTTGTAAAGGCGATTTGGCCACTATTATTATCATAAAGGTATTGAATTATTCGTCCAAATCAGTTTCACGTATAAAGAGCCTATTCTATTATTTTTTAATGTAATTTTCAGTAAAATTCAATATTCAATCTTAATTTTTGGTCTTAGATTCCTGACAACCAAAATCCTTCATACTTCACATGAAAGAATTTTTCATTGGAAAATCTGATAAAAAGTAAACATTAGTTTGTTCTTACAACATTAACGAATAAATTAACTGCTACATGTCTAGCAACACAGATAACCGATTAACCTTATTATTTGCAATGCTTCCAAATTTAAAGTATGTTTTATATTCGCGCAGCGGAGCGCGATGTGGAGCTGAGCAAGGAGGCGCAGCGGCAGGAAGAGAACGACAAGCTGCGTAAGGAGTTCGCCAAGCACGCCAACGCCTTCCACCAGTGGCTCACCGAGACACGGTCAGTTGATATAGCGAATACGGCTGTTGATTATAAAGGGAGTTGTCGTGTGACTTATCGCTGTAAAGCAACCTCTTGGAGCAACCCTAAAGATAGTGGCTTTTTTGAACGCAGATGTAGCTTAAATAAAATCTCGTAACATCAAGATTATTACGAATGCAAGCGATGAAATACAATTTAACCAGCATTTTATTTCATACATTTTTCGCTTTTATTGAAAAAAATATCATTATTTATATTCTTGATGTAGGCAGTTGGTTAGAAATCATCTGCTGTGGTTCAGAAACACTTGAAAATTATTTATAATGTATTCTTATAACATTTACGAGACGAAAAGTGTGAGTTAAAACCTATTTAGTCTTTACCAATCCAGCACTCCGGAAAACAGTGTTCAAATTATTCTTTCACAGCCAAACTCCAATGTGCCGGGTAGACGTCTTGCTAAAAGATGATTTCTCTTTCCGCTTCTAATGGTACTCCGACTTCCTCTAGCAGAATAGAAAGATCGCTTAGTAAAAACTTGAGATAATTGGGTCCATTCAAATTATCGGGCAGAAAATGTGGCCCGATCAAAGTTCTGCCAATTACTCCAGCCCACACGTTAGCTGAATACTTCTTTTGAAAGGAGACTTGCTTCTTCTAATGAGGATGTCCGTTCTTGTCAGCCCTTTCAAGGTTATTGAAGTTGCCTCAGACTTTCTATACATATTTTCTTACACTTATGATAAAATTTCCCTAAATAAAGAAGATTAGTCCAGTCAAGGAATGAGGTGTAGAGTGCGTGAGCAGGTAACTAAACGATTCCTTCAGAAACTTGTTCAGGGGGCTTAGGTTGTTAACATACCAAAAGTCCTGACTCCTAGGTGATGAGCGGGGGGGGAGGGGGGGGTAAAGGTACGAATTTTGGGTTTTTCGCTTATATCTCGAAAACGATGCATCGGAGAGAAATATTTTAAATAATAAAATGGAGTTCTTAAAATTATCTAAAACTTTTATACCATATGTTTATTTCTAAGTCCTAACCGTTTTCGAGCTATACCCTCAGAAAAAGTCGAAATTTACAAAAAAAAACAATTTACGTCAAAATATTCATAAACATTGCATCATATTGTCTAAACCTATTCATAAACGAAAAGTATGAATAGGAAAGAAGTTGTAGATTTTTAAATTCCGTTTAAGAATATATATATGCATATGCTGATTAATGTCCAACCCGCCTAAAGTTACAGCTATTTTAAAACTTGTATAGCATTTTGCAATTTTCAGAAAATTAGTTTGTATATCATATTCTTCCCTTTTGTTCCTTGTTCCTTTGTTCGTTCATCTAATAACATATATGGCCACTTATTAGCAAGTTATTAAATAAAGTAGAAAAATCTTAGTAGTATCTTTTGGCCAAATAACTCTGTGGAGTAGAAATCCTCCATCGACTACAATGCTCATTTGAGGCAGAAGAATATCTTTCTTGGTTGGCTCAAATAAGTTGTACAGCACTGATTTGTTTGTCTTTCTCATGCCACTTTTCTCATCTGATCGTTAGCTTATACATATCCGCTGAAAGAGCAATGTTGGGTCAAATACTACCCTTTTTACTATACTTTCATCGTGAGCTGACAGAAGATACTGGCAATCATAGCATGTTATCGTGGCATCTCCGACAATTCCACTCGAAATTGACATGATTTGAGAGGTTTCTGGGAAGAGAGGATGAGAATCAAACCACTGATTGAGTTTGACAATATCTTCTGCATCTTTACTCTTGCGAGCCAGTCCAATGTCCTTGTGTTGTTCACTTGAATTGAATGTGACTCCAGAAAACTCTTCAAGCGAAGTGCATATCTCATTTATCAGTTGCACTCATACCAACTAACCGTTTGCCGAGTACGTTATGTGAAACACCTCTGCCTCCAGTTATGCCTCCTCGGCTTTTGAATGATCGCATCAACGTGGTTTCAATTGTCATATCTGACCATACGCCTGACCAAAAGCGATCAGAGCGTCGCATAGTAAAATACCCGCTGGCTGCAAACTTGTGGTATTCTTCACGAGTCATTGTTGATGGTAGATTTTCCATATCTTGAATATACAACTGGCAGGACTTTGCGTAGGGAAAGTGTCCAGATGCATGAAAGTACGGCATCATTTTTTTGACACAGTTCAGGTGTGAATCCCAATTACCAAATCTTTCTGCATGTATATATTCCTTGACTAGATTTAACAAAATACACGAACAAAGGTTGGGTTAAGAATATAACAAATTTTCTGAAAATTGCAAAATGCTATACAAGTTTTAAAATAGCTGTAACTTTAGGCGGGTTGGACATTAATCAGCATATGTATGTATATTCTAAAAGGGAATTTAAAAATCTACAACTTCTTTCCTTTTGATACTTTTCGTTTATGAATAGGTTTAGACAATATGATGCAATGTTTATGAATATTTTGACGTAAATTGATTTTTTTTTGTAAATTTCAACTTTTTCCGAGGGTATAGCTCGAAAACGGTTAGGAATTTGAAACAAAACATATGATATAAAAGTTTTAGATAATTTTAAGAACTCCATTTTATTACTTCAAAATATTTCTCTCCGATGCACTGTTTTCGAGATATAAGCGAAAAACCCAAAATTCGTACCTTTACCCCCCCCCCCCTCCGCCCCCCCGCTCATCACCTAGGAGTCAGGACTTTTGGTATGTTAACAACCTAAGCCCCCTGAACAAGTTTCTGAAGAAATCGCTTAGTTACCTTGGGTCATTTATTGACTGGACTAGATTATGTGTTTGTGTATCATTGTTAACCATGTTTACGATCTCACCCCGCAGCACATCGATGATGGAAGGCACGGGGTCGCTGGAGGAGCAGCTGGGCACGCTGCGGCAGCGCGCGGGCGAGGTGCGCGCGCGCCGCGCCGACCTGCGCCGCCTCGAGGAGCTCGGTATGTTGACTATCTCTCCCGCAGCACGGCGATGATGGAGGCACGGGGTCGCTGGAGGAGCAGCTGGGCACGCTGCGGCAGCGCGCGGGCGAGGTGCGCGCGCGCCGCGCCGACCTGCGCCGCCTCGAGGAGCTCGGTATGTTGACTATCTCTCCCGCAGCACGGCGATGATGGAGGCACGGGGTCGCTGGAGGAGCAGCTGGGCACGCTGCGGCAGCGCGCGGGCGAGGTGCGCGCGCGCCGCGCCGACCTGCGCCGCCTCGAGGAGCTCGGTATGTTGACTATCTCTCCCGCAGCACGGCGATGATGGAGGCACGGGGTCGCTGGAGGAGCAGCTGGGCACGCTGCGGCAGCGCGCGGGCGAGGTGCGCGCGCGCCGCGCCGACCTGCGCCGCCTCGAGGAGCTCGGTATGTTGACTATCTCTCCCGCAGCACGGCGATGATGGAGGCACGGGGTCGCTGGAGGAGCAGCTGGGCACGCTGCGGCAGCGCGCGGGCGAGGTGCGCGCGCGCCGCGCCGACCTGCGCCGCCTCGAGGAGCTCGGTATGTTGACTATCTCTCCCGCAGCACGGCGATGATGGAGGCACGGGGTCGCTGGAGGAGCAGCTGGGCACGCTGCGGCAGCGCGCGGGCGAGGTGCGCGCGCGCCGCGCCGACCTGCGCCGCCTCGAGGAGCTCGGTATGTGGCGACTGCAGGCCACGTGATGCTTGTGCTTTTTTTTTTTTTTATAAAATATGGATGGGACGTTTGTCTTCCATGACACCTGATGTTAAGTGAACATGAAGACTAAGGTGGTACATGTCCATCCACGAGAAACCTATTCACTCGACGCTTAAAAGTACTAGGACTATACTGGTCAGGAAAAATAGACGCAGGCAGTTCATTCCAAACCTTGGCGACCCGTATCAAAAAGGAACTGTCAAAGCGCTTAGTTCGACTTTTTGGAATATCAACCACATACGGATGGAAGTTCTGTCAGCGTCTAGTAGTCCGATGGTAAAAGGGTGAGGGTTCAATTTGCTCAAACAGAGCACTCGCGCACTCACCAAAATGTATCCTGTAGTACATGGTTAAACAAGCAACCTTACGACGATGCTCTAGGGTCTGCAGTTTTTTGGTCGTAAGGTCGACGTTGTTAATTAGATTACGGGCTCTTCGGTCAACGGAGTCCAGCGCTTCTAGTTGATATTTGGCTGAACCATCCCAAAGATGACTGCAGTACTCCATGCATGATCGCACTTGAGCTGTATATAAGTTAAGAAGCTGTGCAGGGCTGAAGTACCGCCGTACCTTCGAGATGATTCCCAACTTTTTCGAAGCTACTTGAGCCATGGACACAATTTGTTGACCGAAGTTTAAACTGGATGTTATAGTTACGCCTAAAAGCCCTAGATGGTCAGTGATGGGGACAGATACATTTTGGAAAGTGGGCGTTCATGTGAAGGTGCTCTTTTTTGCGGAGAATAGACACGCCTGAGTTTTGGACGCGTTGAATTTGACCAAATTCGACTCACCCCAATCGGATACTTTCCGTAAGGTCAAATCAACGCGCTCAATCATTGACTTTCTTAAACTCTGGATTTCACGGGGGCTCGCTCGCGCATTGGATACGTATCTCTCTACAACAGTGCTGTCATCAGCATAACTAATAATGCCCGGTGTTAAAAGGTCATTAATGTGCAGCAAGAATAATGTTGCAGAGAGAACAGATCCCTGAGGTACCCCGGCATTAATTGCCATTTGGTCGGAGGAGAAGCCATCTAAGACTACTCGAATTGACCGTTCCCTCAGAAAATCAGATATCCAGTCGCAGAGCCCAATCGGTATGCCATAAGCTGGAAGCTTACTTAAGAGACCATCATGCCAGACCCTGTCAAAGGCCTTGGAAATGTCTAAGGATACAGCTATTGCTTCACCATGACCCTCCAAGGCCTCGCTCCATAAGTGAGTGGCATACACGAGAAGATCGCCGGTCGAGCGCCCGTTGCGGAAACCATATTGGCTATCGCTTAGGAGCTCGTTGGTCTCGAGGTATGCCAGGAGTCGATTGTTCAATACACGTTCCATGACTTTGCAAAGTATGGAGGTGATTGAAATTGGTCGATAGTTGACAGGATCGGCACGGCTTCCCTTCTTTGGTACTGGCTGTACGTTAGCAAGCTTCCAGAACTTGGGAACCTTACCGGATTCCAACGAAAGTCGATAAAGACGCGTCAAAACGGGAGACAACTCAGTTGCGCAGCGTTTTAAGACCACTGCAGGAATACCGTCTGGACCACTAGCTTTGTTCTCGTCTAGGTGCAGCAAGCATTTAAGAACCTCCTTTTGGCGAATGTGAACGGTACCCATTGTAGGTCCGAACTGAGGTAATTGGGGTGGAATTTTTCCTTGGCAATCTAGACGAGAATTTTCCGCGAAGATACTAGCAAGTAAATCTGCTTTCTTCCTAGCAGTGTGGGCCAGAGAACCATCGGGTTTCCTCAGTGGTGGCAGCGACGGGCGACAAAAGTTCGTTTCGACCGACTTGGCAAGGGACCAGAAAGCTTTACTTCCCGAAGGGTATCCTGCTATTCTGTCTCCGATACGGCCTATGTGAGCAAAACGAGCTCTTTTGATTACCTTTTTGCAGGACTTGGCGGCAGCATTATATCTTTTCTTAAGTTCATGCGAATCCAGGGCCTTGCTTCTGCGAGCATTTGCCCAGGCTTTGTATGCTTCCCGCTTTCGCTTTTCAGCGGCAAGGCAAGCAGTATTAAACCATGGGCGAGCTTTGGTTTCAAGGGATAGATCAGCGTGGGGAATGAAATACTCCATTGCTTGAACTATCACACTTGAGACAGCATCAGCGCAGCACGATGGATCGGTTGATGTAAAACAAGTTTGCCTCCATGGATAAGATGCGAAGAAATGTCGCTTTTCATCCCAATCTGCTGACTTGTAACGCCATACTCGTCTGGAGCCTTTTGGGCGGGTGTCAGGTGGCGAGTACAGCGATACAGATTTCACCATACAGTGATCGGATGTCCCTAAAGGTGCAGTGACGGACACCGAGTATCTGTCAGGATCGGTTGTCAGCAGAAGGTCCAAGCAATACGCAGTGTGGCCAGCAACGTCGGGGATGCGCGTAGGCTCGTTAACAAGCTGTGAGAGACCATAAGTCAGCGAAAACTTAAAGGCCTCTCTGCCAGCATGGTCAGTGTCCTGATACGGGTATAACCACTGCCCGTGGTGAGCATTAAAATCCCCCAGAAACACCAACTGCGCCGTGGGAAAACGTTGCTGAATCTTATCTGCTGTATTGCCAAGGTATTCCATAAGCCTCGTTGTCTCCCGATCTCCGCTATGTGAACGATAGATACAGGCGTAAACCACTTGGTCTAGGCCAGTATCTATGTGAACCCACATGACTGAAAGGTCCGGCACTTCCAAGTAACGGAGACGCTGACAACAGATCGCGTCACTGGCATACATGCACACCCCGGCGTGCGGGCGGAAAAGAGACTCCAGGATATAGCCTAGGTAACCAAGGTATGCCGAGTCTGACGGATCGCAGATCTGCGTCTCCGTTAGAAAGAGTAGGTGTGGTCTCTCCGTCTCAAGATGGTGGTGGACATCATTCAGATTGGAGTGCACTCCTCGGATGTTACAGAAGTGCACTTTAAGGGAGAGGAAGTGCAACCGCTGTTGAACCGTACTCTTTTTAGGACTTTTCATTGTGAATTGGTAGTGGAGTGAATAGGGAGGAGAATAGAAGTTGAGTGAAGTGCTGCAAATGGAACCAAGCAACTCGTAGGGAACAACGCACCATTGGGGAACTCGCCTGGAGACTGCGGGGACGCCCGAACCCCCCCGAGGTCGCCATCGGGTCCTCTCTAACCGGTCGCCAACCGGCACGATGGAGCCTCCCGGGATTTTTCGCGAGGTGGCGGGGCAGCCTTTTGCATGTGGCTGGCATGCTACTTGGGCCCCCTACTACCTGCGGTCGGCCAGCGGTGCACCGTGCTTCGGATCCCGCTACCGTCCAAAACGAGTTACCCGGTGAGTCATTATCCTACGAGTTGAAAACTGTTCTCCGATGCAGCACGATCACTCAGACCTATCCTCCTCAATGGCTACACTAGACATCATGCCGGAACGCAACTAGGTTACTTGGCGGCATGGTTTTGTCTAGTGGGTGGTGACAAGCCACGGCCGAAGCCTACCACTAGATTTTACTGCTCGTTTAGCACCACCCAGGGACCACGTACAAGGCATCGAGGGCTAAACCTTGCGGACGCGAGCAGTTTTCAGTCCCCAAAAATGCTGATGCCTACTCAACTTATATGCCAACTTTTGTTGATCACGTCAAGTGTAACTAGGAATATTGTGTTATCAACATGTGTAATCTAACAGATTTTAAAGTTTTTGGATAAAGCCGCATCTGCTTGGCGTGGCTTCAGTCGATTCTTCCTATATAAGCCATGACGCATAAAATTTGTGTTCACTCCAGCGTTGATATATTTCAGTAACGTTTTATGAAGAAGTATTTTAATCCTTAATGAAAGAGTTATATCTTCATCTGAGGATGAGTCATCGTCACTAATCGTGTAGTCGAGAAAATAAAACTCTGGTCGAAAGTCCTCAGATACATTAGATACATTATTTTTTTTGCAAAAATCTCAATCGGAGTTGTTTCTGAGGACTTAAGAAGTTTTTTAACCCTAGACAATCACACCAACGACATGCTCCCAAACTATATGGGATACCATGTAGCGAACTAGGGGCAACCTAGAATTTAATACATAGTTCATAAATTATCACCCTTGTTAAATCCTTTGTCTTTATAGGAAATATTATTCTAATTTTAAACGATTTATTATTAAATCTCTGAAAAATTAATTCAACAGACGCGTTTCACTGAAGCTTTATAGTATATAAACAACAAAAACATTTTAAACGTTGAGGAACGTTGCATACAACGTACAACGCAAAACGTTGCGAACTGTACCTGTGCATAGCGATAAAAAAGGGATAGAAAATGCCACAGAGTCATACTTCGCTTAAAGGTTTTGGCTTAATAAGATATTTTGACTTAATTGAATTATTTTGTATGTAAAATAAAAACAAAAAAAATTGAAAAATTATTCACATAGCCCAGTCATTTTAGGTTTCATTTGCGCAAAAATTCCTAGTGGGCCGAATTTTTCCTTTATAATGGCGTTACAATGAAGAATTAAAAAATCGACATTGATATCGTGCCGGGTAAAATAATTACAGATGTCAAAAGGTCACGAAAATCTGTTTTTCACAAATATTCGCGATCTAATGCTCAAAATCAAAAAAGATCTTTACAAGCATTATTCATCATAAAATTTCCCACAAAAATGTCTTGAATTTTTCTGTGAAATTGACGGTTTTCGAAGTAGAGGACTATATTATGAGGATGCAGTAATAAGAGGTTGAACTATAAATTGAACACTAATACATTTTTTTTATCATTCATCGTCGATCTAAATGACTTTTAAATGACAAAACACTACTTTAAACAAAGATGGGCATATTCATAAAAGTTTTTCTTTTAATGGCAGGTTCTAAGTAAAGTGATTATGTTTTTAAGTAGTTGATGTTCATTGAGGCACATTCACGGGCACGAAATGTATTTATTGTCTATACTAGTATTACTAGTACTATGAAAAACACAAACATGAAAAAGAACTTCGAGTTTACGCCTTGGTATACGCCGTACGGTATACAATACCGTGTGAGCATTTCAGTTGTTCTTACTCTGAAAACGGTAAATTTCGCAGAAAAATGCAAGAGACATTTTTGTGGAAAATTTTATGATTTCTTGTAAAGACCTTTTCGGCTTTGGAGCAATATTATTAATCGCGAAATATTATTATTATTATTAAAATAAAAATAGGCGTTTCGTAAAATTTTGATTTTTTCTCAAAATCGCGGACGCATGCGGCTCGTAAAAGTAGTGCACAATGTCGAGTATTTAATGGTTTATTTATCTTTATCAATACATTTTTTTACTAAAACACAACTTCTACTTAAAAAATATTAGTTTTTTATTTTTCTTAAAATTGGTATTAAATGGCTGTTTCCATTTACAAATACCATAAAAACGCGAAGCTTAATATATAAACTGATCATTTACATATGACGAATTGATTAAAAAGACACGGGTCTCGTAAAAAATAATTATAAAAAGTATGAGTAATTTTCTCCAGATAGTCATAGGGTCTATTTGAGGGCTAAAATTATGTCTTCATTTTTCGATATCACTTTATATTTACTCTATTTCGATCAGATTGCATATTTTGCCTCGTGTCCAAGCGTTTGTATGGGATCGATCCACTGTGGCCGTTATAAAGGTGTATACAAAAATTCAGCCCACTAGGAATTTTTCCGTAATTTAGTCAAAAATATCTAAGATGCCTGGGCTGGAAAAATGATGTTATTTGAATTTATTACATGGCCCCATTAATACCCTAGAGTAATGGGAAATCAAAAGGAACACCCTGTATAAATAAACCCCCAGACCTCGAACATTTTTTTTTCTTTTTCTGTGCGGGTACCGAACCCGCGACCACTGGCATCTGAGGCTGACAGTGTTACCCCATCGCCAAAGTGATCGTCCAGATTGATTGCTTTACGGCTTCATTATCCGCTTAAGCATAAATTTGTCAAATATGATATTACGTAAATTATTGTAGCCGTAACAGCCCGTTCACATATGGTCTCCGTATTTACGGTACACGTTTTACCTGATACGAAAAAAATGTGCTTTGTTCACAAATACACACAGTATAACGATTAACGTATCCGTCATTACCGGATACGATGTTCTCACACATGTTCGCAGTATACCGCCGTCATTCTACCAGTATGGACGTTTTCGGAAAAATAACGGATACGTATTTCGTTCAGCTAGTATTCGATGACAAAACGAAATTTCATAATTAACCGGAGCGATTTTTTACTGTATACTGTGCAATGAGTGAAGTCGCTCATACAACTCCATGCGCCATCGATGAAAAAACAGTATCCAGTAAAACGGAGACCATGTGTGAACGGGCTGTAAAACGTGGCAGCATGTTATCTTATCTCTTTCTTTTGTTCTTGTTTCAGGCGCAGCTCTGGAGGAGCACCTGATCCTGGACAACCGCTACACGGAGCACAGCACGGTGGGGCTGGCGCAGCAGTGGGACCAGCTCGACCAGCTGTCCATGCGCATGCAGCACAACCTGGAGCAGCAGATCCAGGCCAGGAACCACTCCGGTGAGAGATAACTCTACAAGCTTACCGTCGAAATGGACCTAATATAGTGATACTGCTTGTTTTCAAACGGCCTTTTTGTCTAAAGTTTTATTTGATTTGGATTACACACATTACATACATACATACATAACTTCACGCCTGTATCCAGTATGGGGTAGGCAGAACACCAGAGGTAATAAAACCATCTGATGTCACGTTTGACAAATTTGGAGGCATTACAATAGTGAAGAGAGACTATTGCAGTGACAGGGGGTCAGCCTATCGCCCACAAATAAGCCTCCCATAACACCTCGGTCCCTTAACTGACACAAATTCTCAATATTATATTATATTTGTCTTCAATTATACAGTGTTATTTGTAGCGTAAAAAACTTACGATACCCTTGCGATTCCTAGATAAGCATTTCGTTAAAAAGCAACTAATCCGAGTAACTTATTTAGTGTTTGGACCCTACAGACTTACACTTCAGACTGTTCAATTCAAAAAAGTGAGGCGCCAAATATTACAGGGAATATTTTCTGAATAGCCAGTTCCTACTTTATTCCTTGCGCTTTTCACTTTTTGATTCCAATTTCAAAGATAAAATTGGGATCAAAGATGTCAATAGTTAAGTATAAATAGTGTTAACTAATGTATTGTTGTTGTCAGGTGTGAGCGAGGACGCGCTGAAGGAGTTCTCGATGATGTTCAAGCACTTCGACAAGGACCGGTCGGGGCGGCTCAACCAGCACGAGTTCAAGTCGTGCCTGCGCGCGCTCGGCTACGACCTGCCCATGGTGGAGGACAACCAGCCCGACCCCGAGTTCGAGGCCATCCTCAGTGAGTGCACGCCTCATTCAATTACTTGCTTATAATGGCAACCAGCCGTCGTTAACAAGAAAGAAATAGTAGTTTATGAAACTGTCACATAATACCTAGTTATGTGCAGTTTCATACACTACTTTATCTAATCTCATACACTGAAGATATTTATTCCCGCCATTATCGCGCATGCGCCTAAACGCGCCGCGCGCCCACAGAATGTAACGTAGCGCGGCGCTCGCAGGACACAGATAAAAAAATGAAATCTATGGTCTGTTATCTGTATCGAAATGAAAAAAAAATTATTATAACATTGTATTGTTTGAGGTAGTGTGTTATAATTTATTTTTTTTATTTCATTTCGTTATACTATTTTAAAAAGTATGTCAATATAAATTCGTTCTGAGTTTTATATTTTGAATATTATAATATGAGAGTAGATAAAGAAATTTATTCGGTGCCAAAACATAAATAAACATACAAATAAAAAACCATAACAATTGTAATATAACAAAGTACCGAAAAAGCATTTACTCAGCATAAGTGGTGGAGTGCGGACACGCCAACACGCTGATCTTCCGTAAGCGCCTAACACAAGGAAAGGAAACTGCTGTGCATTACACATATCAACATATGAAGAGTTACATTAAAAATATCTTATTTTAAAAGGCTGTTATAACATAAATTCATAAAGCCAAGCTGCCGCAATATAAAATTTCACTCTCTACAATAATACATAACAATTCGATTTGTATATAAACGTAATTTAACATTAAACATACACACTACACATATAAGATGAAATAAGAGATAGATATATAAGTAGATTTATTTTAGTTACTAGGCGACGTACTATTACTGCCAGTAGGTATCACGTGATGAGAGCACACGGTATTACAAGTAAGGTAAAGTTTGCATGACAGAACATGTGAAGCGCGACGAGGGCCGAACATTGAATTACCTACAACAAATAAGGCATCACAGCTAGTACCACCACCAACAGACAAAATGAATAAACCCATGAATATTAGTAACATACAGATGAAATAAAACATTTAAATAACTACTTATTTACAGGGATATTCATAGGATCTTAAGGATTAGTGGGTCGTTAGAGGAGAGGAGGGTCTTCATGCAGGTCGGTCTGTGAAGCTGAGGGGGCACGATATTGTAGAGGGACACATACACCACCATCACTCCAGTAGACAGTTTATACTTAGCCCCGAAAATACTCTTAGACCAGCATTAGAAAATCTTTTCTACATTTGATCTCTACTTAATTATAGATTTTAAGACATTTGTCTATGGAGAATTGACAGCAAATCATTCTTGAATCACGATCAACGCTTAAGAATGCTTTCATAATACGAGCTTGAGACTAGTGCAAGTTATATCAGAATCTGTTCAGTAGTCTCTAAGATCGCCTCGAACATACAGAAACAGATGCCCCCTTTTATAAGATGTGGACATTTAAAATCATCGAAGTAATTACTCGTCCACTGTCACTCAAGTCGCATATTTAACTGACTATAATTTAAGAATGAAGTCATAATATCAATAATTTAGTTAATTCATGATAGAACACTCCTTGTTTTTGAGAAGCATCGTAATAAAATAAAAATAAAACAATTATACAAACTTGCTTATTATAAAATGATCATTGTCGCAATAGATTGCAACGTAAGCCCTTACTAAGCTCTACGTGTCCAATATAATAATGGATTCAGAGTGCTGTTAAGACTACCGCGATTTTGAAGCGCATCCACTATGTTCGCTGACGCAAGGGTCGATGACTTTTATGCCATCATAAGGAAGAGAACCGCGTCTCTTAAATTTCAAATTAGTGAAAGTTCTAACAACATTTTTCAAATATTGTACGCAAAGGTCGACAGTACAATGCATAGTCATTGGAATGCTGTACATTTAAATAGAAATGTATAATTGTTAACTATGTTAAACTTAAGCAAGAAATTGTACCTTTTCTTTATTAACCTAGTTTATAAGTAATGTATTCTTAACATAGCATAATATGGATCTTTGGTGTGAAATAAACGATTATTATATTATTATTACTAATGAAACGCTTTTAACTTTGAGTTTTGGGGACGTCAACGTATGAACTAACCCAATCAAGTTCGCCATCGACATACCTATATAAATACTGGCCTAAGTTCATGATCCAGTTTAAATTTCCATTCATATGTTTTAGAATGAAAAATAATTAATTTTGAGACTTTTATTGTTTAACTACCTTTACCTAACCATTACGTTATGCGTTCCACAGACGTGGTTGACCCGAACCGCGACGGACAAGTCTCTCTACAAGAGTACATGGCGTTCATGATCAGCAAGGAGACGGAGAACGTGCGCTCCAGCGAGGAGATCGAGAACGCCTTCCGCGCCATCACCGCGCATCCCGAGCGCGCCTACGTCACGCGCGACGAGCTATACGCGGTCAGTACACGGAATCTATTTTTTTTTATATCGTAAGGATAGGATGTTTGTCTTCCATGCCACCTGATGGAAAGTGCGCATGAAGACTATGGTGTTACACGTCCATCCACGAGAAACCTATTCACTCGACACTTAAAAGTTCCAGGACTGTAGTGGTCAGGAAAAACAGACGCAGGCAGATTGTTCCACACTTTGGCAATCCGTACCAAAAAGGAACTATCGAACTATCTATTACTGGTTTGGGAACTTTTTTGAATAAAAAAGATGGGATTATCTTCTTTGGAAAGTGAGCGTGGAGACTAAATTGGTGGTATATGTTTATCCACAAGAAATCTTTTCACTCGGCGTTTAAAAGTACCAGGACTGTGTTGGTCAAGAAAAACAGATGCAGGCTGTTCGTTCTATACTTTGAGGGCCCGTCCCAAAAAGGAACTGTCATAGCGCTTTGTTCGACTTTTTGGTATTCTTACTGCATAAATGGATGAATGTGTAAATGGAAGTTCTATCCGCGTCTAATGATTTTTTGTGTAAATCCTAGGATACGAGGGGTGATCCAAAAGTAATGATAATCAATAATAAATACAATGAATAAAATAAAAATAAAAATTTATTTCTCAACATAGTCTCCTAGCAAGTCTATACATTTAGTCCATCTCTTTTCTAAACCTAAAATTCCCTTCGAAAAAAAATGTTTATCTTGACTCTCAAAAAAGTCCTCAACCGCGGCCATCACGTCGCTATCATCGTCAAATTTCTTGCCTCGGAGGTGTTCCTTAAGTCGTGGAAAGAGATAGAAGTCACTGGGGGCTAGATCTGGTGAATAGGGAGGGTGTTCCACCAGCTCAAAGCCCGCTTCCTGAATGGCAGCCATGGCAATTGCAGCTTTGTGAACCGGTGCGTTGTCTTGATGGAACAGCACTCCAGCCCGCAGTTTGCCTCGCCTTTTCTCCTTAATAGCCTCCCGCAATCTTCTTATTTGTTCTGCATAGTAGGAGCCTGTAATAGTGGCCCCCTTTTCCAAGTAGTCCACCATGATTATTCCTTCCACGGAACATAAAACACAAGAGGAAGGAACGTGTGGGCGTGGCGCACGTGCCAAAGTTAAGACTAGTGAGACTTCACTCGAGTCAGTCGCTCTCGTGATTACAACGCTTTGTGACGTCTCTTGCCGGTGTGTTCCATTACAAAAAAAACCCATAAAATGACTCGATGTTCTGTTCTAGAGTGTAAAAACTATAGTGGTACTAAAACGTTAATACGATCAGGTGTTTCCTATCATCGGTAAGTCGCAATTTTCGTTTAATTTCATTTTTTATGTTTCGTTAATCGTTTTTGCCAATTAATTCGGAAAAAATATTAGTGTAAATGAAAAATGACATGTATTTCATTGAAATAAAATCTAAAATTGCATAACGCGTGGTCCATACGCGCCATCTAGCGTGGAGTAGCTTACACCAGAGGTAACGAACACTAGGGTTGGGACATCACTAGATTAGGACATATTCATGAACATATTATTATATCGATTTTTTGTTTTTTTTATTGAGTTCGTGCATTTAAATTATTTCATAAAACCTGTAATTTTGTTTTAGTTTCCCTAAAGATCCTTTCATTAAAGAAAAATAGATTGCTGAGACTGGCAGGATCAACTGGATGCCTACAAAATCAAGTTGCATTTGTTCCAAACATTTTTCAGAAAATGAGATCCTAATTACAAAAAAGGGGTACAGATATATAGATTCTAATGCAGTTCCTACGAAAAAGATTATGAACTATCAAGTAAGTATTTATCAGAAATTGAAAACTGTTCATCACTGGCAGAGCAGAGCAGTCACTACATAGTATAAAATAAAGTCGCTCCTCATCTTTGTCTGTGTGTCTGTCTGTTTTTTTGCTTCCTTCTTTTAAACCTTGCAACGGATTATGATGCAATAAAATATGAGTATGTATTTATCGTCTTCTTCTTATACAGGGTGACTTTTTATTTAGTGTCTATTTTTTTTCCAGGTATTAGGTACCATTAATACATTGAAGTCAATGGATTTTTTTTGCGCGCGTCTATCGTACGGCGAGGAGACATCACAACGCTTTTTGTACCTACACGCTGCTGGTAACTCAGCTGGCACTGCGCCGTTCAACACTTTCGGGATAACTTTAGCATGCTTTATTTTTTTTTGTACTGAGCGGTATTAATTCGATTATTTTCCACAATATAATACATAAATTTGGACACTGATTAAAAAGACACCCAGTAGAATGGGGGGTTATGGCGATCTCTTCTGTGTTCATGAAACTGATTCGAAATTGTCACATTACAGGATAATACAAACATTCAAAAGGAACCAGGATCTAGTACTGAGCCACCAACAAAGACAACTTCCACCACTTTAAAAACAACGTTTTAGAGAAGCCAGGGTCTAGTTCTGAGCCTCCAACAAAGAAAGCTAGCATTAGTATGGCCCATTTTCAAAAAGACCCTATTAATATTATAAATATCCTATCATCTGATAGTAAAGAAGCATTTTCTGCAAATAAAAGTCCTAGTAGTTCCTTGTACTCAACTCCTAGAAAAAAGAAACTGGGTGGCATGCTACGTTTTGCGAGGAGTACTATAATTAAAAAGGATTTGAAAATAAAACGTTTGCAAGCTCGAAATCGTCGATTGAAACGAAGGTTTGAAAATATAGAACAGCTTCTAAAAACTTTGGAAGAAAAGTTTTGTGTTTCAAATGAAAATCTGACATGTCTAAAATATACAAACGTGGAGGTATGTAACAGTTACGATGCATTAATACCACTACCTACATTCATTCAAATGGTCTATTCGTTTTAATTGATATCATACTTTAATTATTTACAGGTCCAAGAACTAATAGCTCGCCATATCAAAAATTAAATATTCACCTCAACTTAGATGTTTCGCTTTGACGTTGCATTTTTACTCGCCTAAAGCATATGACTACGTCCGAAAAACATTTAATACCTGTCTTCCGCACCCAAGAACTTTAAGAAAATGGTAAAATTTACAAAATATCTACACGCTGGCATATATCTAATATAAAAATGTATATTATATAATTCAATTTATTGGTGTTTCACAGGTATTCAAAAGTAGGTGGAGAACCAGGCCTCACTAAAGAATCGTTTGCGGCTTTAAAAGTCAAAGCAGAGTCCTGCAGTCAGCCAATAGTAGCTGCTTTGGCGATCGACGAGATGAGCATACACCGAAGAATAGAGTGGGATGGGCAAAGGCTACATGGTTATGTTGATATGGGCACTGGATTAGAAGGCGACTATCTGGCAAGCCAAAGAAGCTTTAGTTTTTTTAGTAACTGCTGTCAATAATAACTTCAAAGTGCCTATTGCTTTTTTCCTGGTGGACGGTGTATCAGGATTACAGCGCGCAGAACTTGTAAAATAGGGACTCGCGCTGATCCACGATACAGGAATCATAATTGTTGCCTTAACCTTCGATGGCTGTGCAGCAAATATTTCAATGGCGAATCATCTTGGTTGTAATTTTCAAACGAACCAAGTTAAATTTGTACATCCAGTTACAAACGATTCCGTGGTGGTCGTATTAGATCCTTGTCATATGATCAAATTATTAAGAAATGCCTTTGAATTTTTTAAAGTATTTGTAGATAAGGACGGAAACAAAATTGAGTGGAATTATTTAGCTCAATTAAATCAACAACAACGAGATGAAACCTTCCACCTGGCAAATAAACTTAGAGACCGGCACATACATTTTAAAAATCAGAGGATGAAGGTAAAGCTTGCCACTCAGTTATTCAGCCAAAGTGTGGCAGAAGCAATAAAATTTTGCAGAACTGATTTAAAATTAAATAAAAAAAAAAAGATTGATATAAATTTCAAGACAGTGAGCCTACAGAAAACTTTTTGCTTATTATCAACAATCTTTTTGATATTTTTAACTCCAGAAATTTATATTTTTATGGGTTTAAAAAAGCTATTAATTCCAACAACGTAGAAAAAATTTTTCAATATTTAAGTGTAGCAAAAGAATATATTTTAAATTTAAAACTCATGTATGGAACGTTAGTGGTAGACAGTCAACGTAAAACTGGATTTTTAGGATTTCTGGGCTGCATCGAGGCTATAAAATATTTGTATATGAGTTTGATAGAGAGCAAAGTTTTATTGTTTCTGCCATTTTATAAATTGAGCCAAGATCACCTGGAACTGTTATTTTGTAATATCCGATCACATGGTGGGTCAAATAATAACCCTACAGCTCGACAATTCATAGCAGCTTATAAAAAATACTAGTTCATGTCGAGCTACAAAATACAGACAAAGGAAATTGTACGGCTTTAGAAAAAAATTCTATTCTTAACTGCTCATCTGCAGTGGAAAGGATTAATAAAACTACTTCACGAGATGAAGAAAATGAACCAAATGATGATGACGACGACGTAGACGTCTTTTTAGAGTACGCAGAAATCGGAGATCATCTGAGCGAGTATAATAACCAAGCTATTAGCCACATAGGAGGTTATATAGTGCGGTCATCAATGAAAAAAATAAAATGTAATATTTGTGTCAATGGACTTGTCACAAATAATTTATCCTATTTCCACAAGTTCATTGTGGCAAAAGACAAAGGTGGATTACTATACCCATCGCCAGATGTTTTTAAAATTTGCCAGACGTCAGAGTTATGTTTAAAGGCATGTTGGAAAAATAATATGTTAAAAAAAGATATCATTAATAACAAAATTCTGCGCCAATAAGTGGGATGTAACATATTTGATAGTATATGCTACCACCAAATAGGAGAATTTCCTTCTTCAAATCATATTACTGATTTAATAAAAAGTGTAATAGAACGATATGTCAACATAAGGTTCCATCATTTATTAAAACTTTCAGTTCCTGTATCAAAAAGACAGTTGTTTAATAAACTAGTTTTATTTCAAGGACAATAAAACGTACGAAATATTTTGGAGTTTTATTCACTTACTGGATTTATGAGAAATCTGGTAAAATTTACATAATAAGTTTTTAAATACATTCAATCAATTACATGTTTTCATTAACTATTAAGGTACTGATACACGGTGACACCAGACACTAGACACTCAGTGTATACTTCAAGTGTCCGTATGTGTCGTCTGCCGCGACACTTAGTTGTGACACTGCCGGCGCTCTAGCTCAGTGTTGGTGAAATAGAAAATTTTTTATCTGTCTCTGCCAGAATTCGAACCCAGGACCTCCCGCTTGTAATCCACCGCGCTCACCACTAGGGACGTCGTCAAAGCTTAGATCAAATATCATGTTTTATAATCCGTGTCAAAAACCATGTATGTATACTTCCGTATTTATTTATTTCAATATTGATTAGTACTAATTGCAACGTAATTCGTATTTAATAATATCATTATATAGGCATATATTTTCATATCTTTGTATCATCGATTAAATTTCAATCGATTTAACACCGATTTTGTAATCTATCGATTTTTAACATCATTAAAATTCTTAGTAATCCCATCCCTATTAGCTAGTTAGGCATAGAATATTCTAGAAAAAGCAAATAAGCTAATTTGAATTTAAGCCTTAACTGCTTCGCAATAAGGTGTAATATTGTGTATATTTTTTTGATAGACATCTATCGTCGAAGAGCATAACTAAGTTGACAGAATCAACTAAAAGCATGCAGATAGAATTCTGACATGAATCACTAATGGCCGGTTGTTCCAAATCATCTGCTTTTTTACAAATTCCGTTTTACATTTTACGTATACTATTACTTTTGCTATTACGAATTCGTAAATTTCTGTTGCTCCAACAAAATTCCTGTAAAAGTAACAGTATAGAAAGTAGCCAGGCGTCAAAAACGTTTACTCTTCCATTTCAGCTTGGGAGCTTTTTATAACCATTTTTTTACGTGGCAAGACCTGTCATACCTTTCAAAATAAACTATCGTGATTGGCTGACTGTATGACAGGCAATGCATTCAATATTGTGATATGATTGTCAAAAACAAACTAAATAAATTGTAATTTCTATAGTTGTTTGTTTTTTTTTGCATTAAAATAGTATAATGGAATAATATCTGAAGATAATTTTGCACTGGAAAAGTAAGTACAACATCTTCAGCACCTATGTACCTATTTAATTTTTCACGTTTTCATAGAAAATATACCGAGCTTATTGTGTTTGTTTGTTTCAAACAACGAAGTGCTAAATTCAATGAAGATGAGTCGAATTTACTCGATAATCTGTTAAAAAATAACATATTTTATTAAATAAACAAACAGGCATGATACCTTTTGTTATAAAAAATTTAACTCATATACTTAAGTGTTAAATCATGTACATTTTTTCAGGTAAAGTTATACCTAAGCAGAGGGAAGATGCCTGGCGCGCCATTACCAATGAATTTAATAGCGATCCCGCATGCTCCTTTGCCAGAAAATCGCACCAATTAAAAAATAAATGGGATTATATGAAGCTTTGCCACACCGACTGTCGCGCTACCAGCGAATAGAGCAGGCCAGGCAGCACTTTTGGACTCGGTGGTCAAAGGAATATGTATCGGAGCTACAAATCCGGGTGAAGTGGAATAACTTTTGAGACACCTTGAAAGAAAATACGCTTGTTCTTGTCAAGGAGGACAACTCGCGGGTGGGATTTTGAATTACACATCTGGAAAATTGGATTGAAATGGGTTTATTTATGTAGGGGTGGGTTTCCCCTTTCGATTAATACCCCTCTTGTTTTGCAGAGATGCATAGTTTTTTAATTATACGTGTTTGAAATTTCCTATACTGAAACGATATTTTACATACAAAAATTCAATTTATATGATTGCTTGGTAAAACGAAACGTATGTCCAGACAATCCATTTGTGGCAGAAGATGGAATGCATACCCAAAGGGTTGAGTCTCAGTGGCGGGTGGTTAAAAGGTTTTTCTATAAAGATAATTATAACCACCCAGAAAATTTTGCTGACATTATAGTTGAATACAAGTGGAGGCGTTACTTGCTAAAATATGTATATAAAAGACCAATTTATGGAATTGTTAAATGTAATAAAACAAGTTTATAAAATATAATAAATAATAAAAAAAATATTGTTGTTTTATTAATATGCGTACTAGTGAAATGTTCAATTATTAACGTACAAAACAAAACGTATGTTGTTCGCCCTTATAAACGATAAGAGTCCAGTATTAACTTAATAATTGTAACTTTTACAATTTGTGTCACAGACCGACATGGACCGGTTAGGTTAGGAGGTTAATGCAAGGAGCGAAGCAAAGCGGAGCACTTACTACAAGGATCCGCACCTCCCCCTCAGAGGGGGAGGTCACCAACCACCTCCCCCCCCTAAATTCGACGGTCCATATACTGTAGTTTTACCAAAATCACCCCTAATCAGTGATTGATAACCCTATTTTTGAGGTTATAAATAACAAACTTCAAAATTCATAAAAAAAAACTAGTCATCTCCGCAACTCCGCATCGTGGTGGGGAGACCTCCTTTGCCCCCCTCCCCCCCTCCACCCCAAACCTAAATTCCAGATCTGTAATTCAAAACCGATCCCCAACTCGCCCCCCCTCAAGTGGTGCATGGGACGAATCATCGCGATCTACCCAGGGAAAGACGGAGTGTCGAGAGTAGCTTCTATACGAATGGCTACAGGCAGCACTATACGTAGATCATTTTCTAAAATTTGTCCACTACCTATAGAATGCAATGATACAAATTAAATAAGGTGTTTCTCTATTGGAAGTCGGTACTTCCAAGGCCGGGGGCATGTTAAGAACGCATCCCTACGGTTTAAGAAATACTATGTTTTAACGCAACGTAACAGATGAAAGAAGCCTGTGAAAGAATCCTGCGGAGAGGAGGAACTTTTATACGCAACGAACTTTCAAGCTTTACGCACACGCATACGCACTAAATCAATTTCTATAATTAAAACCATTTATACTTGTAATATCGAAAAATATAAGGTTTAAATACGACACAAAGGCCTATTATTAACAGAGTGCAAAAAAGTATTTTTTTTAATAATTAAACCAAATTTAGCACACCTACTGTAGGTTATTTTCCATTTTCCAATCAAAAAAATATACTTTTACGTTATGAGGTGGGTCTGAGCTCCGTATAAAGTATACGTAAAAAGTAACTGTAAAAAGTATAAAAAAAATGTGGTGCAACACTTTTTACGGGATACTTTTACGTTTTACATTTTTTTTTACGAATTCGTAAAAGTATAAACTTGGAACAACCGGCTGTAAGTGTTATTACTAACTTCTACTCTATTTCAAGTGTACTATAGTTGATATTCTTTTATTCGTAATAGTTCTTATATCTTCTTGATTTCACCAAATTATGACCGCTCTAATTGGATATATTTCAGTGTGCGTAAAATGTAAATGTGTTAGTTTGGCGACAGCTATTCCTAATGAATTATTAAGCGATGCTCTTTCCTCTTGTGTTTTATGTTCCGTGATTCCTTCAGCGTCCCAAAAAACAGACGCCATAACCTTCCCTGCTGAGCTTGACACTTTGAATTTCTTCGGCGTCGGTTCATCGGATCGTTTCCATGTCATCGATTGTTGTTTTGTTTCAGGATCAAAATGGTGGATCCAGGTCTCGTCCATGGTCACAAAACGTGACAAAAAATTATCCTTGTCTGCCTGAAACTTTTCGAGATTTGCTCTTGACATGTCGACTCGTTTCTTCTTTTGCTCGTCGTTTAACATTTTCGGTACCCAACGCGCGGAGACCTTTCTCATATGCAATTCGTTCGCAAGGATTCTTTGAATGCTGCCATATGAGATCCCTGTGACCTCAGCTACATGCCTGACAGTCACTCTTCGATCTTCCAATACAACTTCTTCAACTTTTTTCACATTTTCTTCAGTGAGGGACGTCGATGGGCGTCCTTCGCGGTGTTCGTCTTCCGTCGATGTTCTTCCCAGTTTAAACTCCTTAGCCCAGCGTGCAACTGTGGAATATGGAGGAGAAGAGTCCCTTAATGTTTCCATCAAGTCGCTGTGTATGTCTTTGGTAGACATTTTTTTCAAGCAGAGGTATTTAATGACAGCTCTGATTTCGTGTTTTTCCATTTTGATGTTTACTCCTTGACAGTCCGTATTCAAATGAATTTAGCTCCCGGGAATCGTGGCTTATTTATATGATTTTTTTTTCCTGTACTAGTGGGTAACTGAGCAAGTGACTGATATTTTTTTTATATTTTTGTGTGCACTAGAAATAACTGATTATCATTACTTTTGGATCACCCCTAGTACTACCTAACTTATAGATTACATTATACAGGATCACTAACGTATATTTTAAGGGCTATGCAAGAAATAATATTATTAAGTTAAACTAAAGATTACCTATAAATACCTGTCGTATGAATATTTATTGTGTTATATTTAAATTATTTTGTTGGTCAATTAGGAGTGTACGAGTTCAAATAGCATTTTAGGATGAAGTTGTCGATTGACCCATTCCCTATTTATTTTGAAATTTGATAATATTGGCTCATACCTAAATATAACTTGCAGAATCTGACGAAGGAGATGGCGGACTATTGCGTGGCGCGCATGAAGCCGTACGTCGAGCCCAAGTCGGAGCGCGCCGTGCCCAACGCGCTCGACTACATCGACTTCACGCGGATGCTCTTCCAGAACTAAGCCTTGCACGCGCTGCTGCTGCTCATTACACGCAAAAACACACGCCGTTGTTTCATCTACACCCACCAAACGTTGGCACAAACTTATTTGAAACATTGTCTCGCGAACAAAAATGTGTTTAAACACGCTAAGAATCAAATCATTATCTTTTTTGTTGAGAATAACTTTGTGCCAACTCAAGAGTTCTATTATATCTCACTTCTCAAAATATTTAGCTAGATTATATAATCCGATAACTCCTTTTCATAGTTCAACAATTACGTATCTAAGTGTAGTGCTAATGTCGATGTTAGGAAGAGCGCTCGTACCTTCAATGGGAAGGTGCGTCGCTGCTGTCTGTAGTTGCGCTACTTGTGTAGTGTTACCCTGGTTTACCCTGCGGGTAAACGTGCAGTAAGGGTAAGAATTCTCTTTCTCTGAATTAGCAGAGAAAAACGAATCTGCCTCTATTTATGTCGACTTTAACTTATCCACTATCGAAATTCATTCAATCATCTAGCATTTGAAAAATTTGCATTTAATAAATGGCTGCTTGCTAAGATTCCTTATATCTAAGAACATTTGACTTTTATTTAGGGTATTCGAAATTATAGACATAAGACATTATTTGTATGCTTTTATTTTTGGACACTAAGATTATATTTATTTTTATGTATTCCTATATCATTCAATATAATAAAATAATTTACAAATACATTGGTTGTTTTAATAGAAACCTATTTGAGTAATAAGTTCTCCATGTTTTTTACACTTTATATAAATATAATCATCTTTTTCACACTTTTAAAACATGTCACTACTATTTCATACTGCGTCAACTCTAAGGGCGGTGACCCAGGTCTACGGTGCGGCGCCGTTTGCGTATAGCCCGCACGGCGACATATGTCCACGCCCTTGAATACATTCGAAAGCTATATACCTAGATTGATTATTTACAATAATTGATTATACTCGCTCAAGTTTTATTTATACGATACATTTGTTCAAATATCGACAAAACGAGCTTTAAGGTAAACCAGTCGATTTCTGTAGAATAAACTTTATAAAAGAAACAGAAGTCGATACAATAAATCATTTTCGTATTAAATAAATATTAAATATTGCCACAACAATAATATGCTCCACACATCGAATCGGAAACTGAGTCATCAAGACCCACAAATCTGTACACAAGTTGTAGCGCTCAGTGTTCATGCGTTTCTTGGTATTTTTGCGGACTGCAGGAGTTTGAACTCTGCGTCGGTGACGAAAGGCTTTAATTTGTCTAACAGCGGCGCGGGCAGCGCGGCGGTCGCGGGCTGCATGTAGGGGATGGCCAGCAGCTCGCGCACAGTGGGCCGCGCGCGCACGTTGTACGACAGGCACCACTTCAGTGCCGCGAGCAGAGATGCCGGGAATTCTGAAACAATATTGCCGTCTTTATAAATATGTAATGGAGGGATTTTTTTGTACCCCTAGCACAACAAATCTATATGGAAAGGATATGTTTCCGTTTCTTTGTATTTGGGGATAGAATGCGACCACAAGGATTTATTGAAGAGAATAAATATACAAACAAATAGTAATCACTCAATTTCAGATAGACATCGTATTAAAAAACGCACAAGATTGATTAAAAATCGCATCTCCGTACATAGACATTCCGTTCCTCCTTACTTCAAGTGACAGATTTGTACCAAATAACAAGACAGATGAAATGACTATAACAGTTTTTACAATAAAAAGAGTACCAAAAATGGCGAAATGTAAAGACGACCTAGCATGGCGGTCGCCATTTGCATTTAACTTTAACATTTTTGGGCGCCATTAAGCATTAAGCTTGAAGTAATTTTTCGATATTTTTATCAATACCAGCATAATTTTAGCTACGTTGTGGTCTAGTGTTTATTAAATATTCCAATTTGGAAACATTACCTTTAGAAGAAGTATATTCAGTTATCAACAAAAATCTAATTATTGGTTGAATGGACATGAATAAGTACAGCAATTTCCGTCAGATTTAGGTACAGATGTACTTTATTTATTGAATATATGACTTGTTGGGCATACTACAAGATTTCCTAGACACATTTTTTTCCTAAAGCCCTAAATATGTGTATTAGATCAAATTGTAGAATCTAGAAAACAACATTTAAGTTATTGAATATGTAGGAACTACATGGCCATGGCAGTTACCAGAGAGTTACAATTTATAAGGCGCCACTGTGGCTTCTGATAATTTCATTCTGTTTAATGAAACAATTACAATAATAATACTGTTATCACTACTTCCTAAGTTTACACATAGGATAAGTAGAGTACTCAACCTATACATTTTAAACATATTTATTTTTCTATAATTAGGGTTCCATTTAACATTTATTGCAATAACAATTTCAGTATTATATAAATGGCATCACTACTAGAAATTATAACCTAGATTTACGAATAAAATTGTGATAAAACGAAATGTCTGATCAACACCTTTGCTATGGTTGAAATAATACATGCAGTGTCAAAAAAGTTCCGATTATAACAGTAATCAATATACTCACGAGGAGCAGCAGGGTAATCAATACGATGGTTTGGATCCAATATGGCGGCCAGCTTGCCAAAGCTCGCGATGTGCGCAAATGGAGTTCGGCCATATACAAAACTGTACAAAATGCACCCGAGAGACCACACGTCAGATCGATATGAGATCTGTAACAAAAAGAATAGGTAGGTAGTTAAAATATGTGAAAATGTAGCAAAATAAAAGGTACCTGAAGAATGAAAATTAAATGCCAGTTGATAAGATTTATTTTGGAATATGAAGTAGGATGGATGAGTAACCTTGGATTTCTATAGTAAATCTTAATCCAAAATCCTTGTTGTATGATTGTTGCCATGACAACCCAAATCCAGAGATATGTTTTTGTATGAAAAAATCTTGATTAAAAATTTAGATTTGATATAGAAATCCTAGCTATGATTATAGCATAGATATGAGGTAGAGGTTCAAAGGTTTTTGTCACACTGCATACTATAACAGTTATATCCATAATTATAAATATTTATAAATAAATATTTCTGACACTCACACAACATTATCTAGCCCAAATTAAGTTTCTTAAAGAGCTTGTGTTATGGATTCTAGGTAACTGATATACTTAAGAAATATATAAGCATACAAATTGAATAAATACATATTTTTTATTAGAATAAACTTAAATAAACATATAAACGTCCATGACTTGACGACTAATATCTGTGTTCATCACACAAATATCCGCCGCCGCCGGGATTCGAACCCAGGACCTCTGGCATAGAAGGCAATGTATGTTACCGCTACACCAGCCGGTCGTCAAAGTCGCCATTTTTTACTATAAGAAATTTTGATGAATTAATCTGAAATAAGACACTAGGAGAATTGCGTTAAACTTAGGACTTGTTGATTGTGCAATGGGCCCGGCCTCACCGCCTACATGTGGATGGGGCTGGCGCGGCGCACGTACCTTGATGGGCGCGGTGCCGGCGGCGCCGCCCATGAGCGCCTCGGGGCTGATGTAGGAGTAGGTGCCGGCGGCGTGCGCGCGCTCCACGGACGTGGCGTCGCCCGCCAGCGCCGACGCGATGCCGAAGTCGATCAGCTTCAGCCGCCCGCACACCAGCAGGAAGTTCGCCGGCTTCAGGTCCGCGTGGATCACGCCTGCGCGTTCAAACACACTCATATGTAACTACCAACCACGGAAATACCAAGTCAAGGAAAGGAAACTAGATTAATTGTATATTACCCTTTAAACGCCGCGGTCGGATAAATCCTACGAATATTTTCGAGTCCATTCCGCCAAGGTCGTATATTTACGACTAAAAACCACCACTCATTTCACATGTTTTTTTTATTTAATAGCGCAGTATTATATCAAAAATATGTTAATATTTGGTAAATGGTTAATCAAGTCTTAAGTCTCTTAATTAAAAAACCTTAAAAAAATAGACTAATGCCCGACTACTAATAAAAAATAGAAATAAAAAACATAAAACCAAAATGAAAGCAAACTCATTATTTCTTTTTCAGAAAAACCGCCTTCAAAAAATCGACCCACTAAAAATGTTTAAAAAAATTTTATAAACGCCATTCTATTCCGGTTTCTATTCCGTCCATATTACTACCCCGTATAGTAAATTTCTGCCAAAAATGAATTAATAATGTAATAAGAACATTAATAATTTATCTGGGTAGGTATTTATATATTTTTTGAAGTCGGTGCCAAACCAAATTTTTAGGACAACAAAGCACACTGCAACAAAGCACGCCGTACGTAGCAGTTTTGTAAGAGTACGCGCGAAGACACGCGTGAGCGTTGACCCTAAGACAGTGTCACGTGGCTCACCATGCTCGTGTATGTAGTTGACGGCGAGCAGCATCTCCTCCCAGTAGTAGAGCACGAGCGCGGGCGGCAGCGCGGCGCCGCGCGCGCGCAGGAACGACGCCAGGTCCGTCTCGCCCGCCTCCAGCACCAGCCGCAGGGTCTGCTTGTTGGGGTCGTACTCGCTGTAGGACAGAGGGGCTGTTGTCTTGAAATGGCTCTGTACATTATATTCAATACTAGCTGTTTCATGCGGTTACCCATGGGAATATCCAGATAAAAGTAGTCTATATGCTATTCCACACTATTTTATTTCAAAACTTTTTTCAATAAAAATTATGTTTGATTAATTACAAATATAAATACTTACAAAAATCTTTATTATGCATATTTATTTATATTTTATTTATTTACACTTCAGTTTATAAAGGTACAGTAAAAGAAAAAAGATAGCGACATAGCGCAAACATAGCGACTCCAAACTGGGATGAAGAGGTACCACAAATCCTACCAGCAGAAGTGAAAAAAGCGATCAACTCGCAAAAACTAGAGAAAGCGCCCGGACCAGACAATATACCAAACGAACTGATGAGAGGAACAGTAGAAGAACTGAGCCCTATCCTGGCTAAGATATTTAACGACATAATCAAAACAAGTACTATACCAAAACAATGGGGACAATCTCATATCATTCTAATTCACAAAAAGGGACCCATAGATGACATCAGCAACTACAGACCCATCAGTCTTATATCAAATGTGTACAAAGTGTTCGCAAAAATCATTTTAGACAGAATAACAAAAACACTTGATGAAAACCAACCTATTGAGCAAGCGGGCTTCAGAAAGAATTACAGTACAATCGACCACATACACACTATCAAACAATTAATAGAAAAGTACAACGAGTACCAAAAGCCCCTATACATTGCCTTCATCGATTATTCAAAAGCATTTGATTGCCTCGATCATAAACACATTTGGTCAAGCCTCAAACAACAAGGAGTGGAAGACATCTATATAAACATAATCAAAAATATCTATACCAACAGCAAAAGCATCATAAAGCTAGAAACGAAAGGTGACCCATTCCCCATAAACCGAGGTGTCAGACAGGGAGACCCACTGTCCCCAAAGTTATTTACAGCGGTACTGGAGACTATATTCAGGAAAATTGAGTGGGAGGAATATGGCCTAAACATCAACGGCAATCGCCTAAACCATTTGAGATTTGCTGATGACCTTATATTGCTAGAAGAAGATCCAAATAAATTACAGCTAATGGTTCAAACACTATCCGACAGAAGCAAGGAAGTTGGTCTGGACACAAACCCAAATAAGACCAAAATGATGACAAACTTCAAGGAGGTGGACATATTACTGGATGGCAACAGACTGGAATATGTAAAAGAATATGTCTACCTAGGCCAAATAATCAGCCCCCAAGACTCCATGACCAAGGAAGTAAACAAAAGAATTGCTTACAGCTGGCGAAAATACTGGTCTCTCAAGGAGATAATGAAGAGCAAAGATTTGGGAATACATATAAAAAGAAAAACTTTTAACTGTGTTATACTCCCTTGTATCACTTATGGTTGTGAAACCTGGTCACTCACTGAAAACCACAGAACCAAACTCGCGAGATGTCAACGGGCGATGGAAAGAAGCATGTTGGGAATAAGACTCAAGGACAAAGTAAGAAACTCCAACATAAGAGACCTTACTAAGGTAACAGACATACTCACTCGCATTGATCACCTAAAATGGGGTTGGGCAGGGCACATGCTACGAGACAACAGGAACAAGTGGAGCAAACAAGTCACACTATGGTATCCAAGGGATGGAAGCAGAAAAAAGGGTCGCCCAAAAAGAAGATGGGAAGATGACATCCGTCAGACACTTGGACCATACTGGACAAGAGTGGCCCAAGACAGAGGCCAATGGCGACAGTTGGAGGAGGCCTATGCCAAAAGGCACATCGAAAGGAGGGATATCCTATAAAACTAACATAGATGTAACACAATACTTACTAACAAACTTGTATCTTACTTTTCGAAATAAAAAGTCTTATTATTATTATTATTATTATAAAAGAAAAAAGAACACTTACATCAAACATAAAAACTTGGCGGCCTTATAGCTGAGTAGCGATTTCTACCAGACAACCATGATACCTTATTCAATTAGTACAATTTGGTTTACATTATAGCTTGACAATATTTACGTGGGTACAAATAGCAATCCTTTACTTTCCGTTCTAGTAAAATACTGTGATACGGCAAAGTAATGATTCTCATCGTAAGGTACAATCGAGGAAGTTGACGGTCGACCACTTTTAGGCGATATTTGCTTGCGTTGTTTCAGACTATTTTTTCGAGGCACCGCCACTATTTTTATTGTAGTTATTTATTCAAAGCTTCTTAGTAGTCATTACCAAGAGGAGTAATGGTCAACAGGATGGTTATTGTAGAAGTAACTGAAAGTAACACAATACTCACTAATCAAATAGCCTTATAACTCTGTCAGAGTCTTGGAGCTCGCGCAGCAATCGCACCTCATTGATGTAGCCCTGCGCTAGCTCCTGGTCTGTTGCTAGATACACACATTTAACAGCATATTCGCAGGATGTGCCCATCTCTAAAACCTAAAATGAACAAAGAAAGATATACTTTAAATCATATCTTTAGGTACTACACTAGATAAGAATTAACAGGCTTTCCAGGTTTACCAATTAATATTGAATTCTTGGTTTTGCTGTAATAACGATTTTAAACAACTGAATTCAGTATTATAAGATCTAAGGTGGACATAGATATAACTTAAAACTGATAAATCTAAGTGACTTTTATAGCATTTTTGCAAGAATATTCTGATGTGACATGTATGCTTGGTCATTAATATTCTTTTGTGCAGTTTGTATTTATTGCTTCTAGAATTTAAAAGCAAATTTTCATGTAATAATGTTGTATTTATGGTTTATGTACTATATTTCAAGAGCAACATGATTATGGGCCCATAAATATAGTGTATCAATATGGATACAAATGGAATTACCTTATAAACTTCACTAGATCCTCCAGTTCCCAGCTTTTTAATGAACATATATTTTTTACCCTTGATATTTGTTGTTTTGAATAAAATCTTTGAATTGGCTCCCATATTACTCTGGGGGTATGAAGGTGTAGCAGCATATGATGATGGTATAGATTTTTTATTAAGTGGTGTATCGAGCACAGAGCTTGTCTCTTTCCTAGGAACTTGTGGCGGTGGGCACAGTACTTCATCTTTCAGCTGATCCTTACTCTGATTATGTGTGAACAATTCACATCGTACCTTGTCCCTATTCTGTAATATAGTCAGAGGAGTTCTTTTGTGGCTTCTTTGAGCAGAACTTGGAGTAAATCTTCTAATACCAGATTTTATTTTAGGAGTTGCAGACTTCACTTTTTGTGTGCTTGGGGGTTTGGCCATTTCTGGGGTTCTTTTGTGTACAGAACCAATAATTGGTGTACGAATAACATTATTATTATTATGCTGCGTTAAAATGTTCCTCTTCTTTACGTCAGACTGAGGTGGTTGTGACGGTTGCAATTTAGTTTTATTTTGAAAACAATTCTGAGCTTCTTTACTTTTAGAGATTTGATTTGATATCTTATGATCATCATGATTTTCTTTGTTATAGTCAGTTTGTGTTTTTTTTTCCGATGCGAATGATTTGATGTCAACAGTTCGCGATGATTTCAAATTTGGTGTTAAAAAATCTTTCATTACTTTCCTTGGAGTTGCTTTTTTACTAGCTGTTTCACCAAATGAGTTATCACTATCTTCTATATCAGTAAAGCTTGAGTCAGCCGACTCAAGCTGATTCTGTAAAGGCATTAAATTAGCAAGCAACGCCGACATAGGCATTGGAGCAAATTTAATGCTATTAGACGTAGATTCTGTATTACCACTCATATTGAGAGCATAGGTAATGAATGCACTTATGATATCACACAGAGTTTTTAAAACATATAATAATAATCTACAATGTTATTTCTCAACAAAACTTTCAGATCAAGAAAGTTTGTAAATTAAATATGAATTAAATTAAGTAGAGAAAATCCGTCCGTTGAAATGTTTTCAAATTTGACACTAGCTAGCATAGAAAAATATTACTCTCTAGCTAGTGACTTTGACATTGAATATGTTTATTTTTATTGCTTAACAGAGAAAAGAAATTGAGTCATGCGGCTCCGTCTTCAGTAAAATATTCGTCATTATCATGGAATAGATAAAAGCAATGGATTAATATGGCTATGCAAATAAAAATGTATGGGAGTCTATGTCACTAAACGCAGACGCAAATAACAATTCAGATTCCTCGTTCCTATTTCGGTTCATAACAGCTTATACAACGTTGTTGTTTATTGTTAATGCGAAACCATTGACCTCTATATTTACCACTGGACTGGCGGCTGTCAAAGTGCTTTTGTGCCCGTTTGATAATCGCCATTTTGGCGCTGTCGGACGTAGCGAGTGTCCGTGGTACTAAAACTAGTCGCTTACAATATACACATGTCCTCATTGTTGATAACTTTTATATAATGCTTATAACAATAACAACATAAAATTCGAATTCATATTTAAAAAATATAAAATCACTTAACAATAAGCAAGCACATCTCTGGCGGCCACTTGCAATATACGTCAAAATTTGTTCTGCGGACACTCGCTACTCGCTAGTGGCGCTTCAAATAGGCACAAAAAAATAGCTGTCAAACTTACGGAACAGCCAGTCCAGTGGTAAATATAGAGGTCAGTGATGCGAAACCAAATACTCGGGTCATAATATTTTCGTTCAAAGAATCGGTTTTAAATAATATGCACGGTAGACCATTAAGATCGGTCAATATGGAAAAGTTTGAAACTAAGACATACGAAAATCTGTTCTAAGTACCCAGGACATCGGTTTTAATAAAAGATGCATCCACACATTCACAAAAAACTTGCTTTGAGCTCGAAAGTCGAACCCGAAAACATGATATTTAAAACGAATAAAAATTATCGTTTTCCCCGGAGCTGAGTGTTTTTTTACACTTACCTTTATTTTAAGGATTTCAAAATGACCACTGTTATGACAAGTTTCAACACTAGAAAATGACTTCAAACAAACAAAGAAACAACTTTATGCGAAACGTATTAAATAGGGTACTTACCTTTAGAAAATTGAAGAATATGAAAACAATGCATTTCATTAATGGGGAGTTTTCTGACAGCTCATAAAAATTAGTTCAAAAAACCTCTATAGATGGCACTTTTAAAAAGCCGAAGGCGTTAAGTCTGTAAACTATAATGTAGGTAAGTGGTATCTACCATCTATGGTTATTTATACGTTCAATTTCTGATACAGACATCAATTAATTTATTTTACTTTTAAAAACGCAGTTTGGAATAAATTCTTCGCCTTCGCCTTTTGTAAAGCGCCATCTATCGAAGCCTTTTGTACCAATTTTGTACAGTTTTATTTTTTTAATGAGCTGTCAGAAAACTCCCCATTAACGATATCTTTTTTTTTTGCAAACTTTTTAAAAGGCAGCAAAACTATAGTCTGGCTGGTGAAAGTAAAAAATGAAAAAATCTGGCGAATAAAAAAAAATCCCATCATGGTAGCCCCGACTATATATAGTACGTCACATGTGGATTAATTAACATTATACTAGATTAATTTTTTATCATCAAATTATCTTAAAAAATAACAATATTGTTACTGTCCTCCTTTGTGATCAGAAGTATACAGGGATAGTTTTTTGAAGATCAAAACATTTTAAGTGAAGTTTAATAATAATGTGTGGATTCTATTTATGAAAAAAATAAAACTATAGAACTTTTTTTTTATTTAAATTTTACATTTCTTTTAAGTGACCAAGTTTTAGTTTAATCTGTTATTTGCGACTACATTACAAGAAATAATAAAATTCATCTATTTATTTCAAGAAAATCACTTCAGCAAAACAATAATCTTACGCGGTTAGTACCTAAAAAATATCCACGCGAGCAAAGACCATAGAAAAATCTTAATTGTGGGAAACGCTTTTATTTCTTGCTATTTCGTGGTAAATAACAGTTTAAAAGAAAATGTTGTTAACTTATAAGAGATATAAAATATCAATTTACATAACAAAAAAAATTTTTTTCTTTTCATAAATTGAATCCACACATCATTCTTATCCTTCTCCTAAATTATTTTGATCTTCATAAAAAAGACCCTATATAATTAAAATGATAGGCAACTAGTATTAATCACGCTTAAAAATAAAACAATAAAATACAATAATATTTTTTATTCATCGTAATCAAAATCTGAATCCAGCAATTCTATATGAAATGAATCGTCAGTCACTGTTCTCGCTGTTTCCTACATTGTGTATGAAACTATCAAATTTTTCTTTTTTTATTCATTTTTTTTTTACCCACGACGGAACGGAGACGGTATGTGCGTTTGGGGTGAGAGGGTGTTTGTGCAAACTAATGTTACCATTTATCTCCAGAACCACTGGTCCGATTTTAATGCGGTTTTCAGTAATCGCTTTGGATTTGATTGGTGCATGTTCTTAGATAGGTGTAGCAGTAACAACTCACCAGGGGGCGCTGCAGTAAACATTTCTTTGTAAAAGCCAATGTTACCGTTTATCTGCAAAACCATTGGTCCGATTTAAATGCTGTTTTCAGTGATCGCTTTGGATTTGATTAGCGCATGTTCTGAGATAGGTGTTACGGTAACAACTCACCGGGGGGCGCTACAGTAAATATTTGTTTGCAAGCCATTGGTCCGACTTGAATGCCGTTTTCAATTATCGCTTTGGATTTGATTGGTATAATGTTCTTAAATAGGTTTAACGGTAGCAACTCAAACCATTCTACGTAATATGATATCGAGTTACGTTACAACAAAGCCCCAGCAAAGTTGAGCCTACAGCAATGTTGAGTTGTAAATACTTATTATAATACTTATTATATAACTACATGGGTTTTCCAGCGGTGGTGGGGACATTAGAGGGCTGATGAGGAACGAGGTGGTGTGTAATGTAATGTATGGTACCTGTATTATGCTCTTTAAAAAGTTTGAAATAAAAAACAAAATAAAAAATTTGAAAAACCCACGACGCGACGGTTAAAAAGTAATTGAAAAAGAATAAAATAATTTAAAATCCCCCGACTAAAACGATTTATGTGACGAGAGATAATTAACGTGAAAAGCATTTTTTAAAAGTTCACTTGATCTCACACAGAGTCGGTCATATTATGAACAACATACTATTCGTTTTCATAGCACTTCCCTACGCTTACTTATTCGGTTCTCGAAGATGTAGATGTCGCAATAACATAGGTATTCAACTCCCTATGAACTTTATAAGAAGAGCAAGAAAATCCGTCGAGGGCTGCCATCAATATTTTAAATTTCAATATAAAACTACAAAACGAATTCATTCAATGGCAGCCCCAGACGGATTTTCTTGCTCTTCTTATAAAGTTCATAGGGAGTTGAATACCTATGTTATTGCGACATCTACATCTTCGAGAACCGAATAAGTAAGCGTAGGGAAGTTCTGTCTGTGACTGGCTAGCGGCATTAGAACGTAGTGATTGTATGCTTTTTGAGCGGCATGCTGAGGCCCGAATATTTATACATGTCACTATTTATAGGTGTGGGACGGAAGAAGTTTAGAGAGAGATCGATGTTGTCAAACAAGATAACTCGCCTTTGTGATGTAACCTTTTGTAAATAGATTTTTAAGTATAAATATCAAAATTGTATATTTCGCCTTTATGACCCCACTAGTGTACATAGCTTTTTTGTATATATATATAGGATCTTTTTGACAATAAATATCGTATTCTGGAAATCAACTATCTTTTACTCCGAATCCCTGAAGGACCTCACAGTAGAGCTGCTGTAAGCAAAGTTGCACAGCTTCAATTATTTGGGTTGTCCTGACGTCACAGCCTTTAGTTCAAGCTATTCCTCGCTAGAGGCGCTGGCGTCAGTTCGACGCTGACTTCTGTGAAGTATGTACACGCGTAGATATTTAAAAAAAATTAAATCCTTTATTGTTTCTCGTTGTAAAATTTAGTTTTCTATACTTTTATGAAGGAACTAGCTGCTGCCCGCGACGTCGTCTGCGTGAACGCTATGCAGCACCAAACGCACCTACGATTATAACACTGCTAGCGTGATAATATGTAGCCTATATGTTGACCCGACTTCTTAACTATCTTCATGCCAAATTTGAAGTAAATCCATGCAGTACTTTTTGAGTTTATCCCGGAAAGACAAACAGACAAACAGACAAACAGACAAAAATTCTAAAAACTATATTTTTTGTTTCTGTTTCGATTGTAGATCATACCCCAAGTATTCTTTTAAAAAAATATTCAATGTACAGTTTTGACTTTCCTACCATTTTATTATATGTATAGATTACATTGACAATCCAAATAAAATTAACTTACCACGAAGATAATTTCATTCATAATATTTTTTTTACAAATTGTTTTTTTTTTCAACTATTTGTGTTCAAAATTCCAGATTGTTATTTGTTGCCTAGGTGATTTTTATGCCGCGAAAAAAGGTTGCGCTATCTAGCGTCAAGTAGAAATTCTTTTATTTCGCGGTTTTTTCTGACAGATTTGGAACGTATGAAATTTCGTTAAAAACTAGAGCCACCTAGTAAAGCATAGCTGAACTTTTTTGATGATCATGTGAATATTTTAACCTTATGTTTCAACCGGTTTTTACTACTCGCTACTAGGTGACTAATGCCATCGCCTGTTTGGCTATGATTGGCCATAACCCACCGCTTACCCCTCCCGCACCCCGCGCGTAGGCTTCACTTGAGTCCCTAGTGAAAACTGGATAGGACAGCTCCTCTATATATTTCCTCCGTGGAAAAGACTTCGCCTTTTGTAAAGCGCCATCTATCGAAGCCTTTTGTACCATTTTGTTTTTTTAATGAGCTGTCAGAACACCTCTAACAAAACCACCAACAACCGTTCGATTGACAACAGTGATTTTTTTTTTTTTTTTAAATTTTCTTTAACGGGCCTGGAAACGAGTCCTTTTAGCCACACAAATTAACAATATACAGTTTACAATGACAACAGTGATTTTTTTTTTTTTTAATATTTTATTTAACGGGCCTGGAAACGAGTCCTTTTAGCCACACAAATTAACAATATACAGTTTACAAATAAAGTTCACTTCTTAAATGTTAACACTTCTTAAAATTACAGTTTCATTTCTATGTTCAATAAAAATTGGAATAAAGATTTATAAAACTTCTTCTCTGAAAGTAAACTTTTCAACGATGTTTCTTCTTGTCGCTCTTGTCTGTCAGTGTCATTGTCAATTTCACTACACAATAACAATCTTTGTAGGTTATATTTTCTACATTTCATAACAACGTGTTCTAAGTCCTCTTCCTCGTTGCACTCCTCACATAGTCCACTATCCACAAGCTTCAGTCTGCACAAATGGGATTTTGTTTGGCAGTGCCCAAATCTCATTCTATTGATGGAAGTTATGAAGCTTCTCGATCCAAAGATTTTGTGGTACCAGGGTTGGGCGGGCGGGACCTTTTGTATGTCATAGTACCATTTTCCCTTATCGGACGATACATTCCTCCAGTAATCATTAAAAAGTTCTCTGTGGCATTCCTTCATGGGAGCATATAAATCGGTAAAAGGTATGTGCATTGAATCACTATGATCTTCATCTGGATCTCCCCTTGCTATTTTATCTGCTTCTTCATTTCCCGATATACCGGAGTGAGAAGCAGTGTTTCCACTCTCATGATTTCCTTTCCCCACGCATCAATTCAGATTTCCCCTTTTTAGGACTTATTTCCCCTCAAAAAAAAAAAAATCTATATAATATATAAATCTAGGTATATATTTTCTATTATATCCTGCCCACGCCTCTGGTGATACCATACTATGATAAAACTATTTATTATTTACATTAAATGAGTCAACAATCATCGACAAGTAGACTTTGCATATAATTACTTTGATATAATGAAAGTGCATATCACTAGCTGTCAATTTCTTTCTAATGTATTTCCCTTTTTCTTCCCCTCTGGACCCTGATTTCCCCTCAAAAGGGGGATTTCCCCTCATTGTGGAAACACTGGTGAGAAGGGACCCACATAAATTTTACAAATTTACTATTTACGACAACAGTGACACCAGAATAAGTTGCCATATAAAAAGTTTGCAAAAACCCCCATTGTCTACTTTCGTTAGTCAGACTCTACCCTGCCAAACAGGGACTGCATATCGGTATAAATTTTTTAAATAGTACTAGTAAAATTTCAGTACCCTTATTAGTGTACTGCTTCACCAAACACAATAACTGTACAAGTTATTAAAATCTAAAATAATTATATCAATACCCAAATAATGTACCTATAGGTACCGGATTAATTTCTGTGTTTTAAGTAAAGAAATATTTTAACTTATTTAATTTCTGTACTGAAATGTATAGGTCAGCATATGTACCTACGCTTCATAGGCTTCAACTTAACTATCGAACATTCTACAGTTATTTAAAAATAACATTTTAATATCAATATTAATATTAATAACGGAAAATTTCAGTTAACTGATAAAAAAACAGTTATGCTACAATAATAAAAAAAGTACAAGAATTATTTCAGTATGAATTCCTGTACTGTTATTTTTAAATACCTACACCTAAATTAACGGTATGACGTCATACAGAAAAAAATGTACAGATATTCATACCGGTATACAGTCCTTTCTGCCAAACCTTCCATAAACCATCTACTAAATAGTCTAAACTAAGCCTAAACATTTGGTTTGGAATAATTACAAGGGGGAGTGGCATTGATTTTTATATACAATTGTTTTTACATTGTATTTATTTATGGATACCTACGCCAATGGAAACGCTGCGGCTGCTGTTCGGGAATATCGAATTAGATTCCCTACAAGGCGCATACCTTCTGCTCCAACTTTTGCAAGCGTTTTTGCAAGATTGCGCACTCATGGAATCCGACAGCTGCCTAATGAACGTGCTGTTGTGGGGAGACCAGACTTGGACCCATGGAATTAATAGTACCTATTAATTCCATGCTTGGACCAGACATGGAAGAAGAAATCATTGAAATGATTGCCAGTGACCCGCGACTTAGCACTAGAAATATTGCCAGAAGACTTGGGATTTCGCATTGGTCGGTGTGGCAAGTTCTACGTCGGGAAGGATTACGGCCGTTTCATTTTCGTCGAGTTCAGAATTTAATTGAACCAGATTATGCTGCTCGCTTTGTGTTCTGTGCGTGGCTTAATAGGAAAGTGAGACATGATGCAAACTTCGTACGGCGAATATTATGGACTGATGAAGCCAAATTCACAAGAGCTGGGATAACCAACCACCGAAACCATCATTTGTGGCTTAATGAAAATCCCCATGCTGTGAGGCCCGCCTCGTTCCAACACGAATTCTCAATCAACGTGTGGGCAGGCATTATTGATGATGAGCTGCTAGGTCCCATCGTCTTACCAGACAATCTTAATGGTGAGAGATTCTTGGAATTTCTAAGAGGGGATTTCCTACATGAGCTACCATTGGAGTACAGACGTGAACGCCGGTCTTTTTATTTGCAAATGGATGGAGCTCCTGCCCATTTTGCCCGGAATGTACGAGCATATGTGGATGAACACTACACCCCCTGGATTGGAAGAGGAGGAACAATTGCCTGGCCGGCTCGTAGCCCTGATTTGACACCTCTAGATTTCTTCCTGTGGGGGACCATGAAACAGCGGGTTTACCTAGAGGTGCCTACAACAAGAGAAGAGCTGCTGCAAAAAATTATGACCGCAGCTGATGAATTAAAAGCCGACAGAGCTATGATTAAAAGAGCTACACAACAAGTAGCATTAAGGGCTACTTCTTGTTTATTAAACAATGGTGGTCACTTTGAACAATTGTTAAATTGACTTAAAATCGGCAAAACTAAATAAAAAAGAGATTGTAAATTTCGTGTCTTTTATTTTGATGTCATTTTAGCTTAGCAGTTAGGACTGTTTCTTTGAAGTTAAACTGTCGTATTCTGTATCGTTAGAAAGATAAACTCAAATAGTACTAGTTAAGAAGAAAAAAATGCATTGTTAAGGGCTTCGTTTTTTTTTTAATGACAAAAAACTAAAAAAATACTACAAAAAAGTAAGATTTTTTTTCTAAGTCATTAAAATTAATTCTTTTCTTCTTATGACTTTTTAGTGAATGTGGTATCAAAAGTTGGTAAATTTAATAAGCTTTAAAATGAGATGTAATTCAACAAGATACACACAATAAATATGAAAAAAAAATGGTTTTACGAACTTAAAGCAAACCAGAGAAACAAAATTTTTAAATCACCCCCATCACGAGGGGTGAGGGGTGCGCCCCCCCCTAAGGTGACTTTTGTCGATGAAATTTGATGTATATCACGTAGGTAAAGTATCAAAAGTCAGAACCCTAACACATTGTATACCTACATATAGATTACGTGATAACCAAAGACAATATTAAGTATCTCATTTTCGACATTAGACGGATTCGCAAAGCTTAAGACGTATAGTAATATGATCGATGATTGACGGGACAAGGCAGGAATGATTGACTGATGTTAATTAAAACAAAATATCATTATTTCTAATAGATTTATTCTTATACAGTATGTCTTACTTAAAATTAATTGATACTTATATAAATTTAAGTGATGATTAATATGTTACAAATAATGTAAATTGTATAAAGCTATCACTAGTTATGATTGATTGTTTGTGAACTTGAGTTTCTACTCATCCGCGTTGTTGTTGTACCGGCACTCGAGCTCGCCGCACTCGCAAGATATCCACTTGGACTTCACCGACCAGAACTTGTCGCCGTAGTCAAATCTGTAATAGAAGACAAAAAATTACAGATTTGAAAAAACTATACATAGTTCCTCAGACCTCGAATGGTTTGAGCTGTATTATCAATAGTACTCCATCTGTAATATAAATAATGTATGGAAAGATACGGTCGTTCATTAAAAGCGGCGATGTAGGCAGTTCAGTAATATTTTACTAGATCTGTTTATTTTATTTAGATAAGTACCAATAGAACGAACTTTCGTGGCCCATTAATCTCACCGGAAAATAACAATAACCGTAAATTTATAAATTTACTAGGAAATTAATAAACTTCCGTAGAATTCTAAACGGGAAACAAAATGTATTATTTTACGCCCATATTTTCGCAAATTGATAAACTTACCGAACACAAATGTAAAATAATAAGTAAGCTCTGATTTATAATTTCCCAGGATATTTACAAACTTACGGTTCTTATTATTTTCCGGTAACATTATCACTATATCACAGGATAGAAGTGGACGTTATTAGTTAATCTTTTTGGAATATTTTCGTCTGGATACCACTTGGGGAGGGATGGGGACACACTCACGTGAGCGCGGTGTGCGGCGGCAGCGCGCGCGTGGCCACGAGCAGCGCGGCGGGCAGGCGCACGTCGCGTGCCCCGCGCAGCACGCGCAGCACGGCGAGGCTGGGCCGGCACGAGTGGTTCATGAAGCGCGCCGCGTTGCCGTAGCGACACGCGTCCACGCACAGCTGCCTCTTGTCTACGCACTCCTGCACGAAATAAAACAGAGATTGTTTAATCACACGCATTATTTAACAAGTTAAATCGGCTCCACTTTACCCTGCGATACGCCACACTTAATATTTTAATAGTGGTGTTTCACAAGATTTAATTCGAAGTCTACTTTTGTACATAATATAAATCGCATACATTTGTTATACCATATGACTTCAAACTATAATGAACTATATTGTTAACGATACTAATTAAGTGGTCAATAATTTTCTCATAGGTAATGCATTCGTTCTGTAATGTAGCCTTCTTTTCTTTAAAGTTCATTAGAGTCTAATTACTTACTAAAAATATATTACTTCGATTTTAAATGAGTTTGTGATGTAATATTATGTTTATTCCTTATCCAACTTCGATCGTACAGGATCGGCTCTTTCAGTCTCTAGTGCCTTAGTGTACGGCTTAATGTTGAGCGCGCGCAATCTCTAACGCTTATAGCGTCAGATACACGCGGGGCATTGACCTCCAACATATTAATAAAATAATAAAAATAAAATCACCAGGTCAAAAACTATGCTCCTTAAAACCTGGCTAACCCTAGCACAGACCTTGGTCTATTGGGGTTGCCTTAGTTCCCACCTTAATTGCAACTGTAAGTGCTTACCTGAGTCTATTTATCTAGTGGTGTAATATGTAGTTATTATTGTGTATAAAAAAATAAAAATAAAAATCACACCCAAAGTAAGCATAGCTTGTATTATGGGATACCATGTAGCGAACTAGGGGGGAAACCTAGAATATAAATACATAAATAGATAAACACCCAGACACGGAAGATTTTTTTCTGGTTCCGTGCGGGAATCGGTATAACCACTGGCGTCTGAGGCAGACAGGTTTGCCCCTTCGCCAAAGTGGTCGTCATATATGTGTGTGGGCTCTGACCTCCAACAAATCCGGCTTGACGTCCAAGGCCAGCATGTAGGTGTCCGGCGAGCGCGTGTCGGCGGCGGTGGGCAGCAGCAGCTCGCCCACGTAGAGCGCGACGGGCGCGCCGCGAGGCACGGCGCCGCGCGTGCGCAGCCCCCAGCCGCGCGCGCCGCCCGCGCGGTACACCTCGCAGCGCGCGAACACCGAGCCGCCCCGCGAGAGGTTGCTCACCACGGAGTTTACGCAGCGTTTCTGTTGGGTGAGGTGAGGTTGGTTTCTTGTACATGAACAATTGGATGGAAGTTTGTCAACTGTCTTCCAAAAAAGGAGGAGGTTCTCAATTCGTGTTTTTTTTCTTTGTTTGTGTTTGTTACACGATGTTTCAGACAATAATTATAAATTGATTTTGAAAATTTGATAGAAGATACTTCAGGTTCCATATAAATTTCATCGAAATCGGTTAAGTACTTCATGGATAATAATGTTTTTAAGTTTTAGCATTTAAAATGCTCAATTATTCTTATATAAATGAAAAATAAGATACGTAAATAAAAATTACCCGACCAGGATTCGAACCTGGGACCTCTCGTTTGCCGGACGAGTGCTCTGCCACTGAGCTACCGGGACCTGACGATACGCCTCGAAATTACTTACCACATTTCTGTTTTTACGTTATATTGCTAATGTAGCTCCATCTTATGGTAAATGAAAAATGTGATAAATATTTTTTTTTAATTTATCACATTTTTCATTTATTTAAGAACTTCATGGATAATTTCAAATTTTTGAAAAAATATGTATGAATTCGGAGAATGTTTACATTGAAGATATTATAATTCAACCAAAATTTTGACGTGAAGTCGGGTTTTTTAATGCTCTGCATTCGTTGATTATTACATTTTAAAATTAATTCAGACGAATTGAAATCAAAATGTATAGATAGTTACGACAAAGCTTTGAATCTTACGTCTCACTTATAAATGTGAAACTTTGGGTAGATATTTGTTCCTCAATCACGGCAGAACGGCTCAACAGACTTGAATGAAATGTGACACAGTAACAGTATACAGTCTAAAATAACACATAAGCTACTATTAATCCCAATATTTCGACGGGATTCGAAATTGCGAAAAACCGCGCGAAATAGCAAAGCTGTGAACAAAAGCTTTTGAATGTTGACTCACGGCGTTGCAGCGGCAGGTGGCGTTGCACTCGAGCAGCATGGGCGGCTCGCGGTGCGGGAAGCTGGGCAGCAGGCGCCCGCGCACGAACCAGCGCCGCACGCTCAGCGACGTGCACTCGCACGAGCCGGAGCTGCAGTCGTCCGTGCACGAACAGCCCTGGAGTCAGTGTGGTTGTACGCGGTAAACATCTATCAACCGATTTAACGGTTCTTTACGCACATAAAGAGACATATGAATCGACTATTAGACAATTAAGCGTATATTGTTTAGGTTCTTTGGAAAATACAATCTGTTGAAGGTATCATCATTAACACTGCCGGTTGTTCTTGTTGTAGAGGGTCTAAAATACCAAACTATGTACTATTTTCAAGTAAAATATTTATAGAAATCGCTTTCAACACAATATATCGTATTAATGTATTACGTGAGATGATACAGGTAGTAGCTGCAAAAGTAAAACCAGATTGACGTTTCTTTTTGTAATAAGTCTACAATTTACTTTTTAATACAGTTATTCAAAAAGTGGCGTATTGCAGGGACGTATAGCTATCGGGATGTGGGCTATATTACACACTCGTGCTTTTTCTTTACCTTTTCCGAACTCGTGCGTTCTCTTTCCCAACTGTCAAAATAATGTCTATTATAAAGAAAAAACCAACAGCGAAGTTTTTACTACAAAAAATCGTATAAGTTTTTATGATTCATGCAAATATTCCTGAAAAAAGCTACTAATTTGTTTCAATATCAGATTTAATGATTTGATCCTATGAGGTAGGTTAGGTTTCATTTCATTTTATTTCAATACAAAAAATCAACTGAAGGTTTGCTGTATGGGCATAGTTCCCTTTGCCTACTCAGAATGCGTGAAGAAAACAAAAAAACTCTGTTTGATTAAATTGCTTAATTTTTTCGCAAATGTATGAAAAATAGTTGTTCAATACACGTGCGGAACCGTCATTGCAACTTGTTCCGACTCTAGACATTTGTCGGAACTCTTTCCGCACTCGTCATGAAATATGCTATATAAATTTAAGCAGATTAGAAACTGTAGAAAACTTCAGAACTATATTGCCTTCGTGTATAACAATAAAAACATGACTTTTATAAATACGTGATGGTTGGATCACTGCCTATTTTTCATATATTTTCTACTCTATACTACTCGTGTAGCTTAATTATAATGATTATGCCCATTTCAGTATTACAATACGCAAAAACTATTGCTACATATAGTTGTTTTGACATAATAAAAAATTTCTTTTTTTCGTGACATTTAAAAAAGTGTTTACTCCCGTTCTTTACCTTCATGGTGTCGAGCGTGTGATCAACGGTGACGACTTCCGGCATGACGTGGTCGGTGACGTAGGTGAAGTCTGTGGGAAGCTCTGCGTCATCGACCTCGTTGATGCAGGGGATCGGGTGCGGCTCGCGCCCGTTTGATATGTCGCTGAAAGAAGAAAGGGGTATGGAATACTGCACATGTTCATTGCTTTGGTCTAAAAAAAGTTGCAAAAAATTTAATAAAAAAAAAAAAAACAAAAAAGTAAGTTTCAACAATGAAACCAGATGAATATACTAAAAAATCAAGCTTAAAGTATGATGAAAGTATTGCAAACTGTAATAAGCAATTTTGAATTATGAAGGAAAAGATGAACAAGCATAACCTCATACATGCCGGTCAAAATTGCTTCCTTTTTTTTTTTTTTAAATTTCAAATCAAATTAATTTATTGCGAAAAGTATGGTAATATTTGATGGTACACATTATAGTATGAGCGCATACTTTACTGTATTACAGCATGCAATATTGTTATCTTATGCATTTATTTACAATGTATTAGTATAGTATTACTAGGTATTACAATATTATTATTAAAAGAAAAAAAAATATACATATAATTCTCATAACACTCCATGTCATAATTATTTACATTTTATCTACCTATGTCAAATTTAAAGGAAATATCTAAGCAGCGTTTTAATATCTTCAGGTAATTTATTAAAAATTGTTATGCACATTATTGGGCTATTTCTAAGACATATTTCAGTTTTTATATTCGGAAGACATAGTCTGTTAGGAAATCTAGTGCTAAAACACAATACATGTTTTTTTGTTATAAAAAATTCAGGATGCCTTTTCACAAATAATGCTGTTTCGTATATATACTACATTGGTTGAAGAGTTCGCGGCCCTGCCATTAAAAAAAAACTTTTGTTATTTTTTCTGCCGTCATTTTGAACTGTCATTATTCAATTGTCAGCCCGCGAATTTTCAATTTGATATCTTGTTTAAATAAAATTTTACGAACAATATAAATACGTGTGTAGAACAAATTTTCACTAATGGAGAAATTTTAACAACGTGCTGTGATTAAATATTTGTTTTAAAAAAGGTTAACACCAAAGGAGATCCATGATGACACGCAAACAACATTAGGGGAATCTGCCCCGTCTTATACCACTGTGAAAAAATGGGTTGCAGAATTTAAACGTGGACGAGAGAACATCGAGGATGACCCTCGCTCCGGCAGGCCAATGACGTCTACGGCCGAAGAAAACATCAATAAAGTGTGTGATCTCATATTGAAAGACCGTAGATTGACTATCAGAGAAATTGCAGACACTATAGGCATTTCATATGAACGAACGCAAAACATCATTGTCCATGAACTCGGCTTTTCTAAGGTTTCGGCTAGGTGGGTCCCCAGATTGCTTTCAGTAGAGCAAAAGCGAATTCGACTCACGATTTCTCGCGACTGTTTGGAGATGTTCGAGGCTGATCCACAAGGTTTTCTTGACAGATTTGTGACAATGGATGAAACCTGGGTTCACCACTATACCCCAGAATCAAAACAACAATCCAAACAATGGAAAAAATCAGGTGAACCAACTCCGAAAAAAGCAAAGGCAATTCTGTCGGCTGGCAAGGTGATGGCATCGGTTTTTTGGGATGCTAAGGGTGTCATTATGGTGGACTACCTTCCAAAAGGCGAAACAATAAACTCTGCGTACTATAGCACCCTTCTGCGGCGTTTACGTGAAGAAATTAAACTGAAACGCTCAGGATTACTGAGAAACAAAGTGTTGTTTCACCAGGACAACGCCCGAGTCCACACGTCAGTCGAGTCTATGGCTCAAATTCGTGATTGTGGTTTCGAATTGTTGCCACATCCAGCTTATTCTCCTGATTTGGCACCTTCGGACTTTCAACTGTTTCCAAACCTGAAAAAACACCTCGGTGGGCAGAAATTTTTAACGAATGAAGAGGTCGAAGCCGCTGTTAACCTGTATTTTGAAGACCTTGAGGAATCTTTTTTTAAAACAGGTATGGAAGCTCTGGAAAGCAGATGGAAGAAGTGCATAGAGCTAAATGGAGATTACGTCGAAAAATAAAAATATTTTTGTATGTACTTTATTCTGTTTTCTTGACTAGGCCGCGAACTTTTCAATCCACCCTCGTATGATCTAAAACTATCAAGTCCTCGAATTTCAAAAGTAAACCCACCAGTCACCCTGTATATTTTATAAATTTGATTTTTCGGGCCATGACCCGTCCACCCACCGCCTTCACCCACCAGTGGGTGGAGGGGTAATTCGCATTTACCCGTGCACCCACTGCGTCAAGCCTGGAATTTAAGTTTAAGTTCATCGATACATTTAGTCGATAATTTTTAAATTGTTTCGAAAGTTACTTTGATAATAAGAACAATTACACAATAATTGTTTAATTGTTGATTCAAGAACAAACAACATAACAGGAGATTGTAGTTTTTCAGATTTGCCTAACCATGCCCAATAAATAGCTGGTCGATAATTTTTAAATAGAACTAATAGGATAAGAATACAATTTTTAACTGACACGCAATCATTTGAAGGCAATTTTACTATAGTAAGGCTCAGTGAGCAGCTGCATCTGTAAGAAGATGTCGGCGCGGCAGGACCAGCTGCTTGTTACTGTTGTGCAGGTGTCTACAACAGCAGCACCCACCTGGCCAGCACGCGGCGCACGCGGCGCTCCCCGCGGCGGATGGCCAGCTGCATCTGTAGGGAGATGGCGGCGCGGCAGCTGCTTGTTACTGTTGTGCAGGTGTCTACAACAGCAGCACCCACCTGGCCAGCACGCGGCGCACGCGGCGCTCCCCGCGGCGGATGGCCAGCTGCATCTGTAGGGAGATGGCGGCGCGGCAGCTGCTTGTTACTGTTGTGCAGGTGTCTACAACAGCAGCACCCACCTGGCCAGCACGCGGCGCACGCGGCGCTCCCCGCGGCGGATGGCCAGCTGCATCTGTAGGGAGATGGCGGCGCGGCAGGCGCCCGAAGCCTCGTCTATTGCCAGCTGCTTGTTGCTGTTCTCCAGGTCCGTCTGAACAGGGAATTTTTTTAATTAGTCGTTGATAGAGTTAGGTTTCTAACATTTATGATCAGCCAGTTTTTTCGGCAACCGCATGCTTCAGTTTTCAATGTTGTCAACCGTGGGTCTACTCACAATAATAAAATATAGGATGCATAGAAAACAAATGACCTAAAAAGATTGGTTTTATTAAGTAAGATGTCAGATATACTTGGTTTAAGTGATCATACTACACTCAATTTCACGATTAAAGGGTTTTTTTTGTGAACAATCGAAGCTTATTTTCAATGTGACATGTCAGCTGATGTGTTCAAAATTTTTGGATGCATTAATTTTGTGGCGGCACGCCACTTATACAAACACACACAGACATTCTCACTTCAAAATTTAGTTATATTTCAGGTTAAATATTCATATATTACGCATCATACTTTCAATATTTATATTTTATGTATATTTATTAACATTACTTTATTTACTAGATAATTATATATTTTAAGTATGTTTATTTCATACGGACGTTTGGCATGCCGGTCGTCCAAGTGCGCACGCGTCGAGCGAGCCGTAGGCTGCGCTCGTGCCGAATAGCCAAATCAGTACGCTGTTAACCTCGTTCGCGATAGCTGTGCTAACATAAGTTGCTCCGTGTTACTAGAATTATAAAAACTGTAATTTCCTTACTTGTTTCGTTCTGTTGTGCTGTAAGTCTTGTAAACTGTGCTTGTGACTTTCTATACTATCCTTCTAAACTTTCATAACTTTCTATTCGTGTGCTATGTGTGTGACAATATACTTTGTGAAAATCTTCCGTGTATAATTTCACCTCTTGTTTGTGCCTATATTAAACTGCACGAAACGCCATCTACTGGACAGTGGCCAAACCTTTTGTCACACGCCATCTAGGGAAAGAGTGTGGAAACTTTTGGTGGAACAACTTCGATCGTGGATTCCTACCAGCGCCACCTATCGGCAGGTAGCCGAACCTGGCCAAGTGTATCGTCCACATAGAACGACCACCTCATCCCCAAACTGGTGACCCTTACTGAATACATTTTCAAGTATAGAAAATATTAAAAATTATCACAATGAGCGATTCAGACTCAGCAAAATCCTGCGCGTCGCCTAGCACTGAAGATAGAGTCACAAAACGGAAACCAAAAAGCATGAGGCGCGTCTCTACTGGCGAACCAACAAATGACCATTCCTCCAGAATTGGAATTCGATTACCCCCGTTCTGGCCCGAAGACCCAGAGGTATGGTTCGCCCAGATAGAAGCACTGTTTGCGAACGCTGGAGTTACAACTGACGAACAAAAATTCAACTTCGTCGTTGGAAATCTAGACCAGCTGTACATTAAGGAGGTTAAAGATATCCTGCTGTCACCACCAAGCTCCTGTCGTTACGAAAAGCTGAAACAAGAACTGGTGAAGCGATTGACCACCTCGAAACAGCAGAAGGTCAAGCAACTCCTCATGCACGAACAGCTGGGAGATAGAAAACCCTCCCAGTTCTTGCGCCATCTCCGCAACCTGGCAGGTCAGGACGTGCCTGAAGATTTCTTGCAGACCATCTGGGCCAGCAGACTGCCAGAGAGCATACAGACTCTCCTCGCGACTCAGAAGCACAGCACGCTGGAAGCCCTTGCGGAACTTGCTGACCAAGTGCAGGAAATCGCGTCAACCCGACAACACGTCGCTACAACCTCAGCTTCTGAATCGTGTTTCATACGATGGCCATTGAAATAGCTGAGCTACGAAAAATGGTCAAGGACCTCACCGTCGAGCTGCACCGAAGGCCACGTTCCAGAAACCGACAAGAGAGTCACAATCGTAGTCGATCGTCGAAGCGCTCCGAATCTGCATACCGCAAAAATCCCCTTTGCTGGTACCATCAGCGCTTTGGAAGTAACGCCACGAAGTGTATCCGACCGTGCGACCACTCGAAGGCGGGAAACGCTCTGGGCAGTCGATAATGGCGACTGACGACTGTCCAAGCAAGAACTCCGGTCGCCTTTTCGTCACCGATGCTACCACGAAGACTCAGTTTCTCGTTGACACGGGCAGCGATCTCTGCGTCTTCCCTTTAGCAATGCTTCGGGATCAACGCACGAAGACCGGATATCAGCTGATGGCAGCCAATGGCAGTGTCATCGATACCTACGGCTACGTCACCTTCAAGCTCAACCTCGGACTTCGTAGAGACTTTGAGTGGCGATTTGTTGTCGCAAATGTGACAAAACCTATAATAGGTGTGGACTTTTTAAATTATTATAGCCTTATTGTCGATGTTCGTAATAAGAAATTAATTGATAATGTTACCTCTTTGTCAACTTCTGTTATTTGTACTGTAACTTCGTCAGATACTTTTTCTGTAAAAATTTTGTGTTTGGACAGCGACTCTAGGTACCACGCGGTACTTGCTCAGTATCCTGAGATAACCCGACCATCTGGCACACCACGCGTCCCTACACACAAAACTGAACACCACATCCGCACCACCCCTGGACCCCCAGTTTTTTGTTCTCCCCGCAGGTTAGCTCCGGACAAACTCCAGGTCGCGAAACGCGAGTTCGAGATGATGCTGAACCATGGGACTGCACGTCCTTCGGAGAGCCCATGGTCCTCGCCCCTTCACCTCGCCCCGAAGAAGGATAACGGGTGACGACGGAAATCAGGAAACAGGAAACTCAACGCTCGCACGATACCGGATATGCATCCGATCCGTCATATCCATGACTTCGCACACAATATTTCTGGTTGTAAGTTCTTTTCTACCATAGACCTCGTCAGAGCCTACAATCAGGTACCCGTTTGCGAAGAGGACATACCTAAGACAGCCATCACAACCCCGTTTGGCCTGTTCGAGTTCCCTTATATGACTTTTGGTCTCAGGAACGCAGGTCAAACGTTTCAACGGCTGGTTGACGAGATGACACGAGGATTAGACTTCGTATATCCCTATCTGGATGACTTTTTGGTATTTTTCAGGATTCCAGAAGAGCACGAGAACCACCTGCACCAGCTCTTCACCCAGATGAAGAAATACGGAATGCTGGTTAACACTGCCAAGTGTGTTTTTGGTTTTGGTGTCAATCTTTTCTTGGTTACCGCATTTCAGAAGCAGGAACTAAGCCTCTGGATGCGAAAGTCCAAGCCATTAAAGACTTTCCAGCACCAAAAACGGTTAAGCAGCTGAGAAAGTTTCTGGGCATGCTGAATTTTTATCGCTGATTTATTCCTCGTGCCGCTAAAGTTCAGGCACCCTTAAATGCCTTACTCGCTGGTTCTGTGAAGGGTTCTGAATCCATCAACTTGACCGGAGAATCGCTGACAGCCTTCCAGCTGTCAAAAGAAAGCCTTTGTGATGCAGCAATGCTGGCACATCCAGATGTCCTAGCCAAGTTATCATCGGATCTAGCAATGGGAGCCGTACTGCAACAATACAAGGAGTATGGGAGCCTCTGGCTTTCTTTTCTCGAAAGCTTAGCCCTGGCCAGCAAAAATACTCCCCCTATGACCGAGAGCTGCTGGCCATTTACGAGGGCATAAAGCATTTTCGGCACATGCTGGAGGCGCGCCACTTCACTGTCTATACCGACCACAAGCCGTTGCTTTACGCCTTTAGCGAAAGGAAAAGCAACTGCTCACCGCGTCAGTATAGACACCTGGACTTTGTAGCGCAGTTCACCACAGACATCCAACACATCTCAGGTAAAAACAATGTTGTTGCTGACACACTGTCTCGTGTTGAAGCACTACAAAGCCCAGTAGACATGGAAGTGCTCGCCAAATCCCAGGACTCAGACCCAGAACTGCTACATCTTCTTGGTAGTGATACATCACTCCGTCTGAAGAAGATGACAGTTGATGGAAACCAGTCTCAACTTTACTGCGATATAAGCTCCGCTTCACCCAGACCTTTTGTAACTATACCATATCGCCGGCAAGTCTTCGAAAGTTTACACAACCTCAGCCACCCCGGCGCTAAAGCAACTGCTTTGCTTGTTGCGCAAAGGTATGTGTGGCCGGGAGTTCGTAAAGACTGTTGCGAATGGTCACGATCTTGTATGGCGTGTCAGCGCTCGAAGGTTTCCCGACACATAACCTCTCCTTTGGGTACCTTTGCACTACCACGCGCCAGATTCACGCATGTCCACATTGATTTGGTAGGACCACTCCCACCATCACAAGGTTTCAGATACTGTCTGACAGCGGTGGATCGCTTCACTAGGTGGCCTGAAGTGATACCCATCACTGATATCACCGCCGAGACCGTTGGCAAGGCGTTACTATCGGGTTGGATATCCCGTTTCGGCTGTCCGACTGATATTGTAACAGAACGTGGACGCCAATTTGAGTCGGCGCTGTTTCAATACCTGTCGAAAATAGCCGGATTCCATCACCGACGTATGACCGCTTACCATCCAGCTTGCAACGGCCTTGTGGAGCGGTTTCACCGCCAACTAAAATCCGCTATTATGTGCCACGCTGACAGTACTTGGACAGAGTCTCTGCCTTTAGTCCTCCTCGGTATCAGGAGTGCAGTTAAAGAAGATCTCAAAACTTCTTCTGCAGAGCTGCTGTATGGCGAGCCGTTGAGACTTCCTGGTCAATACTTCCAACCCAGCGCGAGTGGTACTACGGACATCACCGATTTTACCGCCCGCTTACGCAACTTTGCAGATAGGCTTCGTCCTGCCCCAGCTTCTAGACACGCGACAAACAACATCTATGTCCATAAGGATCTTCTCACCTCCACCCATGTATTCCTACGAGACGACACGGTGAGAGGTTCTTTACAACCACCTTACAAAGGTCCTTATGAAGTCGTGAAGGCCGGAGGCAAAACATTTAAAATTAAAGGTTACGACGTCACGGTTTCCATAGATCGCCTGAAACCGGCGTATATGGTCACTGACACTCCTCTTTTTGATAATCCTGAGCTAGAGGAATCACTTCCTACCCACTCCGACGTTCGAGTTACCCGTTCCGGTCGTCGTGTTCGATTTCCGGATTTTTATCGCCCGTCACTCGGTCTCTGGAAGGGGGTGATGTGGCGGCATGCCACTTATACAAACACACACAGACATTCTCACTTCAAAATTTAGTTATATTTCAGGTTAAATATTCATATATTACGCATCATACTTTCAATATTTATATTTTATGTATATTTATTAACATTACTTTATTTACTAGATAATTATATATTTTAAGTATGTTTATTTCATACGGACGTTTGGCATGCCGGTCGTCCAAGTGCGCACGCGTCGAGCGAGCCGTAGGCTGCGCTCGTGCCGAATAGCCAAATCAGTACGCTGTTAACCTCGTTCGCGATAGCTGTGCTAACATAAGTTGCTCCGTGTTACTAGAATTATAAAAACTGTAATTTCCTTACTTGTTTCGTTCTGTTGTGCTGTAAGTCTTGTAAACTGTGCTTGTGACTTTCTATACTATCCTTCTAAACTTTCATAACTTTCTATTCGTGTGCTATGTGTGTTTCACTTTGTGAAAATCTTCCGTGTATAATTTCGCCTCTTGTTTGTGCCTATATTAAACTGCACGAAACGCCATCTACTGGACAGTGGCCAAACCTTTTGTCACACGCCATCTAGCGAAAGAGTGTGGAAACTTTTGGTTAACTATCGGCAGGTAGCCGAACCTGGCCAAGTGTATCATCCACATAGAACGACCACCTCATCCCCAAAATTTGAATAAAATATATTTTATGATTGGAAAATAAAAAAAAGTAAGTAGGTACTCATTAATACAGACAATAAATTAAATAAATAATAATTTGAGACAGAGTGTCACAAAAAAACAGTATTAAGACCATGGGTCTTTCGGGTGCCCTAGTAAAGGGCACTACACCCCGTGTTCAAGTTAATAAATATTCAAACGTATTTGCATTCGTACATTTACAGGAACTCTATGCTTAAGATGCCCCATCACGCTGAGCCAAACTCGTCGGTGGAGTTATGGTTGATTTAGGATACTATCTTGCTGTTCCACTGATCACCGAACAATGCCGAACGGGAAAATAATAAGGTCAGTGATGAGCAGTTGAGCGCTAGCGCAGTATTTCAAGTAAGGTACACCGACAAAGTTTGACATCGATGAATGATAGTGTGCGCGCTGTGTAGCAATATATTTTAGGAATGAAATCCAGAAATAGTTGCGAAAAACAAAATCAGAAAGGATTCTGTAAACTAAAAAATACATTATTTTATAATTCTCTATCCACCCCAGTTATACGGACGAAATTGAAAATTAGATTAACTTACTAATTTAAGAAAATAACTTTATTCAAAATCAGCGAACTTTCTTTTCTAAACGTAGTTTATAATACGAAGCAAAGGAGACCTTATCAAGAAAATAAGGGGAGTCACCAGCTATCAAATCATAAATATTCTAATAACGCTTGAATTGCATCGACATAAAATAAAATAACCATAAAATAACATTGAAAGGGTTTATTGACTTTGCACGTTCAACGTTGGTCTTCTAACGCATCCGTCCGCTGTCTTAACCTACGTCTTCTGATGAATGCAACCAACTATTTCGAACGTCGATATAGAACTTGTGGTCTTATAGTCTTCTGGAAAATTATGACCACAAAATGATCTAAATGTAAAAAACATAACGAGTTTTTGACTTGCACGAATATTTTACTTCATTATCACCTTGATACATACATAACTTCACACCTGTATCCTTTATGGAATTTAATGGCTCTTAAAAATATTGAACATTCATCGAACATGCTTAAAGCTCAGTTCTAAAAAATCAAGTATATATTTGTACAGTTAATAATTCATATAAATGAAATATTATTATTATTCGGCATTTTAACATCAACACACCTTTCGGCGGAAAAGACCCGACAATAATAATAATTATTATTATTTGGGAGTATATCTTAAACTACTCGCTTTTGGCGCTTTTGTTACTCGGCCATCACCGGCGCATTCCAGACTTTCAAGTACTTAAGTGTATGACGTAAATACATAAATTTTTCAGCGGAGACTATTACTTGTTTCCTACTTTTTAGAGCGTGTTTTAGTAGTCGGGTTTTAGTTTCTGAACTTATTTTTTTACATTAATATATCTTAACTCAATAGAATTAATAGATCTTTTATTTTGAGCACTTACCCGCGCTCCATGTGCTAGTAGAATCGCTACACAAGGGTAGAAGCCATTTCGAGCAGCTATGTGCCTGCGAAGAAATAAATCAAATTAGAGCAGAAAACGTAACAGTAATCAGAAAATTACGCAACGCAATATTAGACACAGAAAATTGCGGTTTATAAATTCACTTCTCTTTAGCCTGCTGAATCGGAAGTAACTTATATTATTTCCTTCTATATTATAAATTTGTGCTATACAAGCACCAAACCCAGCACATTTGTACAACTCGCTATTATCTATGAAGTGTGCATTTCAGCGGCTCCATCTACTCATAAAATTCGATGAAACTTTGCCAGGAAGTAGAAGTAATTTGTTGCTATATACAGCTCTTTTCCGAATTACTTGAGAGCCACTGAAACATAACGATATTATTACATACGCGCCGAGTTAACACAGTATTTGTCCAGAAAACTCGATGAAAATATCGATTAGAAAAGACGTCAACTGCAAAGAGTCACTGCCTAAAGCTGCGCGGTTATAACAGCTACACCTGTATAAAATTAAATAAATAAAATACATAAATAAATAAAAATTAAAAAATAAATTAATACAGCAGAGACAATACTCACAAAGCATGCTAACATGACATGACATGCATATTAACATGATCAAGATCCGCGGGCACGCGGGCGACGGGGGCGTCACTCGACGGAGATGCAACTATCAAGAAGGGTACAAGGGAAGAAGGTCATTGTCAACTTTCAGTAAAAAAGAACTAACATTGCCATCTATTGCAAAATGTAGATAGCTTCTGGTGTATATTTACAAAATACACTTCAAACGATCATAGTGCACAAGGGATTCAAAAAAAGATTGTATGGCTGCACATAGAAAGATCAATGTCACCATAGTTGCAAAGAAGAAAAGACCCAAAACGTGTTAAAAGGATCAAAGGCATCGACTTTGATCTTTTAAATTGATTATTTCTAAATATGACTCACTTTTGACTATGATCTTACTTCCCCTGTTCTTCAATTGCAATAATCGCGTGGCCCCCACCAGTGCCGCCCACTTTAGCGCTACAATACCTTCGTAGACCGGAATTAAGTTTAGCACCTAATCAATACTTACAAGGCAGTATCCCCATGTACATTAACATGATCCAGATCCACGGGCACGCGGGCGACGGGGGCGTCGCTGGACGGGGCCGCGGCCAACAGTTGCAAACAGCGCGCGTTCCCCGTCCACGCCGCCCACTGTAGGGCTGTGCTGCCCTCGTTGTCGGGTACTGAGGCGTCCGCGCCTTGCGATAGTAACTCCCTGTGGAACAACGAAAACGAAGTAGCATCAATTCTTTACCCATTTTAAACTTGATTTAGGAAAACGAACTTTTTGTATATACATGCAGAGAATACATTTTCTTTCTTCATGTAGTAGAGATTTTCTTCATAAGTTACTACGCCGCCACAGCAGGTATTTTGGGAAATAAAAAAAATTGCGGAAACTTTTGAGAATAAGATATTTTATACCAGATCTACTCTAAAAAGTTTATTTTATTCACGCAAAACAGTGAATAAAAAGGCCTTTTATTCACTGTTTTGGTGTTTGAATTTGGAACACAAAATATATCCGATCTCCATTTCAATCGACAAGAAATAAATATTGTTTCACAAGTTGACCACCCTAATGATAATAATATGAAAATTACGCTTAATTTCAGTCATTGCTCTAATTTTAATGTCCATTTCCATTAATGTAACATTTCTTATTTCTTGATTAAATTTCTATTTTCGCTTAAATTATGTCTTTTCCTCGTAGTCATGGTATAAAGTATAGTATGCAACTCCTTAATAAAGTACGAATTTATATCGAGGGCCATGAATCACTCGCGTCGCTCAGGATTCTAACAGTTCAGGATTCTAACTCGCTACGCTCGTGATTCAATCATTAGAATCCTTCACTTGCTCGTGCGTGACTCATCTACGGCCCTCGCTTTAAGTCCGTCATTTATACACTAGTTGCATAATATATTATTTTACACCAGATTACGACTTTTATGACATCCTATAAGATAAACGGCTTAGCTCTTGGGAAAAAAGAAATGTGTTCACCTAAAGCAACATATTCCACGTAAATATCCATAAGGATTATTTCCCTACATTTGAACTTACTTATATTTCCTATAAGTAAGTTCAAATCAAAATATATTCATTAAGATGAAATATGTTGTTACTTGACGACGTCCGGGTGATTTTCTGTGGCGTAAGCCAACGGCGTCCACCCTGCCTGGTCCTTGGCGTTGATGTCGGCGGCACTTTCCGACAAGATGATGTTACAAACTCGAGCTGAACCGAACTCGGCAGCCAAGTGCAGAGCCGTCAAACCATCTGGACCCTGCGATAATAAATAAATTAAATAATAATATAAATTAAATTTACGATTTAGCTGTCATTACTTATTTGGATAAAAATGTTCCCTTTAGTCACGTAATGTTTGAGTAAAAAACCACTGAAACTTACTTTCGTTTGTAAGCCAAGAAGTTCAGTTTGTAAGTATCTCAGTTTGTTTTACTGTCCTATTTTATATCTAAATATGTAAAGCCAAATAAACCTTGGCATTTTGCATTTTAAAATCCATTGTTTATCAAGCACTTTCCGAATAATGTCTTAAACGCCAACGAATTCGATTGAATTACTTTTGATGTGGCTACAGCGATGAATTTCTAATGCTCAATATTTGATCTCATCGAAGCACACATTCGAAGAGATTGAGATAACAGGCATAAATTTAATCAGCTAATAAAAACATAACAATATCATATTAAAAACAAAGGAAGAGGTACTTACAGCAATATCTATATCACTGCTCGCATTTACTAGGTATCTTATAACTTTAAGAAGCTCATCTGCTTTTGTTTTATCGATGATCTTCTTAATGGGTTCATCTATTTGTTCTTCTACTGGAACATCATCAGTCTTCATTAAGTCATCTATGTCAGTCTTTGCTTCTACCAAGTTTTTACTCACATCTTCCTCGGATTTTGGACTTTTAACTTCGACAATTGCAGTTAATTTCTGCTCAGTATCTGCATCTTTTTCTTTTGCTTCTTCAACTATATCTTCTTTAACTATCTCTTCATTAACTATCTCTTTTTTAACTATCTCTTCTTTAACTATCTCTTCTTTAACATCATCATCTTCAACTGGCACTTTTGTAACGCTATCTTCGCTTGGTTTAAGTTTTACTTCCTCGGCTTTGGTTATTTTATCGTCTGCAATTTCAGCGTCAGATTTTGAGTTGTTTTCATTATCTACATCCATAGATTCTTCGCATTTCACGGGCTCTACTTTAGGTACCGTTTTGTTTTTACCTGACTCTGTATGAGAGCTTTCAAGTAACTCTGAAATGATATAATTTTTGTCATTGTATAATTAATCGTTTCTTAAGTTTATATATCTTAGGTTTATTATCACTTTTTGTAAACGTTAATTAGTTTGCAAACAATATAGTACCTATCATACGTAATCCAATATGAATGAACTCAACTGACCTGTAATGGCACACATAAGCGGTGTATTCAGACTGCAGTTGCGGGCGTCAACCCCAGCGCCGGCGCACCGCAGCGCGTGCAACGCAAACAGTCGCCCGTTTTTCGCTGCTACGTGAGCCAAAGTCGCACCGCTCGCGTCTATAGGCTGGTTTATATAGGGTTTTGCTGATACTGAAATTATGTTTTAGATCTCTTGATTTCCTCATAACGAATCGAAATTATACTCTGGCAAATGATTCAACGCAGTAAAATGACAGTTTCGGTGTCACTTTAGGGAAGAAAAAAATAGTGATGCGGTTGACAAATGATTTTTTTTTATTAATCATATCGTAAAACGGAGGAAAAAAATATTTTTTCTCGCAAAATATTTTATAATTTAATTTTAAGAGTGCTAGAGTGGGGATGCTTATTTCACTCACTTTTTAGTTGACTTCAAAACATTGCAAAAAAACTAATTTTACTTCTTATTGTAACCGTTTTAATGCACTACATATATTTGATAATTAATTATTTTCATCAAAGTTACTCTAAAGATAACGTACACACCTCAAATTCGCGTATATATACATTGCTTTAAAATTTGAACGAATGAAAAAGTACCATTCCATTTCAATCAATCTCATTCAGTACCTTACACTACGAAGATTTTAACTGGTGTCATTATTTCTATATACATTGCGAACTGTCAGTTTACTGCGTTGAATTATTTGTATTATTTGGCGCCCTTCACAACAACTCAATTTCTTCCCATAGCTATCATATCAGTACAATAACGGATCAGGTGCTCATATCCAGGCCAAATTTGAGTATGGGCTTCCATTTGGATAAAGTCTTTGTATTCAACTGTAGCCGATTAATATCATTACAAACATATTTTTAATTTTCGGTAACTTGGAAATGCCAAACAATGATGAAATAAATATGATATTAAAATTTATCCTATCCTTACCCTATTTTACTCTCTGGACCACGTCTTTCATCACAACTCCGTGTAATGAGCCCACTGCAGAGCTAATTGTCTCTCCTCTGGGTGAGGAGGAGGTTTAGCGTAATCTACCAAGCTGGCCCAATGCTTGTTGGTGGATGTCGGAATTTTCAGGGTGCCGAAATGGCTTATGACAAACCCTAACGACTCCTGTATATAAGAATACAGCACCCGGGACCGACTGCTTAACTTGCCCTCCGAAACAAGGAAGTCGTCGTGAGAAATAACCCTAATACCGGCCGCACCGAGCGCGTTTAACCTGCGATATCGTTTGATATGCACAGTAACCACGGCGCCACAACGACTTCCACGTCTTACCCTATCATGAATCTCTCAGAACCTCGGATATGAGCTCGTTAGTCATTAAACCACTGGCCCGTTATTTGCAGTTATTTATTATCAATGAAAATGAAAATTATGACCTTCTTTTGTTAAATATCATAGTAACTACTATAACGCAACCGGCCAGATAAACGTCTTAGTCAAACCATGACTGTGTGTTAGTTCAATGTCATCGTTTTGTAAAAGCTATTCATTACACTTACTTATTTTCGGTATTAACTCGTCCGTGTCTCCAGCAACGATAGAATCTCGTAACTGCTCAAGAATAACGTCATCCACTTCGTTTTCGGCAGTGGCTTCTAGAAGTTTCTCCAGCTTTGTGTCGAACCCAGCTGGTATGAGGTCTTCGGGGATAATGGGCCCTTCTGGCGGTGCAATGGAATTTATGGTCGGGAATGATAAGTATGCTGGAGTACTGGAAATGCAAAGAAAAATATTTGTTAGTATTTTTACTCTTTAACAAAATAGTAATTAAAATAAAATAAAAATACAAAATATTGTACAATTATCAGAATCTCAGCAATACTACGCAAAGGTCGACAACGATCTAAAATGACTATAAAGGAGATTTTGCACTTTGTGAAGTATGCGCCTCTACGAATTTACTACGGTCCTGCACATTTCCCCCATTACAGAGCTTTTCTGTGTTCTGGATAGGCAGTGTAGTGTCACTTACTTATTACGTAAAGTTTCAGGGTCAGCAATGTAGCCATGATTCGTTAACAACATTAACTAAACAACAAGACAACTTTACTATCATTTTGTGACTGCACTACATGTGCATGCGCAGCCTATTGAAGACCTGCTTATTTCCATTACACCGCTGCCAATTGCAACGGACCGCTACGGCGACCCAAGAGGAAAGCTGTTCAGGTGGAAAAGTATTAAAAAGCTTATGATGGAATAAGCTTTTTAATACTTTTCCACGATATGAATAAACAAATAATAAATTAATAATATAACTTAGGTGCTTCCATGCTGGACTGGGAGCGAGAGAAAAACATAGAATGTGCCAGCTGCTTCTCTTCCTGGGAATACTGTAAAAGTCAGTTAAGGGACAGAGGTTTTATTGGCGTTTTTTGCGGGCGATAGGCTGACTCGCTGTCACTGCAATAGTCTCTCTCCATCATTATAATACCTCGAAATTTGTCAAACGTGACATCAGCAGAGACCGGAAAACCCCTTTATTTGATTAAGCCTATTGATAGGGTAACCCTATCAAAATCTTACCATATGGAAGTGTAACCCTATTGATATGGTAAGCCTATCGACGTGGTAACACTTTGAATAAAGTTAACTACTTTCGGATGCGCTTACCCTGTGATAGGGTTAGCCTATTTCTATCTCTTTTCCGCGCATGCTGTTGAATTCGGAAGTATAATTCGAAGTGCGAGATTGAATAGATGATGATATTTTTGATAATTTGATATTCTTAGAGATTAAATTTTCCTGCAGGTTTTAAAACCCTATTGAATCGGTAACCTTCAATGGGGTTTTCGATAGGCTTACTGCTTACATGAAGCTAACTCTATTGATATGGTAAGCCTTAAATTAGGGTAAGTCTTCGATACGGTTACTAAATTGATAGGGTTTTTTAAAACAAGTCTATGAAAAACCCAATCAAAAACCTCTTTAAGGGTAAGCGGTTCCGGTCCCTGGACATCAGATGGTTTGATGATCTCTGGTGTTCTGCCTACCCCTTAAGGGATACAGGCGTGAAGTTATGTATGTATGTAACTTACAATCTGGACTCACCACAGCTCCCTCTACTCGGGCAAGAATATCATCGTTACTAAATTTCATGTGCATGAGTATTCTACGGACAGCCTGGTTATTTTCACTGCTTTGCAAATTTGTGGTTTTTTAGATAAAAGAGCGGAATAATGGTACCTACGGGTGGCCAACGAACGGTGTGGAACGACCTGCCTGCGTCTGTTCAACTGTTTTTGACGACCGGCCGGTGTAGTGGTAACATAAATTGCCTTCTATGCCAGAGGTCCTGGGTTCCCAGACACGTCAAGTCATGGATGTTTATATGTTTATTTAAGTTTATTCTAATAAAAATATGTATTTATTCAATATGTATGTTTATATATTTCTTAAGTATATCAGTTATCTAGTATCTATAACGCAAGTTTTTAAGAAACTTAATTTGGGCTAGATAATGTTGTGCGAGTGTCAGAAATATTTATTTATTTATTTATTATTCAAAGGTTTCTCATGGACGCAAGTTTACCACCATAGTCTTCATGCGCACTTTTCATCAGTTTATCCTTACTAAATAAAACATGTGCTTATGACTTACCACTGCTCTCTCAAACAAGAAGGTATAATTTACCCACAAAACGTAATCCAATCAAAAACTGAACTCACCACTGCTCCCTCTGCTCCGGCAAGAATATCCTCTTGTTGCTGCACTGCATGTCGAGCTGCACGCGGCTGACGGCGTGGTTGACGGGCAGCCAGCGCGCGGCCCACACGCCGCAGTGCGGGCAGCCCGGCGCCCCCCCGCCCCCCCCCCGCCGCCGCCGGCAGAGCGCTGCCCAGCCCGCACTCCAGGTGGAATAAGTGCCCGCCTGAGCATTGGTAGAATGTGCCCTGGAAATGCGTTCGTTAATTGTAACTAAATATTTAACGTCTGAGTCTCGTAACGTTTATAATAGAGGGGTTTTATTTTAAAACTAGATTTATCCCGCAACTTCGTATGCGCTTAACTACCCTTCTCGTGCAAATTTCAGAAACTATACAACCAGACACCCACTGAAAGAACCTTTATACCAAGTATCACACCCATGCACTCAAGGAATAAGTTTTTTTCATACAAACTTAAAATCATATATTTCCCGTGCCCGTGGGAATTTTGGGATTTTTTTTCGTAGCACAACCAGTCACTCTTTGAAGATCCTTCATGCCAAGTATCACATCCGTACACTCAAGGAATAAGATTTTTCATACAAACTAAAAAGTCCAACCCCTTCCCGTGGGAATTTCGGGAATTCCTTCCATAATACAAACAGACGCTTATTGAGGAACCTTTATATCAAGTATCACATCCGTGCACTCAAGGGATGGGATTTTTTCATACAAACTAAAACATCATATATTTCCCGTTCCCGTGGGAATTTCGGGAATTCCTTTCATAACACAACCAGACACACATTGAAAAAACTTTACACCAAGTTTCACATCGGTGCAATCAAGGAATTAGATTTTTCATACAAATTAAAAAGTCCTATATTTCCCGTTCCCGTGGGAATTTCGGGAATTCCTTCCTTAGTGCACCCCTACATCCCCTAAAGAATGTATGTTCCAAATTTCAGTTCTCTACGCCTAGTAGTTACGGCTGTACGTTGTCTGTCAGTCACTCAGTCAGTCAGTTTTATATATATTGATAATTGATAATGGAGGAAGTGAAAGAGGTATCTCTAGATCCCAGTAATTCGTGTTTCTTAATAACCCAAAGGGACACTTAGGAGGCATGAGGTTATGTATGTATGCACAATAATTAAATATAAGTATCATAATTATATGAAGTCAAAATTCTATCCCTACTTACCTAGTGAGTTTACTACACTTTCTTGCGATATGGAAGAAAATGTTTCTAACAGTATTTTAACAAAAAAGTTCATATATAAGACAGTGCATATTTGGAAGTTTTATATTTGCAGGGCTCGTTTAGTCGTTTAGTTCATTCCCTTATGTTATTCTTTTTATATGGCAAACGTCTCATTCTAAAATTAAATGAAATCAAATTACGTTTATGATAAAAAAAACAAGAGACCAACCTGCGTACAAAACAGTCCACACGTAGGACAGCACATGTGCTTCCTCAGCTGCATCACGTGTTGCGTGCACGCCAGGAAGTAGGGCGCGCGCAGCCCGGCCCGCAGCAGCGCGCGCAGCTCGCCCGCCGCGTCGCGCGCCGCCGGGTGCGAGCAGCCCACGCGCACCTCGTCCACCATGCCGATCGCTTGGCAGAACACCGGCTCTGTGGTGGACGGACGGATAGCACGCAATAGTTAAAAATAAAACACTGACATAAGAAATATTAAAACGGAGAAGACATTGTCAGCTCCTTTTGCGTAAATCCTGATGGCTACGCTCGTCGACTAAGAAACACATGATATATTTATTATGGTGCCTCTAATTTGTATCCCTCCAGCTTCAATTCGCTCTCTTTCTAAGACTTCAGTAGCAGTGCGGCGGGAGCAATAGCATTTTAGGGTGCAAACTGGACGGCAGCGGCGGCGGGCGCGAGAGCGAAAGCGACGCGGGCGCAATTTCCGCGACACGATAGAAGGTATTGAGTTTGTATGAAGCGTTCTGGACGGCAGCGGCGCGGGTAGCGGGCAACGAGCGGCGAGCGCCATTCTAGCGGTTATAGTGTCGTCTGTTGCCCACCGATACCAACATGTCTTGTAAAATGTCTTTAGAAGAAATTATTTCAGCTGTTTTAAAAATACCACCGATATAGAACAGTAAATAAATAAAAAATAAAACAGCCAAAATTTCAACCACAAGAATCGAAGAATAAATAATAATAAATGATGCGAGAGAATCAAAAACGATTTTTCTGCTGGAGATATTAGGTAGGTATATAATCGTTCGTAGCTATAATCCGATCCTAATATTGATTTAATATTCTCCAGGACAAAAAATTTGATTGAATTTCGTCTTTGGTCTTCGATTTTACGATGAAAATCGCCTCTTTGCTTCCTTTGTTTGAAGTACGGATTTGCGTCTTCTTTTGTCCATAGTAAATCGTATCGTATAAATGAACTGTGAAAGTATTCATGACGCCGTGTCGACATTTTCGTTTGTTCGGTACGTCTCCGCGACACATCGCTCGAGCGCCCGCTGGCGTCGAAAACGGCCCAGATTCCCCACGTCGCTGTCGCTCTCGCACTCGCCGTCGCTGCCGTCCAGTTTGCAGCCTTAGAGCGTGGTCCTTTAGTAATATTTGTTCTACGACTTTTTACAAATCTTCATAAATAAGACAAAAAACAAAAACAAAAAAATGTTTGCTCCTTACTCTACATTTTGTAAGAAGTACCTTTTATTATTAAGAAGCGATATTTTACTGCGCAAGGTGCGTGGCATACCTACGCTCAGAGTAGATAGAGTTACGCCTCTAAACAGAGGTTATAAAAAAAAACATTTTATAAGGGAGAACTAAAATTTTAAAAGCTATTAATTGCTTGTAAGTTGTAGAAGTTGTAGTTGTAGAACAAATGTTGATGACATTGATGTGGAGAGGCAGCTTGCAAGAGGTGATAAGCTAATTAAAATTCACCATGTATAATTTCAATAGGATAGGGGCGGTACTTTGGAGCGGATGACGTGAGCGATGCCGGAATTCCGGTGCGACTTTGGACAGACAGTGTTCCACTGCTAGAAAGTCAAATGACAAAGAAGATATTGCGGTGTCGTTCTCTGGCGTTGCGACGTCGTATGTCGATGACGCAACGCACCGCATTAATGGTGCCTCAATCTTAGAGGTCCTATCCATTGACGCGGAGCGAGCTGGCGGAGTGGAGAAACGGAGAAATATTACCCGATAGGATTGCATTATATCTCCGCTCAGCTGCCGGGCGGAGTTCCTATTGTTTAATATTTTTCCGTTTTTCCGCTCCATTGGCGATTTAATGGTGACGGGTAAATTAGATTAAGTATGCGGTATCACAACTGACCTGGCAGGTCCCCGGGCGCGGCGTGCACATTGCTGGGCGCCTCGCACAAACAAGCGCCCGCAATCTTGGACTCGTCAGCAGGGCACGCCGCCTCCACTCCCGCCTCTCCGTTAGCTGCATCACTATTGATACATGTAATAACTTGAGCAGATACTTTTCTATTTAGGCAGAATGTTGATATTAATTTATGAGATAAAATATAGGTTTAAAGTAAACAAAAATGGATTATCACTACAGTTTATGTAATAAACTTTCTTCTCACGAGACAGGTTTTTTCAAAAAGCCTCTTTCAGTGTATATTAACTTTACAACTATCTTCGGTATTTTCGAATTGTGTTTATTTTTAAAATAACTTTTTTTGTAATTATATATGGAGTTCAGCTTGATGAGCAATTCATTTATCTATGAAAGCAGGTCCTTATCATTTTTTAATTGGCATTATACAGATTCCTTTGCTGGCCGGCCATAAGGAAAAAAAAAAAAAATTAATAAAAAAAATTAAGTTACCCAACATCTTCCTCCTCGTCTTCTGTTGGTGGCCCTGATACAGTCTTTGAATACTTGCTTGCTCTACAAGAATATTCCCTGAAAATGTTAACCAAGTTTATTCTTGACAAAAATTAAGAAAGATAAGAAATGAGTAGGTCCCTTACCTTGCAGACTCTCTTCTTTTGGATAATCGGAATGCTCTGGAAAATCAATAAAAGTAAAATATTAATACTATACTAGAAATTGACATGGCAAAACTATTGAGCTTCTGTAAACTCTTACATTGGCAAATCTTCTTCCTTTTCCACCTGAGCAGCTTTTCGCTTGGGTCTTCGAACCTTGTACTCTACAACATCCTCAGTAATAGAATAATCATCATCACTAGTGTCATCTTCCTCCAACAACTGATTAATCACTTCTGTGTCATCATCTATTTCCTCTTCATCACCTTCAGGTGAAGCAGTTTCAACCTCATCTTCAACTTCAACACTGAAATACAAATTGCTTATTAATACTAGCATGTTATATTTAGTGAATATTAATTTTAAATTAAAAAAATGATTAATTTATCTAAACGTTAAACTAAATTTTAGAATATCTTGAGTTATACCTTCGCAAATAATTCAATGCAGTAAACTGCCACAATGTCAAACAGACAAATAATGATACCAGTTAAAATCTTTGTAGTGTAAGGTACTGGCTGAGAATGATTAAAATTAGTGTGTACTTTATCTTCACAGTAACTTTAATGAAAATAATTAATTACCAAACATTCACTGCTTAAAAACGGTCAGAGCAGAAGTAAAATTAGTTTTTTTGCACTATTTTAAAGTCATGAAAATGTAAAATACGTAAAGCATCCCCACTCCAGAATGGGAAAATGAAAGTACACATAATAGATTTTGTGAGACAAAATATTTTTTTTCCTAACTTAACAATATTATTATATAAAGAAGACCATTCGTTCACTTAAGCCACATTCCTATTTTTTTTCTTCCCTAAAGTGGGCACACAGGAACTGTCATTTTACTGCACTGAATTATTTGCCAGGCTATATAATTTGCTTGGCTATATTTGTTTCAAAAGCAGTGTATGCATTACTAGTACATTGTCAAAGCAGTTATGTCAGACTTTTATAAAGATTATTTCAAGTAAACTACCTTTCTACCATTTGAAGTGACTTCAGATTGCAACCTCATAATACTTCAACTAAGGTTGTTTAGAACTATTACAACATAAATACGAAAATATTATTTCTATTCAAACCAGTTTTTTTATCAGTCATATTAGTTCTTGGTGTTTGAGATCCCCTTAACTGATAAATTTAACAAAAACAAATAGTCAAAGAGCTTATTATTAAATTATTTATAGACTCAAAGATAGAAATTCAATTTTGAATAAGCCAAAAAACATAAAATGACTATACATACTCTTCTTCAGAATCCTCTTTAATATCTTTGCTATTAATGGCTTTAAGTCCCAGGCCAGTAAAATGTTCTAACTTAGGATTAGGCATGTTATCAACATCCATGTCTTCAACATCTTCAGGTTCTTTGGATGCTTTCTTCTCACTTCCTCCAGCAGACAGTCTGGCAGTTGACCTAGTTGATCTAGTGCGGATTCCTTCATCTGGTAATTTACTTTGAGATTCAGACATTTCTTGGTTGGCTATAACTTTAGCAGTGGGTTTTATACGGCGAGATGGCCTTTGTACTGAGCCAGATGGCATTTCATTATAATTTTCTTTCCTAGCTATTGCATTAGCTAGAACATTGTCCCATGAATCTTTGTTACGCCAACGAGTAGATCGTTTTGGTGTAGTGGTCTCCGGTGTATCATCTTCTGATTGACTTTTGGTTTTCTCACTTTTTATGGAAACATCACATTCATAGTCAGATTCACCTTTAGTTCCTAGCCTGGTAGATCTACGTGGAGAAATTTCTTCTTGCTTTTCTTCAGTGGAGACTATTTTCATATTGGAACTTTTCGCCCCAGTTTTTTCTGACCGGAACGTCAGAACTATACGTGGTTTATCTTTACAGTCACCTTTCTTTTCCGACTTACGATTCACATTAAGTTTTGAATCTGTAGGCTCGGGTTTTTTCTTATGAGCTGTACTAGTGGTACCTTCTTGATCGGTTTGCATATTGGGATTAACACTAGCACTAAGGTCTTCAGTCTGAGAATCTTCACTAAGGCACAGATCTATTGTAGCTACAAGAGGTTCTGATTTTGGCATCACTATAGTAATTGCTATTTGTACTATTCTGCACTTATTGACTCATTTAATTAATAATCATAAAAAGGAATGAGAGACTTAATTATATATATGTACCAAATGCTTTAAACAAATTCATTTTGTTTAATTGATTGATTTATTTGTATTTATTTTGTATGCTTGATTCATTCAATCATATGCTGTCAGTCAATGTCAGCAAACTGAGAATTGACATTACTAAGGTAGCGTTCAGAGATGACAATCCAGACGGTCATGGTGGTGCTGCCTTGTTTGTGAAACGGTCATTTCCCTTAACTCTTGTCCAACTCCCATTCCACTTCTTCAAATATATTATACGCAGAAAACAACTTAGTTATATTGTGAGTCGCAGCGACCGCCCGACAGCCTGCATAAATAGCGCGCGCGCACCGCGCCACCGTCATTCACAGATCAGAAAGTATTATGTATGTACAAGTCTCTAATGCGTGGAGGACCTGTACACAGACTAGTTAGAGATACTACGACCTGTAAATTGAACTTATAAATAACCATAGATGATAGATACCACTTTATTACCTACATTATGGTACACAGACCGAACGCCTTCGGCTTTTTAGAAGTGCCATCTATAGAGGTTTTTTGAACTAAACTTTATGAGCTGTCAGAAAATCCCTCATTAAGAAAGCAAGAATTTATAAATTCAATTTTACAGCCCGTGCACATATGGTCCGTTTTACCGGATACGTTTTTTTTTCATCGATGGCACATAGAGTTGTATTAGTGACTTGAGACTTCACATATGGCGCAGTATTCAGTTTACGTATTTACGATGTACTATCTCTACTTAGTTTGTTTTTACTACTAAGTTATTACTATTGCGCAATTAAGTATAATTTGATTCGAGTAACGAGTCAAATTTAAACTGCGCAATACTAATAAGTTGAAATAAACTGCACAAAGCATGATGCTATGGGAATTGGGAGTAATAAAAAATATGCATCTCAGACATTTATTTATTTCTTCTTAATTATTTTTTTTAATTTTTATATTTGTGTTTGATATAATAATTGTAGGCCATAGATTTGTTCGGGTCGCCTTCGTCAAACTCAATGCTTTTGCTACGCAAATTGTTCACCTCCTTGCACCAGTCATTAAAAATCAATGCAATTCCTTTTCTTATCTCACTAGAAAGTCAGTATCCTACGTTAAAATATCACTTCACAAAAGTAAAATCTTCAATTCGAGATCGTAAGAACGCGAGGAGTGAACACACTACTCAACGTACTTTGTAGAAAACACTAACAAAAGAATTAAGCGACTAAAAACACACAGAAAATTAAGCAAATGCAACGATCGCAATCACTTGATTGGTTGAATACCATACTATAGATACGCTCCTTGGTACTATAGATATATCGATATCGAACGCAGCAAAAAATACAAAAAGTTCCAGTAGTGCCCGGCACGTAGTGCTAGTAGTAATAGAATTTTGGTATTTGTAGGGAAGACAAACTAGCATGATTTAATTATTTGCCATGCCATAGTATGTCTACTGTCAGTCATAGATGAAAATAAGTACTAAAGTATAGATGGCCGTCTCGCCGATTTTGCACTAGGGCGCCAACTAGGCCCCGGGACCGGAACTAAAAAGCGGGGAAAGGGTGCGGGCGGGAGATGCTTCATCTAAAATATTGAAGAAAGTTTTAGAACTACTTGCAGAACTTCAGCCTAAATGGAAATAATCCTCGAACTTAAGAATAAATTTATCCTCGAACAACAAAAAATGTAAATTGGTAAAAAGTTGAAAACACAAACGTATTTCACTGAAAACCAACGGATTCTCAGTGATACAACGTCTTTGAATCGCATAGTACGTACAACACAAAATTTGTGTTGCCAGGATTTAAAAAAATATTCCTCCCAGCTATTGATACTCATTCAGTTTAGTAGCTTTTTTTATTTGCTCATAAAAAGTTGTTACAGGAAACATATGAAAAAACACCAAAGTTTGAATTTCTAAGGGACAACTCAGACCATGTTGATCTGTAAAATTGTAGCCATAGATATGCTTATTCAAGATTTTAATAAAACAAATATTACCTACTCAATAATTAGGTGAGTAATAATACGTGTTTTGCATTAGGCAAGCTACAATAGGTTTATTTGAATTAAAATGAATAGCTTAATAGTGTGTTATTAAATCTACTATTAATTGTTACTTTTTTTGAGTGGCAGCTATAGATGCGAAGCTGGTTATTAACGATTTTAACCACGCGGTTAAATATGCATTTTTCGTTATTAACGGTTAATTAACCGCATTATATGCTTATTACGGGTACCTAAATACCACCGCGAGATGTCGCTAACGGGTTGAAATGTGAATCGCAAGTTGCGCAATGATGCGAGCTTCGACTGGCAAAAAAAAGTCGGTTGAAATTCCCTATCTCAAAAACTACTGAACCGATCTTGATGAGATTATGATATACCCTAAGTTGAACAATACCTAGTACAACAAAAAAAGAATTACTTAAATCGAACGTGTAAGTAAGTAGTTCCGGAGATATGCGAATACATACATAAAAACATACATACACTATTGAAATTTGGAACATTTGTTCATTCAGATGTTTATATAGACTAACATATACGAAAACTGGGCAATTCTGGAAATATTACATACGGGTGGAATTAATAGCCTCTTTTTTTGAAGTAGGTTAAAAAGAATAGAAAGAAAAACTTTATCCTTTTTCGTTGTCGCTGTCAGCGCGGCATATTTAGTTTATCAATTCGAGCTCGCAACAACAATTATTATAATACGTTTGACTGTATTGTCCGTTCATCGTAAGATGTCCCCTGCCGTTATGTTGGCACTATTGCTTGTCAAGCTGTTTTCGTTATCTGGGATAGTGAATTAATCCTTTTTATTGATTACTTGCCAAAAGGGCAAACGATAACTGGATCCTATTATGCAAACTCAATCCCGAAATTACGTGAAGCGATTAAAGAAAAACGTCGTGGGAAATTGTCATTGGGCGTGTTGTTTCTCCAGGATAACGCTCCACCTCATCGTTCGGAAGTTGCGCTCACCGCAATCCGCAGTGCTGGCTTCGAAGTCCTTGATCACCCACCATATTCTCCTGACTTAGCCCCGAGTGATTTTCATTTATTTCCAAAATTAAAGTAGCATATTCGTGGAACTAAATTTGACGATGATGACGCGGTTATGACTGCCGCAGAGGAGTTTTTTAATAGTCGAGAAAATGATTTTTTTGCGGAAGGAATAAGAAAGTTGGAGATACGGTATTCTAAGTGTATTAGATTAGAAGGAGATTACGTAGAAAAATAAAATATTCTTGTTTAATTTTTTTTTTTGTATTCATTCATTTTTGATTCGCCCTCGTATAATATAAATTGTGTCGTCATTCAAAACCTTCCTAGTCTTATAGTTGTTTATTATTTACAAATCAGAAAATTAAACATATATTTATTCGTGGTAGGTATAAACAAAGTTAGATTACGGGGTTAAAATGGACACATATTATTGGTAACACTGCTGCCACAATGCTGCCAACATCAGCAGGCATTGGACATCTTATAGTGAACGGTCTGTAACAGGGTTCAGACACAACCCTTGCCCGCCTGCGATCCAACTGTGACCGCATATTTACAATTCTATATCTTAACTGATTGAAATAAGGTTTTATTTTGAATAGGTTATTCTGATATTCGGGATGAAGCCTTTAAACTTTGTAAACGTATAGCGGATGATTCTGCTATAAGGTTGGTACCCGGAAGTCGTGCTAGAATCGCAATGTGTATCGAAAGGCCTATAAAGACGTTTGACAGTAAAAAAAACAGTTTTGTCTTGTCTATTAGATATTTGAAATTGTCAAAATGAGACGATGACAATTTGTCAATTGATGTCTAAATGAATTTAATTATAAATAAATTATTTTAAAAATAAATTGTTTTAAAAATAACTAAATTTTATCTGGTTGCCATTAAACCAAAAGAAGAAGAACTAAAATTTTTCAATTCATCAATAAAGATGTAAGAACCCATGCAAGAAGATTGTTTTTAGTTACAGGTAATTTTTATGTACTAAGTAGGTACCATCGCGAACCTTTCCGCAGGTCGTAGATCTACGATATATTTCTGCCTGGAACACATCGATCATCATCGAAGCGATCATTTTTCGTGACAAATTGTATGCGAAGAGGAGGCTAGCCAGGTGAACTCAGAACTGGTCCTTCAGAGGTGGAAATTATACTGATCCAAACCTACACAGCTAGTTCATCAAATCTACGTTAAACGTCTTTAGAATAGGAAAAACTAACTAATTTAATGTATGGTGAGTATTTTTTTTAAGTTAAACTGAAACATCAACCGTAGCATCAAAGTGAACCTTTATTATTATCAAAGTAAGCTTCTGTTATGGAGACTATACAGCGGAAGTAAGGTGGGTATCCACTAAGATTTAAGAAAAGTTCGTTTCTGTTAGAGAGTGTATAACATTCCGCTTAAGATTACTGGCCACCTACAGATAACAGGAGGTTTTAAATTTGATTAAATCTGTGTACTGTCTTGTGTTGTATTCTGTCACATGCTGTCTAGAGAAAAAACTATGTAAACTGTCTTTCTTTAAATTTTGTAATATTTCGTGTTTATTCAATATATTTTTATTATTCTATTGTGTTGTTATCTTTCTGTACTAATTCATTAATTTATCAGTGATTGGGACGAAATCTCGCCCATCAGGGTTATGGGGAACTGGACTTTAGTGAAAATATAGAAATGGCGCACGCTGGATATAAAAATGAAAATTCGAGTTCTGAAACACGAAGTGCGGGTGTTAATGCTGCGTATATTGAAAAATTAGTAGGGAGCTCTAATTTTCACACATGGAAGTTTGATATTGAGTTATATCTAACGGATGATGATTTGTGGAAATATACGCAAGTGTCACCACAGCCGGAGGATGTAGCAGACATTCGTAGAGACCAAAAAGCACGGGCTCGAATCGGTTTGATGGTAGATCAGAGATGTCGCACCTTGATAAGAAATACGAAGACGGCAAAAGAGGCTTGGGAGGCGCTAAGCAAAGCCTATGAGGACAAGGGCATAAATAACAAATGTCGATTGTTGGGCAGATTAGTTAGCATGAGATTGGAGCAGTTTCAAACGATTGAAAAATATGTGACAGCCATACTGTCAGTGTCACAGCAACTTAGTGACATTGGTAAAGATATTGATGATGAGATTCTGGCTACATTGATGCTTCAAGGTCTCCCGAAGAAGTATGAACCATTGAAGATGGCTATAGAAAATAGTAATATAACTATTACTACAGACTACGTCAAGACGAAGTTATACAACCTAAGCGATGAGAGAACAAAAAAAAAAGAGGCTCTTGTATATGCAGTTTTTCTTAAAAATAGGTCACCTACAAAGGCCCTTAAGGATAAAACACCTGAAGAAGCTTGGACGGGAAGAAAGGTGAACCTAGGCTTCCTGAAAGTTTTTGGGTGCAAAGCCTACACGCACGTTCCTGATCAAAAGAGGCGCAAGTTAGATCCGAAGAGTAAGGAACTTATACTTTTAGGATACTGCGAAAATTCTAAAGCATACAGACTGTTGGATCCTGTTTCTGGAAATCTCCACAAAGCAAAAGATGTAGTATTTTTTGAGAATACTCTAGCTTTACGGAAACAACCATCCAGTGAGATTTTGACTGTTGGACAAAATTCTGCTTCTTATCAAAGGCCAAATCCGGAGTTTACTGTGGTGCCACTAACAAGTACTCAATCAACAGAAGAGGTGGTCCGTGGAGAAGAGACAGAGGATGATTGTAGTAATGAAACAGCGAGACAGTTCTCAAGAAACGGAGGAGATGTTATAATGCCTGAGTCAGAGGATGTTGGAGTTGATATAGAACAGGACAAAACAGGTGCTGTTTCTTCAGTTACGGAGGAGACTGAAGACAGAGATGATACTGAACAATGGTATCTGAGTTCCGATGCGCCCGTTTCGGAGGAGAATAATCATGGAGGTGATCAAACGGATGCACGGAGATACCCTATGAGAAACAGAAAGCCACGAGAATTCCCTGATCACGTCTTATATCAAGCAGTTCTACCTGGAGAGAGTGGTTTTAGTATGGAGGAACCTATAAATGTTAGAGAAGCACTCGCTGGGACAGACAGCTTACTTTGGCGTGAGGCTATTAAGGAAGAATTGGATGCCCTTCACAAGAATCAAACTTGGCAGCTTGTAAAGAGAGAGCCAAATCAAAACGTGATCGACAGTAAGTGGGTTCTTAAAGTTAAGACTGAAGCTGGAAACAAGCAGCGATATAAGGCTAGGCTTGTAGCGAGGGGCTTCAAACAACGCGGAGGTGTTGATTACTTTGAGACATATTCACCTGTGATTAGGCATAGTTCGTTGCGACTTCTGTTGGCAATGGCTGCTGAGAATAAATTGAAAATTGATCAAATGGATGTGAAGACCGCTTTTCTTAATGGCTACATTGAGGAGACAGTGTACATGAAGCAACCTGAAGGCTTTGAGGAGAAGGGAAAAGAGGATTACGTGTGCTTACTGAAAAGATCGTTGTACGGTTTGAAACAGGCTCCAAGAGCTTGGAATCAAAGGTTGGACTCAGCACTGAAACAGTTGAAGTTCACTCAGCTAGACAACGAACCATGTGTTTATGTGAGGAGAAGTCAACACAGGATATTAATCCTAGCAGTGTACGTTGACGATCTATTGGTTTTTTGGAACAATAAAGCAGAGATGCAGCAGGTCAAGAAGGAGTTAAGAGAGACTTTCGAGATGCGCGATCTTGGTAAAGCGGATTTGTTTCTGGGAATGCGTCTACAACATACTGAAGATCACATTACACTGGATCAGGAAGGCTATATAGAGAAAATGTTAGCTAGGTTTAACATGCAGGATTGCAAACCTGTTTCTACACCTCTTATTGCTGGTCATAGGTTGACCAAACCAGTAGAAGCAAATTATGAGCCACCTAATAACATTCCTTATCAAGAATTAGTAGGTTCTATAATGTATTTGGCAGTCTGCACAAGACCAGATGTAGCTTTTGCAATAAGTTACCTAAGTCAGTTCAATAGTTGCTATGGAGAGCAACATTGGCAGACACTAAAAAGAGTTCTTCGCTATCTTAAAGGCACCAAAAGCCTGGGGCTGGTGTTTAAACAAAGTGGAAGAAATTTAGAAGGATTTGTTGATGCAGATCATGCGGGTGATGTAACAGACCGCAAGTCCTATTCTGGTTACATTTTTCAATTTGGATCTGCACCTGTTAGTTGGGAAAGCAGAAAACAAACAGTAGTTGCTTTATCAAGTGCAGAAGCGGAATACATAAGTATGTCAAATGCTGCAAGAGAAGCAGTTTTTCTTAAGAGGTTATTTGTAGAAATAACTGGAGTTAACAAGACTATTAAGCTGAATAGTGATAGTCAGTCTGCAATAGCTATGGCAAACAGTGAGAGTACTTGCCATAAGAGATCAAAGCACATTGACGTTAGAGTTCACTTTATTAGAGAGGCACTTCGCAACAAAGTGATCAGTCTGAAGTATCTGGAGACAGAGTCGATGGTAGCTGACATTCTCACAAAGGCCCTGCCAAGAGGGAAGTTTGAGTTTTGTTTGAGAGGCATGGGTATGAGTTTGTGTAAGTGTTGAGTATGTATCTAATGAGTGCTTGAGTGGCCGTAAGAGTAACGCAATGTTACGGAGGAGTGTTAGAGAGTGTATAACATTCCGCTTAAGATTACTGGCCACCTACAGATAACAGGAGGTTTTAAATTTGATTAAATCTGTGTACTGTCTTGTGTTGTATTCTGTCACATGCTGTCTAGAGAAAAAACTATGTAAACTGTCTTTCTTTAAATTTTGTAATATTTCGTGTTTATTCAATATATTTTTATTATTCTATTGTGTTGTTATCTTTCTGTACTAATTCATTAATTTATCAGTGATTGGGACGAAATCTCGCCCATCAGTTTCCTAAACTGTCCCGGCTGGAACTCGAACCCAGGAACTCTCAGGCCACAGAAGAACACTGCGGAACAGAGTCTTTAAGTTTAAAATTTTGGTAGAAGGTATTCATTTTATTATAAATCTTAGTAATTTCTCTCACTAATTTTCAACCGACTTCTAAAAGGAGAATGTTCTTAATTCGTGTGTTTGTTTTTTTAGTGTCTTTGTAACATGATTTTTTGGACAATAATTGTGAATCGATATTAAATATTCTGTTACAGGATACTTCAGCGGTGGTCCCATATAAATTTCATCGAAATCGATTGAGTACGTCATGAAAAAAATTTTTTTTTGAAAGACATAATATGTTGGTATAGGTACGGAGAACATTTACCTTGCCAAAGCTTTGACGTGAAGTTGGTTTTTTGATGCTCCGCATTCGTTGATTATTATATGTTATACAACATAATAAAATTTACAGCTACATTGAAAATAACTGATATCATGAATCGTGTTCCTAGGACCAAGATATCTCATGGATTTTGGAGATGCGAAATCTGTAAAGTTCAAAAGAAGCCTGGCTCTGGTGTATTATAACCCACGTTTCCAGCGGATGCTAAGTGGTATGTAAATAAGGCCATTTCATTATCATAAAGATATTTTGGCCAAAGGCCACCACTGACAAAATTAAACATACAAAATTAACTTCTCTTCTAGACGCTATATTCATAATTTTGTTCCTATTTAGGTATGAGTAATATGAGCTCTTTATTGGTGATTGACACCGCGTTTGACCTCATCTCACCTGATGGAAAATGAAGATGATTTTAAAGATGAAAGCACACGGGTTTGATAGGACCTAGCACTTCATAAAATATTTCCGGAACACATCACCGAAGGAGCGATGATATTTAGCGGCAGAAGAGTGGTCGCTAGCCAGAAACGCCTTTTACGACCCCTTTCAAGACAAATTCTATTAACATCTCAAATTATATTATCAAATGTGTGGGAAGAGTTGTGTGGAGTTATTAAAACACAGTTTATGTAGGTATTTATCTAATTCTTAGATGATAGCTGTTAAGTAATCTATTATATCTGTTCATGTTTTATTTTATGTTACGGAAGAGCGGTGTCTCCCAACAAAAACATTCAGTATTTAAAGGGGTTCACTTGCCACTTATTTTATATGGATTTTAGTAAAAAGTAAATAAAATCATTTTTCATTTTTTTCATTTCAATCTTCTCAAGGGTATATGTTTTCTTTTGAAGTAAAACACTCAAATGAACTTTTTTAATGATTTAACAATAAGAATATTTATTTCTGATTGCAGTTGCCTTAGTGAATAAAAGCAATTCGTGAGGAAGATCTATGTTTATAAGAAGCATATTACAGTGGAGCAACTACATAAAATGATTGCATTTGGAAACTATTTTTCGGAAAAAACAACAACACCCCACAGCCTTTCAACATAAGCCACATTTTCGTCGGGAAAGCAATCGGCCACAAATCCTGCCCACAAATTATTTATTTTGTATGTTTAAAAATAAAAAAGCTAGTAGTCATTTTCAAATCGTGTATAAATCTAGTAGTCATTTTCAAATCTCCAGAAACCGAGGATTTAGGTTAGCTGGCAAGCCAAAGCATTTTGAATAATGATTTTTTTATACCTACACCAAATTAAAATCGTCAAATGCATTGTCATGTCATTCGTTGGTCAATTTGTAAGCTTTTATAATAAAGCGCCTAAAAATATTAATTATTTAAGCTTAGTTAAAAGATAGTCTAAAACAAATGTTATGTAAAAATGGTTTCTATGAAATGTCTGGGCCATTTTGTGGCTATAAGCTGTTATTTTTATTTTAAAGAAGATTGTTGTTTCGAGCCACTTCTTCTGAACAGATCGTATTTTCAATAATTGGTGGTAGATTCATTTCACTTTGAAAAAAATATTACTTATTGCACGTGTCTGTTGAAATACATACGAAAAAAATCTTTAATTTTCGCATTGCCAAAGTATTGGTTGAATACAGATCGACTCAATAAAAAAAATAATTAAAGATTTCATTATTGAGCGATTGCAAATATTTCACCATTTTCAAAATAGTAATAACTTACATAAGATAAGCTTCACTAGCAAGTCATTAAGAAGAGACTAGGTATAGAGGCATTCTCTTAGTAATAAGATTTTACCCTCTTTACTCAGAAGTATTTTATATATAGGTATAATTATTTTTATTCCTGAGAACTTAAAATACGTAAAATTGTACTGTTTCGGAAAGCTTTTTTTTATTGTTTGATATTGTATAATTGATAGTATAGCTTATATTCTTTATTAATTATTTTTCTACATTTTATTTAAACATAAAGATATAAAGATTGTATGTTGACTTAATAAAGGTAAAATATTTATAATTAATTACTCGACTGGTGTTAGCCTTTCTAAAACACAATGCTGTTCAAGTAGCAAAATTGTAACAAAAGATTTTATGATATACTTTGTTTAACCCTATATAAATAACAGCAATACGTAACAGTTTGACTAGTCTTTATGAATCTTTAATATCTTTTTTCTTTAAATATTGTATATTGTTGTTATAAATATTATGCATTTACTTTTTGTTAAAGTATAGTACACAATAACGCTAACTAGGTTACTGTAATATTTTTTTATTAGGTATATTTTTTTATAAACTTTACCGCAAGAATAATGAATATGAATTAAACAAGGTGGATAATATAAGAACATATTTAATTACAATAATGATTTTAAAATAACTTATTGCTGTAATTAATAATTTAGGAATGTCACAATTTTTTCATCGCATCACTTTTCTTATCACTTTTATTGTTTCTTAAATAGGTTTAAGTAAAAATACCATGTGCTTCAATAAAATGTTTATAATTATTGTATTTTTTTGTGTAGTTCTTTTATCTATTTTTCCCTGTACCTGCTATTTATCGAATCTTTTATCGACCGTGAACATCACTAACTATCGATAATGAACACCACATCCCTAGTATTTTCCTAAAGTTGGCCATACTTTTTTATTAAAATATTGGCAGTAGAATTGGTAGCCTCCTGTTCTTAGCTCATTCATTCGTTCAGTGGGGTCTCTTAGAACGTAGTGATTGTATGCTTTTTGGGTCTGTAACTGCCACACTAAATATCTGACACATGGGCATATGACATCGGTCGCCATTTACAGCTTTTTTCTATATCTGCGCGGCTTATGCGTATACCTAAATGGCGACGATGCCACTCTGTTCAAACGAAGTGACAATGTCAAGTCAATAACTAGATACCTATTTACGTAAATTATTTAGGTTTATATTAAATTACTCATACATAATTAAAGAATTGGGCTTTGTATATATGTCGCTTTAAAAATTATTAATCACCTACAAATTAAATGAATTTTAAAACCTGTCTCGGGTATCGATCGTTTTCTTCAGCAAGGAGGTTGACTATACAAGAAAAGAAAGAAAAACGTTGCCCTCTTTCGCAGTCGGATATTTAACCGTTAATAACGGCATTTTATCGGTAGCTAACCATAATTTTGGTTAAGTAACGGTAGCTAACGGGTTTTTTACAACTGTGGTGGCAGCTCTATTATGAACGCTATTTGAACGCATTTTTTCTACTCGTAATAGTTCCGAGCCCAAGGGTATAGTGGCGTTAGTTTATATCAGAATTTCCCAATTGTATGGAAGACAAACTAGCAAGCTGTCAGTCATTGCCCACTGTCAAACTATCAATGTTAATTTAAAGTTTTTACTTTGTAAAAAGAAATCAAAAGTTTTTTTCTTGGTTTGTTTTGAGTGAGAGGGTACTGTGGTACTGTGTGTGTGTGTAAATACAATAGATACTCCCACATTTTGATTTACATTAATTTTAGAAATTGGTTATTGATTCATTTAGTGACAATTTTCTATCTTTTGTTTCAAAAATAATAGAAATTATCAAAAGATGACCGACTTATTCTTATCGCCGGATCATGTTTTACAAGGGGGTTATTTTCTAGAAACTCTCAGAAAATTACAAGAACCAAATACAAGTATTGAGTCACACAATATTATGTACCCAGTTTTTTTAGTGTAAGTATTTATTCTTTATCCTTTAGCATTTTATCCGTAGGTAACTATCGAAAACAAAAATTATTAGAATAGAAAGGTTCTGTCAATATGCTAATATCTACTTAAGGTGTTAAACTCTTATTTTTCCTTTATGACTAAACTCGCGTTTGACCTCCATCTCACCTGACAATAATTGAAGATGACAGCAGTACACAGAGCTTCTTAACATGCTCAAAGCAGTACCTACAGCTTAGTGAAGCCTCATAGTGATTTAAAGTTGGAGGAAGGAAGACTGTTTTTTTATGAAAATCTGTAATTTTAATAATCAGTAGAAATTCAAAGCATATTTCTAACCATGACTTGATTAAATCTATACTAATATATAAAGCTGAAGAGTTTGTTTGAACATGTTAATCTCAGAAACTACAAGTGGGATTTGAAAAATTCTTTACCTTTATGCTATATTTTATCCCGGAATTCCCACGGGATCAAAAGTTACGCAGGTAAAACCTAGTGGCTAGTAAAGTAATATTTTATTAAGGCTTATTTTTCTTCTTAATCTCAATTAGCTTAAGTAAAGTACAAAGTCAAATAATGCATTTCTAAGTTCAATACTTTTTGGAAAGAGCTTAGAAGCTCAGTATTTATCATATTTTTATACCAAAACAAACACCTAATAACTTTTGTCCATATACACAATGTTTATAATAGATAGATTTACTTAATTTATTCAAGAAGAAAATGATTTGATAATAATTACTTTTTAAATGCAATCATAGGAATTCTTTATAGTAGACCAGGCTTGTAAAATTATAACCATTGTAAATATTTGTTATAGAGAAAACAAAGATGCAGTACAACCAGTATCTAGTATGCCAAATGTCCATAGATATGGTATCAACCAACTTATTCCAATGTTGTCAGACTTGGTGGAGAAAGGACTTAAATCTATTTTAATATTTGGCATCATCGAAAAATTAGAAAAGGTTGGTTACATTTTTTATTTGAAAACTGGTAGTCTTAGAAACCTTTTACTACAAAATGTATAATATTAGTTGGAAATATAATACATTAAATCAGTCATAATTTGCAGGATCCTACAGGTTCAAATGCAGACTCACCCCAGAACCCTGTTATACAAGCAATTCCTATTTTAAAGAAGAGTTTTCCTAACTTATTGATAGCATGTGATGTGTGCCTATGTCCATATACTTCTCATGGACATTGTGGGATTCTCACAGCCGAAGGCTCTATAGACCATGGTCCATCAGTGAAAAGGATAGCTGAAATTGCATTGGCATATGCTAAAGCAGGTGAGGCAACTTTAAGGTCATAAAATTTTAATAATTTATTAATTGTTCATGCAGGGAAAACTTACCCTTTCAAAGTAAAAAACCTTAATTGTATGTACGTTATTGTATAGTGTTCAAGGATACCTCTGAAATAGAATGACTGGAACAGACATTGTATCTCATATGGCTTCATAAGGCCCTATACTGAGCTGGTTATACAAAGGTCTTGGTTTACTTGGTTTACTATCAATAAGGTCTTGGTTTACTCTAGCTAGAGTGTGCCAGTCTGGGATTTAATTATTTTGAGTAGGTATACTAGAATATTACCAAATATTGGTTTTTGGTTTCCATAACTCAAGAATACATGGGATTTATATACTTAAGCTGGAATAGTTTTATTTATCTTGTTATCTTAATATGCGCTTCTTATCTAATAATGACATTGTGTAAATAATAATTAAAATTGTGCTAATCTCTTTTTGGATAAAAGTGTCGAGAGTTCAGAACAACGCAAACAAAGTAGATTGATAAAATAATTCAAGTGCAAATAACAAAAATAATAAACATTATCAACATTTTATATTAGGTATACAAAGTTTTTGTTTGTATAATCTTAAAGGAAGGCGCTTTTAGATCATGAATCAAACTACGCAATGAAAGAATCCTGTTACGAAAACAATTCAAATAAAAACTCTGAAATTAATCTAAAAAAATAGAAAAGCTAGAAATGTACCCCACAAAAATTCATACTTTTTTTATCTTAAAAAGCATATGAGAATGTTGGTTTGGCCCATTATCATTGTTATAAAATTTTCCAGGAGCTGACGTCGTGGCGCCATCAGATATGATGGACAATAGAATAAAAGCAATAAAGTATGCTCTCTCTGAAAATGGACTTGTCAATCGGGTAAATAACTCAACATTCTTAATTACACACTTCAAAGAACTAGATGTGAATAAATTATACTTAAATAACTGCACATAATTTTCACCATACAATTCATCAAAAAAGACAAAACAAACTATTTAACTGGATATTATCAGGGAAAAGTTGAGTTAAAAAAGGATTTTATTTTAATAGAAAGGTCAATTAACACGAAGTTGTAGCGCCATCATGTTTCTATCCAGTAATACTTTTTTATCCACACAGAACGACAAGTTTCTGTTCTTCCTAGGCTAGTTTGACCATTGGTTTTATCCTCTGACCATAGGAAAATTCCAAAACAAAAAGTGTTTCAATGGACACTTTTTAATACTCATCAAAATGTGATTTATTAAGCATATTTTACTCTATGTTAGTGTTGACTATGAATGATGCGACTGCACTCACCCTTTAAGGACTGCATAAAAGCCTGAAATTAGTTGGAGATAGTCTTCTTTTTATGATAATAATCCTAGAGAAATAAATAAGTAATTTTCATTTACATTTAACATTTTAACTCATAAAACTGTCTATGAACCTAAAAATGTTGAAATGAAACTATAAACACTGACCTCTATGTAACCTTCCAGTGCAGTCAAGCGTATCCTATTGTACACTCTCACAATACTAGAATATTTCCTTTTACATACTTGCCTGTGGCTGAGAATCGAACCCAAGATAAGTACTCAAAGCATTGCTCCACTGTAGCCGTCACTCACTAACGATATTTTGAATAGCTGTAATTTTACTCGGCAGGTGGCAGTGCTGTCATACTCGTGCAAGTTCGCGTCGTCCATGTACGGGCCGTTCCGTGACACCATGAAGAGTAGTCCTATGGAGGGAGACCGCAAGTGCTATCAGCTGCCGCCCGGCAGCGCGGGACTCGCGGCAAGGGCGGCGGTACGCGAGCGATCATTCACTTTGATTTTCAATGATTTTTCAATCATTCGTTTTCGTTACATTGCCGGCTTTACTCAGAACCAGCGGATGGTTTCGTAGTAAAGCCGGTGATGTATTAAAAGCGCATAAAAGCGAGTTTAAATTATGACTAAGCGTTTAACATGACTCTTGAATAGATTCGGACTCAATTTTCCATATTTTCAGTTCAAATCGAAGTAGGTTTTCGCCAGTAAAATTAATGAAATACAATTGAATCAATATTTTTTATTGATGCTTCAAATATCGATGAATAAAATTTAGCTGTGATATTTTAAATTTGACATACATTTCAAGGCTAGGGACGTGAGCGAGGGAGCAGACATGCTGATGGTGAAGCCGGGACTGCCGTACTTGGACATCGTCAGGCAAACGAAGGACAAATATCCTAACCACCCGCTCTTCATTTACCAGGTAATATTGAATGATTGAACAATACACAAATTTTTACCAGCTTTCGGTAGCTACGTGTAGCTGCCAAATGCCAGTGGTTGTGGGTTCGATTCCTACGTAATAAATAAATATAAAACACCAGCGGGTCCCCGCAGTATCACCTGCATTGCCTACTCCCGTTCCCATGGGAACTCCGGAATGAAATATAGCCTATAGCGTTCCACAATTAACGGCCTATTCAATGTAAAAAGAACTTTTCAAATCGGACCTGTAATTCCTGAGATAAGCGCGTTCAACCAAACAAACAAATTCTTGAGCTTTATACATTAGTATAGATAACTGCTTCGCGCGGTTTTATCTGCGCAACTTTTTGAATATTTTGATAAAATAAAACCTTTCCCAGAGTTCGGCCATCGAATGCAAAAACATTTTATCAAAACCGAATGATAGTTTCAGTGTTTAGCGTGACCAAAGTGACTTAATTTTATTTGTAAACATACGTGTACCTATACCGTACTTTTCAAGCGTTCTTTTGTCATTCGACGTCATTGACATGTAACTTTTCGCGCCTAGCAACAAGGTCAATAAACACGGCACTCTCGATAACGTTGCTAACGGTACTGTGTGACACTGACATGCGTCATTTGCCGTGGTACACCGGACATACCCATCAAACGTCTTTACAAACGGTTTACGATATATTACGCCAATCGGGTTGAAATTAAGCAACTGATAATAGTAGTTAAAAGGAACCTTGGAAATGCTCTTTCAATTACGTAGCTATTGTGTACATCATCATCATCATCATCATCCCACTGCAGAGCTATGAGTCTCCTCTGGGTGACGAGGTTTAGGCCGTAATCCACCAAGCTGGCCCGGTGCTGGTTGGTGGATGTCAAATATTTCAGGGTGCCGAAATGGCTTCTGACAAACCCTAACGACTACTGTATACGAGTATACAGCACCCGGGACCGACTGCTTAACCTCTGAAGAACGGAAGTCGTCGTGAGAAATGAATGGTCGGCGGTCATCCATCCTAATACAGACCGCGCCGAGCGCGCTTAACCTGCAATATCGTTTGATATGCACAGTAACCACAGCGCCACGGCTTCATTATTTGTAATTATTAATTAGACGACTATTGCGTACAGTCACGTCTAATAATATGTATATACTTCGGAACTTATTCCGTTGTAATAAGGCTCAAAGTTCAATGAAAATGTATAGGTACATATTATTGCACGTGGCTGTACTATGGCAATCGTAGAATATAAAACATTGTTATGAAATATAATGAATAATACTAATTGACTTATTCAATACATCACGATAGTTTCTTATGTGCGAATTCTTAACTACCTACTCAAAAGATATTCAATATCGAAAAGTTTTTTTATCAGTTAAAGCAGTTGTAGGTATAGTAATACGGTCGCCTAGCGGATGCTGGGTTTGACCATATCGCATACCGTCTTCAATCGTTTTTTCGGGTATCTCATGCTTGCTGCCTAAAATGCCTATATGCAATACTACTATTACCGGCTTAAGCATCAGCAACTAAAGACCCGGAGATTCTTTTTGTAAAAAAAAAAGTGAAAAAATCTTCCTCAGTAAGATTTAATACTTAAACATGATAAAAGGCAATAGAAACCGCATCTGTTGTTATTTAAATCTGCTAATTATGGAATTAAATTAAACATATGATAACCTTAACTTCATCTAATATAATGAGTTTCTGAGATTCTATACTTTTTCTTTTTTGACACACTTTGATTATAAAGTGGTTTCATTTTTTTTTTCTTGTGTATTTGTTACACGATATTTCGGACAATTATGAATCCATTTTGAAAATTCTTGTTTCATATGATAGAAGATACTTCATAGTTGGTCCCCCCATATAAAATTCGTTGAGTACTTTATTGACAATTTAAATTTTTTGAAAGAATATTTTTTGACGACCACTTTGGCCATGGGGTAAACCTGTCTGCCTCAGACGCCAGTGGTTGCGGGTTCGATTCCCTCCCGGAACAATAAAAAAAATGTTCCATGTCTGAGTGTTTATCGATTTATGTATTTATATTCTAGGTTCCCCCCTAGTTCGCTACATGGTATCCCATAACACAAGCTATGCTTACTTTGGGGCCATTTAGTTGGTGTGATTGTCTGGGGATTTTGTATTTGTATTTTGTATAATAATGTAAGATTTCGGAGAATGTTTACGATGATGACATTATAACTCAGCCAAAGCTTTGACGTGAAGTCGGTTTTTTTAATGCTCTGCATCCATTAATTATAATTAAGACCTGTTCCTACCAGTTACCCTACACGTGATAAAAACTCCGTGTAAAATCGTGCTAAATTATACATAATATGCAAAAACCAAGGAATGGTAGTGTAAATTAGCTTGCCTGCATACGAGGGCCAAACTGAAAGTTTTTAGAACTGGCAACTTAAAAGCATTATATTAAAAAAATAAGTTTAAATTTTGAAAATAGAACTCTTTACCAATAATATTGAGTATTCATTTCATTCATTTGTCATTTGTTTTACGATTTGGCGGCAAATTGAAAATTGTCTGTGCACGTCAGAATGAATTTAAGCCGAGAAAATTTTCGTGCAATGATTTTTTATGACTTTCGATGTCATATAAGTCAACAAGAAAGTTATGATAGACTTCGATTGGCTTTTCACGATGAAGCCCCATCTCGTGCCACAGTTTACAACTGGTTTAATGAATTCAAACGTGGTCGAACTAATCTCACCGATGATTTGCGTGAGGGACGGCCTTCTACAGCGACGACTGAAGATAATATCAGTGTTGTGCGGCGTATGATAGAGACTGACAAAAGAGTGACCTATCAGCAGATTCGGACAAGTCTAGGCATAGGTATGAGTCAAGTGCACAAAATCCTCCATGAACATTTCGCGGTCAGGAAGCTTTGTGCCCGCTGGATACCGCATAATTTGACCGAGGCTCAAAAACTCCGCCGTGTTGATTGGTGCCGAGAAATGATCCAAAAATTTAACGGAGGTGACTCAAATGCTGTGTTCGACATACTAACGGGTGACGAAAGCTGGATTTACTGTTATGATCCGGAAACCAAAAGACAGTCTGCTCAGTGGGTGTTTCCTTCCGAAGAGTTGCCAACTAAAGTGAAGAGAGGTCGAAGTGTTGGAAAAAAGATGGTGGCCTCGTTCTTCGGAAAGACAGGTCATTACGCGACAGTTGTCTTAGAGGATCAGAAAACGGTTAATGCAGAGTGGTACACTAACAACTGTTTGCCACTTGTCTTGGAAAAAGTTCGAGAGAAACGACCTCGCAGCAGGATCCTCCTTCATCACGACAATGCCTCGTCGCACACCGCCAGGCAAACGATCGACTATTTGGCGACCTCAGACGTGGAATTACTGGGTCACCCGCCGTATAGCCCCGACCTCGCACCCTGCGATTTTTATTTATTCCCGAAAATAAAAGAAAAACTTCGAGGAAAACATTTTATGGACGCCGAAGAAGCAGTGGCTGCGTTTCAAAACGCCGTCGAAGAGACCCCTAAGGCCGAGTGGGCAAGGTGCTTTTCTCAATGGTTCCATCGAATGCAGCGATGTATTGATGTGAATGGACGCTATTTTGAAAAGTTATAATAAAACTAATAACTTGCTAGAATGCTTAGTTTTTGATTTTCTAAGAACTTTCAGTTTGACCCTCGTAAATGAACTATAAAAGTACACAATATTAACGTAACTGTAGGTATTTGAGTTTCTAGCCACTTTTATTTGCAGATATATTATCTTTCTGAAGTGGTTTTAGATTATTTTATATGTGAAAATAATATGGCCAACTGGCTTTGTGTATTTTATCACTGTAACTGTAAAGTAAATATTTATTGGACTGTGAATTAGATAAACCGGGTGAATTGCCATTATATCAAATTTGATTTAACATGCTCACTGCTGATAAAAAAAAATAACAACGTAACTTATAAGTACTTAATTGGAAACATTCAATATGTTGAGTTTAAAATTTTAAGCGTTAAATATGTAATGGGTGTTTCTTTTACTCTGAATAAATGTATCTTGCATTAATGCGAACATATGATATTACTAGCACCAAGTACAGTGCCAAATCTTTACAAACGTTTTAGGATCAATAGGTCGATATAGCTAATGGCTTCTCTGTTTATAATAACAAATAAAATAAAACTATACTACATGACGAGAACCTCGTGAAGGCCGAGACCGAAAAGCAACGCAAGTACTTGGACCTTGCACACGAGGTGACCGAAATGTGGGGAGTTATGTCCACCGAAATCATCCCGGTTGTAATATCCGCAAACGGTTTGACCCCAGCCACTTTGGTCAGAAACCTTGAAAGGCTGGGATTCGGCGGCACGGAGCACGGGGGAGCACGCATGCAAAAAGCGGTTTTGCTCGAGACTGCCCGAATCGTTCGCCGGTTTCTGTCCCTCTTGCCCTGATCCCCGACCGACTGGTCCGATTGTCGGGTCTTTCCCGCCGAAAGGCGTGTAGCTGTAGTAAGGATACATAATAATAAAATAATAAATATGTGACTACGGCTTAACGCAATCTGTGGCGCACCTGTTGACTTATGCTATTCTCCTATTTACTGCACCTGCAGAGACCTCTTTCAATCCGCTCTCTATGAGCCTAAAGACTATACTATACTATTAGACTATGTCTAAAGACCTCTATGAGGCAAACGGAAATGTCCTTATTATAGCCAAGCACTGAGCCAAAACACTATAAAAAATCGGATTACCATTGACTCGAGAAGAAGAAATTTATGTTTTTTCTTCAGCTCTTTTTACAGCAATTGTGTTTTCAATTTCTGATTTTAGTATTACTTCTTACTGCTAATGCTTTAGTTTAGCTAAGAGTTAATTTAAAAGCTTGTGTGATTCGGTACATTACACATTATTTCCAACTTTAATTCTTATGGCCGGTTGTTCCAAATCATCTGCTTTTTTACAAATTCCGTTTTACATTTTACGTATACTATTACTTTTGCTATTACGAATTCGTAAATTTCTGTTGCTCCAACAAAATTCCTGTAAAAGTAACAGTATAGAAAGTAGCCAGGCGTCAAAAACGTTTACTCTTCCATTTCAGCTAGGGAGCTTTTTATATTCATATTATATTATTTTTTATTTCATACCTTTCAAAATAAACTATCGTGATTGGCTGACTGTATGACAGACAATGCATTCAATATTGTGATATGATTGTCAAAAACAAACTAAATAAATTGTTTATAATTTCTAAAGTTGTTTGTTTTTTTTTGCATTAAAATAGTATAATGGAATAATATCTGAAGATAATGTTGCGCTGGAAAAGTAAGTACAACATCTTCAGCACCTATGTACCTATTTAATTTTTCACGTTTTCATAGAAAATATACCGAGCTTATTGTGTTTGTTTGTTTCAAACAACGAAGTGCTAAATTCAATGAAGATGAGTCGAATTTACTCAATAATCTGTTAAAAAATAACATATTTTATTAAATAAACAAACAGGCATGATACCTTTTGTTTTGAAAAAATTTAACTCATATACTTAAGTGTTAAATCATGTACATTTTTTCAGGTAAAAATACACCTAAGCAGAGGGAAGATGCCTGGCGCGCCATTACCAATGAATTTAATAGCGATCCCGCATGCTCCTTTGCCAGAAAATCGCACCAATTAAAAAATAAATGGGATTATATGAAGCTTTGCCACACCGACTGTAGCGCTACCAGCGAATAGAGCAGGCCAGGCAGCACTTTTGGACTCGGTGGTCAAAGGAATATGTATCGGAGCTACAAATCCGGGTGAAGTGGAATAACTTTTGAGACACCTTGAAAGAAAATACGCTTGTTCTTGTCAAGGAGGACAACTCGCGGGTGGGATTTTGAATTACACATCTGGAAAATTGGATTGAAATGGGTTTATTTATGTAGGGGTGGGTTTCCCCTTTCGATTAATACCCCTCTTGTTTTGCAGAGATGCATAGTTTTTTAATTATACGTGTTTGAAATTTCCTATACTGAAACGATATTTTACATACAAAAATTCAATTTATATGATTGCTTGGTAAAACGAAACGTATATCCAGACAATCCATTTGTGGCAGAAGATGGAATGCATACCCAAAGGATTGAGTCTCAGTGGCGGGTGGTTAAAAGGTTTTTCTATAAAGATAATTATAACCACCCAGAAAATTTTGCTGACATTATAGTTGAATACAAGTGGAGGCGTTACTTGCTAAAATATGTATATAAAAGACCAATTTATGGAATTGTTAAATGTAATAAAACAAGTTTATAAAATAATAAGAAAAATATTGTTGTTTTATTTATATGCGTACTAGTGAAATGTTCAATTATTAACGTACAAAACAAAACGTATGTTGTTCGCCCTTATAAACGACAAGAGTCCAGTATTAACTTAATAATTGTAACTTTTACAATTTGTGTCACAGACCGACATGGACCGGTTAGGTTAGGAGGTTAATGCAAGGAGCGAAGCAAAGCGGAGCACTTACTACAAGGATCCGCACCTCCCCCTCAGAGGGGGAGGTCACCAACCACCTCCCCCCCCTAAATTCGACGGTCCATATACTGTAGTTTTACCAAAATCACCCCTAATTAGTGATTGATAACCCTATTTTTGAGGTTATAAATAACAAACTTCAAAATTCATAAAAAAACAACTAGTCATCTCCGCAACTCCGCATCGTGGTGGGGAGACCCCCTTTGCCCCCCTCCCCCCCTCCACCCCAAACCTAAATTCCAGATGTGTAATTCAAAACCGATCCCCAACTCGCCCCCAAGTGGTGCCCAGGGAAAGACGGAGTGTCGAGAGTAGCTTCTATACGAATGGCTACAGGCAGCACTATACGTAGATCATTTTCTAAAATTTGTCCACTACCTATAGAATGCAATGATACAAATTAAATAAGGTGTTTCTTTATTGGAAGTCGGTACTTCCAAGGCCGGGGGCATGTTAAGAACGCATCCCTACGGTTTAAGAAATACTATGTTTTAACGCAACGTAACAGATGAAAGAAGCCTGTGAAAGAATCCTGCGGAGAGGAGCAACTTTTATACGCAACGAACTTTCAAGCTTTACGCACACGCATACGCACTAAATCAATTTCTATAATTAAAATCATTTATACTTGTAATATCGAAAAATATAAGGTTTAAATACGACACAAAGGCCTATTATTAACAGAGTGCAAAAAGTATTTTTTGTAATAATTAAACCAAATTTAGCACACCTACTATAGGTTATTTTTCATTTTCCAATCAAAAAAATATACTTTTACGTTATGAGGTGGGTCTGAGCTCCGTATAAAGTATACGTAAAAAGTAACTGTAAAAAGTATAAAAAAAATGTGGTGCAACACTTTTTACGGGATACTTTTACGTTTTACATTTTTTTTTACGAATTCGTAAAAGTATAAACTTGGAACAACCGGCTGTTAGTCTTATAAAATAGACTGCCAAAAGAGCTTAGGTATGAAATAAATAAAGTTAAATTTAACATGCATGATGAAATAGGTAATTGTTGAGTTGTTTTATTATGTGCAGTATTTAGTTATGGCTATTTTCGATTTACCCACTGCCAAACAATACACATTATTACTGCAAACTGAAATTATAATTTCCGTATAAACGATTATTCGAAGTATTATTTTAGCATGAATAAATAAATAAATAAATATTTCTGACACTCACACAACATTATCTAGCCCAAATTAAGTTTCTTAAAGAACGTGTGTTATGGATACTAGATAACTGATATACTTAAGAAATATATAAACATACATATTTAATAAATACATATTTTTATTAGAATAAACTTAAATAAACATATAAACATCCATGACTTGACGACAAATATCTGTGTTCATGACACAAATATCCGCCGCCGCCGGGATTCGAACCCAGGACCTCTGGCATAGAAGGCAATGTATGTCACCACTACACCAGCCGGTCATCAAAAATAATCATCAAAGCACATTTTGGCAAAAGTTCTATAAAAAAACGTTTATTTTCATTCTATTAATTTCCGCTATACTCGCAGACAGAAAATGATTGACAATTTGGGTTATTCCGATCTATTACCCTAAAGAATTGCACCGTTTAACCGGGTTTAAAATATAACAATTTACATTATATAAAGATTATCTATACATATAATAAAATGGTAGGAAAGTCAAAACTGTACATTGAATATTTTTTTAAAAGAATACTTGGGGTATGATCTACAATCGAAACAGAAACAAAAAATATAGTTTTTAGAATTTTTGTCTGTTTGTCTGTTTGTCTGTTTGTCTTTCCGGGATAAACTCAAAAAGTACTGCATGGATTTACTTCAAATTTGGCATGAAGATAGTTAAGAAGTCGGGTCAACATATAGGCTACATATTATCACGCTAGCAGTGTTATAATCTTAGGTGCGTTTGGTGCTGCATAGCGTTCACGCAGATGACGTCGCGGGCAGCAGCTAGTAGTACACATAAATTGACACGCTGACTGTACCTAGGGTGAAAAATCGGAATAAGAATTAAAAGTAAATCCATTCCATTTTTTAACCTAGCATAGCAACATATGTTTCCCAGAATTTATCCTAGGGTGAATTCTTTAGGGTAACAGATCGGAATAACTCGACAATTTGTGGTACTGTTGTACTGATCTTTGTCAACTCAGTCACAGCTGACCAGGGTGTTTATGAAGACACAGAAGCTTCGAATAAAATGGTAATTAATGAAACGCGTTAAAGTGCGATTAAAAATGTAATTCATTTATAGTGTTTTTCAAATGCGAAGAGTCCTGTGATGTTTCAAGTTTGACAGTTTTAGAGCCTATTATGTTCTTTTCCTCCTTTAATGTGTTCCGTTTTATACATTGCGTAATTTAAAAATTAAATTATTTTTTATCAGATTCAGATAAAATGTAATCAGTAGACACAGATTTTGTTAATATTACAACAAGTATTTTTTTTATATTACATCGCAACAAATAATTAATGACATTTTAAAAATCCTTTACAAAAATGGTATGCGTAAATCGAAGAATTGCAATGCGTCACTGGACTCCTCGCATTTGAAAAACACTATAATATAGTGAAAACTTAAGACATTTAATATGGTTTATTTTTACAAAAGCTTGATTCCCCAGTCAAAGTTACACTAATGCCCGTCTGCACTAAACTTTGATAGCTCCTAAGTTGATACTTAAGTCTCTAGAACATGCTTAGGAACAAAAATTGCGTTGCACTAAACTTAACAATGCAGACTAAGTCAATGTTTATGTGTAACGTAGTTTAAGCATGTCATAACTAATTTTATGCTAAGTAGAATTTAGTGTACTCTGGCATATGAGCAGTATTGCTCCACTATAAGATTTTATTGCTGACTAGCGACCCGCCCCGGCTTCGCACGGGTGCAATGCTGATACACGCTCTTGCCGCACCGGGCGGCCCGCCGGTACCGCCGCAAACGCTACGTCCCGCAATTTTTAAATCTGTAATATCTTCGAAAATATTCACTTGAATCATACGGTGTAAAGGGCCATATAGATCTATATTAAATGAACAATGTATTCAAGGTATTTAATTGGTTAAGGATTAATGCTGTATTGGTTAAAATCGCTTCGAAAATTAGCCATTATTTGTCGTAAAAAGTAAATGAAAAAAAAAGTTATTGTGGGTTATCCATAAGAGATAGACATATACCATCACGGACTTTTCTGTAGACCTTTTCAATGTGTACAATACTTAGTACATTATTTTGATAAAACTCGTAGGGTTCAGCCTGCGTTTGCAATGTAACCGGAAAAATGTAATTATTTACGACATCACATTAGAAACCTCAAAAATAACAGTACTTCTCCACTATTTAATGGATGTTATTATACATATGAACCTTCCTCTTGAATCACTCTATCTATTAAAAAAAACCTCATCAAAATCGGTTGCGTAGTTTCAAAGATTTAAGCATACAAAGGGACATAGGGACAGAGAAAGCGACTTTGTTTTATACTATGTAGTGATAAATCAAATAAATAATAATGAAACCGTCTACTATTGTAGGTATAAATGGGTAAGAACATTCAGAAGCCAAAACGTATCACAACTTGAGCCCATATCCATGTTTTTGTTCTGATCACCTCAATATTCCTGACTGTAAATTGACAACGAGGGTGAGATAGATCAAACGGGTTAGGAAGCAATGCTGGCCCATCATCGCCGCTATCGAACGATGATATTGAGCGACAGAATTCAAATGTAGGGTAGTCATTAGCCAGGCTGACAAAGGGCTGAGCTCCCTCTCCTTTTTTTCGTCACGTGTATCTAGTTAGAACACATCTCTGTGCGGACAGACTTTTTTTTGCTATAGGCTAAGGCTTAGCCGCTAATGCTCGTATTACAGAACGAGACTTAAACTCGTTTCACGTAAGCGTTGTTCACCAGCTGATTCTTGACTTGAGCTTTAGTCTTATTACAAAACAATTATCAAAACCAGATTACCTGAAACTAGTTTCAAATATCTGACTCAGTTGATACTGGGTTTTCTTTGAAAAAAATTTGTTTACCATTACATTTAATAACAAAAAGTAATGGTCTGTTACGTTATACGCAACGTTTATATTACAATGTCTTATAAATTGCGTTAAATTCTATATGATATATGACAAAATTGTCAATGTTTTGAATTATTTATCTGTTTTTCGATAGAAGCAGTACGGTTAAATTATAACTGTCGCTTATTTTTACTATAAAAATATATTTATATTTAACGGTCTAAAATAAAACGAAACGTAAAACTATCTACAGCCCCATCAATATTAGGCAAATATAGGCCAGGTACCAATTTGCCCTAAATTATTAAATTGAGTCCAGACATTTTGCATACTCTGAGGAAATTTTATAAAGCGTTGACATAATCGGGCCAATAAATTAGATACTTTTGCAATTATTATTGACACAACAGGTTATGATAAATTCAGTAAGTCTCCACACACAACACAATCTGAAATAATAAAATTATATACTAACATGTTTTTTAAAATCATACAACAATTGTTATCTTATCAAAAATTTACCAGCATGTAATAATGCCCTACACTTACTTGAAATGATGCTGTGGCATAAAATCTTAAGCACACGAGAATTTGAAGTTCAGGCGCAATGGGGCACCCTCACTGATCAGATTTAGATAATTCACTATAAATCATGGGTAAAATCACATCTTTTACTGTAGATTGTGTAAACCTATATCTTTTTTTAAAGTTTAGCTCGTCCATGGCGAAGGGATCCTGTACATCTCGTAATAATTGTCGTGGAATACGCACTTCGTGTATAAAAATATTATCGTAATGGTCAATATCACTGAAAGGATCCATTGTAGTTAATCACTATTATCACTATTAAACAAGGCACGAATCGCGTACCTATCTAGTTTTTCTCTAAGCTACAGTTCACAACAACACAAACTTAATTTGAAGTACGCTCAAGTATGGTAGAAAGCACACTCAAGTGAATACAGTTGTGAAACTAGTTTCAATCATTGGCATATGCATAAGTAAAGTTCTATAATAAGCGTGAACACAGTTCAAATCATTTAGTACTCAAGTGATATCTGATCATTGAATCTAGTATTAGGCAACGTTTTGTAATAAAGAAAGTCGTTGATACTAGTTTCAAAACTAGTATCAATACATGAGTACTATTCTGTAATACGACCATAAGTCTTGACCTCAATCTCACCTGATGGGAATTGAAGATGAGGTCGATGATGAAAGCACACGAGCTATGGACGACCGGCTGGTATAGCGGTGACATACTTTGCCTTCTATGCCAGAGATTCTGGGTTCGAATCCCGGCGGCGGCGGATATTTGTGTTATGATCACAGATATTACTCGTCAAGTCATGGATGTTTATATGTTTATTTAAATTTATTCTAATAAAAAATATGTATTTGTTCAATATGTATGTGTATATGTTTCTTAAGTATATCAGTTATCTAGTATCCATAACACAAGTTCTTTAAGAAACTTAATTTGGGCTAGATAATGTTGTGTGAGTGTCAGAAATATTTATTTATTTTTATTTATTATTTAAAGAAAGAACTGATTCTTCATAAAATTATGTGGGAACACATCACCGCTGGAGCGTTAATATTTGGCGGCAGCGGTAATACTATATGAAGGGTGGTCGCTAGCCAGTCGGACCCTGACGGGATCCTACCACCAAGCGGGGGTCACTCGTATTAGTCGTCTTTTACGACACGCTTATCCAGTTGGGCTATTCCAAGCTGACCCTACACGGCCAAAAAGACTATTTCTTATTATTTATGGACATTCTTTAATAATCTATACTAATATATAAAGCTGAAGAGTTAGTTTGTTTGAACGCGCTAATCTCAGAAACTACTAGTGGGATTTGAAAAATTCTTTTTGCATTTGATAGTCCAACTCTTGAGGAAGGTATTTATATATATATATATATTGAGGCTGTATTTTATCCCGAAATTCCCATGGGATCAAAAGTTACGCGGGTAAAACCGCGCGCGTTGGCTAGTAACCAATAAATCCCAAGACAATCACACCAACTACATGGCCCCAAACTAAGCAGAGCTTGTGATATGGGATACCGCGGGATGTAGTGAACAAGGGGGAACCTAGAATATAAATAAATACATATATAGATAAACGCCCAGACCCGGAACATTTTTTTTTCTTGTTCCGGCCGGGAATCGAACCTGCGACCACTGGCGTCTGAGGCAGACAGTGTTACCCCATCGCCAAAGTGGTCGTCAATTATTTACTAGGTCAATTTAAATCTTACTGGGTCCCTGGTAGTTCTGATGCTACTAAGTAGGTATTTCTATATCTAATGTTGGAAATTGAACACACGCAAGTTCTTGTATTTATTAATTTCCAGTGGTATCCTTACCACGAACAAATATGTTATGTTTTGAAATACCTAATCCATGTTATAGGTATCTGGAGAGTACGCCATGATAGCCAAAGGAGACAAGGATACAGTGACAGCCAACCTGATGGAAATACTAACCTGCATGAGGCGAGCAGGTGTGTATTACAAGCCATTATTTAATCTTCAAAATTACTAGTTTAACATTTGTCACACAAGCCAAGTTTGACTCGGTATGTATATGTTGTCTTTTTTATTCGTTATTAAATCTGCATTCGATTTCAATCTTCAAAAAATTCAAAATTTCTTTATTGGCAAAGGGTTCATCTCAGTGTCCACACATTGCCTGGCTTTTATGCCCACCAAATAAAGTTGATTCTTTTATTATTTTTGGATAGTATAATAAGCTGAAAAAGTAATTTCACTATTGATTTCGTGTACACAAGTTACAATTATCCACCAGACAACAACAGAGCACCATGTAATCACAAAGCAGTAACAAAGGAATGAAAGTCTTCCACCACTTAAAAATATTTGGTTCTACTTTTTAATAATTATGGTTTAATATTTTCACTATTTTTACTTGTTCAAAACGTTTTTGTTTATTTTTAATTTCATATCAACATGATGATGATGGTCCCGAACGCAACTATTTATTTTTCTCTTTTTGGTCGCAGTAGACACCTACATAATCAATTCAATATTTTATTTATTTCGATTTACCGATTACACAACAAAACTTACGCAATATTCATTAAATGAATTAACATTTATGTATTTAATATTTTGATTATTTTTATAGTTTGGGCTTAAAAGCCAAGACTGAAATTCTGCCTTTCATTTACAAAATATGTTGAAGGACACTCCTTTTAGGTACGCAGACCTGTATTAAGAGTGAACACTCTTACTGTAATTACGTTACATGTTACCATTACAAGTAGGTATAGTTATTCATAAAATAAAACTAAAATTACAATTTAGCATAGGTAGGCTTAAATAACACACAACATTTATTTCTTTAGATTCATTTTTAATAATCTTTTTTAAAATCTTAGGTGATGTGAAATCAAGATAAGGTTGAAAATGTAGGGAGGTAAATGTAATACATAATTCTGTTGCAGACTGTACACGGGTACAAGAGACTTGCTCTTTTTTAAACTAGCCAGGCAAATCCTGTAAAGGTCCACCGACCACCAAGCGGGGTTTAATTTTTTGTTAGGATTAATCGCCTACTACATATCAATTATCTAGGCGATGAGGTTAGGTGCTTCCATTCTGGTCTGGGAGCGAAAGAAAAACATAGAATGTGCCAGCTGCTTCTCTTCCCGGGCATACTGTAAAAGTCAGTTAAGGGACAGAGGTTTTAAAGGCGTTTTATGGGCGATAGGGTGACCCCCTGTCACTACAATAGTCTCTCTCCATCTTTATAATACCTCCAAATTTGTCAAACGTGACATCAGATGGTCTTCTAGCCTCTGGTGTTTTGCCTACCCCATAAGGGATACAAGCGTGACGTTATGTATGTATGAGGTTATGTATTTCTAAAGTCTAATAGGTACTGATTATAGGCTAAGGGTGCTTACATCATTCTGTTTCAGACTGTATGTAATACAAAGTTGTTTATTTTTTCAAATGGAATTTATAGTAGATTTCAATATTGAATCTCAATCCAAAATCCTTGTGTAAACACTTAAATGTGTGATCGTTGCCATGCCAACGAAAATCTAGATTTGTTTGTTAACCGGCGGCTCCCAAAAGCAGCAGGTTCTCAATTTGCGAGTGTTTCTTTTTGTAGGTTTGTGATTTGTGTTTCATTTGATAAATAAATAAATAAATACATTCATACTCTGAATTCATTAATTATGTATGAAAAAAAAACTTGGATTAATAGATTTAAGATTCAATATAGAAATATATGTTATATGTCAATATATGTTGAGTATATTATAAAGTTTTTTTTAAACCTAACAATATTTTTTCGAGTGTAAGAAGGAAGTGTGTTCTATAAAAATGCAAGTAGGTACAGCTAATGAATGATGGTAAATAGCAGTATGGCGATAACGCACGGACATAAACTTATTATTCACGGCAAGTAAAGATTGTACGTGAGCAAACTTAAATATTTCACACCTAAATTTAAATTTAAAGCATGATTTTATTTGGTGAATGTAGGCTGGACAATAGTAAGAGAATGTGTTATGTTTGGAATCGATTTAATCATTATATTTGTAGATTGTTTTTTGTACCAATAATTTGTGAAAGTTACCTAAACTTTAAAGATCAATTACAAATTTGATAAGTTAATACTTATATGATAAAGACTTATATGCAACAATTATATACAACAACTTTACGCAACAAAGATATGAAATTGATATATTTTATTATGTTTCACTAATTATATGGTTTTATGAAAAGTTAAATTAAGATGATGCAAATAACATAGGTACAAGGTGTAATTTAATTGGTGTAGGCGTGGTGACTCAGCAAGAATGCACCAAACCTGAACTAAAATTAGGTACAATCATCAAATCGACATTACACATATTTGGGTTTTATGCTTAAAACAATGTTATATTAGCTATAGCACGATTGGCTGACGTATCAAATAGTGTGTTAGAATGTTGCGGATTGTTGTCAAAGTAGAGCCTAAACGCTAACTTCTTAAAAGCGACAATCGAAGGTAATTGAAGATTTCGTGGTAAATCGATCTCTGAAGAAGGCGTATCCTAGAAAATATCTTGCTAGGAGTTTTTCGAACTGTCCCGATCAGTAATCGAACCATGTGCACCATGCGTGCCAAGCACAGAACTTTATCGACTCGTATGCTTACGAATGTTCGCATGGTTTGTAAGCAATTATTGAAATCTATCCATTGCTACACGGCCAGCTTAAATAAATTTGGCCTTGTTAATTTTGAATGTATGTAAACATGTTGTACTCTTAAATAACTATAAAATAAAATCGACTCCATACTATACGAACATTCGTAAACATACGAGTCGACAAAGGTCTGTGCTCGTACTGCAGCTTTGCTACTGTCGTCAGTATCTACTCTACCTGGGTCATCAACCTAACTATGTTTTAGGCTTAGATTACTTATATCTTCCTCGAAAAACATAAAAAAAACTGAGAAATATCGTACCGTTATCAAACTTTCAAATAATTCAATTAAAATTCCTTTTTGTTTCAGGTGCTGATTGTATCATCACATACTTCGCTCCGTTAATTCTTAGTATCATATCTGCTAAGTAAAGTTAAGGAATGGTAAAGTTTTATCTGGTCAAATTTAACATATGAATATGATTATACAATTATTTCTGTGACAGGCAATAGATGTAGGCTTCTAAGTATAATATCTGTGCTTATTGTAATAAGGTGTATTACATATATATTCGTGATATTGGTGAATGTTATTTATAAATTAAGTTAATTTTAATGTGGGGTTATTATAGTTTTAATATAGCTTTTTTTTACGATGTGTTATTATTTAATTGGTTTATTATGTAATTGATCTAAACACACTCAACGTTTTAAAAATAAAGGACAGTGCTCAATTAATTCTATATGACTTAAAAGTTGGGAAGTAGGGCAACACAAGAAAGTTTCATTTTCGTGTTCCTTGTTGAAATTGAAAGTTTTTTTAGCTGAAATAAGTTTATGGTGAAGTCTGAAATAAAATTGTTTGAAAACTATACTTTTTGTTTTACTTTGAAGAACCTTTATTTATTCATCTATTTTGTTTATGAATAATAGTTAATAATGCCTCAATATAACTACTTAAGCAAATAACGGTATAACAAAATATTTAACATTATATTCTAAGAAAAATTGAGGCTAAGGTAATGAAAAAACTGTGTGGGTAGTTAGACAATGTAATCTTTAGTTATGACCCCATTTTACGGATAATTTACCCACTAAGCTAGCAGATGAATTCTATAATTGAATACTAGTGTGTCATGCATGTACTATGCGATTCAAATAAGAATAGGAACGTCATTGACCTCTGTCTGTCAAAAAAACATGATTTCATAAACCGACCTACTACCGACTACTAAAAAAACGCTCTAAAAAGTAGGAAAAGTAGGCTCTAATACATAAATATTTCTGCGGAGACTATTACTCGGTTCTGCTATTGAAGAAAGGTGGATTCAGTGACAGATACCTGGTGCTCATGAAAAAAATAAAGTAGGCACTCAAACTGGAACACCATTTTCGCCGAAACCCAAGCTTGTATAATCAAGACCTCAATCGGATCACAGTGGACAATTAGCATCTTTTAACATTAACACAAACAAGGCATTAAGAAGAGAGATTAAGTTTGTACCCATGAACGAGGGTCGGCTGGAGAGATTCAGAAGTAATGTCTTGGATAAGTTGTGGGAACTTAAATGTTATGATGATCCTGTTAAGGAGTATAATTGTATTTTTAATTTAATTAAATGTGAGTATGATACAGTATTTAAATCAAAAACAATTAAAATAGATGATAACTCATTTAAGTTTAGTGACTGGGCAACAGTAGGAATATTCAAAAGCAGAGACAGATTATATGAATTATATGATGAAACATCATATAATCATAGCGAAACCTTTAAGGAATATGTTAAAAAATACTCCAAAATGTTCAAAAATGTGTGTAGTATTGCGAAATCAAATTTTATTAATAATAAAATTCAAAATAGTGTAAATATACCTAAAACTACTTGGCAAATTATAAACAGCGAAACTGGAAAGTCTAACATTAGAAACGCGGAACATAAACTGAAAATTGGTGATCGACTGTTGACATCAGATACAGAAGTTGCTGAAGCTTTTGAAAAATTCTTTGCAGACATTCCAGTTTCGACTACGAAGACATTAAATTCATCAGTTAAAGCTGCACAGTCTTTTCTTGAAAATAATGTAAATAAGTGTAAAACTAACTTTACTTTCAGGCATGTTACTGAAAGTGAGGTATTGAAAGCTTTTAAAAGTATAACAATTAAGAACACTGCTGATCTGGATGGTATTTCTGTTAAAATCATCCAATCTATCATTGACGGTATTGCACCTTATTTAGCCAGAATATTTAATAATTGTGTTGATAATGGTGTGTTTCCGGACTTAATGAAACTTAGTAAAATTATTCCCGTATTAAAAGCAGGAAGCATAACCGACCCCAGTAACTTTAGACCAATCTCTATATTACCAACACTTAGTAAAATTTTTGAAAAGCTTATTTTAAACCAACTAGTGGTACACTTCTTTAGCAATAATTTAATGAATTCAAATCAATTTGGTTTCACACGGGGTCGCTCAACAACTGATGCCAGTGTTGAGCTTATCAAACATATATTTGATGCCTGGGAGGAGTCACGTGATGCCTTCGGTGTCTTTTGTGATCTGTCCAAGGCTTTTGACTGTGTTCACTACGATACACTCCTCATGAAGCTACACCACTATGGAATCAATGATAGGGCACTTGATTTTATGAAATCCTATTTATGCAATAGAATTCAAAGAGTTGATATTAATGGAAAGAGATCATCGGGATCAGCAGTTCATATGGGAGTGCCCCAGGGCTCGATTCTTGGGCCTTTCTTATTCTTAGTTTATATAAATGATTTGCCATTTTTAGTGAAAGACAAGTGTGAGGTCATATTATTTGCTGATGATACCTCTTTTCTATTTAAAGTGAGTAGGCAATTGAAGCATTGCTTTGAAATAAACTGTTGTATTGAAACTGTGGAGAAATGGTTTTCAGCCAATAACCTACTACTCAATGAAAATAAAACTAAATTTTTAAAATTCTCTTTGCCTAATGTCCGGCATGTAAATACTAACTTAATTGTAAAAGGACAAGAATTGAGCCCTGTAAATTCAACAGTGTTCCTTGGCATAACCCTAGATGCACAACTACAATGGGGACCACATATAGAAAGGTTGGCGAAGAGACTTAGTTCTGCAGCATATGCCGTCAAAAAGATGCGAAATATCTCTAATGAAGCTACTGCGCGGTTGGTTTATTTTGGTTATTTTCATAGCCTAATGACATACGGCATTCTCCTGTGGGGAAATGCTGCCGATATTAAAACCATCTTTGTGCTGCAGAAACGGGCTATTCGCTCAATCTACAAACTTAATTCCAGGGCGACACTTAGAAATAAGTTTAAAGAAATTAATATTCTTACCTTTGCCTCACAATATATCTTTGAAAATCTTATGTTCGTAAAAAAGAACTTAAACATGTTCCATAGAAAATGTGACTTGCATAATGTTAATACTAGAAATAAGTACAAGCTAGCCGGCTATGATAGTAGACTTCATAAAGTCACTAACTCATTTATGGGTCAATGCATACGTTTTTATAATAAGGTTCCCACAAATATTCAAGACTTACTTACCACTTGATAAATTTAAAGAAACTATTAAACAAAAATTGTGTAGTAAAGGCTTTTATACAATTTCTGAATATATGGACGATAAAAGTCCTTGGTTGTAAATTGTTTTTCAAATATTCTCAATCTCCAACTCCATCTCCAACACCATCTCCATTTCCTTCTCATCCAACGCCATCTCCATCTCCTTCTTATCCATACAACAGCAAGAACGTCATACTCCCTCAGGCGGCATGGCTAGCGGTAGCGTCGGGTGTCGGGTCACCCTCTTCCCTAAAATATGGTTGAGGAGAGTGATGGCTGGTGCTTGCGTTATACTCGTGAACGGGTGCTGCTAGCGGTGCCAGGTCGTTTTGCTGAAGACTTTATGACTATGTTACTTTTTTGAATTTGACTCTGACTTCCCCATCTCCATCCCATTCCCCCATGTTCACGTCCGTGTTAGTGTCCAGTCTCTGTCCACGACTATCCTCATCTCCATCCACATTATCTGTAATATCTCTCACCTCTATCGCTACATCTATCTACTTCTATCTTTACCTCTATATCTATGTCTACGTTTCTGTCTAGTACTTGATTGCCTAATGTATAAATATAATAGTAGACTCCAGAAGATCACCTACTCGTTCATGGGTCAATGTGTACGCTTTCATAATAAAACTCCAAAATATTTAAGATTAACCCTTCGATAGATTTAAGGATAAGCATAAAGTTTTATTATAAGATATCCGGATGCAAGAAGATTGTAAATTGTTGGTATTGTTATTGTGTATTTTTAAAAGATGATTGCTGTTGAATTTCTTGCCACTTCTTCTCAACAGATCGACTTTCCGAAGTGGTGGTGGATTCAGTTCAATTTGTAAATTGTGACTTATTTCAAATGTATTTAAATACTTACGAAATAAAGATTCTTTTGACTTTGACTTTGACTTTAACCATACAATGGAAGTATAAAATTTAATTTTGCCAACTGGTCTGGCTGGGAATCTAAACACATCAAAAAAAGTTTGAGATCACTTTGATAATACCATCTTGTTTTTGTCACGTTAGCATAAAACGTTTTTTATTAATCTTCTAAGATTCTTTATTTAAAAATCAATTCTTTAATAAGAAAAGAATTTAAAATATCAATTGTTTTTCTGTATAAAAAGAGATTAAATCCTTGTTTACACTCATTCAGAAATCTGACCAACTTGATTCAAACGTTTTTTCTGACTCAACAATCAATGCCACTAAAATAAAAGCTGAGTTGCGGGCTGCTACTTGACTACAAATTAGCACTCAGACCATCAGGAATTGCTTGAACCAGGTTGGGTTACGAGTGAAGAGATCCTGGGGAGCACCCCTGATATCACAGCAAAGACAGCGCCGCAGATTGCAGTAGGCTACACTCCGCCAAAATGAAGAAAACGAAGAGGAAAACATTTCTTTTCGTTGACGAGTCCAGATTAGTACTCATCCAGACAACCGACGACGTCTTCGGGTCTGGAGAAGACGTGGGAACGCTGAAAGACAAAGAACTACCACCGGTATCCTTTTGGGGCGGTATAATTATTGGTGCTGCTCAACGAATCAACGTTGCTCTACGTGAGTACCACATTACCAGGTTAAACTGGCCTGCCGGTTCGCCTGACTTAAACCCGATTGAGCACGCGTGAGATGCTGTCAAGCGAGCTTTTTGGAACCGTCAGCCACCTCCCCAGACAGTGCCCGAGATCAGAGAAGCTGTAATTCAAGAATAGGACAGGTTACTGCAAGAAATGCTGGATAACTTAATTCTCAGCATGCCAAGAAGAATTGCCGCGTGTGTTCGAGCCAGGGGAGGAGTTATATTGTAGATACTTAATAAAAACAATTTCATAATGAATGTAGACAATATTTAGTTAAACCCTCTTTTCTTCCAATAATTTACTATCCTAAATTGCGTTAAGACTTTTAAATTCAATGTTTGTTAATAAAAACTAAAATATATTAAAAAAGTAAAATTTTTAAAAATATTCCATGTTTAGCTAGTCATCTCAAACATTTTTTGATGTGTGTAGGTATAACCTCTTAGGTACCTACCTATACCGAACTCAAATATTTGAACAACGCAGCATTTTAGCCGTTCAAAGAAGTAATTAGATATATCAGGATAATTAAAAATTTCAGCATAAATATTAGAATCTGTAGTTCCATATTTATAGTCACTATTATATTTTACAATCAAGGTACAGAATGCACCAGATCAAGCGTTACAAACTTGTCCAATTTCCCCAACCAATTTTTAATTTAATGTCAAGAGCATATAGTTCAGAATCAATCACAATTTTTTGTCAGTTTTGGAACGCTTGATGTGCTGCCTTCTGTACCTACGATTACGTCGAGTAGACATATAACAAATTAGTTTGTTCCAAACAGTATATTTTTATTGACATGAAAACTGTAGGTGACTTACGATAACTGTGATAAAACAAAGCTTCCTTTATCCTTATGGCATTTTGATTGTCCTAAGAACATTCTAAAGAAAGAGTATCAAGATACCAAGTTCGTGACCGTAGTTTCCCACGTAACTTATCTTCGTTACAACTCTGTGTAATGAACCCTCTGCAGGGCTATGAGTCTCTCCTCTGGGTGACGAGAGAAATAGGCCGTAATCCACCAAGCCAGCCCAGTGCTGGTTAATGGATTTCAGAATGTTCAAGGCGTCGAAATGGCTTCTGACAAACCCTAACGACTACTGTATACAAATATACAGCACCCGGGACCGACTGCTTAACGTGTCCTCCGAAGCACGGAAGTTGCCGTGAGAAATTAACAGTCGACGGTCACCCATCCTCGAACTTTGCTTAACCTGCGGTATCGTATAATATACACAGTAACCACGGCTCTACGATGACGTCGACGTAAATTATACTAGATACATAAAAAGCTCTTATACCACAGAATAAGTAATAGTACCGGTATAAGAATTACTCCGCAAGAAGATCTAAATAAATTCGAGTCTTGCTACAACGCGATACGGTGGAATTCAGCTCGCACATGGCTCGCACAGCATTACAAACCTGCAAATTTATATACCTAGAAGTTTTGTCTCTTTCTATCGCATGCCTCTTATCTTTTCTTACGCTGTAAGGGTTGCACTGTAAGGGTTGCCTAGTGAAGAATAATTAATCTCCTTTTTCGTAATTAAGTATCTACCGATGTAGGTATTACTGTTATTCTACCTTTGTAAAAAATATTATATCAACTTACCTAAAGTACAAAATGAAAAAAAAGTTACGACGAATAATTAGTAATACTACCTATGTTTTGTTTGCTAAATTGAACATATTAAAATCTAAACATAATCTAATTGAATATTTGTTTCTTTTTATGTCCATTTTTACATATTATTTGCGACCTAGATCATAGAATTACTGTGAGTGCTATTAGCACAGAATAAGTAATAGTTGGTATTATTGTTGGTATTATTGTAGGTATATTAGCTATTAGGTAGGCAGGTATCTACAGCGTCCCTACGGGCGCGCGCGTGACACTCGACCCGTTCGAAATCCGGCGGAGCGCTTCGCTGTAGGTAAATAACGGATGTACCGCATGGAGTGAGCCAGGCCTGCCGAAAGTTAAAGAATTGATTACGCAACGCATGGGCACGCTAGCGCGTTGGCATTGGCAGCGATCCGCGCGCTAGGTCACGGCCGCGATTGACTCAGTTGTATGTAAAGTAAATAGTAACATGGTAGTATTTATTTATAGGGAATTCTAGTGAAAAAATTAAGTACCTACTTTTATTACATAATTATGATCAGTATCGAGTACAGAGTTCAGTACATAAAATTTGTCAACCAACAGTCACCCTGTATAGATAAACACCCAGACACGGAACATTTTTTTTTCTTGTTCCGTGCGGGAATCGAACCCGCAACCACTGTCATCTGAGGCAGACAGGTTTACCCCATCGCAAAATTCTAGTTCTAATTTTGACTTTCATCATCATCGTCATCAACAGTCTGTTGACGCCCACTGCTGGACTAAGGCATCCCCCAAGGTTCTCCATGTCCACGTAGTCCGATTCCACGCCGCCGCGCCGCCCTCACCCAGCGTTTGACCTTCACCATATCAATACATATTAGTGAATAAAACCTTTTTTATAGCTTAGTTTTTGTTTGTTTGCGCTTATCTTGGAAACTACCAGTCGAATTCGAAAACGATATTAAGTATTGCTTTGTTAGCCCGGCTCCTAAGGCTTTTTTTTATCCAGAAATTCGTAGGGAATCAAAAGTTACGCGGGTCATAATGCGGTCTACTACCATTTAAAGGTATCCTACTGCTTCTCTTTTTAAATGCACTATAAATGTATTTACTACAAGTAACGACACCTTTTCAATAGTATGCTGGAGTTTATTAATTTATTTAAATGCTACAAATGACCGCTCATAGTTCCTGATGATAGTTTGTTAATAATTCTTAAAACTGCCGATTTGAATAAGCAGATTTAACCGATTAAGTTAGGTACTAAATGTCTCATACCAAATGAAAAGTATGTAGGTATACCTACAAGTTAGTTATCATTGATGAATTCATAATAGGACTACTGCCTGGTCAAAGACCCTTGGTTTTGAATTAGCATTAAATTTTGTTAAAGTATTTGATTAGAGTAATAATCTGTGCTTGAATCGCTATTTATTTCTGTTTGAACCTTCAAATTATTGTGAGAATTGGCTGAGTAAAACTTTCTGAATATCGTCAAGGTAAAAAAAAGTTTCCATCTAAGTTTAGTTACCATTCACAGTTTTAAGAGCTGGGAATGTGTTCATTAAATTATTCTCATGAGTATACTTAATACTGCTTACAAAGAGCAAATTGGAAACATATTTTTTAATCATCGTTGCATCAGAAAAGATTGCATCAAAATTTGAATTTCTCGCCAAAACCCAGAAATTGTGAGTCTGTTCCAGATTTTAACGTGGGCCAATAGGATAGCGCCAGATATGTTTACTTGGACCAATGAATGTCCGAAATGTTACACGTCATGAAGTTTTCAGCCAATCACATTAGCCCACGATCAACACTAGCGCTAAATAATAGCGGCGGCGGCGTGTCAAAAATCAGTTTGTCTTAGAAAATCGAATGCGAAGGACCAGCGTATATTTGTCACGAGAAAAATTTGTGATTCGTAAAGTGCTGTAAACGTGGCTATTCATTGATTTTAGTGGATTAATTTACTTGCATTCTGTTTAAATTAGGTAAGTTTTATATTATTATAACAAATATTATATATTATTTCACATTTTGAACATCTAACCCTTCTTGTCCTTTGTGAAGAATTCTGAAAATCTTGACATTTAATATGATTAATTTATAGTATTTTCCCAATCTACAGTATGGGTTACTGCTCGGCTAAATAAATCTAATTAATTACCAACTGTTTTTGTGACCGATCGAATATTCTGGAGTTGGTTGCGGCCGGTGCGTTAGCCTAATTATTACTCACACATAGCGGTACCAACTACTAAACAGTTAACCATCATACTTCGCTGCGTATAGCTATCCCGTTACACTGATAATACTTTCACTCTCTTAAAAGTTTTTTTATTTCTATTGAGATTAGATGCCGTTAATGTGACGTGGCCCTACCGGAGATTACGTGTCCTTGACTAGAGCATTCATTGAACTTGCTGAACCGTAATTTGGTATTATACAAGGACCATTTGCAGATTCCAATAAGATTGATTCTTATTCATGTGTCCCTAACCAAGTGATTATTGTTTATTCCAGAATTAAGTGCATGATCGTCAACATGCGGTGGAGTTTACTAGCGTTGGCATGCTTACTGGCCGCTGTGTGGGCCGAAGACAAGAAAGAAAAAGACAAGGATATTGGCACTGTCATTGGTATTGACTTGGGAACAACATACTCATGGTAAGGAGCTAACTTACTGTCTAATTTTTTTAAAGTTTAACTCAAAATGTGGAACATCTGTTTGCCACATAGACTAAATGACTCAGACAACTTTAGGGATTCTTGAGTGTGCTAAGTAGTGGAGAATACTGTGTTATTATTAATATTTGAGAAGGGTCCATATGTTGAATATTTACCTGTCACTGTTGATCATTCATTGACTAGTGAACACTTGTGAATTTCAATAAAACATAGAAACATCACATTGTTCCATTCAGAATAGTTACAATGAGGGCCTGTTTCAGTATAGCTTATAGTCTTTAAGACTACGGTGTGATTATACTATTATGGTTTTGAGAGTATGGCTAATTAATAAAAAACATGAATGGAAATTGTACAATTTCATCTTAATAAAAATATAACACCTTCCTAGAACAGTTAGAGAACTTCTAATATTGAAGAAGTACCAGTACTTAATCAAATTGTTTTTTTTTATACATAATTTTTTTAAATATATTAATTCTTCAAGATGTAAAAAAAAATATAGGTTCTTTAAATATTTTTTTCTGACCAAACAGAGTCTACGAAAACATAAGCAGTGACCAAGACTATGACCAAAGATATAGATCAGACTACAGAGAGAAATAGGCCCTACATTAGAATAGAATAAAAAATGGTTCACGGTCCAGTAACTACTTTGTAGTTGGCTTAATTTATCAATAAAATAATGGGTATATGTATATTATCTTGCAACTTTTCACACATCTTCTAGAAATTTAACTTATCAATAGAGATAAGTAATCATTCTTTAAAAAGTTATTTGCATTATGTAATAAATAATATTTATCTATAGTTTAGTCCAAAGTTATAACTCGCTTAAATGAACCAGTGGTATGGGCTCACACAAAATCAATGAAAAAGTTAAGTTAAATAAGCATTACATACGCGGCATAGTCCAGCATTTCAAAGGTTAATGCAGGATTTAAATCTTGGGCTCTTACTAAACCATGACACTGCCATTACCCATTTAAAAATACTTTGACATGTACTTTAATTTATAATAGATTTGGACATCATTTCATTTTCTTGATACAATGCTCTATTTTTGTCCACAGTGTTGGTGTATACAAGAATGGTCGTGTTGAGATAATTGCCAATGACCAGGGTAATCGTATTACTCCTTCATATGTTGCCTTCACTCAAGATGGTGAGCGTCTTATTGGAGATGCTGCAAAGAATCAACTTACTACCAACCCAGAGAATACTGTGTTTGATGCCAAACGACTTATTGGTCGGGAATGGAGTGATAGCACAGTTCAACATGATGTTAAATTCTTCCCCTTCAGAGTTGTAGAAAAGCAAAGCAAACCTCACATTGCAGTACAAACAGGTCAAGGTGACAAAGTGTTTGCACCAGAGGAGATTTCTGCTATGGTTCTTATTAAAATGAAGGAAACTGCTGAAGCGTATCTTGGCAAGAAAGTAACCCATGCTGTTGTAACTGTACCAGCCTACTTCAACGACGCTCAGCGCCAAGCTACCAAGGATGCTGGAGTCATTGCTGGCCTTAATGTAATGAGAATTATCAACGAGCCTACTGCTGCCGCTATCGCATACGGTCTTGATAAGAAGGAAGGTGAAAAGAATGTGCTTGTATTTGACTTGGGTGGTGGTACTTTTGATGTATCTCTGCTTACCATTGACAACGGAGTCTTTGAAGTAGTTGCAACCAATGGTGATACTCACTTGGGAGGTGAAGATTTCGACCAGAGAGTTATGGAGCACTTCATTAAACTGTACAAGAAGAAGAAGGGCAAAGACATCAGGAAGGACAACCGCGCTGTCCAGAAACTGCGTCGTGAAGTCGAGAAGGCTAAGCGCGCTCTGTCATCTAGCCATCAGGTCAAGATTGAAATTGAATCCTTCTTTGAAGGTGATGACTTCTCTGAAACTCTGACTAGAGCTAAGTTCGAAGAATTAAACATGGATCTGTTCAGATCTACCCTTAAACCTGTACAGAAGGTACTTGAAGATGCTGACATGAACAAGAAAGATGTTGATGAGATTGTGTTGGTTGGTGGATCTACTCGAATTCCCAAGGTTCAACAGCTTGTGAAGGAGTTCTTCAATGGTAAAGAACCATCCCGAGGTATCAACCCTGATGAGGCTGTAGCTTATGGTGCTGCCGTCCAGGCTGGAGTGCTCAGTGGTGAACAGGACACTGATGCCATTGTGTTGCTTGATGTGAACCCACTTACCATGGGTATTGAAACTGTTGGTGGAGTGATGACTAAATTGATCCCACGTAACACTGTTATTCCTACAAAGAAATCCCAGATCTTCTCAACTGCCAGCGACAATCAACACACTGTAACTATTCAAGTTTACGAAGGTGAGCGGCCAATGACCAAGGACAACCACTTACTTGGCAAGTTTGACCTCACTGGCATTCCTCCAGCACCACGAGGCATCCCTCAGATCGAAGTTACATTTGAGATTGATGCTAATGGTATATTGCAAGTGTCTGCTGAAGACAAGGGTACTGGAAACCGTGAGAAGATTGTTATTACCAACGATCAGAACAGACTTACACCTGAAGATATTGAGCGGATGATTAAGGATGCTGAGAAGTTTGCTGATGATGACAAGAAACTAAAGGAGCGTGTCGAGGCTAGAAATGAACTTGAAAGTTATGCCTACTCAATTAAGAACCAGCTTCAGGATAAGGAGAAACTTGGTGCCAAGGTGTGTATAGATTAATATTAAATACACTTTTAAGAAAATAAACAGCTCATAAAGTAAAGTAATGAAGAGGAATGGACAGTATAGGGCAATTTACAAGTTTCCACTTTTAAAGTTATTTTAATATTTGCTGATTTATTTAATTCAATCAACATAAAGTTTACTTTTTTTTGTGTAATATGCTTGACTAATCTTAATTTTCTTTTGTTAACAGCTAAGTGATGATGAAAAGACTAAGATCGAAGAGGTCATAGATGCCGCGATCAAATGGCTCGAAGACAACCAAGACGTTGATGCCGAAGAGTACAAGAAGCAGAAGAAGTCCGTAGAAGAAGTTGTTCAACCGATCATCGCGAAGTTATACCAGGGCACGGGAGGCGCGCCGCCGCCGGCGGGCGGAGACGACGATGAGTTCAAGGACGAGCTTTAAGCTACCACTGTCTTGGATCTCTGCCAGCCGCGAGCAGACGCGATGCTAATCTTGCGACTACTCGCGGCCTCACACGAATGACAGTCTACAGTTCGTGTTGTGTATATTTATTGTGCGTGTGTGACTGGTTCATGCTATGCGTGCTAGAGCGAAAGGGATGAATGAATTTCAGAGTGCTGTTAATGTTATGAAAATCGATGCATTTCTAATTTAGTAAAAGCAATAGATGTGTGATAGAAAGTATCCCCATGACAGAAATCGGTTCATTTCTCTTCCTTATATTCTGTTTGGAAGTAGCAAGTGGATTGATTCTGTCTCAACCCAATCTGGAGACTGCCTCAGTTTAAATAATTTAACTGTATGTTTGTAATTAATTTAGAGACTGCAGAGTTGTTAGCTCTTAATTAGCTAAATAATTTTCGTGTTGTAATTTAAATTATAATGGAGTACTGAAGGAGTACAGAAAAAAATAAAAAACAATTTTCTATGACAAGCTATCTTTTATTTAATAATTCTAAGAAAAACAGGTCTTGATGAGCACATTGTAAATGAAAAAAATATTAGTTGACAATGGTTGTAAAATTCAATCCGCTCTAACATCACGCAACTGTGCTCCGCACTCCATAGCGAACACTGGAGTCGCAATCACTGCGGCCTGGATCTTCGTCTGCACTTGGTCTGGAAACACAAAATGCTCATGTCAAGTTCAAACACTTATGGCCAGTTTCAATAACTTGCCAAAAAGTGAATGATAAGATAGAAATTCATGCACTATCTTGAGCTCAAGTGCCCTTTTTGGCAGGATATTCTATGTTTACTTTTACTTTTTGGTAAGTTCTTGAAATCGGCTGTTAAGATAGTTTTCAATCATGGTCCCAAGTCTCGAGCATAGAATCTCTATTGGGTACTGTCAAAAATCTGTACCTTCTAAGAATTTCAAGTCTTTCTTAATGCCCTAAGCTAACACTTAGATTGAATTCTACATAAGAATATATTTTTACGAAGTCTTAGGAGAGTTTTGGCAGGGATTGCTTGAACTTCCAATAAATTAAGGCCCTTCAGAAGTCTTCAATTATACCCGGCGCGGCGATTTTGGAAGCCTCCAATACGATTCTAATGTAACGGTGACGGCACTACAAGGTTATGTTGTGGAAATTACTGTCAGTGTCATAGGGATCAAGGTTCGCCGCGCCGGGTATAGTTCCCCTTCAACCATTTTTTCGTAATCGCAAGCACTGCCCTATGTACTTGAAAGAGGACCTAAACGACAAATAGTTACTTTAGCATTTTGCATTATATTATGATGGAAGGTATTAATTGCTGAAGTCAAAAAGCAACGCTTAATCTGCTGCCTTCTGTTACCTACACCCAAAGCAACCAAAACCAACTTATTTTGCAACACACTGCATAATGGGTGATACACCCATGAGTAATGACCTCAGCGTCAATCGCTGAAACTACTATTCGAATTTGAAATGGGTTTAATTTTACCAAGAAACTTTTACAGCGCGGCGCGGCGGGGAAACAAAGCTACCGCGTCGGGTAAAACCGCGTGATGCTGCTTGTGTGTAATGATTACATAAATGCAAGTTAAGGTTTGTTTTGTGTACTGCTCATTGTCAGGGGAATGAGTTAATAACAAACGACATTACATAGTTTTGTGATAAACGCTATCAAATACGGTTGTTGCGTGAGCAACCAAATGGCGAGTGTTTTTTAGTTTCGGAAAAGTCGAACGGGATTTTAAAACAACGGCATATGGGTACGGTGAACTGTGAACTGATTCTTGATTCTTGAACTGTGAAGTTTAAAACCTTGGATTATGGCAAATTTTTTTATGGGTTGTTGAACTCTCGTTTGGCCTCAATATGACCTGTTTTGGTACCTATCATTACCTAGGTATAGCTGAGGTTGTAGGTATTTGGAATACTTACCTACGTCGCGTCGCGTTTTTGTCGTCTCGTTGCCAGAGTGATATTTGAAATTAGACTTTACAGGTAAGTCCTAGGGCATCCTTTCATCATATAAGGATCACTCGGATTAATTGCCTATTAAAGCACGTTTATTTCGAGCAGTTATTGTGACACCGCTCATCAACCATGACTTCACGATAGTACCTAGATACCTACTTACCAGTTAGACTTGATCTTCATACAATGTAAAGAAAATCTATATTTGCAGAGTAACTACGGTAACCTCCGGCATTGAATCCAGCCTTATGTACCACAAATTAGGTGGATAGTTAGGCTAAACCTACGGTCTAAAATACGGTGTGCATTTGAATTGTAAATACTACATAGATCACGGAGCAACTTAGGTACAGAAAGCAGCAGATCAAGTGTTTCAAACCTGTCAAATTTCCTCAACTTATTTTTATAGGCCTATAGTTCAGATCCAATTACAATTTTTGACAGGTTGGGAAAGTTTGATCTGCTGCCTTCTGTACATAAGAAATAAATATTCGTAGTTACGTAAAACGTATGGAATAAGTATTTAAATATTGGAAAAAACATGCAAATATCCATGACTTGAAAGTGATTTATCTAGATAAGCTAAGACTAGACGAAACAGGGCTTCTGTCGGGACTTACCAAAAGGTTGCATTGCATCTATTTCAACGGCTGTTATACCAGCGGCAGCCCTTAGCTCAGCCAACGATTCCGTGAAGTACATCTCCAACTATAAATAAATTAATAGTGTCATCAAAGATCCATCTAACCCCAAACATCGCTGGTCTTGTGACCTGCAACTAAGATACGTTTTTCATCATCATCGATGGTAAAATTACCAGGGAGTTGCTTTTTTTCGATATACAAAATAAACGCTTTTGTTTGCATTTTTTTTGCGATTGAACATATGGTATAAAAAAGACACAGTACTTCATAGTCGACGACTTTCTCCTCGTTCTGCGGGTGCTGCATGACCCTGGAGCTGGTCCCCGGCTTGCTCTGCTGGCCCGTGCACCAGTCCACGGTGCGGGACATCGCGCGCGCCTTGCACGTCACCCATTCGGCGTTCAAGAATATGATGCTGTCGGTGAAATATTTATTTATTTATTTATTGTTAGTTATACGGACAGAGAGTTATATGAGATCATGTTTGCTTTATGTGATACTTACGATCAGTTTATCACATAAAGCAGGTCACTTATGTGATACTTGGTTCGGTTAAGACTAGGTATTTCCTAAAAAAATGACCGTAAATGTAAAAGCATAAATGAACCGATGATTTCATCAATAAAACGAAACGAAAGTCAACACGCAGACAGGCGCGGTCCCGGGAGGGGTCACAGAGGACATGACATGAAAATCATGAAAAGATGAACCTCTTCAAAGAAAAGAAGCTAGAAAAAGATACCTACCTGTGATTAAAAATTTCGTTGTGACCCCCCCCCCAAATTCAGTTGTGATCCCCCCTAAAATTTCGGCCTGCGACCGCGGCTGCAAGTAGTGCAATTCGCGTATTTTCGTAGATATCAACAAAACTTCCATGCTGGAGTGGGAGCGAAAGAAAAACAGAATGTGCCAGCTGCTTCTCTTCCCGGGCATACTGTATCAGATGGACAGAGGTTTTATTGACGTTTTTGTGGGCGACAGGATGACCCCTTGTCACTGCAATAGTCTCTCTCCATCATTATTATACCTCCAAAGTCAAACGTGACATCAGATTGTTTAATAGCTCTGGTGTTCTGCCTACTACACAAGGTATACAGGCGTGAAGTTATGTATGTATGTATGTATCAACAAACATTTAGTTAGGGTTCCGTAGGTACCTTAATATATTCTTCTCATCCGTCTTAATTACAACTCACCGATTCGGCGGTGTAGACATCAAATCCAAGTGTTCGAAGTCGTTGCCACACTGCGGGTACCCGCATAACACCCATCCGTGGTCAAGGCAATCCTGAAAAATAGGTCGTAAAGTCGCATATGTTACATTTTGTTTTATAAAAATAAGCGTAAATGCTCAAACAAATAGTTTGTTCTGTGTTCACCCAATGGATTACAAGGGCAGGCATTCTTTGCAGGCTTTGCCCATTATTTGGTCAAAGCCTGCAAGGAGAGCGTAACCCCAGGCAGGCCTGTCAAGCGCTCGGACAAGCTTCTCTCTCGTTTAACAAGTTTTATTTTTTACTGGTTTACTTTGCATAAGTACTTATATTTTATATTTTAAACTGACGACTTTTTTCTGTTTTTACTGATCACGGGGATCTGGTTAAAAATATTTATAAAAAAGTATCTGCATAGTTTCTATAAAAGGGAATGTCAGCAGTCTGTATGTTCCGGGTAATTTTGAAACTACTGAACAGATTTGATCAGCAGGTTTTCACCAGACTATAGCAGTTCTCAGGGCCCATACGTTGTTTGAGATTATGTTTGAAGTACCTTTTGAAGTATGCGTCGTTGAACAACCAAAGCCTTCAATTCTAAATTAGCTCCATGGGATCGTAATTTATCACCTATCTCATCCGTCCTCGCTAGTGCTTCATTGTACAGATCTTCGAAATGCACTAAAATTAAATAAAAGCGTAAGTTCATATTCTTATCTTTTTGTTTTATTAAGTATTCCGAAAACTTGTACCTAAATGATTTAGTTAACATTAGGTAGATTCACATTAATCTTAATTTAAAAATAGTTCACTGCGTTGTTGAAGTTATTATGTTTTATAGTTATTATTTTAAATTACAAAATTAAAGTGACTTACAATATACCAATCCGAAGTGTTTGGCCAGCGCTGCTGACTGGGTCCTCCTACCGGCTCCCTTCGGTCCCAGGATCACCACTCGGTACACGCTAGGGGCGCCGCCGACATGGATGCCCTGCCCGGGGCCTTGAGCGCCGGACACGCATGCTCGAATGGCATTGAAACACTTCTTACTGATCTTATGAGCATCGTCTTTTTCGTCAATATATACTTCCTGGAATAAATTGAAAAAAAACGAAAATCTTTATCCCATAAGTACCTACCTGGTAATCCTGGTATTATCAAAGAATAAGAAATAATTTGTCATCTATCAACCGACAAGGCACAAGATCAAACCGACACGCCGTCTCACGCGCGGCGGCATTCGGTGCGCACGTACGCCAAAATATTATTTTCTTAAAATTACGATGGAGTGCCAAAAATGCAAGAAAAATCTTTCTAAAAAAGGCTCGCACTTTATATGTCAAGGCCAGTGCCAAGGAACTTTTCATAAAAGCTGTGTAAGAGGACTCGCCGCAGACTTAAAAGCTGGAAAAAATAGGATTTACTGTAATAATTGTGAGGAAGAAGGGTCAGATATGGAGGAGACGGAAGAAGAACTTCAAGGATTTGCAAACATTTTAAAGGATATACAGAGAAAAGTGAGTGTGATTGCAGACCTAAAAAAGCAGCTAAGTACTATGCAACAAAGCATAACTGAACTCTCAGATAAATACGATTCTTTGTTATTCGAACAAGAGCAGTCGAAAGACAAAATTACTAAGCTCGAGAAGACAGTAGTCAGTGTAAATAACAAATGCACTTACTTAGAAAAGTGTAACCTTGCACTAGAACAAAAAGTTTATGATTTCGAACAGTCATCGCGTAAACATAACCTAGAAATAGTGGGAGTACAACAGCTTACAGGTGAAAACGTCATGGAGTTAGTAACCAAAATAGGCCAAAAAATTGGTGTGAGTTGCGCTGATGTTGAATGGGCAACGCGTAGTCGTACACCAAAGCAAGGTATCAAACCAGCGGCCATCATTTTAGGATTTAAGCCAAGTGGAATTGAAGCACGAAACAGCTGGCTGACAAAACGCAACAACCCGACGGAACTGAAGAGCGATATTATTACTGGAGGAACGATGTCTAATAAAATATACATAAATGAGGATTTACCGAAGAGCACTAAAAGTTTAATTTATAACGCCAAAAAACAACTGCGAGGAATTTACGAGTACATCTGGATATCAAACGGTAAAGTCTTGGTGAAAAAAAACTGAAGGTACACATGCAATATGGATCAAAACAGAAAATGAAATAAATGACTTACTTAAAACAAAATAGATAGGTAACTTAACTACATTCTATTTCCTTTTGTTAAAGTTTAAACCGTAAAGTTCGCAGACTTTAATTGTATCGATTTTATAAAAGAAACCAGTGTAAGCTACAATTGTGTGGATGGTTTGAGTGAGTGGATAAATTACTTAAGTAAAAACAGTTTAAATATATTGCATGTGAATATACGATCATTAAAAAAACACTTTAACCAACTATTAGTTACATTAAATGACAGTTTTAAATACCTAGATGTTATAGTCATAACAGAACCCAATGTTAACTTTACTCTGTTATCGTTATACCAAATAAATGGATATAATTTAAATACGTATACACGGACGGATCGTACTGGGGGTGGCGTTTTGGTTTATACAAGGACAGAGTTATGTGCACGCGAGTGTCACACGTCAATAGCCACTAGAATGCAATCTGCGGAGTGCGTCTCCATTGCACTTGACTACCAAGGTGAGTTAATTTATCTTGTCTCAATCTATAGACCGCCAAGAATTAACAAACAAGAAAAAACTTCTCAATTTTTGATAGAATTGCGTACTTTGCTTGATAGCCTGCCAAGTAATTCAAAAATTGTAATGTGTGGTGACATAAACATAAATTTATTAAATTGTTGTGATAAAAATGTAATTGCATACGAGAACTTATTATCTGAGTATGGTTTCATAAAATGCATCAAGGACGTAACTAGAAAAGAGATTTTAATGGGTAAAACAGTCGAATCGTGTCTTGACCACATTTATATAAGAATAAGCAATGGCCCATCTATTGAATCAGCAGTAATAAAACACAAAATTTCGGACCACTATTTGGTTTCAGCCGCGGTGCAATGGAGACGAACTAACTTAGATCCACGAGGACGCTCGCATTGTCCGCCTAGAACTAATGCATTCATAAATAAACGTATCCTAGACAATAATTTGGTACGTAATAAATTACTAGGTATAAATTTCAACAACATGTTATCGATAGACTGCCCTATAAAGTTGTATAATACTTTAAGTCAAACGTTTATTTCAATTTATAATGAATGCTATACAACCAAAAAAGTGAACATATCCAATAGAAACAATAAATCATGGATTAATAATGGCTTAAAAGCAATGATTAAGGAAAGGGATAGGATGTTCGAAGTTTGGAGCAACGATCCTAAAAATATGGTTAAGCGCCTTACCTACACTAGGTTCAGAAATAAATGCCAAAAGGCTATAAATAAAAGTAAAAATAATTATGACAAGGAAAGTATATTAAAATGTAAAAACAACATGAAAAATTTATGGGAAAAAATTAATTCTATGCTTGGTAATAATAAACAATCCTTAGATACTTCAATTTTATCCCATATGGATAGGCAAGAAAGTTTAAAAAACATTTGTGATAAATTTGCTCATAACTTTTTAAATGAAATAATTGATATCAAACATGAATGTGATATAAAATTTTTAAATAGAGACTCATATGTGAAACCAGCGGACGTGTGCATGAGATGGCAGCCGGTAACTAGCTTAGGTATAAAACAGATCATTAATAATATGGATACTAAAAAGTCCCCCGGCTGCGACTTGATACGCATGTCCGATTTAAAAATAATAGCAGATAATATAAGTCCCGTTTTGGCAAAACTAATAAATTCATCAGTTAAGCAATGTACATTTCCAAATCAATTAAAGGAAGCGATTATTCGACCAATATTTAAAAGAGGAGATCGTAAAAAAATATCCAATTATCGACCAATAGCCATACTATCCAGCATCGATAAGATAATGGAAAAGAGTATTGTTATTCAGCTTAGTCAATATCTGCAAAAAAACAAAGTAATAAATGATTGTCAACACGGGTTCTTAAAGGGAAGAAGTACAAACACATTGCTGTCAAAATTTACAGATGAAATCAATGGCTATTTAGAGGATAAAAAATTCGTTATAGCTATATTTTTTGATTACAAAAAAGCCTTTGATACTTTAGATAAAAAAATGTTTTAATCGCAATGCAGGAGTGCGGTGTCGTAGAACCATTAAACAACTGGTACGGTGATTACCTCACGGCACGCTCTTATCGCGTAAGGGTCAGTGACACGTTCAGTGATAGGATTGCCATACGGTGCGGGGTGCCGCAGGGATCGGGATGCTCGCCTGTGACTTACCTTATGCACGTAAATAGCCTGTGCAATGTGGTACAACACTGCTCAGCGTATATGTTTGCAGATGATCTGTGCATACTACGCGCCGGCACAGACATCTCAGACACTTGTCAATTAGTTCAACAAGACATAGACGCGGTCATAAAGTGGTCACATGATAACGGTATAGTACATAATGTAGACAAAACCAAATTACTATTGATACATTCCCCATACATGCGACCATCAGAGGAACCTGTTTTGCATACCCACAAATTCACATGCTTCCATCTTAAAAAAACCTATTGTAATTGTAATCCAATTGAAAGAGTTAACTGTGTATCCTATTTAGGGATGAAAATTGATGAACATTTCTCTTGGTCCCATCATATAGAATACATTTGTGAAAAACTTAGAATACTGCTAGGAAAGTTCTATCATTTAAGTTATAGGGTTCCTATTAGTACCTTAAGATGTATATATATGTCACTTGTAGATGCTATCATCAGCTATGCTCTCGATTGCTATGGACTCACATTTAAAACATACATCGATAAAGTAGAATCATTACAAATAAGATTTCTAAAACTACTTGTTAGCAAAAAAGTAAAAGAACAATGTAAAGACGACTACTCAAAACTTTTCAAAATATGTAAAATTCTACCAGTAAGCTTAAAACATAAATACCTACTAACATTAAATAACCATTCCGGTCGGGAGCAAGAGCTGACGTTAGTAAATAATACCTACAATACCCGATCAATGGCCACCGGAAGATACGTAGTACCTAAAATATCTAATTACTATGGAGACAGAACGCTAAAAAAACGCTTGCCATACCTGTTAAATAAACTGCCGGAGGCCATTAGACAAGAAAGTAATAAACTTAAATTTAAAAAGAAAATCATACTTCATTACCAAAATTATTATAAATAATTTAAGCATTATATAATTTGGTTAATAAATAAAGTAATAATATGTATGTAACTTGTAAGTTTAGACTATGAAAAACTTTTGTTAATTACTATATAACTCATAGCATTTTATTAGTATGTTATATTATAATTTTAGTTTTCGATTATTAGTACGGAGACTCGATCCCACAGTCAAACCAACAACATGGTTTTGTGGGGCACAGTGCTAGATATAAGATTTTAAGTTGTTAATGAATAAATAAATAAATAAATAAATAAATTTTACTGGTCAGCCGGAAAATATTATTTAGGTTTTTGTAAGTAAATAACTAATTACTTAAAACTACACAACTATGGTCCAGATTTTACACGTTTTTTGTTTACGTTCTTGTTATTTTAGAATTAAAGGCCTTCCAGACGATCGGATCCAACCGCCAACAAGCGTGACCTTGGTTGAGTTGATTTAAAAATGGATCGTGTAGAACTCGGTTGTCCAATCAATTTTTTGATTGATGCCAACGGCCTTGGTTGGAAGAGCGTCCGTCCCGACAGGCTGCGATCGTGGTTGGAGCCAACCGTCTGGAACGCTGTTGGCCAACGCGACGCGAGCCCTGCAGTGTGCGCTTGTCGGTCGTCGCGAGCACACGTTATTGTGGTTGCAATGGATTCGCAATACGAAATCCGCGAACGAGAGACTCTAACTGAATTTATATGTCTGTATATTGATTTACCATGTCTTTGAGACTCTAGTTCCGAAACATATAAAGATAAAAATAAAAATTATTCGCTCTTTCAGCCACAGTTTCATCCACTTTCTCCTTTTTCTTTATTTTATTTATTTATGTTTATTTGGGAAACAAACAGTTACAAATAGCACGTAAATTTAATCACATTAATAACACATTAACTAGCGAAGTTTCCACAGTTTGATAATACAGAAAAGTGTGTAGTAACAATAGCTAAAACAATTGATTTACATAAAAATTAAACTAAAGTAATGAGGTATTTATTATATAAACTCTAACCCTCTGTTGCAACTCTTTTCTAAATTTTAAAATTTTGAGATGAAATGTCAGATTGTTATTATAAAAATTACATGCTCTCTTTCTAAACAAATTGCTTTATTTTTCTACTTCACTCAAACATAAAAAAGTTAACGCTAAGCCGATCTTCGATCTTGCTTCAAAACACACGGAATCATATTTAGATACCTACGTGTTTACGCTACGAAGTCCGGAGAGAGAGAAGTGACAAGTTGAGTCAACCATCCGACCGTGTAGAACAAATACAAATTTCGGTTGATCCGACCAAGGTCACGCTTGTTGGCAGTTGGGTCCGATCGTCTGGAAGGCCTTTTAATGTACAAATACAATATCTGTTGACGTTTTTATATTAAGTAAAGCGTAGTCATTGAGTACATATGTAGTCAAACGTATTTTTATTCATATTTAGATTTTTTTTTATTCAATAAATATTGGACTATAGTTGTATGGCATGTTGACAACTATGGTCCAGGTTAAAACGTATGGCAATAGTTGCTTATTACGATCAATTTTACCATACTTAAGAGCTTTATTTTATAGAATACTGAGTATTCTAAGGCTGCGTCCCCAGTAAGCAAACAGTTAGCGGCCGACTGAGTGAGCCGCAAATTTGTGGCGAACTGAAATTTGAGTTAGCTGCAAACTCTGATTAATTTTCGTACGTTACGTGGGAGTCAGCCGCTCACTGAGATAGTCGGCGCGCGTAACGCTGCAAACTGCGTACTGTGAGCGCAAAACTAGCAAACTGTGAACACTCCATTCCAAATATATGGAAGGGCGTACTAACTCGATCCGCCGCATACTCAGTCGGCCGCTAACAGTTTGCCCACTGGGGACGCAGCCTAAGACAAAAAAAAACAAATTAATTACCTTCAATTTAAGTCCAATTAGGTATTTTTTATGTACTGTAACCAATACTAATAAACAAAAGTTTTCAACGCTCACAAAGCCCGCGTAAACACGTTCTTCTTGCGAACATCGAATGGCATCAATCAAAAAATGGCGCTAACTGTGAAATGCATGTAAAACTAATCTCTTCGTGCCTTAAGCAAACGAAATATGTAGTAGAAAACAATAAAGTAGATGTCGTTTCCTACCGCAACAAAAGGGTTTATGTTCGTTGAGATCGGTGGACCATAGTTGAGACAGAATACGAAAACAGTCCTATCGTTGTTCTCCGGTTAACCGATGGTTCTTATTAATTACAAGAATGCCAAATCTCTCAAAAATACGGTTCCATGCTGATTACTCTCATTGACTCATTTGTAAGATTAGCGAATCGGGACCCTGGACCATAGTTGTGTAGTTTTACCAGTACCGAAAAGTACCTAACGTTTACTGTATTTATTACTATTTTACCAATATAATTTACGAACAAAGAATTAAAAAATAAGTAAATAACTTAAGGTAGATCCAATTATATCGAAGTTATCTAACCCAATCAACCGATTTTTTTAAATAGCCGTGATAGGTACCTTAAGGTTGCAAACTGGACGTCAGCGACAGCGAGACCGACAACGGCGCGGGCAGCGACGCGGGGAATCTGGGCCGTTCTCGACGCCAGCGGGCGCTCGAGCAATATGTCGCGGTTTCACTGTTCGCTGTCGCTGCCGTCCAGTTTGCAGCCTAAAAGAACGTTGTCGGGAGCATAGTAATATGGAATGAACAGCTACTCGCTTCTTATGTAAGGTAAAGGTTGTTGCTTCGAAACGTTACGCTAGACACATAAAGCCTTAAATTTCATGAAATCTTATATTAATATCCATTAAAGATACCTTAAGTGTAGCTCTATACACGTATTTCAGGCCCTCAAAATCTTGTTTGTAGAAATCGCGGTGACGAGTTAGAGGGTTGTAAGTGGGCGTGGTCTGAGGTGGCGGCGGAGTCAGCACAAGCGTCACCGTGGGCAGTATGCCGTCCTGCTGCATGTAGCGAGCTTCGCGAACCGTGCACGGGTGGTCTGGAACATGAGGTCAAGACTTTCTCTTGTTCACCCAGAAGATTAGACAATGGCGTCGGAATTGCTGCAGCGCCATTGTCTACTAAGCGACTTGGGTTGGCAAGGAGAAAAAAGACAACCATGGTTATTACCCGACTGCGGCACGCAAAGGAGGTTTATGTCTTCAGCGCGTATGTACCTACACACATCAAAAAAAGTTTGAGATCACTAGCAAAAGATGGAATATTTTAAAAATTTTACTTTTTAAAGGAATTTTGCTTACGTAACATTTCTTTTACAACCTACACTTTTTGAAATAAAAAAAAATATTTTGATTTAATTTGTTGTTAACAAAAATTTTATTTCAAAATCTTAATGCAATTTCGGATAGTAAATAATTGAAAGAAAAAGAGGATTTAACTGAATATTGCTAACATTTATTATGAAATTATTTTTATTCAGTACAAGATAACTCCTCCCCTGGCTCGAACACATCCGGCAATCCTTCTTGGCATGCTGAGAATTGTGTAATCCAGCATTTGTTGCGGTAACCTGCCCCATTCTTGAATAACGGCTTCTCTGATCCTGGCACTGTCCGGGGAGTTGGCTGACGGTTCCAAACAGCTCGCTTTACGGCATACCACGCATGCTCAATCGGGTTTAAGTCAGGCAAGCCGGCAGGCCAGTCTAACCTGGTAAGATCGCATTCACGCAGAGCAGCGTTGATTCGTTGAGCTCGATGTTCGGGTGCATTATCGTCAACCATTACGAATCGAGGGCTGTGATTTATTCTAAATAACCTGACAATTCCATTATTAGCAATGGTTTGGTACAAAGCTGCAGTGAACGAGCCACGATACGTGATCAACGGCGTTCTAGCACCAACAATTATACCGCTCCAAAAGGATACCGATTTCCCGCCTTGTTGAACGTTTCCGGTGGCAGTTCTTTGTCTTTCAGCGTCCCCACGTTTTATCCATACATGAAGACGTCGTTAGTCTGGACGACTACTAATTTTGGACTCGTCAACGAAGACACAATTCCGCCAATTTTTTTCCTCGTCGTTTTCTTCATTTTCGCGGAGTCTGGCCTACTGCAATCTGCGTCGCTGTCGTTTTGTGAGTTCGGGGTGCTCACCAGGATCTCCTCACTCGTAATCAATCCCGGTGTAAGCAATTCCTGATTTCCTGAGTGCTAATTTGTAGTCTAGTAGCAGCCCGTAACTCAGCTTTTATTTTAGGGGCATTGATTGTTGGGTCTTGGGCAGTCAGCAATCTGATGTAACGCGTCTAAGCAGCAGTAAGAATAGTTGGCCGACTACTGCGAGGTCGATCGGCAAAGTTATCCACGCCGCGATAATTCCGTAACGTGTCCACGACACAGGATTGGGATACAGCCAGTCTGCGTGCTATTTCTCTCGTAGAATGTCCTTCTGCCTTCAATATAGATAACAATTCTTGCTCGTAAAACTTCTGATAATCCGCTCGGCATCTTTTTGAATGAACTCCTTCTTCGAAAAGTCAGAAAAAACGCTTGAATCAAGTTGGTCAGATTTCTGAATGAGTGTTAACAAGGATTTAATTTCTTTTTAAACAGAAAAACAATTGATATTTTAAATACTTTTGTGATTCAAAACATGGGTTTTTTAATGAAGAATCTTAGAAAAATAAGAAAAAACGTTTTATTCTAACGAAATAAAAACGAAGTCGCATTATCAAAGTGATCTCAAACTTTTTTTGATGTGTGTATGTATGTATGTATGTATTTATTTATTTTATTTATTTCACAATTTATGTACATACTTGTAATGATAATATAGGTATATAAACTTAGTATAGAAAAATAGGTACAAAGGTACAACTTATTTCTAAAGAAATTTCTACCAGCAGACCTGATGAATGGAGAATTCGATAAAAAAATACAATTTAAGTATGTACACTAAAAATAACAGATATAAAAATAAAAATACATATAAACAACATAATATATATAAATTTATATACATATATATATATATATAATATTTATACATAAAAATAAATACATATATAAAATAAAAATGAAAACAATCAAATATATAAATATATGCGTTAATATATAACCATATGAAAATTGAACAGTGGTAATCTTATATTAAATTATTGTTGAGAAAAAAAGTGTTCTCGAACCTTTTTCTTGAAAACAGCTAGGGATTTTGACTCACGAATACCGTAAGGTAGTGCATTCCACAATCTGACTGCATGGACAGAAAAAGAGTAGGAATAATAATTAGTTTTATGTATTGGCATTTTTAGAAGCGTACGTTTATGTGCTCTGCATAACGTATTCGGAGAATGAGCAAAGGAAAATCTCTCACGAAGGTAGATAGGGGCTGATGGGTTATAGAGGATATTATATAGGAGACATAGAATTCTAGCATCACGGCGTTGCCGAATCGGAAGCCATCGGAGTTGCTTACGATAATCGGATACATGATCGTACTTTTTGAGTCCGAAGATGTAGCGTATGGATAAATTTTGTAAGCGCTCCAATTTATCTAGAAGTTCCTCCGTGGCATCCAAGTAGCATGCGTCTCCATAATCCAGAATGGGTTGAATCAGTGTCTGAGTAAGGGAAATTTTGGTCTGTAGTGGTAAAAAGTTTTGTAGGGATTTTAATGAATGGAATGTAAAGTGGACTTTCCGACTGACTTCACTGACATTCGCGTTCCAAGTAAGGAAAGAATCTATAATTACACCCAAGTTCTTAGCTGTATCAGTAAAGGCAATCGGAACATTATCCATGGAAACAGGAGGTAGAGAGGATAAGTCGAGTCCACCACGAATATAGCGACTACCTATAATCATGGCTTGTGACTTTTTAGGATTTACTAGGAAACCGAAGGATTTAGCCCAGTCACTGATTCGACCCAGATCTAAGTTCATAGAAGCAATGGCAGATTCTATGTCAGGAACAGTGCAGTGGCGGTATAATTGCAAATCGTCTGCATAAAGATGGTATTTGGAAGAAATTACTTTGGTTACGGAATTTATGATAATGGAGAATAGGAGAGGGGATAGGACACCGCCCTGAGGCACACCAGCAACGAGGTCGCACCAGTCAGAGTAAGACTCATCAAGGCGGACCCGCTGCGAGCGGCCCCGGAGGTAGGAGTTGAACCAGGATATAGCAGAAGGTGAGACGTTGATGGATTTAAGAATGCCAATAAGGATGTCAAAATCAACAGCATTAAAGGCACTGCTGAAATCTAACAAGATGAGTAGGGTAAGGGATTTCTTTTCCATAGCACAGCGAATGTCATCAGTGACTTGTAATAGTGCAGATACAGTGCTGCGGCCTGGGCGGAAACCGGACTGGAATTGGGAAATGATGTTATTAGAAGACAGGAATGCGGAAAGTTGCTTATGCACAATTTGCTCAAGAGCTTTGGAGAGGAAGGGAAGGATGGATATAGGCCGGACATGAGTAATGGAAGTGGGATTGGAAATTTTTGGCAGAGGTATGATATATGCACGTTTCCAGGATGCAGGGAAGGTAGAGGATGCTAGAGAACAGTTAAATATATGGGTAAGAGTGGGTAATAGGATAGGTAAAATGGGAGTTATCATTCTTGAACAAAGGTCATCGTCACCAACTGCTGCAGAGGAGATGGAAAGGATGGACTTTTTGACATCATCTGGCGATACAGCGGCAAAAGAAAAAGATGGATGCGTTATCGGAAGTTTCGCCAAATGATTCAAGGTGCTGGCTTTGATTTGCGGTTGTAAAAGTAAAGGAGGTTGGGAAAAATGGCAATTTAGGGCACTTAAATCAAAGTCTTTAAGGGAGGAATTGTGGGATTTGCCAATGCCAACGGATTTAAGGAATTTAAGGAACCTCCAGACTTCTGCACTGCCACGATTTATGTCCGTTTCTTGTTCCCTGATTTCTACTGAACTGCCGGACGGATTTAAACAAATGAGGTAAGTATCAAAATATTCGTAATAACTGTGCGAGTAATATTGAATTCATGAAATTTCAAGACGGCGTCTTAAAATAAACATTTGGGGAGCACAAAAACAAATAATTTCTGATTATTTGTTTTTGTGACAATATAGGTATCATATGAAAGCTAATGGACAGCCTATTTTAAATACATAGATATATATTATACTGCTTTAAATTAACCATATTCACATTAAAGGTTTTTGTCTTGTAGAAGGTACCTACTATACGACTGTTCATTTTTATTACTTAGTCATCGTTGTGAAATACATTTGCAATAAATTTTATGCCATTTAATTCTCATTATACGCAGGTTTAATCGATTCGCTTACTTAATGCACTATTTTTGTAGGCATTACTCTGTTAGGTATATAACCAGTGAATGAAAAAAGCGAGCTTCTAATTTTTATTACAAATACAATTTAAAAGCTCTTATAGTCTCATGTGCTTGTTTTGCGCTTTTTAGTTTGAACTTACTGTATTCCGCAGTCGGGTCTTTAGTTTTTGTAATTACTTTTTTTTTATTTATTAATTTTATTGAAATGTCCTAGATCAAAGTCAGGATAAACCCTTTATGTAGTTATGGTATCGTCACTTATTGTTACCAGCAACTAGAGCTTCTGCTAGATAAAAGTATAGTTTTACAATTACAAGCACTTTCAAGTACCTAATGGTTTTATTTGCTTGTAGGTATATTTCTAGTAAGATTCATTGAGTGACCTACCGAACATAAGCCAGCCCACTTGTGGTACAGGATCCTTCGTTGTCAAAGCCTTAGTAACTTCAGACAGAAGATTTAGCGACAACTTTCCAGGTACGTAGTCATCATGCTGAACAAAAATGAGGTGAAAACTGCATAAGTGAAAAGCAATTTTATTTAAACAAACAATATTTTAATACAATAATATAAAATTATACAACTAGTGATACAAATCAATAAAATTACCACAGTTACCTACGTATAACATCAAGAGAGACATTGCAAAATATTAATTAAAGAAAATAGTTAATAATGTTTTTAAGTTTTTGCATTTAAAATGCTCAACTTTATGCAATGCTTCACTTTAACTGGGATTCACAATTTCTGTAAAGAAATTGGTCTCGGGTGGTCTTAGCTGCAAAGCTATACCATTAGAAGGAGCTACGTTAGCAATATAACGTAAAAACAAAAATGTGGTAAGTAATTTCGAGGCGTACCGTCAGGCCGAGGTAGCTTAGTGGAAGAGCACTCGTCCGGCAAACGAGAGGTCCCAGGTTCGAACCCTGATCGGGTAATTTTTATTTATCACATATTTCATTTATTTAAGAAAAATAGTAAATACAGTAAGTATTAAAAGTTAACCCTGAAGTATTTCTCTTATTTTAATCAATGTTTCCCATTTTAGTGGTAGGTAGGACCAATACTATGTTATTATGTAGTTGTTCTGCCTTATAAATAGTAATTTATGTATTTATTTATTCATTAGTTTACGGGCTCTTTCAGCCCAGTCCAGCGCTTCTAGTTGATATTTGGTTGAACCATCCCAAAGATGTCTGCAGTACTCCACAAATGATCGCACTTGAGCTGTGTATAAATTAAGAAGCTGTGTAGGGCCGAAGTACCGCCGTGCCTTCGAGATGATTCCAACCTTTTTCGAAGCTACTTGAACCATGGACACAAATTGCTTGCACCTATACATTTTATCAAAAAAAACTCATAGATAAAGGCTAGGTGTAAATTTAGGTACCTTATTGAAGAAAATATTATTATTGAAAAATTTTAATAAGCATTCTTAAAATTTGTCTTAAAGTTAAACAGGTTACTCGACATACCTTTTCATAACGATCCAATATGTAACGTCGTGTAATAACAATGAACCCTAGGTTCTTGATAAGATCCTTCACGAGTTTATGAACATCTGCAACATGAAAACAGTAGGTTCAGGTTTTGTAAACGATATCATGGGTGCGTTAGCGCTGCAGTACAGCTGCCCGTAGGCGAGCTATTAAGGCTGCAAACTGGACGACAGCGACAGCGAGAGTGACAGCGGCGCGGATAGCGACGCGGGGAATCTGGGCCGTTCTCGACACCGCCAGCGGGCAGCGGAGCGATTTGTCCCCGTTTCGTACAAACTCAATACTCTCTATCGTGTCGTGGAAATCGCTGCCCGCGATGCCTTTTTTCTTGGACAGGTTTCGTTGGGTTGATTTAACCCAGGTGCGGTCGCAGCCTGAAATTTTGGAGTGGGTCACAACAGAATTTGGGGGGGGGGTTCACGACTATTTTTTTAATCAGAAGTATCGTTTTCTAGCTTCTGCACTTTTAAGGGGTTCATTTTTTTACGATTTTGGGGGGTTCATGTCCCCTATGACACCCCCCCCTGGGACCGCGCCTGACTCTACCATTGAAGGAGAGCATAGCCGAGTTCCGTCCTGGTATGACTGAACGTGGTTCCCTCCGCTCGGTAGCAAACCTCGTTCGACTCCGTTCAGTCCGCTCGGGTCCGCCTGATCATATTTTTTCCCGCTCAGCTCCATTGACCGTTTTGCCAGTTGTGGAGTCGAGATTTTGATCACTATGATTGAAAAATACACGGCCCGCTCCTCTCTACTCCATCTAGCTGAAAATAGGTACGTCCAGCTAATAATAAAAATATATGTTTTATTCATCCTCAAACATATATGTTTAGTTTAGCCTTAGCACTACATAAGTTAGCCCTTTGGTGAACCGTTAGTGAAAAGAGTTATTTATGTACCTGTACAATTATGAAGCTGTGGAGAAATCAGTAGCATAATTCTATCGGTTTCTTTGTGTGCGTGGATACGGCGACCCAAAAATAGCTTCATGTGCTTTAAATGATCTCTTGGTAAATTGACTACGAGGTCTTTAACCATTTCCTGAAAGAATAAATAATAAAATAAAATACAAGCAAATTGTAAGCAAATATTTTTCTGATGCTTTGCTGATTACCGTAATCACGGTTCTCACGTCTTGTCTTTGGGTGGGATGTGATTCAAATCATGACTCAAATCTAAAAGTCATTTCACTTAGTCTTACTCATTAATATTTTACACTTAATCATTTTACTTAGGTATATGATGATAACGTTTCATTTAATAGTAACCGCTCAGGATTCGGGAGGCAGAATTCAGAATTCCTTGATACGTACGACAATGATACCTTTAACATCTTTTAACATATACATAAAAGATTTTCCCAAAACCCCGGAAGGGGCTGACCAGCCGCGCCGCGACCCACGGCCCGACGTTTGTAATTGGGATGTCGTATACAACGTCAATTTTTGTTCATCCGAAATCTAGAACACGGGTTCCATATTTTCGTTCGAAAAATCAGTAGGTATACAAAAAATTATATTATTTTAAAAACATAGCAAGTTTTGTGTTTTGGTTTTGTCGCAGGAGTGAGTTCATGTGACGTAGGTACAGAAGGCAGCAGATCAAGCGTTCCAAAGCTGTCGAAAATTGTATTGTAAAAAAAAAAAATATCTGAACTCTATGACGTAGACATTTAATTATAAATTGGTTGGGGAAATTTTACAGGTTTGAACCTGCTGCCTTCTACTTATACCTACCTACAGGCATCCTGGGATCGCGTACGATACGCGTGTGAACATATTTTAAGGAACTGTAAAAATTATTGAGTTAAAATATAAAAGTTATTGCAATCGATACTATTGCCGATTCTGAACAAACTGTTTCCAGGTTTCGTACAAACAAAAATAACGTTGTATATGCTGACGCTATTAAATTCGTTAATATCGCGATGTATGATATAGGCCGTGTCGTCATCGTCGTAGTTACCAGTAAGCGTCACTACAAAGACATAATACACCCAACTACACGTTTTGTTAGCCCCGACAAAGTAAGATTTCACATAAATCAGATAAGCAAGTCAATACCAGAAAAGTAAGGTAAATTACACGAGAATATCCTGAGATTATCCGAAGAAAGAACATACCTGGTGATAAAAACGTAACGTCGGGGATAGCGCAAGTCCGTGTATCTAGCATTGGTTAAATCCGCGGATCTACAAAACTAACCGGATTCTTTTTTTAATCCATAGAAGCAGCAATCTGATTGGCACCTGCTTAGTTAACAAAATTTGAATTTGGCCAATAGTAAGCTAAATCATTAACCAATAACGATACCGCGTACAGTTTGCCAGCGAATATGTTGAACACAATTCCGCGGAACTGCATTTTTCGCTAAGATCTCTTGTACTACCGTGCGTCAAATTCTTAAAAATTGTGATTAATTGGTGTTGTCAAGAAAGGGTTTAATTGAGTATTGTTATAGATTTCTATTGATAAAATTACATTAATTCATTTATTGATTAAGCTAGGTACATAATAAGACAAAAACATTTTATATCAGACATAATATGCAAAAAATATGCGTGCGATCTGTATTGTTCCTACAAAGTCGGCAATGTATATGAAGAAGTTTATCGGAAGGAAAACTTCTTCAGATACATTGCAAGGAAAGACTTAGCTAGACATGAAAAAGCTGAGGATAAAAATATAGCAGCTAAAAACGGAACTGTTCATGTTATCATGTTATATGCTGTGAGATTGTGCCTATATTTAACGGCTAGCGCATTATATTTTAAAACGAAATTAATGTTGCACAATTTCACAGTTTACAATCTTGGTAACGATCAAGTTGTATGCCACTGGTTCGACGATACCACAGCTGATTTTAAAGCTACAACTTGAGATTTTAATGTACATTGCCTAACGAAATTTATTGATGAAGATCCTAATGATGTTATAATGTTTACTGATGGATGCACATCCCAAAATAACAATACTGTTGTTTCAAACGCTCTATTACGATTGGCAATGACTAATGTTACAATTACTCATAATTTTTTAGAGAAGTGTTGACGCAGTTGGGGGTGGATTCAGTCCATTCCACTATTAGAAGAAAATTAAAACATTGTGAAATATACTTACCAAGTCAATATGCCGCCATCACTAAAGAAGCAAGACTGAATCCATCTCCATACGACGTGGCTATACCAGATTATACTTTGTTTAACGGTATCCGTGGTTCCGTGGTCTAGATGCTGGTTCGAGTCCTGATCCGATTCGATTTCCGTTTCCGGTTTTCGTTTACCTTTATATTTATTGATATTCTAGGTTCCCCCCTAGTTCAGTAGATGGTATCTCATAACACAAACTTTGCTTAATTTGAAGCTGTGTAGTTGGTGTCATTGTCAGGGCTTTTTTTAAGGGTGCTCTTATATACGAGTCAATAAGACCTGGTAAAGGAACTGGTGCAAAATGTGTAGTTGATATCAGAGTCTTAAAGTACAAGCCTCATGGAACAATACTATGGCGATGAGTTTCAACAGCTGTCTCAAAGATCAAAGAGATCGACAATTGAACCAGTTTCTCTACTCCAACTCTTTCAAACAGCCCATTCCTAAAACCATATAAGTACAAACACTTGCAACAACTGAAGGAATATGTGCCGAGAGACGGTCACGAATTTTATGAATAACTAGCTTTATCCCGCAACTTCGTATGCGCTTAACTACCCTTCTCGTGGAAATTTCAGAAACTATACAACCAGCCACCCACTGAAAGAACCTTTATACCAAGTATCACACCCATGCACTCAAGGACTATTTTTTTTTCATACAAACTAAAAATCATATATTTCCCGTGCCCGTGGGAATTTTGGGATTTTTTTTCGTAGCACAACCATTCAATCTTTGAAGAACCTTTATGCCAAGTATCACATCCGTACACTCAAGGAATAAGATTTTTCATACAAACTAAAAAGTTATTGATGACTACTGTCACAAAATTGTTGATGTATGTGGCAACGTGAGACAAAAAGTGTCTATGGTGGTTGCCTAGACTACTTGTTGTGTTGTTCGTTTTTACTGTCTACGTTATTGTTTTTTGGATATATTTATTTGTAAGATTAAAGTCTTTGTTATCTTGAAATATTTCCTGTGTTTACTCCTTATTCCACTACTGCGCCACTCTACTACCCTTAAGAGGTTATGGGCCCAGTAGTGGAATAAGGAGTAAACACAGGAAATATTTCAAGATAACAAAGACTTTAATCTTACAAATAAATATATCCAAAAAACAATAACGTAGACAGTAAAAACGAACAACACAACAAGTAGTCTAGGCAACCACCATAGACACTTTTTGTCTCACGTTGCCACATACATCAACAATTTTGTGACAGTAGTCATCAATAACTTTTTAGTTTGTATGAAAAATCTTATTCCTTGAGTGTACGGATGTGATACTTGGCATAAAGGTTCTTCAAAGATTGAATGGTTGTGCTACGAAAAAAAATGTAGCCGTAGATCATGAGGAATGGCATGAAGCTGCTGAAGGTGTAGATCATGAAGAATCTATGATTCCAGAATCTGAAATGCACGAGCAAGCTGGGAGAGTCTTGAGAGATCGTTCATTGCTTCGTCCTCCTGAAAAATTCAAAGATTATGTACTCAATACAGAGTGGACTTCATATACAGAACCAAGTACGTTTAAGGAAGCTATGCTAAGTCCTGAGAGTGAACTGTGGAAGAAAGCCATGACAAGTGAAATAAACTCTCTGAAGGAAAACAAAACGTGGGTTCTGGATAAACTTCCGAAGAACAGGAAAGCATTACCATGCAAATGGGTGTTTAAGGTTAAGCTGAATGCCGATGGTTCAGTTGACAAATATAAAGCCAGATTGGTAATAAAAGGCTTTAAGCAAAGAAAAGGCGTTGATTTTGATCAAACCTTCAGTCCAGTAGCTAAGATGGCAACGGTTAGAGCTGTTATCAGTATAGCTGCAAGCGAGGATATGTGTTTGATGCAGTTCGACGTTTCTACTGTTTTTCTCTATGGATCTTTAGACGAAGAGATTTTTATGAGACAACCTGAAGGTTATGATGATGGATCAGGGCGAGTCTGCCTATTAAAGAAAAGTTTATATGGTCTGAAGCAAGCTCCAAGATGCTGGAACAGACGTATACTTGACTTCTTTAAAGAAACTGGTTTCAAAGTAAGTGATGCGGATCCTTGCTTATTCATAAGAAAAGATCAAGCTGGAAAGTTGATTGTGGCACTATATGTCGATGATGGCCTGATCACAGGGTCAAATCAAAAGTTGATTGATGAGTTTCTTGACCAAATGAAATGTCATTTCAAAATTACCACAAAACCAGCCTCTTACTTTCTGGGTATTCAAATAGAAACCAGAGAAGACGGATTAAAGATTTGCCAGACATCCTATACTAAGAAAATGATCCAGAAATTTGGTATGCAGCATTGCAGACCAGTTACAACACCAATCGTAAAAGACAATGTGTGTCTAAATAATAACGAAACACCTGTAGACGGTATTATCAATAACTATCGACAGATTGTTGGAGCACTGGCATATTTGATGGTCGGAACAAGACCAGATATAGCCTACAGCGTTAGTGTTGTATCAAGGAGTTTAGAAAACCCAACGGTCAATGACTGCATTAGATTAAAACGGATTTTAAGATACCTACATTATTGTCCCGATTATGGTATTCTATATAAGAAGAATTATAAGAAGGGTTTATTAGAATGCTTCAGTGATGCTGATCACGGTGGGGACATTGGCACTGGAAGATCTACTTCTGGAGTGTTATGTATGTATGCAGGTGGAGCTATTTCTTGGATGAGCCAAAGACAGCAAAGTGTAGCAATTTCTACGACGGAAGCTGAAATTGTGGCAGCCAGCGAAGGTGCTAGAGAGTGTATCTGGCTAACACGTCTCATGAAGGACATTTCTGAGATTAGAAGCCTACCAACGCTGCTATTAGATAACGAAGCTGCCATTCGTTTGGCTGAAAATCCAGAGTTCCATAGACGAACAAAGCACATAAGGATTCGACACTTCTTTGTGCGCGAGTTGGTAACAAGTGGTCAACTGAAGGTTGGAAAAGTTACCAGTGACCTCCAGTTAGCGGATATATTTACCAAACCGTTAGCAAGACCTAGGCTGAGAAAATTATCGGAGCTTATTGGTCTACACGTTGAGAGAAGATGTTGATGTATGTGGCAACGTGAGACAAAAAGTGTCTATGGTGGTTGCCTAGACTACTTGTTGTGTTGTTCGTTTTTACTGTCTACGTTATTGTTTTTTGGATATATTTATTTGTAAGATTAAAGTCTTTGTTATCTTGAAATATTTCCTGTGTTTACTCCTTATTCCACTACTGCGCCACTCTACTACCCTTAAGAAAAATGAGATATCAGGATTAATAAATGACAAATTTACATAGTTTTTTTATCTCTCCTGTAAAATTAGGTTGAGTGTAGATACGCAGCTTCTACCTCTGTTATACATGGTTGTTTTTTGGTCACCAGCCAAATTTATATGTTAGTTTCTTTGATACAATATAAACGTACCTGCATATTTATTTAAGCTTCGCTCAGTACAAAAAAGTAGAAATATAGAACCACAAACGTTTTTAAAAATAGTCGCTGTTAATGAACATCGTTACTACGACGCGGAATTTCATTGACAATACTACGACGTAGTACTACGAGATGTTCTGTAGTAGCGCGTAGTCGACTTTATTTTAATGGTAATTTAGAGTGACCATGCTTTGATAGCGGATATATTTATTTTACTTGTAAAAATAAATACTTTTTTTTTGCATAAATCGTTTCTCTAAATGATACCTACTTATTGTGTTAAAAAAATTTGGCCGATGACCACAAATCAACCCTGTATACGCGGACTTGCGCTATCCCCGACGATAATGATATTAACTATACGTTAAGCATATGGTGTAAATGGTTAAGATTTCAACTAGTGTTTAATTTAAATTGAAATAAATCTTATTTGTGAACTTCCCAGAATTTCACTCTTCGCTTCACCCAACCTCGATTTCTTATACTTGTTTACAAAACAAGTAATATTGCTTTACCTACTATCCACTCAGTTTGATAACAATATTGTATTCATTGCCAACTACGGTCGTAGGTACTTACTATTCACAAAATTTCTTGATAAATAACTAGATAAATGGTACTTACTTTAAATATTGGGTAGAGTCGATATCTTTCCAAATATGGTAAGAAACTTTCCGGCATGGAAAGGGGTCTGTTGGTTGCATCGGTGTCGGTCATTTTAATGTTATTACTTTGTGAGCAACTTCACAATTCTAAACTTCAAAGGCTCAAAATATATCTACAGGTAGTATATTTAAAAATTTATCTCGTACCAATAATATGTAAATATTATTATAACTAAGTGGTATCAGATTGTATTTGGATTGTTTTTGTCATTTACCATGAAATAGTGACATAAGTCAAAGAGGATGCATGCATAAACGGTCTTACTGTAGGTATACATAGTCTGCGCCACAAACTTTAAAAAAAAGCTTATTTTTAGCATGTCATGACATTGACAATTTGTATTCGGTCGGGAAACGGGAAACCAACCAAGGAATCTACTACTCAAGAGACATCAATTTGTTTGACGGCGACCGGCATAAAGTAACTTTTTATATGCGACCGGCGTAATTGTTACAAGCTAAACTTGAAAAACAGATCTTGTCCGAGTTTATTTAACTCAAGATGTCAATTTTAGCGTATAACGGTGGTGCCGTAGTGGCTATGAAAGGTAAAGATTGCGTGGCTATCGCTACAGACAAACGGTTTGGTATTCAAGCCCAAACAGTGTCTACAAACTTCCCAAAAGTATTCCAAATGAGCCCTCAGTTGTATGTTGGCCTTCCTGGCTTAGCAACTGACACACAAACCGTTTATCAAAGGCTGAAGTTCAGAATGAACCTGTATGAATTGAAAGAAAATAGAATAATGAGACCTAAAACATTCTCTGCTATGCTCTCAAACTTACTTTATGAAAAGCGGTTTGGACCATACTTCATTGAGCCGGTAATTGCTGGGCTGGACCCACTTGACCATAAACCCTATGTGTGCAATATGGACTTGATTGGGTGCCCTAATGAGCCAGAAGATTTTGTTGTATCTGGTACATGCTCAGAGCAGCTTTATGGCATGTGTGAAGCTCTATGGGAACCGAACCTAAGTGCAGATGAACTATTTGAAACTATTTCCCAGGCTCTTGTTAATGCTGCTGATCGTGATGCTATATCCGGATGGGGTGCAGTTGTGTACATTATCGAAAAAGATAAGATCACAGAAAAACATGTGAAGACAAGAATGGATTAATCAAATTTTAAGTATTTTATGTATATTAAGTTTCTTTATATTATAATAAAATAAACTCTGTTCTGAATTTTCACATCATATGCGAGACTTGCTATTAGGAAGGTGATTAAGTTACAGTAGTTGTTCATGGCTTATCATATTTTAGATTTGAAATGTAAATAACTTAGAATAAGTATTTGAGCTTGTTATATGCTTTTAATTAAAGTCACAGTTGTACACTGTATACTTAATCTGTTAAACTTGATATTGTAGAAAACTAGCTAGATATAACATCTTAATAAATTGTACAACTTTAAGTTTTGTATTCGAATAATAGGCCATATTCAACATTACATTTTCTTATTTTTAAGTCTCTCTAGTGTCAAATTTTATGATGTGAAACGTAACAGCCTCATACAAAAACTATTATTTTCTCTTTCTGTCACGGCATTAAGAATCTTAATGATATCTAAATTAGTTAGGATTGTCATACATAACTGTAATTTGTAACTACTTGTTTTTTATAATATTTACAAAGTGTGACTCAGTCTGCCGGGATTTTGGTGATTTCAGAGCATTTTTGATAGGGTTCAGAATAAACTGATTATTGGAAAATAAAACAACCATATAAACAAACATATAGTGGAATTGTAAGCAACAATTTTATTTTAATGTTAGCACTGTATCTTTTAACATAATTATTTACTGCTTTAACATTATTATAATATTTACTTTTGACTAGTAAATGAAGTAATATCATGTTTTTCACCTGCTCCAGAAAAATAAAGCAAATTTCGAATCCTTTCAATTATTCACAGTTTTATTTATTACAGGGACTGCATATAGGTATAAATTTTTAATTAGTACTATTAAAATTTCAGTACCCTTATTAGTGTACTGCTTCATCAAACCCAATACCTGTACAAGTTTTTAAAATCTTACTTAATTATATGAGTACCCAAATAATGTATACCGGATTAATTTCTGTAGATGCTTTTAGTACAGAAATATTTTAACCTATTTAATTTCTGTACCGAAATGTATAGGTCAGCATATGTCTCTATGCTTCATAGGTTTGCAACTAAACTATCGTATCGAACATTCTACAGTTATTTAAAAATAAAATTTTAATATTAATACCGGAAAATTTCAGTTAACTGAATTAAAGTCAGTTATGCTGCAATATTAAAAAAGGTTCACAACTTATTTCAGTATTTCTATTATTTTTAAATATACCTAACATATATTTAAATTAATAATTTTAAAATTAATTATGACGTCATACAGAAAAAAAATGTACAGAAATTCATACTGGTATGCAGTCCTTGATTTATTATCCTTTTTAGTTCAATAACAGAGCAACTTCTTGACATATAAAGCATTACTTGTCTAGAGAAATTTCACTTCTAAATCCTTCATTGAAATTTACAAATTCACTTAGAATAAATAGCATAAAACAATTGAATGGTTCCCTGTTGATACTCCGACCATTGAATATACTTAAATGAATTTTAGCTTGGTTACATATTGTGTTAAATACATAAAACATTTAAAACTTTGTTTTAAAACATTTCGAAATTACATCCGCCCGATCAGGGCGCGGCAAGGCAGTCCGGGGTGTATCTTCCTCGGTGAGCTGCAGCGCAGACGGAACCGTACCCCCGGCATATACGAAGTGACGCAGTTGCTTTGTACGCCGGGGCTCAAAATCGAACCCTGGCGGGGCAAGAAAAGCCCCGCCCAATGCCACCGCTGCCAGCAGTTTCGGAATTCCTCTCACAACTGCCACAGGTGGCAAATCTGCATGTGCTGTGGGGAGGAGAATCCTGCCAGGGACTGCCCGAGGCCCCGGGAGGAACCCACGTTAGCGCGCACACCGCGAACAATGCAGCGTGCCCGGTGTTCCGCGCCGAGCAGCGGAACAAGCGAGCCGGCACCGTCGCATGCACCCACACTTTCGAGGACCCGAAGACGACAGTGGAGACTAGTCGAGCACACTGCATCCGGCTCCTTTCAGGCTGCAGCATCGCCCCTCCCTCGGCGAAACCACGGCGCTGAAGGATGAGGGGCAAGAAGAAGAAGGCTAAGAATTTGCACAAGACACCCCGTTACCACCACCATTAGCTGCGCCCCCCTCACTGCAGTCGCCGCGCGCGCACTGCCTCTCAGGGGAAGGTGGATACTTTTTCCGGCTAGAAGGGCAGGAAAAAGACAGACTTGCTGTCTCAGAATCGCTAAAGCACTGATAAATGCCCTTCCCCTCACCCATGCCCTCATCGGTTCCCCAAAGTGAGCCGCTGATACTCCTTTGGGGAACCGAAGAGGGCCTCGAAGCTTATTTTGGTCCGCGCCGTCGAAACGGTACCCCCATTTCTGGGCGGGTATTCCCCTATCCGCCACCTATAGCTGCCCTGGAATAGCACGTGTGTGAACACCAACGCAGTGCCGAATACCTGCGAACCTAATAGCTCATTTATACCCGCCTCGCGTGTATGTTTGAAAGATACGTGGGAGCCGTGCTGCGTTAAACGGGTCAGCCGTCGCACGCGCCGCGGGCAGTGGAGCCCAACCCGTGGGTGACGGGGCACGCTCGTTCGTCCGACAAATGGGCTGATTGGTTGAACTTGTCTTTTGGCTAAGTAGTATATCAATAAATAATCCATAGGTATCGATTGTACACCAACGCAATCAAAATTATACAGGCGGCGGTGCTGCAAGAGACAGGAGTCCTACTACGCCCGCGGCGACGGAGCAGGCGGGTCCACGGCGCGGACACCCGCGTCGGGCGTCCGCTCCGTGCGCCCCCAGTTATATTACTCTCCTCTATGGTGCGCCCGCATAACGCAGCGAAGGCCCTAAACATAGCTACTATCAATAATTTATCTATCACACTATTGATTGACAATGACAACGTCAAACTCACATGTTTTACTGGAGGTTATGTTTATTGTCAACAAAAACTTACGATAATCGGTTTGTTTCGGTTTCTTGCTGTTGTGGAGATTATGTTTTAATGAGGGTCAGGTATCACAATGACCTATTGATAAGTGTAGATTTTCGTTTTTGTAGAGTAGATTTGTAGACTTCATACAGTATGTGTATGCTATCATATGTAATCAAAGATATATTACGCGTTGAACATGAAGATAGTTATGTTTTTGATTTACCCGAGTGTTGAAGTGCTTATAGCTTGCAGCTTAGTCATATTATTATATTAAGTGTATTGTTCGAATATCGATCTAATGAATAGAATTTCTTCATGTTGTAGATTTGTAGTTCACCAACTAGTAAGAATGTCCTCAACAAATGGTTCATATGAGGTAAGCTTAGTTTCTGACAAATAAATGTTATCCTTATATTATTGCAATAAACGGATTCTATTCTATTCTATATCTTACCATTTTACAGTACCTAAATCTTATGTGACTATATATTTTTAGGAGGCAATAAGAAAACTAAACAAGTTACAATCTAATAAATCAACTATAGAACAGATACGAAGGGATCGAAATAATGGAAAAGTAAGTGCCCGGTATAAAAATATGTTGTAATTCTAGATATAATCATAATAAACCTACAGTATGTTTGTATTTTTTTATATTAAATATTTTGGGAATTGTATAATTTTGAAATTAAAGTACCTATGTATTATTTCTAATTTTGCTTTGCTTTTTTTTAACTTTATGAATTAAAGTTTCAAGTTAAGGTACAATAGGTGTATTAATTTAATATTTTTCCAAATAAATAATATTGATTAAGATTCAAATATACACAGATAGCCTCCTAAATTTATTTTCATTAAATATTTTTTTATTTTGCGGAGGACTCAATTACTGGTTTGAATGAATAAGTAAATGACATACCTTAAAATAAATTAATGGCCTAAATAGTATTTTTATACACATACTAATAAATAAATTACAATAAAAAAGCAACATCAACGTCATCAAAATCTTTGTCATTCTCATAGTGATTCCAAATACAATTTAGTAAAAAAGTTCATGTTGACGCTTTTATAATATCAGTGGGTATATTAATAAGTACTTTCTCTTCACCAAGGATTTATTATATACAATGACATATAAACTGAATCCTAATGATTTGCTAAGTTAAACAAAGTTTTTACATTCCAAAAAATATTACAGGTTTGTACTAACATTGATGACATGGTTAACTATCTATCTCGGACTGAAGTGTCATTGTCAATGCTGGATTCATTATCTGTGATACACATAGCTGGAACTAAAGGAAAGGTAGTATGACACTATTATACATACTTCTTGCTAATTTTATTTTATAAGTACTCTATCCCAGGGGTTCGAATTAGCCTATTACAGATATTAGTCGTGAAGTCATGGATGTTTATATGCTTATTTAAGTTTATTCTAATAAAAATATGTATTTTCAACACACTTGCTCGTAAAGTGAGCCTTATTCTATTGAATTTAGAACTATAAACTGGGCTATAAGTCACGCGTGCATAATATATTATACCCTAGTGCATAATATAATGAATCCTACAAAGTTGAATTGTACCTTAGTGCAAATGACATGCGAGTAAACAGAGCATGTTTTATTGATCCGGGTTATACATTAAATGTATGAGAGCGCGCGTCCAGGCGGCACGCGGACAGGCGGCGCGCGGACACGTGCAGCAGCAGCAGCACGGCGCCTCCAAGCAACAACAGCGTGCGTACGTGTAATGGGACAGGGCTACTGACGCGCAGCAGCTAACAGGTGCTTCAAATAAATTTTATGACCACGTATGTCTGTCTTTTACTCACAAGTGTGTTGAAAAACGTCGTATGTAACTCGTGAGCGTTCATTATTAAGCCCTCGCCTGCGGCTCGGGCTCAAATCACAGCCTCGACTGTAATTAGCAACTTAGCTCACTTGTTACATAATATACTATTATTCAATATGTATGTTTATATATTTCTTAAGTATATCAGTTCTCTAGTATCCGTAACACAAGTTCTTTAAGAAGCTTAATTTGGGCTAGATAATGTTGTGTGAGTGTCAGAAGTATTTATTTATTTATTTAAATAACATATACTCAACTACAGACATTTTCAATTCATCCTTATCCCATTATATAAAAAATATAAATACCGTCCCTACAAATCTTAACGATAATTGATTTATTTTTCTTTCTTCTTTTGTCCAAATTTAAATTTAATTTTATTTCCTGACTTTTATTGGGTTTGAATTTTTGCGCCCTTATTTTGTATTTTAGATATTATCTAGCCTCTGTAATAGTTTTAAGTAAATATTTGCAATAATTTTAAGTTATATAACTTATGTATTCGTTTATTATTCAGTATATTCAAAATGACTGCACATTAGGTATTATGTAATAGTGGAGACTTTGCTGGCCTATGTACTTTTAATGTTTTCTTTTAGTTTTAAGTGTTTTACATGCTGCATGTTTCCCAAAAATGATAATAAATAAATCACAGGGCTCGACCAGCGCGATGTGCGAGTCTATCCTGCGCCACCACGGTTGCCGCACCGGCTTCTATTCGTCGCCTCATCTAGTAGAGGTCCGTGAGCGAATACGACTAGACGGCCGCATCGTCGATAAGGAACACTTTTCAAAGCACTTTCACAGGGTTTACGATATGCTTTATAAAACACAGGTAAGGTAATAAGGTATTATATCAAATCTACTTAGGTAAATATAAAGCTACTCCTCGACCGTGCTTCTATACTCTTTCTTTAGCGTTAGAGTATGGGCAGCTGCGTCTTTCTGGGTAAATACGGGATGGCCGATTCTGACAGTTCCAATTAGAGGATACATTTGCCGAGTCTTTCTTTGCAAAGATTCCATTAAATTTAGTTTTTTTTGTATGTATAGATAGGCACATATATGTATAAGTCATCATCATCATCATCACGACTCTTTGTAATGAGCCCACTGCAAGGCATGCGCCTCTCCTCTGGGTGACGAGGAGGTATAGGCCATAATCCACCAAGCTGGCCCAGTGCTGGGTGGTGGATGTCAGAATTTTCAGGGCGCCGAAAATGGCTTCTTATAAACCCTAACGACTACTGTTTACAAGTATACAGCACCCGGGCCGACTGCTTAACGTGCCCTCCTAAGCACGGAAGTCGCCTTTGAGAAATGAATGGTCGGCGGTCACCCATCAAAGTACCGACCGCGCCGAACGTTGCTTGACCTGTGATATCGTTTGATACACACAGTAACTATGGCGCCACGACGACTTCCCGACTTATGTACAAGTATAAAATGTGAAAAAACCTACAAAGTTAATGTGAAATCCTCATCATTCAAACAAGATTAGTCTATTTATTTATTTTACACATGATGAATTGGTAAAAAAAGGTACAAATAAATCTTAAAAGTATAAAATGTATATATGGTGTATATATGGTCTTATCGCTGTCGAGCGATTTCTTCCAAACAACCACGATTAGTTGTATCGTGTGTCAGCCATTGCCGATTCCAGATAAGGCTGTTTACGTTTAAATTGCCCATGGTTCTATCTGCACTTATTTTCAGAAGGAACCAAAATAGCCGACATCCGCAAAAAAGCGCACTTAATTCGATTTGGCTTCTCTTGGCGCAGGAACAGAATACATCACTGCGGTATTTATAACTAGCCACCGCGCGCGGTCTTACCCGCGTAACTTTTGATCCCGTGGGAATTTCGGGATGAAATATAGCCTATAACCTTCCTCAAGAGTTGGGCTATCAAATGCAAAAATATTTTTTCAAATCCCACTTGTAGTTTCTGAGATTAGCGCGTTCAAACAAAAAAACAAACTCTTCAGCTTTATATATTAGTATAGATATTTGGCGGCAGGCTCTGTATAAAGGTCGCGAAGATCACTCGGAGTAGTTTTACATTTAAGACAACACTTGCCCAGGGACCGACCCTCTACTACCAAACTCCATTAACTTGGTTCTGTCTCCTCCCCAGGCTTATGAAGGTGATATGCCCAAATATTTCGCGTTTATGACCGTATTGGCCTTCAACGTGTTCTTAATAGAAAAAGTAGATGTTGCCATAGTAGAGGTGGGCATAGGTGGAATTGTAGACTACACTAACGTCTTAAGGTTAGTATTGACCGATTACATCACAGTGCAGATATCTACAGTAATTCAACTTCATACAAACGGACGAAACGTGAGCTATACTTACGCGGCTTGATCTCGGCATGCGGCCAGTCGCGAGTGTCTGCATACCGAAACAATTGTTGATTGAACTTTACGTTAATATGCGGATTTTATATACTTTAAAATTTAATAATACATCTTTTCGTACGTCTCAGTCGAGGCGCAAGTATTTTGCGGTCGCTAATTTATAAGACCGATTTGTTATTCAAACGTAAACATGGTTTTTTGACACAAAACGTATTTTTGTTGAACACTTCCTATTCAATTTAAAAAGTGCTTTATATGTTTGTATAAAGAAAGTATATTTGCAGTCACAAAACAAATATGGAAGTAAACACAAAGTAGGCAAATGTTATTTAAACGCTGAAGGCGGGCAGCCCTATCACATGTAAACGGACCGCGGCGCTGTAGGCATATATTTCAAAGATGCGGCCGAGTTGAATTACTGTATATATTATCTGTTGGTACTGTGATTACATTAAACATTGTCCGCCTTACTACAAAAAAGTTAGACGCCTGTTAAACCCTAGTTTAGTAACAAAAGTCCTAGTAAAAAAACATTAAACTAGGGTTGAACAGGCGTCTAACTTTTTTGTAGTAAGGCGGTATATTTCTATATGTTAAAAATAGCATTTCATACAACGATAAGTACGTAAGCTTCGGTATCTCTACATATAACAACAATAAATAATGCATAAAAAAATTAAATTAACTAATCTACAATAGTACCTAAACTAATAATAAGGCATTACTGTACATTGATTGAGTGCGTTATTTTTGAACTAAATCGTAATAATTAAGGAGAGCTTGTTGGATTTAGCACACATGATATATTTTTTATTAATTCATATCTAGTGTCCGACTGAAGTTTCCGAATCTAGTGTTACACTGCCTCAAAGCTCCATGTGGTCCGGGTTCGACCCTCGCGCAGTTCAAATATATGTGTGCATTATCATGTTTATTTGCATTCGTCTGAGTGTATTATAATGAATATGTATGAATGTATGATATCGGTTGTATAGTACCTATGACACAAGCATAATATGTGCTTACGTTAAGGCCAGATGGTACAGAAGGCAGCAGATCAAGCGTTACATTACCTTTCAAATTTCCCCAACCAATTTTAACTTAATGTCGAGGGCATAGAGTTCAGATTCAAGTAACATTTTTTGACAGATTTGTAACGCTTGGTGTGCTGCCTTCTGTACCTATAGGTAATTTTTTTTTTTTTTTATAAAATATGGATGGGACGTTTGTCTTCCATGACACCTGATGTTAAGTGAACATGATGACTAAGGTGGTACACGTCCATCCACGAGAAACCTATTCACTCGACGCTTAAAATATTATTATCTTAATTATTATCTATGGACCATATAATAGCCATAAACATTTTTATTTTCATTAGAAAAGCGCCAGTAGTTGGTATAACGGCGCTGGGTATTGACCACACGGCTATATTGGGCAATACTCTGCCTCAGATAGCGGCAGCGAAGGCTGGTATCATGAAGCCAGGATGTCTCGCATTTACTGTCAACCAGCCACCAGAGGCCATGGATGTACTCCGGAAGGTTGCAGTAGATGTTAAGGTAATTAATTAACGCTTATTATGTAGCATCATCTTCATCACAACTCTTTGTAAGTAGCACACTGCAGATCTATGAGTCTCTTTTTTGGGTAACGAGGAGGTTTAGGCTGTAAAACAACGAAGGTTGTTGAATGTCTAAATTTTCGGGGCGCTGAATTGTCTTCTGACCAACCCTAACGACAACCTATAGGATACTAGGAAACAGCACCTGAGACCGACAGTAGAGACCTCGCCGAGCGTTGCTTAACCTGCAATATCGACAACTTTCTTAAATAAATAATAATAAAAAAGTTAAATAAATAAATAAAATCCCCAGACAATCACACTAACTACATGGCCCCAAAGTAAGCATAGCTCGTGTGTTATGGGATTTAGCGAACTAGGGGGGAACCTAGAATATAAATACATAGATAAACCGAGGTGCTATGGGAGGCTTTTTTGTGGGTGATAGGCTGACCCCCTGTCACTGCAATAGTCTCTCTTCACTATTATAATGCCTCCAAATTAGGGATACAGGCGTGAAGTTATGTATGTATGTATGTAGATTGATAAACACCCAGACATGGAACTATTTTTTTCTTGTTCCGTTCGGGAATCGATCCCGCGACCTCTGGCTTCTGAGGCAGACAGTGTTGCTCCATGGTCAAAGTGGTCGTCAAATGGTGACTGATAGCCAGGCAGATCTTCGTTGGGTCGTATCACTACGACTATAGTTGCTCTTACGACACTTATAATCAAGGGCTTTAACCTGATTGCCTATACTTACTTATTTTTGAATTTGATTAGTTTATCTGTTATTTTAAAACACATTAAAATTCATTTTACAGTGCTCTCTAAACATTGTACCTGATTACAAAATGTATAAGTTTCCCAACGACCATAAAAATGAAACACCATACAATTTGGAGGTTTATCAGATGAATGCATCTCTTGCCATACAATTGGCTCATGCTTGGTTATTCAAAACTAAAGCTCTCAGAAGTAATACAGTTATTATTAATAAATACATCAATGGGAGAATAAATGGGCAGAATGGGTACAGCAAATGTGACCAATATGATTATGATAGTGAAAAGATAAATGGACATGTATTCAAAACTATAAAAAGTATCCCTGAAGAAACAGTAACTGGCCTTAGGGCCTGCAGATGGCCTGGAAGATATCAAGTTATAAAAACAGACTATGCACAAGTTTATTTAGATGGCGCCCATACCAAGGAGTCTATAGAGATATGTGCTAAATGGTTCCAACAGTACTCTAGGTATTTAATTCTATTCACTAATATAATAAAGTTGAATGTTTATAAGAATTGATGGGTGAATGGTTATTTATGGATTTACGCATAGACTAGATTACACGAATGTTGCATTGTAATTTTCTTGCACTGGGCCGTTATAGGTTTAGGCTTAGAAAGAGGGACCCTCTATTGAGATTTTATCATGGTTCTAAAAAAATCTTATACTAATGTAATGCATGTTCTTAAAAACATTTTCAAAGTTTTGAAAAGATAACATAATGAATCTATATCTCTTTCCTTTTCAATAGTATATTTTTCAGGGTAATTGTAGCAAAACTATTTTATATAAAAAATGCAATTTCCAGCAGTAGCCATCACCAGGCTGATGATGATAACAAACTATTCCACTTTGATATTTCTACTATAGATACAAATGACAGGGCTTTTAAATTAAAAATACTATTATTAAGTAATAAATTTATTCAACAGTTAATTGCGTATCACTCACATCTAGCAGTCTATCTATGTCTTTCAACCACAATACCAACCTATCTAAATATCCACCATCTTGTTTATAGCTAAGTAGCAGCAATTGCATGCGCTGAAATGTGGGCTGCTGCTCCAGGAGGTACTGCAGCCTCATGTCTCTAATCGACAGCAACTTTATAAGCACTATCGCAATTAAAGTCCACTGAATAGGTTTGAACATTATATTTGTAGCATTCAATTTGAATGTATTGACAAGAAGCCTGACATCTAAAGTCATTGATAATGAAGACAATCCTAGGGATTTAAGAAGATCTGGAAGAACCTTGTTAAGTTGTTGACATACAATTTTTCTTCTAAGTGCATTTTGAGCATTTTTATCTACTAATGGTAATTGAGTCAGCTTTATAGAGTCTTCATTGGCTGCATTCTCCACCTCAGGGTCAAAGGGAATCTCGGCTATTTCGGTTGTGCCAGCATAAAAGGCTTTAACTTTCAGTTTCATATTCTTGCTTTCTTCCTGGAGCATAGTATAGTCTGGTAAAGGCTTGGTTTCTTTTTGCACAGATTGTCCTTCTTGCCGCCGGTCTTCTAACTCTAACATATTCAACTTGCGACATATAGCTTGATATTGATCATAGGAATTTGAACTATAAAATATGCTTTTACCACAGTTTTTTAAATATTCTTTGATATAGTCTCCCTTATCAGCTACCATTTCTTTCACTTTTTCTTCGCCAAAGAGAAATATTAATGTGTCAAGTGTGAACCATTCTGCTAAACATTTTTCTACTTCAATTGCTACAGCCACAACAGATGGTTGCTTTTTCTGCATACTTTTTTTAGGAATGTCTGTATTTTTAGGTGAATAATTTGGATTAGGTTTCTCAATAAGAATGGGATCTATTTGTTTTTCTGGTCTTTCAATTATGTCTCCAACAATATTTAGCGGATTAGACAAAACCTTTTTGTTGCTATTGCTCAACTCTTTGTTATCAGTTGACTTCTTTATATCACTCTTACCATCATTATAACTTTTCTCAATAACACTTGATTTATCAATGTTTTCATGTTTGTTTACATTAAGACTTTGATCACAGGACAAATCTCTTTGTTCAGCTTCCTCTTTTTTGGACATTTGACGCAGAGTAACAGTTGCAAGCTCATTTATGGATGTAAATGTTGGGGTTACATCTTTTATACTGAGTTTGTCAACTATCGAGACATCAATTTCTTGTCCCATACTTCCCTCAGAATCCAATGGCAGTAAAAAGAAATTTGGTATATTTTCATATTCTCTGAACCATAAAGGACTAGTCAGCATTTGTTTTTTTAAATGCATAGCAGATTTGTAACAGCTATTGCTGCAAAAATTCTTTCTTGCAGTAATATCATATACTTTATTGGTTTTCATTGATATCCTGTACTTCTGTTTCGGAATATCTTTTTCTGAAATAGATCTTGAGCAGAGCGGATATCCACATAGTTTAATTATAAATCGTTCTTCTATTATGTCCTCAAAATGACTTTGATTGATTTCAGGCAAACAACGCATAAAATATTCTTCTGCTATGTGCTTTTCGAGAAGACTTTCTACGATGTTTTGTGCTTTTGCATCGCATTCACGTTTTTTTGTTATTGCTTGTCTAATTTGTTCTTTTGTCATATCCTCTATCTTAGTGGGCTTCTTTTTTCTTTTAGTTTCCAGCTGTTCCATTTCTTAATTAAAATTATCAAGTTATTTCCAATTAAATAAAGTTTTTTGGACGTAATTACAAATCCAATACAAAAAATAGGTACTATTTGAGTTGACTGACAGGTTTAGTAAACATTTGACTGAAAGATAGACGATGACAGATCGCAATTTCCTTTATCGCTCGTCAGCGAAGAAGGAATTGAACCATGCATCCTCCTTGTCCTTAATTATCAATTTACTTTCATTATTTATCAATGGTTCTCATAATTACATCTTGTTTACCCATTAAGTAATTTATATATTAAAAATTAAAACCCACAACAAGGGCCTTTTCGGAGGACACTGTTCAAGCATAAAAAGTTACCGACTAAAAAAAAACTATCACTTTAATGCCACTTGTGCAAAATGATTTTATTACCAATTCGCCTACTGTGACATAAGAATATTTATTTATTTTACACTTTATTGTACACCAATTAATAAAACAATTAAAAATAATGAATAAATATTTTACAAATATTTTACCCAGCACATGTCCTTACTTTAAAACTTTTCATTTCGTGCTCCTACCCCAACAAAAAGTCCTGGTAGCATTGACGTACAATAAAAGAACTAAAATAAAAGTACAATAAAAGAAGAAAGAAGTTAGTAGTAGCTTAATATTTTTTAAGATACCAAAAACTTAATTATTATGAATACTGTATTCATAAAATCCATTATTAACGTATATTTTTTATTGCAGACGTCAAGATAAAATTCTCATATTCTGCACAACTGGTAATCGTGATGGAGAATCGCTTTTGTGGCCTTTGAAGGGAATTCATTTCAAGACAGTATTTTTCGTTGTACCTACGGCATACCAACAATTGAATGATAAAAATGATAACTATTCTTTAACTGAGCAAAGTGAATCGCTATCCGTTTGTAACCAAAATGTGGAAATCTGGAAACAGTTATGTGAATATCGTTCGCAAGTTATTGTGAAACAATGTGTTTCTACCGCCTTATTAGAAATTGAAAAAAATTGCGAAGAAAAGTCGACTTCAGTTTTAATAACTGGCTCGCTGCATCTAGTTGGCGCAGCCATTTCAATTTTGGACCCCAGTTTCCCCTAGTGAATTCTATCATGTTTGAGTCTCAACTATTTGTACCACTTCAATAAGATGCACGCAACGGATCAGCAGTGCGAGCACGGTTCTTCTATCACGATCGTGTTTACGCTTCCGAATTAAGCGATTATTGTCTATGATCGGTAGCACGGTTCTTCTATCACGATCGTGATGTCGTGTATTTAAGTAAACAAAGGTCCGGTTTCATAAAAACATAATTTCAATGTTGCCATACGGTTTTTCAATTATCAATGATGGTTTTCAATCTAATTCACGAGTATCCTAGCAACAAAAAACTGAATTAGGGACTAAATTAAAAACTTAAATGTCATGTTGCCTCCATTGTTGTTGTTTGTTAATTTGGGAAATAAAATATGTAAACGGCTGGTTGGTTGCCAATTAACCAAAAGAAGAAGAAGAAGGGAATTATTTATTAAAAATGAATAATATCAAATAAATAATATGCGTAATATATGTGAAGATCCAATTTATACAGGAAGCGATAAATATACTGCAACTTGCTTTTCTTCCAAATGAGGAAAAGAATATTGACTTCGATCCACTTGTTCAAGAGAAAACATTAAAGCGCATAACACGGTTCTTCCAACACAAGAAATATGTGATTTATAGTACTTCTTCTGCGATACGAATGTAATAGAAAGTTTCGTTTTTGAAGAAGACACCATTCAATAAAAATCCTACTCGGTATCAATAAGACTAGATGCTTATGCTTTAAACTAGATACTATACTTTCGGGGCATAATTACTGGATCGAGCCGATTGAAAAGGACCAATGAATAATATAAATAAAGCAGCTTTATGTCTATAGTTTGAACATTTTATTTAAACTGTATTTTGTTTATATTAATAAAATCTGATACCCACTTTTATGAAGTTTTGTCATTACTGCAAATCCTATTTATTTGTTTTTGAAAAACTTAACTAAAATATGATGTATTGTATGGGTCAAAAGCCACTTCAAGGTTTTCGCAGATATACATACAGTATTATAAACAAAACAAGCATGGTTAAGTTTAATAACCTTATAGTGTTAAAGCCTTATAAGGAGCAGTGAATATTTATGAAAATTAAATGTATCTGAAATACACTAGGTATGTTGTGTTTTTCTGAATGGAACGATAAAAGTAATACTGAACTAAGTGATATACATGTACAGTATTACTTTTCTGTAAGTAAGGTCTGGCCACTTTGAGGGGAATTTATTGTGATAAATTAAACGGGTACAAGGTTTTCAATTTTAATAGTTTTTTATTTTAATATTCTACAAGATATCTGAAATATAAAATACACTTATAAAAAAGCTTCTCAATGACTTAACTGCGAAAAACAACTTGAAATCATATAAAAAGGCATTGTCATTCACATTTCAACTTACTTAACATATTAATTTACTTTTAAATCTGTCTGACAATGCTATAAAACTCTATGCTAAAATCAAAACCTTCGACAATACAGACCGTTACATTTCAGTGAGGTAAAATCTTAATAAACAAATAATAACATTTATAAGGCAGGTTTGGTTGTATGGTTGAACATAAAACATGTTTACTATAAGTTTAGACCTGGGTCTCCATGAGTGTATTCTACAAATAAAAAACATTTTCGATTATAATCTATAATTTTTATTAATACGAGAGCATTGCATAGTTGTTCAATTATTAAGGTAATTTGAAATATGACACCTATAGTCATACAATAAGTTTAGTAAACAATACATGATAAAATACACAAGTATACATAAGACAAAATATAGCCTTAAGAGGTCTTAACTGATTGAAAATAAAATGAGATATTGATTTATATAACAGTATTATTATTTAAACATTAATTTATTTGGTTTCATACTGTCCGGAGTACATGATAGATTCTGTATGGTAGTAGTCTAGTTTACGGAGCATTGAATGGTTTTTGAAACCTTAATATTTGTAAAATACTCGAGCTATGCCAATGGGAACAATAAAAGTAAGACTGGACTGAGTGATATACAGTTGGGCACAATCTTTTAGTAAACAAGTTATGACATAGTACGGTCCTTGCACACCATATGAAACAAACCCTCTGAACTCAATATGCGATTGGTATGGGGATTGAGGTATGTTGTGTTTGTTATTCTGAATGGAACAATAAAATAATACTGAACTTAGTGATATACATGTTCAGTATTACTTTTCTGTAAGTAAGGTCTGGCCACTTTGAGGGGAATTTAGTGATAAATTAAATGGGTGCAAGATTTTCAATTTTAATAGTTTTTTTATTTTAATATTTTAGAAGATATCTAAAAAATAAAATACACTTAGCTTCTCAATGACTGAACTGCGAAAAACAACTTGAAATCATATAAAAAGGCATTGTCATTCACATTTCAACTTACTTCACATATTAATTTACTTTTAAATCTGTCTGAAAATGCTATAAAACTCTATGCTAAAATTAAAACCTTCGACAATACAGACCGTTACATTTCAGTGAGGTAAAATCTTAGTAAACAATTTATAGGATTACTTCACACTTAAATAAACCTGGTCACTTTATAATTGAATGGTTAGTATTTGAAATTCCTGATGCAAGTAGGTTACAAACAAATAATAACATTTATAAGGCAGGTTTGGGTGTATGGTTGAACATAAAACATGTTTACTATAAGTTTAGACCTGGGTCTCCATGAGTGTATTGTACAAATAAAAAACATTTTCGATAATAATCTATAATCTTTATTAATACGAGAGCATTGCATAGTTGTTCAATTATTAAGGTAATTTGAAATATGCTACCTAATAGTAATACAATAAGTTTAGTAAACAATACATGATAAAATACACAAGTATACATAAGACAAAACATAGCCTTAAGAGGTCTTAACTTATTGCTTTATATAACGGTATTATTATTTATACATTAATTTATTTAGTTTCATACTGTCCGGAGTACATGATAGATTCTGTATGGCAGTAGTCTAGTTTACGGAGCATTGAATGGTTTTTGAAACCTTAATATTTGTAAAATACTCTAGCTATGCAAATTGGAACAATAAAAGTAAGACTGGACTGAGTGATATACAGTTGGGCACAAACTTTTAGTAAACAAGTTATGACAAAGTACGGTCCTGGCACACAATATGAAACAAACCCTCTCAACTCAATATGTGATTGGTATGGGGATTGCAAATTAAAGCTTGCATATATGTTATATGATGTTTCCAAACCCAGCAAACTCTTTGGTTCACTTAAATTTAAAAGTTTGCTTATTGCGGCATAATGAAAACATGCAATGATCAAAATATTTATTATTTTTTTCAAAATCGCAACATCACAAGTCCTTATTCACTTTGTATTAGCTTTAAAAGAATTATTGTGTACACTAAAATCACTGTTCACACTTATTTCTCTCACATTTTAAACTTCATTCTTATCCTTGTAAGATATTATGTTTATTCCATTATGCTAGTTTCTTTATTTTCTTATTTATATTTGTAATAGGCATTTCTCTTAAGTTTTAAAGTTTCTCCTTATATCTGAAACAAAACATAACAAAATGATTAGGAGTTGTATTATGTGTCATATACTTATTAAAGTGTATTGGTCAATTGTTAACTTTTTACTAAACCTTAATTTTTTTTAAGTAGGTAACCTATAGATGATAAAATTTTATATGATTTAGGAATAGCATTGTGGAGTTTAACAGAGATTGTTTAACATAGCCTGCGATATAGCTACCTACAGATATGGGAAATCTTTATAAATCAATCTTTCTGCATGTCCAGTAACTCTTGTTCATTCCTAGCTTTAGCTTCCAATATGTAATTTGAAGGCAGTGTCAATAAACTCAGAGATAAATAGTGGTTTGCAGGGTTCGTAAGGTAGCCTTGCCTAAAATAGTTCTCACACACGATTTTTAAGCAACAAAAAAATTTTCAATGTCCGTCGTTTTTCCCCAAATTAATAAACCACACCTTAGTATTGGTGCTGCAAAACTCTTCAAATGATATTAGTTAAAATACACGTAGGAACTTACCATTATATGAACAGGCAATCCATTAGATCGTCTCCGCTGCAAATCTTGTTGTAAATTTAAAACAAGGACAGTGGCGATGTCTTCATTAATGCGAAATAGCTTATTATTTGGATTATTGGCGTCCCGTATCAATCTTCTGGATATCATTTGCATAGTAATATATCTCCGCCTCTCTTCCTCGGCAATTAATGCGAATCCAAAGTCCTTACAAAAGACATGGTCGGCAAGCTCAAAGGGATTGTTAGCGTCCCGTATTAATCTTCTGGACATCATTTGTGAATTAATGTATCTCCTCCTCTCTTCCTCGGCAATTAATACGAATCCAAAATCCATTATTTCACTAAAATATGAGCGCGAGTCAAATGGCGGCTTCACGATTTTTACTCTACAAACTTTTTGACAGTCGCCACCAGGTCGTCTTCTATGAGTTCCATGCTACTGAATTCGGTTTACTCGGTAATTTCGTGATAGATTCGAGATACATTACCAATCGTGAGGAATCGTGTTGTCTATGCTACCGTTAACAGCTATCACGAAAATAACCGTCGTTTATGTCAAATACACGATCGTGAAAAGATCCGTGCTAGCACTGCAGCATTGTTTGCAATAAAAGTACAGCAGACTAGACTCAAAATCCGAGTGGAGCAGGAAATAATTCTGGTATCTGAAACAATTATAAATCACATCAATGTAACATTTCCATGTACTTATTTACAATTATGACAATTAAAGTTTATTGTTCGTTTTTTTATCCTTTTTGCTTCATCGATGTGGCGTCGTACAAACCTTGACAATACATGAGTCACAGGTAAAAATAATAATAAAGGGTGTTTGGTAATTAGAACGGAATCTTTAAAGGTATGACTTAGGGGAGGGGAGGTCATCTTATCTTACTTATATTATAAATGTGAAATGTCATTGTTCAAATTCGCCACAAATTCCAGGCAATCTAGATTGTGACTAGTATTTTTTTATATATTTTATTGAGTTGGTTACGAGAATTTATATTGATCGGACAATTTGCTATCCAAAACAGACATTTTAAAAGTATGTTAGGTATCGAAACTCTTCAAATTCTCCGACATCTTGTTAAAACGATGTCACTGTTTTTACAAACTCACTATTAATAGTATATTATGTAACAAGTGAGCGAAGTTGCTAATTACAGTCGAGGCTGTGATTTGATAATGACTGAATAATGAGCTTAATAATGAGCCGAAACTAATTAGCAACGATCACGAGTTACATACGACGTTTTTCAACACACTTGTGAGTAAAAGACAGACATACGTGGTCATAAAATAACAAACACACTTGATAACAAAGCTGTGAATTGTGATTGAAAAATGGCGCCGAACCTCGCGCATGCGCGTAGGTTTTTTTTTCTGCCAAATGTGTCAATGTCTGTATAGCATATACAGCCTATTTTACGTGAAATTTAGAGTGTAATTTGTAGTAGTAATTTGGAGTGGTAAATGCAAATAATTTAATATTTTATAACAAATTATTGTAAATTGTGAACAATTTGTTTGATATACATATTTGTTTTACTAATATAAGGCGCAAACATTTAAAAATGTATATGGATTTGAAGTGGCATAAAACCTCTTTGTTGTTTCTGAAAAAAATTAATATATAACCCGGATCAATAAAATTTATGCTCTGTTTACTCGCATGTAATTTGCACAAAGGTACAATTCAACTTTGTAGGATTCATTATATTATGCACTAGGGTATAATATATTATGCACGCGTGACTTATAGCCCAGTTTATAGTTCTAAATTCAATAGAATAAGGCTCACTTTACGAGCAAGTGTGTTGAAAAATGATGTTTCAATATTATCTACCTAATTCATGTTATAATTTACACTTTTAATTCACGATTTCATTATATTATAATTTCGTCCCCCTAAAATTAAATTGATCACTGTGATCATCGTATGGAACAAGATGGTCACAGTTCGAAAAGATGTTCCTCTACTTCTATCTTTACCTCTATATCTATGTCTACGTTTCTGTCTAGTACTTGATTGCCTAATTGAAGTAAGCTAGGTACTAGAAATCAAAAATTAATGAGAGGTTTTCTGACAGCTTATTAGAAAAACAAAACTGTACAAAATTGGTACAAAAGGCTTCGATACATGGCGCTTTACAAAAGGCGAAGGCGAAGAATTTATACCACACTGCGTTTTTAAAATTAAAAAAAATTTTATTTTAAAAACGCTTTAAAATAAAATTTATTTAAAAAATTTTATTTTAAAAATTTTATTTTTATTTTAATTTTAAAAACGCAAATAAATTTTATTTGCGTTTTTAAAATTAAAATAATTTTTAAAATAAAAATGGCAACGCGTTATATCTAAAAATAACTCTTTTGTTTTTTTCGCAAGCGCTGCTAGCACGGTTCCAATGGTTGTTCGCACGGATTTATTTATTAGATTTTTCGTTCTACCCACCTTTATGTATACGTCCCGAAAATATTGTTATTCTCATTATAAGTGAATTGTAAATTCTTTATGAGAAACTAGCTTTATCCCGCAACTTCGTATGCGCTTAACTACCCTTCTCGTGGAAATTTCAGAAACTATACAACCAGACACCCACTGAAAGAACCTTTATACCAAGTATCACACCCATGCACTAAAGGAATAAGTTTTTTTCCTACAAACTAAAAATCATATATTTCCCGTGCCCGTGTGAATTTTTGGGAATTTTTTTCGTGGCACAACCAATCACTCTTTGAAGAACCTTCATGCCAAGTATCACATCCGTACACTCAAAGAATAAGATTTTTCATACAAACTAAAAAGTCCAACCCCTTCCCGTGGGAATTTCGGGAATTCCTTCCATAATACAAACAGATACTTATTGAGTATTGCCGCTCATTCTCATTATCTGTATAATTCATAGTAATTGTAAAATTGTATTTTATTTGGCAATAAAGAGTATTATTATTATTATTATTATCATATATTTCCCGTTCCCGCGGGAATTCCAGGAATTCCTTTCATAACACAACCAGACACACATTGAAAAAACTTTACACCAAGTTTCACATCGGTGCACTCAAGGAATAAGATTTTTCATACAAACTAAAAAGTCCTATATTTCCCGTTCCCGTGCGAATTTCGGGAATTTCTTCCTTAGTGCACCCCTACATCTCCTAAAGAATGTATGTTCCAAATTTCAGCTCTCTACGCCCAGTAGTTACGGCTGTACGTTGTCTGTCAGTCACTCAGTACCTCAGTCACTCAGTACCTCAGTCACTCAGTCAGTAACGGAACAGTTTTATATATATTGATTGATAAAATTCTTTAACCTGAATTGACGTCTGTATCAGAAATTGAACGTATAAATAACCATAGATGGTAGATACCACTTACCTACATAATAGTATACAGACTTAACGCCTTCGGCTTTTTAAAAGTGCCATCTATAGAGGTTTTTTGAACTAATTTTTATGAGCTGTCAGAAAACTCCCCATTATCTGTAAACTTTATGATTGTTCTTAACTTAACTCGTAAGTAAGTTATCTAATAGATAAGTAAGATTAATTATAAATGTAAATTAATTGCGGCCCAACCTCCACGTTACATGCAGTCCACTCGTATGATTTAAATACGAAATAAATATTATTTTGACTTCGACAGTATGCAGGTGATGCATGTACAGAAGGCAGCAGATCAAGCGTTACATTACCTGTCAAATTTCCCCAACCAATTTTAACTTACCCAAACTGTATGTCGAGGGCATTAGAGTTCAGATTCTAGTATTTTTTTTGATAGATTTGTAATGCTTGATTTGAAGCCTTCTGTACCTACGTTGTTAGTTTGAAATTGAAAGTTAACTATAGCGAAGCATGGAATTCCAACATTTGTAGTTCGTATATAGTTCGGTATAGTCGTTTTCATAAAAGATGTCTCGTCCATTGCTCTCATGTCAAACACATAGGGTGTATTATCGCTCAAAACGCGGGACTTCTTTCATGAAAAGGACCCCACTTTGGATGCACGGCAAAGAGTTCATTCTCGCAGAAGTTGTATAATTTAAACAATACGACGAAAATAAAAGAAAAAGAACTCGCGTACGATATTAATATTTACGCAATATTGAATGATAATGAGTCATCAAAGACTACTGCCAATAGGGAGTGCCATCGGATCAAATTTTGACGAACTAGATTCAAATTAAATATGGCACAAATTGATAAATTTATACGCTGGACTGGCGATTGCTACCAATTTTGTGATCCTATTTGATAATCGCTATCTTGGCGCTGAAAGTAGTGTTAAGTTTAAATACCTACTAGGAACTAATTACTATACAGAACTAAACTAAAGGACTCATCAAAAAAATTTACAAAACACGGCAATGAGGGGTTTTCTGTAAAAAAATAAACGATACAAAAATGGCACAAAAGGCTTCGATAGATAGCGTTTTACAAAAGGCGAAGTCTTCTCTGTCATATAGACATTTATTCCCACACTGCGTTTTTAAAATTAAAATAAATTAATTGACGTCTGTATCAGAAAAAGAACTTATAAATAACATTAGATGATAGATACCACTTATCTACATTATAGTATACAGACTTAACGCCTTCGGCTTTTTAAAAGTGGCATCTACATAGAGGTTTTTTAACAAATCTTTATGAGCCGTCAGAAAATTCCTCATTTTCAATATAATGAGAGGTTTTCTGACAGCTCATTAAAAAAACAAAACGGTACAAAAGGCTTCGATAGATGGCGCTTTACAAAAGGTGAATTCTTGTCTGTCATATAGCCAGACTCCACTCCATATTTTCTTTTTGTGAAAATGATTTATCAACTCAAAAAATATTTTCTGGGCTCAAAAGAGGTAGGTAAAGGTAACTTTTAGAATATTCATGTAGCTGTAGTTGAGCACCTTGCGGTATGAGCTTAGTGTTTTAGGCACAAAGGATATCTTTCCTTACGTTGAGTGCCTGCATATGTACCATGAAATACAATTAATTATTATGAAGTTAAGTTCAGTATTTTTATTGATTGCAAAAGATTATGGAGAAGCTCTATAAGAATGCAAACTTATAAACGATTATTGGCTTATCAATAAGTTAGTAAGTGTCAATGTTATGTCAAAGTCGTCTGTAATTTATTAACTGTCAATTTCATAAATATTTTTCCTTTCACTTATCGTATCGTTCTTTAGTGCCTAAAAGTATGTTTATTTAATTAAACTTGTCTTTTAATTCTCTTATCTTTAAATTTAATTAACAAAATATAAGCCGATCTTCATTTGAAATTTGTTTTGTACAATCTATCCACCAAACAAATCTTATCTTATTCCTTTCTCTACAAGTAATTCATATAATTATCGAGTTATCAGCCTATGCTCCCATAATAATTGATAACGTTTTAGGTGTATTGTATGCCAACGAACTATGGATTGAAATTTATATCCAGAATGATTGTAAAAGCTTTACACATTAAATAAATCAAGGTAAGTCACCTTATCAAATATTCTTTGGAATGGTATTATGTTCTTGATATTTTATTATTACTTACTATGGACCGTTTTGGAATGAAATAATTATGTCGTCAATTATTTCTAAGTGTTTTTGAGAGGTATAAATGTATGTACTTAATGACTAAGGTATGCACCGGATCAAAAAAATTACATGAAAACATGACTTTATTTTTATAATAACTACTGAAATAAATAATATTCAAAAATAAATAAATAAATTCTACACCCCAGGCCCCCTTATAATAGCGCACACCCTTTCCTACAATCCAACCTAAGTGGTTTCTTTGTGAGGATTTCTCTGCAGATTTCATTTATTGTATTGTGCCTTAAAGACTTGAAGAAGAATACTCAGTGAAATTGAGAACAAACAAAGCTTATACCCTATCTAAGAAACATTAATTGAATAGTGGAAACCTTCCGACAGTTGTATTTACTACTTTTTTTACTGCCTCTTTCCTTCTAAGTAAATATAACATTTCTTATACTAAATAATGATTAGTTTTTTTTATAGTATACCTACCTATAGTGACAATGAAAATATTAGCATGATATCTCTACATTTAGTTGATTTGATAAAATACACTGCAAATTATTCATAACATAAAATATTACATGCAATTATTCAATTTCATTTAAGTCATAAAGAAATAGCATCAAAGATTATTTTACTAATTAATTAATTCTATCTATTAGTCTTTATCTATGTATTAAATCAAACATTACATATTGAATTGTTTCCAAAAGATCAAAAATAATGACTCAATTTGTTTATTAACAGTAGTTATATTAGAGCTATTGTTCCTAAATGTTTACAATAACACTGTTTAATGGCTGTGATTGGTAGTAGAAGCTGAGATAAGCTCACAGACTTCTATATCATTTGAATGTGTATCAAGTGTTATTATGTAGCTCATTCTAATTTAATTTCCTATGCAAAATGTTATTGGTGATAGTGCTTTGTTACAATCAATAATTGGAATTATTGTTGAATGAATTGTGAGTTATATCTAAGTATAAATTTGGTGAGTATTATTATTGAAAACTTTTTTGTGATTTATATTGACTTCATTGATTATTTCGCTAGTGAGATAAATTTTTCTTAATATGCCTTAATTTTAAAATTCTTGTTAAAAATCACTAGATCTATCTGATGATTATAGCAACTATGACCTATGAAATTATGTTTAATGATTAAAATTTTACTAATTTAGGTATTAATATCAGTTTGATTTTGGTTATTAATGTGCATTTGTTCCCGTAATTTAACTAGGTGTTCTTTTGCATTAACCGGAGTAGACAAAGTTTGTTCATAATATTACATTATGGGGATTAATATTACGCAGTTCCACGTCAAGTCTTTTAAAAGCACAACATGCTTGCATTAGAATTTAAACCTATGAAAATAGAAATCAGTGCTTTGCTTTTTTATAGACAAAAATCAACAAACTGTGCCAATGTTAGATGGTCTATATAATTTTATTGTTATATGACAATCAATGAATATGTTATGATTATTACAATGACTGATATTTAATATTACAATAATAACATTCAGTTTAGTTTATGATATTATAGTTCAGCTAGGAGTTTAACTAAAAACATTAATGTGCCTGATTGTTAAATCTGTGTGACTCATTTAATTTTGTTACAATATAACTTGTTGAATATAGATGTAGGTATGCACTGACAGAAATATTAGAAGCTATTGTTCAGTATCATACAAGTTGCTTTGAATTGCTATTGTGTTATAGTATATGCTATTGTAGTTATTAGGTATTTATGTACATCAGAACCTAAGATAACTACTCCAACAAAACGCTGTAAGTACAATTTTCACATTAGGATGCATGCCGCTATCATCACTGACTTTCTCTCATTCAAGAAATAGTTGCATTTAAAACAATTGACAACTCGAACTAGGTACTTTTCTTTATTCCATTGAAATCCATTGAAGCAATAACTTTTTCTTTAGAGATATAATTGCTATGAAAGACTTGTGTGTGTTTTTAAAATATTGTGGTCGCGAGTTTATATTAACTTTAGAAACGGGAGGTTTACCTACCATGCTTTTTTTATTCTCTGTTTTCGTTATTCCTACCCCTATTTATAGTAAGGTATGTAATAAAGCGAAACGGGAGATTTATCTGCGCTTGCAGGAACAATATAAACGTATCTTCATAAGTATGTCTCAAGGCGTTGATACATGTTGCAAAAAGCGAATGTTAGTGGGATTCGGGCCATGGAGATGGTATGATAAATAGGCTGATGCTTGCCTTCACCCGGACTTCACCGCAACTGCGCTTTACAAAACTTAAGGCTGTTATAATTAAAGACGCTAGCATGTGTCTAGGAGCCTCTAAATAGAATAGGCTACTACAGTTAAGTACTAAGATAATATAACCTATATATAAGTCCAGAGAAACTATCGTTTCATCGCTGAATTTGAGACAGTCGATGTTTTTCCCGCTTCTAGAAATTACACTGCGTATACTGCCTTCTTTACGGAGCAGTGGAAGTCAGCAGGACGGTGTTACCTAAGCAGTGGTACGCTATTTGCTACCACACAAAAGTGAATTCTATCTGTTCAACTATAAGTGTTGTTGCAGGATATCCTCCAAGATGCATATGTGGATGTGGTTCGGCTACGACCTCGGCGAGTTTATGTTCGCCGGGTTGGTGATCAACTCGCGCTGGGCGTTTGCGCTCACTTGGATCGTGCTGTTCTTTGTGGCGATGCTGTTTGAGGCTTCCAAGGTAAAAGAAAGGTGCAAAATGACTTAATTGGCATATTTTTTATTACTGTAGAGAATGTTACATTAAAGAATCCGTGTAAAACAAAGTAAAATCGTCACGGTGAACATATCATTTAAAATTACCTAATTACTACTAATTATTACCTAAAATTCACCTACTTAAATACGGGCCTAAGAAATAACACAAGAGTATGCAGGCTTGTGCCTCATCTACAGAAATTAGTTATCAACGTACCGATCAATAACGTTATTTAAGTACCGATGCTTGTACAAAGCGGACAGAACGAAATGATTCACGATGCAATGGATAATTATATTGTATAAATAACTAATTCTGAGTAGGTACCTACTGTAAATGAGAAACACTTTATCTAAAGCCCATCTTTTTTCATATTTTATGTGCCCGACACACCACGGACAGACCATTATGTTTTTACCAATAAATCTTGTAAACATTGTGGAAATACACTAGAATAGGGAATAAAGCTGAAAAGAACATTAAATAATAGCATTATTATATTTAATATGGATTAAAGAAACGGACTTCTTAGTGCCGCCAGCGTACCTAAATGCTCTGAAAAATTGTATCGAAAAAGCACTAAAAATCATACACTGTAGGTACTAGTATTAACAGTATTAAAAGCACAGCTCATAAATTTGTCATTGATTTCGATTCCTCGCATCAATATTTTTTCTAATAAAAGTTGCATTCCACGCGACGCACCTCAATTTAGCCCGCTTTTTCGACATCTTTAACAATCATTCAGCCTTTGTTTTACAAAACTTTCATTAACATCTATTGCTTCCTCATGAGTTACCTCGTCCATTAGTAAAAACCGTATGAAAATCTAATAAGTTGTTTTAAATTTAACGCTTTCAATCAGATATACTTTGTTTTATAACATGCAGTGATGTGTATAAGTATTTGCTTAGCTTCAGCACACAATTTTCACGGCTGTTGAGTTTCACGCCTTGCTCTGAATTCGCCACGCCTCTGCTATCAGCACTTACCTATTTTAATAGTTGTGGAATGTTAATCTAAGTAATGAGTAGACGATGTTGAATTAACGTTAGTTATACTGATAACGAGTCCTCGTTTTATTGAAGAGGTAACGCAATAAAATGTCAATAACAAATAGCTTCTTTAATCTGCGATTACGATAGCCATGTTAGTTGTAGTTATTACTAATACGTCCCTATATAAGGCCGTGATCGCATTTCCGCTGTTGATGAATGCTTGTAAGGCATGCCTCACAATGACACATATGTGTAGTCCTAAAGAAAGATTGAATATGCTGGTGTTATGGGGTCTACTCAGCCAGGCGCGGTCGCAGACTAAAATTTTGGTCACAACTATTTTTTTTAATCAGAAGTATCATTTTTAGCTTCTTTTCTTATAAGATGTTCATCTTTTCACAATTTTGGGGGCGGGGTGGTCATGGACCCGGGACCGCGCCTGCACTCATCTTAACTTGCCGGTATTACAGTAAACAAAAACATGCCCGATTTTGCAAGACTGTTCGTTCACCAAAGTCTTAACGATAAAAGACGGCATCTTAAAAAGTGGCCCGTGGTGCAGTGGTTTAAGACGCTACTACGCAAATCGTGAGGTTGCGGGTTCGAATTAATAAATATATATTCCTAGTTCGCTACATGATATCCTATATCACAAGCTTTGCTTAGTTTGAGGTCATTGAGTTGGTGTGATAGTCTGGAGATTTTATTGTTTTTCCTTATGTTTTTTTCTTATTATAACATAATTGGGAATAGCATCCGGGAATTTGGCGCCACAGGCAAATATTTAAATAACGGGGCTCTCAAACATGAAGCAATTTCTAGCCCTTTGGTTCATGGTAGTTGAAGAAATAACTGCAAGGCTTTTGTTTACCAAAATGGATAGAAGAATCAAAGTTCTTTGATTCCCCTATCCATTCTATTTTAACTAATAATAATGTTATTAATATAAACCAGTTTTTTTACGTGTTTAAAGTTGTGTTCCACACGATCCACCATCCTATTTACGGGAATACTAAATATGACTTATAGTAAAACTATTTGGTAGTAACAATATGCAGCACGACATACGTAAACTCTCCAAAGCGCATATAAAGCTGTCTCCAAATTGTACCGATGTAGGTCTATGCAGGTAATACCTACATGAGTTTTACTCTCTGTTTCAGCTGTATTTGGCGAGAGTACAAAGAGACGCTCACAAAAAGTTGTTTCCTTACCGCTCGGACGAGAGGAGGAACTTGCTGTGCGAGAGGTGAGCTTGCGGTATTATATTCATTTGTTTTTTTTTGACCACTTTAGAACAAGCGTTTTAGAATAATTGCATTCATTATTTTCGACCTCAATCGCATGTTATGGTAAGTTTGTGACAAAGATAGATAACAAATGTTCATTGGAAATGACACTATATAAAACATTATCAGTACACATTATTTTCGCAGCGGGGTGATGGTGTTTGAGGTTTATGTGAATGTTGCCACTAAAGGTGTTTTACTACCAATATTTGTTCCTATCAGTCGTTTCTTTTGACACGCTTTTGCAGGCTTAAGTAGGGTTAAAAGAACCAGGAAGTTAATATATTATAATTAAATTACACAATTGCAGACAAAAAGGTATTGTTATACTTGCTTCTATGCTGGACTGGGAGCGAAAGAAAAACATAGAATGAGCCAGCTGCTTCTCTTCCCGGGCATACTGTAAAAGTCTGTTAAGGGACCGAGGTGTTATGGGAGGCTTTTTTGTGGGCGATAATAGTCTCTCTCCACTATTATAATGCCTACAAATTTGTCAAACGTGACATCGGATGGACCTATTATGTTCGGTCTACCCCATACGGGATACAGGCGTGAAGTTATGTATGTATGTATATTTCCTCAGCAACACATCACTAGGTTTTACAAATTCTATGTCAAAGAAATAAATTAAAATGTTGCTATGAAAAGGTGGAAAAACTACATGGCCTCTAAAACACACATACTTTCTACGCTAGTCACGATTCTACGCACCCATCACGACACGCTCTTGGCATTGACCGAGTTCTGCCTTTCACCAACATTTTATGAATGAATAGTTCCGTTCGTGTGGTATCCGCAACCGTTTTCTGTAATATTAATAGGTCCACAAATGTATGTAGCCATGATATTCATTCATACTTTTTATGAATGAGATTTTTTACATACATACATAACTTCACGCCTGTGTCCCTGTGTGATATGACGTTTGACAAATTTCGAGGTATTATAATGATGGAGAGAGACTATTGCAGTGACAGGGAGTCAGCCTATCGCCCGCAAAAAACGCCAATGAAACCTCTGTCCCTTAACTGACTTTTACAGTATGCCCGGGAAGAGAAGCAGCTGGCACGTTCTATGTTTTTCTTTCGTTCCAGTCCAGCATGGAAGCATTTTTTTTATTCATAGATTATATAGATTATAAAGTTTTCATTGTAGTGTAGTATAGGAAAGTATTTAGCTTTCCATCCGGGTTCAATTCCTATAGAGGTTAATTAATTTCATTCTAATGGTGACCATACTTCCGTTTGATCTTAAATTCACCTATTCTTAAGTGAAGACGAAGTACGAAAATACAGTCCAGATATCTAGTACTGTGTAGATATCTGTACTGTGACGAAAACGTTAAATTCAGAGTAGACAGGCGCATCTAGGAATCTTACAAACAATAAGGTGACACTAAGGTTAGTGAGATACGTAATAAGATAGGTTTTTAAGATACGTTTATCCAAAGGCAATAAAAGCATTTTTTAAGCTGACTGCATTATCTAAATATATGAATTTAAAAAAAAAACATTTACCTCACGTAAACTTATTATTAGTCCAGCTTTTACTTTGCCTTCTTTTCGAGGCATGGTTGATTGAGCCCACTTGCATAATTAAGCAATTTAGCTATCTAAATTCAAAATTAGGCTTACTTTTTATTGTTTAAGTAGCGTTTCTCAATTTATTCTAAAAAAGGAAACATAACTTTCAACTTATGCATTATTTGTGATAATTAGTTTATAATGTATTCACTGATAAATGTGGAATTATAATTAAATTGCGTTTAGCCTCAATGTAGTAACTAATCCGAGTCGCTTCCACTTGATGGCAATAGCATATTGCATATTATTGATCTCACTAGGCAAATTATTGACGTTTTTGCAAATTCCACTGACAGATATACATTTTGCCATTGGCGATATGTATTTTGCCAGTGCTTTATTTAGAGATAGTCTTTATTAAACGCCCGCGTTCCTGAAATGTTTGTGTGAAATGAGTTAGCTCTAAGGCGCTTTGCACACGTAGCAACTTAAGTTTACAAAACTGACAACTTAGTTGAGGCAACCATCAACTTTTTTAGAAATTGCCACTTGCTACAACTAGAGAATCTGCAATTGATGCAACTGGTAACCTTGTTGAAGCAACTATCAATTTTTGCAAATGTTCTAAAGGTTTCCAGTTGCAGCAACCACAAATTGGCCTTTACGGTTGTCGCAATTTTATGTGAACCTGGTTTGTTAAGTGAGTCCACTCAGTATTACGATGGACACCGGAGAGACAGAACTCGTTTAAATTATATTACGTCGGCGTCGCTGACACGGTGGCAACTACAACAAATTATTCGCAGCAATCGTCGGTTTTGGATTCATCCCTTCTTGCAAGATAGGACTAGATTTAATAACATAAATGAGCTTCAGAAACATAATGACAACATTAAACAATATTTTAAAATGTCTGTTTACATATTTAATAAGTTGCTGGAAAGTGATTTAAAACTACAGAATACAGTGATGAGGGAAAGTACTACATTGGTTGAAAAGTTCGCGGCCTGGCCATTAAAAAAAAAACTTTTGTTATTTTTTCTGCCGTCATTTTGAACTGTCATTATTCAATTGTCAGCCCGCGAATTTTCAATTTGATATCTTGTTTAAATAAAATTTTACGAACAATATAAATACGTGTGTAGAACAAATTTTCACTAATGGAGAAATTTGAACAACGTGCTGTGATTAAATATTTGTTTAAAAAAAGATTAACACCAAAGGAGATCCATGATGACATGCAAACAACATTAGGGGAATCTGCCCCGTCTTATACCACTATGAAAAAATGGGTTGCAGAATTTAAACGTGGACGAGAGAACATCGAAGATGACCCTCGCTCCGGCAGGCCAATGACGTCTACGACCGAAGAAAACATCAATAAAGTGTGTGATCTCATATTGAAAGACCGTAGATTGACTATCAGAGAAATTGCAGACACTATAGGCATCTCATATGAACGAACGCAAAACATCATTGTCCATGAACTCGGCTTTTCTAAGGTTTCGGCTAGGTGGGTCCCCAGATTGCTTTCAGTAGAGCAAAAGCGAATTCGACTCACGATTTCTCGCGACTGTTTGGAGATGTTCGAGGCTGATCCACAAGGTTTTCTTGACAGATTTGTGACAATGGATGAAACCTGGGTTCACCACTATACCCCAGAATCAAAACAACAATCCAAACAATGGAAAAAATCAGGTGAACCAACTCCGAAAAAAGCAAAGGCAATTCTGTCGGCTGGCAAGGTGATGGCATCGGTTTTTTGGGATGCTAAGGGTGTCATTATGGTGGACTACCTTCCAAAAGGCGAAACAATAAACTCTGCGTACTATAGCACCCTTCTGCGCCGTTTACGTGAAGAAATTAAACAGAAACGCCCAGGATTACTGAGAAAGAAAGTGTTGTTTCACCAGGACAACGCCCGAGTCCACACGTCTGTCGAGTCTATGGCTCAAATTCGTGATTGTGGTTTCGAATTGTTTCCACATCCAGCTTATTCTCCTGATCCACCTGTATTTTGAAGACCTTGAGGAATCTTTTTTTAAAACAGGTATGGAAGCTCTGGAAAGCAGATGGAAGAAGTGCATAGAGCTAAATGGAGATTACGTCGAAAAATAAAAATATTTTTGTATGTGCTTTATTCTGTTTTCTTGACTAGGCCGCGAACTTTTCAATCCACCCTCGTATATACCCCAAAGAACGACTTGCTATTGCTGATTTTAGAAACTTTTGTTAGCTGCGATTGTCAGTTGCAAAAACCAGCAACTTAATCAAAGTTGCTAATTGCGAGTTGCTGCAATCAGAAACTAACTCCTAACTAGAATTGCTGTGTACGCAATTCCATTGGAATAATATATGAACAGGGAGTTGTCAGTTGTCGGTTGTCGCAACAAGGCGCATGAAGTTTATCGTCTGCTAAGCGCCTAAAAGGGAAATAAGAAGCATGTTGTGTGGAAAGCATAAAACATAATCAAGTTCATCATCATTATCACAACTCTTTGTAATGAGACAACTGCAGGGCTATGAGTATCTCCTCTGGGTGACGACGAGGTATATATAGACTGTAAAACACCAAGCTGCGGCAATGCTGATGGTGAATTTAGTTTCGGGAATAAACTAGATTAAAATATAAAATAGTTGAATACGTTTTTTTTTTATTATTAACAAACTTAACTTTCTTCCATGCTGTACTGGGAGCAAAGGAAAAACATAGAATGTGCCAGCTGCTTCTCTTCCCGGGTATTCTGTAAAAGTCAGTTGAGGGACAGAGGTTTGATTGGAGATTTTTTGTGGGCGATAGGCTGACACCCTGTCTCTCTTCACCGTTATAATGCCTCTAAATTTGTCAAACGTGACATCAGATGATTTTATTACCTATGGTGTTCTGCGATGATTAGAGATACAGGCGTGAAGTTATGGATGAATGTATATGTAAAAAACTTAATATTATTCTACGTAGACATTGGGAAACTACATCAAAGAATGAAAGAAAAAGCAGTAAGTCAAATTTCACTACTTTCTCGACGAAATTTATTATAAAATGAGCTTTTTCCCGCAACTTCGTGCGCGCTTAAATACCCTTCCTGTGGGAATTTCAGAAACGCCTTTCGTAATACAGCCATGCACCCATTGAAAGAACCTTTATACCAAGTTTCAGATCCGTGCACTCAAACAATAAGATTTTTCACACCAACTTAAATTTCCTATATTTCCCATATGTCCATAAAACCAGACACTCATTGAAGAACCTTTGAAAGAACCTTTATATCAAGTATCCATACACTCAAGGAAATAAGATTTTTCATACAAACTAAAAAGTCCAATATTTCCCGTTCCCGTGGGAATTTTGGGAATCCCTTCCTTCCCCCCACCCCCTTAAGAATGTATGTTCCAAATTTCAGCTCTCTACTCCTTGTAGTTATGGCTGTACGTTGTCTGTCAGCCGCGTAGTCGGTAACGGAACAGTGTCTTATATGTATAATTGATATAAGCAATTAGTTTAAAATACCCGCCCACATAGTTGATACTAACCTTACTTAGCTACATACAGAACTTCACGCTAGCATCCCTTACCTAGCTAGTAAGTCGTTATTTCAAAAAAAATCCTAGATCCTCAACTATCACTGAATATGAATTCTATATTTAAAAACTCTTTTACGATTAAATTTCTTATTACTACCAGGCAGCTTCTCTACAAAAAGGTTAAATGCGTGATTAATTAAACAGACAAAGATGCCTTTGAAGCGTCATAATGGCCAAGTTGATCAGTTTGATATTAATTCCAGGGAGCAAGGAAACATGGCCACCACGAGCAGAAACGCCAGCTCCGGCCACGTGAGCCGGTGGGCGTCGCTGCGGATCAGGTAAGTCGTGAGAGTTAGTAACAAATTAGAATTAGTCCGAAATCCGTATTAGTACTAGTGTACTGACGGGAATCATGCCTTCGGTACACGGGGTTTTTATTCTGCTTATGATATACAGAATATATACCTACTAACAGATATTACCAGTAATTTGTGCTTTGTTTTCCAATATCGTCAAACAAGAGCCACATGTGCTCAGATTATTGAAATAAAAGGATTGTATGTGCCATTCAAACTGAACAGTTGCAATCATTGTGTAAAATTGTAATATAACATCGTAATATTATCAAAAACTTTCACTGAATTAAATAAAACACGTTTTGATCGGAAGTTTTTTAGCTATTCATAATTGTAAACTTTTCCCCAAAATATCACCGCACCTGGTGATGTGTTTCGAAAATATTTTATGAAACAATATCCACCAACTAGGTCTTTCCTGAACCCGGGTGATTTCCTCTCGACCTCATCTTTATTTAACAAAAGTTGGGATTGTGGTCATACACGGGAAAAATAGGAATACTTATATAAATGAAAAATGTGATAAATAAAAATTACCCGACCAGGATTCGAACCTGGGACCTCTCGTTTGCCGGACTAGTGCTCTTGTACTGAGCTACCGGCCGGGGCCTGGCGGTACGCCTCGAACCTGTTTTTACGTTATATTGCTAACGTAGCTCCATCTAATGGTATAGCTTTGCAGCTAAGACCACCCGAGACCAATTTCTTTACAGAAATTGTGAATCCCAGTTAAAGTGAAGCATTGCAATGTTTTAATAATGTTTGTAAGTTTTTGCATTTAAAATGCTCAGTTATTCTTAAATAAATGAAAAATGTGATAAATAATTTTTTTTACCTATTTATTTTTATTTAATTTTTTTTTTTTTTTTATCACTTATCAAGAATAATTGAGCTATTTAAATGCAAAAACTTAAAAACATTATTAATAGGAATACTTTTTTTATTGGCGACTAAACCCGAGTTCACGTGAAGATGAGTTCGGAGATGACCCAGCACACGGGCTTCAGAAGGACACATCGTGAAATATCCCGACTCGTATCAACAATAGGTCTCTCCACGCAGGATGCTGGTGAACTCGCACCAGTCGCTGGTGTTCGTGCTGCACAACATGGTGGGGTACCTGCTGATGCTGGCGGTGATGGTGTACAATGTTCACCTGCTGCTGGCCGTCGTCTTCGGCATGATGCTGGGTGAGCCCGCTCGCTTTCAATCTATATAAGTATACCTAGTGATTTCGCAGTGAGCTGTTACAGCGAAAACACTATATTAAGATACTAGCCACCGCGCGCGGTTTTACCCGCGTAACTTTTGATCCCGTGGGAATTTCGGGATCAAAAGTTAAAGAAAAATAAAATATAGCCTATAACCTTCCTCAAGAGTTGGGCTATCAAATGCAAAAATAATTTTTCGAATCCCACTTGTAGTTTCTGAGATTAGCGCGTTCAAACAAACAAAAAAACAAACTCTTCAGCTTTATATTTTATATGAACTAATAAAGTAAATGTTTACAAAATATTAATCTTACGAAATTAATCGAAATGCAATTTGAGCTGACCATAGAAGGGAACTTAAACTTTTCATTTTTTTTTTACCATTCATAAAAAAGTGACGTAAAGCATTTACGTCCAACATTAAATCAAAAAAGTTGTTGATTAAATGTAGTGTTGCTACTTTAGAATCGTTACTGAGGTAGAGACAAATCGATTTAAATTTAGAAATCGTCGCTTAACAAGGGAATGGAAGGGAAGTGCATATTTATCCAATAGATTTTCAAATTTTTTTACGTTTGTTTAGAAAGTTAAAAAATAAATGGGAGATAGGATCCTCAACGATTTTCACAACCTTAATTTCTTTCATGCGTAAATTCGCTTGAACTCAATCAAAAAAGTTGAAATATTTGTTTGGCAAGTTGATATGATCATTTATTCTATGTTATAATGTATCGATTATCATCTATTCCTCTTATAGCAAAATCGATACCTTTTATTAGAATTTGTAATCGAAACTATTTTTCATTTCTATAAAAAAATAAAAATATTTTATTTCGGATAACTCAATCTATATAGTATTAGTAAAAAAATGTTATATTAATTATCTAGTGTTAGTACTTATACTGTACAATGGACTTCATAATTAAGACTAAGTGGTCGATCAAAGCCCGCCTGCGTTCTGATAATCGCGTTGAAGCTAGCCACGTCGGCGGCCGCAAACATTGCTGAAGCACTGCAGAACCGTGGCAACCTCAAAAGCGCCCTATGAATCGATTTTATGACAATTCATTTTTAGACACCTCAACCCTAAAATGCAATTGTCAAATGGAATTCTGAAATTTCATACTATAATCAATAGGGATCGACACTATTGAATCAATGAATATGAGCGGCCATCTTGTAGGTAATCATAGTTCTGAATATTGCGATGATGGATGACTGCTATACCACTGTTTGTTCTCCATTATACAAGGTTATAAAAAAGCTTACTTTTGGCCACATGGTCATTTGGATAATTTTATTATAGGTTGTGGCCGGATCACAGCCTTGGCCGTACCTGTCATGATGTACCCGACCACACTGCCAATATCATTGCCATTTGTTGATTAACCATGCAAAAGCATAATTTTAGTCCTGGCTTTTAAGCCCAAACTATAAAAATAATCAAAAGATTAAATACATAAATGTTAATTCATTTAATGAATGTTGCGTAAGTTTTGTTGTGTAATCTGTAAATCCAAGTAAACAAAATATTGTATTGATTATGTAGTTATCTACTGCGACCAAAAAAGAGCAAAATTAATAAGTTGCGTTCGGAACCATCACCACGTTGATATGAAATTAAAAATAAACGTTGTGAAACAAGTAAAAATAGTGCAAATATTAAACCATAAGTATAAAAAAGTAGTAAATTCAAATATATTTAAGTGGATATATATTTTTCTATCAACACATAACAGACTGCGTTCTTCCCATAATCAACGATGTCAATGCCAACTGTTAAACTGACAAATCAACTGATTAATAGCAGCGGCCGGCTGAAAGAATTTTCATTCGTTTTTACTGCTACATGGTGGATAATTGGATAACGCGAAATCAATAGTGACATTACTTTTTCAGCTTATTATACTATCCAAAAATAATAAAAGAAACAACTTTATATGGTGGGCATAGAAGCCAGGCAATGTATGCACACTGGGATGAACCCTTTAGTAGCTATAAAACAACTTGGTTTACATACAGTTGAAGGACACGTAAAACACTATTCCTTCTCTAGTCACCAAGCCTGCAAATAGAATATTTGATTTATTTTAGCAGCAGTAGTTTGAAACGAGCCCGTTTCTTCTTAACTTATCACCACTTTTTAATCGGGAGAGATTGTTGAGTCCAAAAGAAATTTAAATAATGTTTTTTGTTGGCGTTCCCAGGTTACTTCCTGTTCGGCCCAAAGCTCACGCGACTTCAGATGCAGTGCTTCAGCACGAAGAGAGTCATCATTTGTACCCCCGAATGTGACGACACTGGTAAGTAACTCGCCTTAGAACATTATAAGGTCACACAATAAAGAAAGTTTCATTTTACAGTTACGGAATATAAAAATAAACTGTACTTTTTTCTTACTTATCATTATTGGTAAACTGTTTTTAAGATTGAACCTCTCCTTAAACAGATAAGAACACTAAAAATCGTTTTAGATTTAAATAATATTGTATTTTTAAGTTTTATTGTTGTTAGACGATTTCGTTACAAAATAAAATAGGTAAGAAAACAAGCAGTTAACACGACACCTTTACATAATTTCTAGCCAGATTCTAAACAAACGGTTTTTTGATTATACCGGCAACATAAATACAAAGCAAGAATATAACATTATCTTCGCAGCCATTAAAAAGAAACAGAGGCGTCGATCTCCGAAGATCAAGTAGATTCATTACACTGGAATTAATGTATGAATTTAGTTATTTCATTGGTAGACCATCACATATCAAGTGAAGTGCCAATGTCACATTTTAGCTCCAATAACTTTCCTGTATCTGATAGAGATCATTTTTATTCCTTTATTCGTTCATTTCGTAAGCACGGAGTGCTCATGAAGTTAACGCGAGTAATTCTTAATTCGTGCCGTATGTATATTACTGAAAGCAAATTTTACAAGGAACAAACTGGTTAATTAATTTTGCTCTAAACATAACATGCTTTGACTAATTTATAGAATTTTCGGAGACTGAATTATTTAGATAGAAACGTTTAGCTACAAAACTAAGCTGCATTTAATGTGGTGATTACAAGTTTGCTGCCACGTATAAGTAAATTGTTAATTATACGTGTGCCTATTAAGATGAATCTGAATTCGCCTGATCGTACTGAACACTTTTAGGAGCGCTTGTTTTAAAGCCTTTGGCCTCAACTTCCTGATGCTAAATAATGAAACAAAACACTGTCAAAATAAAAGAAATTTGAATATCCTTCCTCACGTTCCGTCTATCCAAAGACCGCTGCAACACGGAGAAGTGCAGCTGGGACGTCTGCGAAGGAAAGCTCTGCAAGAAGATGGACGCTCTCGAATTGCAACAGAACGACACGCCCCTCCCCTAGACATTGACATGTAAACCTTTCAATTATATGCGTACACGCACATCCTATACATTAGCTATTTCATCACCCGTAACATTTTCTTTCAGTGATACTCAAATCGTGATATCTGGTGGGAAGTAGATTAAACTAGATTTTGAAGTTTTGTTCCTTTTGTTTTTAATTACCTGCCTAGAGTTTCGAATCCAACTTCCGCTAGATGGCGCTATTTCAGTTAAATTCATTGGCTCAACTTCGATATTTCCTAAGTTCAATATTAATTGGTTTTTGGTAAACATTGGTTTTAACCTCCATAAATAGTTTTTATAACAGTTGCTAAACGGACGTGTTTGCGTTGCTTCAGAACAATTGTAATAAAGTAGCTGGCCAAAAAATAGAATGGAAATGTTAGGTGTAAAAATAATACTTACGACTTTTAAATAGTTAATTTTCACACACGATCACCAAAAAGCTATATGAGTTTTATTTAGTAATCAAAAAAAAAACTAACGTCTTTAAGAATGGCAGACGTTTATTTGGAAATTAAATTGTTTCTTTTTTTATATTTATTTTGTGTTAAACGCAAACATGTCTGGTTATTGTTTTTTTTAGTCACACCATGTAGATTACTGTTTCATGTAGTTCGGTTGTAGTGACATACAGTAGATTAGTTTACCGTGGTATGATAAAAAAAAAACTTAGCCGTTTTTCGCCCCAGTCTATAAATTTTTTAGTATGGTCGTATAGCTTAATGGCTTAATTTATTTGGATAAATGAGGTGCCATTCGATTATTACATGGATGAATTGTGTCCATGGGCATAGATGGCATTTACTAAGAGATGGATCTACTGCTCAAAATACGGCTTTCGCCAGACTGGGGTTTCATACAAGGGGAGGGCCCGTCAATATTTATGTTTTTCCCGCAGTGATTAATGTAGAACGATGACAAGAAGTCTTATGCGAAATCTGCCGAGTTGAAACGCAGGTGCTATCTATATTCAGTCGGCGATTTAAGTCTCTTACTTTTATAGCAATAGTTACATTTTAGAATAGCCTAGTTTTATCCTAGAAACTAAATATAATTAATATTCCTGAATTTCTTCTACAGCCGAAACCACGCCTCCGCTGCTTGACTCACCCAACAACTCCGAATCGGATCTATTCATTTGTCGCACGCGCACCTGCATACAGCCCTCGCATTACTTCCCTGCGACGTCGGCAGGCGGCGACACCGTCAACGCCACATGCTACTACGGCGCAAAGCAGTGCCCGTCCCGAGTAGCACGCGCTAAACAAATGCAGGCCAAACATTGCCATCACCAAAAAGAAGAGCCACCTAGCGTTGAAGACGCTCAACTTTTAACAAAGCAAGGCTGTTGTAAAAGCAAAGCTTCTGATGATGTAGTCTCTAGTCAAGTGGATGTGGACGTGGCCGTCGATGTCCACGCGCCCAGCCGAAGCCATTGCTGCAAGGAAGAGGAGCAACAGGAGGTTCTTAGAGAAGATAGCCCGCAAATCACGTGCTGCCACAACTCTAAATCGTCCTCGACTGACAGTCAAGAGCAAATAATAAAGCCTTCATAATATTTAATCAGTGCCGCTACTCGAGCCTTTCTGGTCAAATGTTTTATCGGGTTCGTGGTGATATTTCAAAGTATTTTTCAACACTTTCGTTTCAGGAGGTCAAAGAATTTGTAAAAAGTTTCGTTATTGATTTTGAGGCTCAATCAATCGGCTGTTGTGATCGTTATAATCCATTAAGAGATATTAAATTGAATCAAATAGGATATTTAAATGTGATTAACGAACAAACCGCTGCATAAATCATTGAGTTTCTTCTAATGTTGACTTGCTGAAGACACCAAAAACATGTTACCAACAGAACAATATTCAGTCCCTCTAAATTGAAATACTAGTGAGGAGTTTGAGTGCTATTGACTTGTTATAAGAGTCTGCGATCGAAGTGATAATTAGTTTTAGGTTTTTATAAATAAATTTTATTTATGTTACGTAAATTAGATACGGATAGTGAGTAGTTGTATTTTGACAGAACCCACAACCTATTCTAAGTAGGGCTGTTGGGATTATTTTAGTTAATAGATAGCGAGATGAACTTTTTTTGTAAAATTTATTATAGTTATTTATGACAAGGAATTTATTTCAAACATATCAATTGTTAGACAGTTACCAGTTCCCTGAGTACCTTAAATGTTGTTTTTTTTTAACCAGCTCAAGCACGCAAATATTTTAAGTATAGCGCCTTGTTCTATTTTTACTAATTGAGCTGTAAAATATGTATAAAATAGCCTATACAACGTGCCTTAGAATAAAATGTTATTTGATTTGCCAAGTGCCAAATATTAGACTGTTTTTGTTAAATATTAGAATTAATATATCTTGATCAAATAAATATTTTTTTTCTATTATTCAACAGTGTTTTTCTCAACACCCAAAAATATTCCATCTTAAACAATAAATCTTGAGTTTCCACTTAGTTTAGACATCATTTTTCTCAGACACTTGAGAAAAGTACCTATACAGAACGCGTCTGCGGCCTGTCAACTGGTCATTTTTGAGTTTCAATTATTACATACTTCACGCCTGTATACTTTATGGGGAAGGCAGAACATCAGAGGCTATAAAACCATCTGATATCACGTTTGACAAAATTTGGAGGTATTATAATGATGAAGAGAGACTATTGCAGTGAGAGGGGTTCAGCCTATCGTCCACACTCCACAACGTCAATAAAACCTCGGTGTGACGGCCGGATAGGTGTAAAAAATGTCTTTCACGCCAGATGCCCCGCGTTACAGGGGTATTTGGAAATTTGGTTAAATAAAATACTTATATGTTTCATTAATACTTTATTTCACCAATAAAGAACGTTAACTGAATAGTTATATTACTTAAGACTAACTTATCATACATTTTGTCAATCACATTGCGGTAAGACACGGCTCAATTCATGAGATTCCTGTGAATTTAATATTACATTGGCAAAGAAACAGAGCTGACAAAAAAAATAGTTTTATGTTATTTAAAACCGCATAAGGTAGCATTAGGCTGGGAATTAGAAATTATGGGTCAAACGGGGCTAGACTTATGGGAAAATTGTAATGGAAAAGTGAAAAAGGCGGGAAAGGTTTACAACTACACATTTCTTGGTAAGTAATACATTTCTCACTGACCCAGTAAAATCTAATCCCCATACTGTGTTGGTTTGTTTATAATCTTTAAGTATTAGCAAACTGTAAATTAGCTCAAGCCGCGTCTTATTTTGCGAGGTTATCCAATAAACTATAACAATAAAAATCAAATAAATAATATGGCCGTGATTTTATTTCAACCTGGTTGAATGTATATAATTATACAAAATATACAACTAATACAGGGTTAATTTAAATTACTCTGTATATGAGACCATGGTACTACAACGTTAGTTTCTCCTTAAAATACCAATACCAGCTTGATTTAAAAACAGGATCATTTAAATTATATAGAAAGCATTAAAAAGGAAGACCTCAAATATTTGGTTGTTAAAATGAATTATCTTCATAATCAAAACTTGATAAATATTTAAATCATATAATTAGTCGGTTTTTCAGGTTTCTGCAATAACGTTTCAAAGAAACTACGTAGGCACACGGCTCTTATAGATATCTTAAAGCATGAGTTTAAAAAAAACTTAAAAAATTAACCATAATAATCACAATTTGTGTCAATAATCCTAGGACATTATATGGTGCAAGATAACATCAATTCTTACATTTAAATGTTGTATTCCGGTTAAAATTAACAATAAACAATGTAATAAAACAATACATAAAGTCAAATTGCAAACCAAACTATTTCAATGTGACTGGCAACATTATTATAACTTGACGTGAGTTTTTACCGCTGGCAAGCGATGCCAATGTCTTAGAATATCCAAATTCAAGCCAGCTGTTGTATTATGTATTAAAAAGTTTTTATTTATTATTTTACATCATATTTTAATTAACTACTTTCAATTTAGACAGCTGCGCTATGATTTTGGAATGTCAAACAAGTAATTCATCCTTTAGAATGATAAAATTTTCAAGTTAATTTATTTTAGTTAACGAATATTAGTTGTGCAATAAATATATCCAAAATACATTATTTAGTTCATTAACATTTAGTTTGTTTCTCATCTAATGTATCTTAAATCTAGAACTGGGATACATAATACTAAACATGCTTTTGATATTCAAACATTTAATACAACGGCAACTGATTAAACTGGCGTACAATTGTCCTTGATTTATTTCACCTACTTTAATACAATTATATTCTTATTGATCTTAAATTGGCTTGTTTCAGTAACAGACCTAACACTCATATTTTTGGTTGATAAACCTGATCAATCAGGAAACAGAGTCTACAAACTTAATTTCGTGATTGGTCAGTGTACACTGTAGTAAAGTTTGACGAGTTATAGCCAGCTACAGAGCGGCTTATATATGTCGTAGGCAACTGGTTAAATTAGCCACTCAATTGGACGCCTAGGCCGAATCAACGGCCTAGGCCGATAGTTGATTGAACAAGAAACACTCAACGTTTAACAACTTGGCGTGTTGAAAGTAAGCCCTATGAAGATGGCTGACCAAAATTCAGCCAAGTGATTTAAATTTGGTACAGTTTTGGATAAAGTAACAAAACAAGTAGGTCATGGTAAAACTATCTATCATGACGGAAAAACCAGTCAAGCAAATTTTTTTTTATTAGATTTTTTTTTTAATTTATTTCAATTACAAGGAAATAAAACTTATTGTGGCGCATATAAATATAATAAAATAAGTTCCGTTTTAATGTTTTTATATTTAAAAAAAAATATATCGGTTTTATATAAAAACTATTAAATATCTTCTTTTATGGACGACTATTCAATACAATCACAACACCCTAACCAAACATCATAAATTTAACAATATCCAATTAAACTAAATGGCTAAACAACGTTTAGCCAACTGGTTAAACGTTGCGATCAACAACTTGACTAATTGTCCTAAAGCCAGTTGAAACGGCCTAGGCGTCCAATTGAGTGGCTAATTTAACCAGTTGCCTACGACATATACATAAGTTGATAGATTTTTCTAGACTTTCCACTTACGTAAACAAAATAGTTGCGTTCAGGCCATTAATTCCCAGTACTGAGTCAATCGCTCACCAGATGGCGCTGACAAGCTCTGTGGTCTTGCGAAATTTAACTCGATGGTCTTGAATCTCCTTCGCAGCTCTGCGTCGAATATCTGCAATTAAAAATAATTAATTTAATATATTTCTCGGGGTCTACCCAAAGCTTAACATAGCAAGGGGTCTACGACGCAAGAAGTTTGGGAACCTCTGGTCTAAACGATATTAGAATGTTTAAGTTTGTAATAGAGGGCGCTCAAGGCAATGAATGACTGTGACATCCGATTGCAGCGCTGTGGTTATAATTCTTGCAAATAACATATGCGGTTAGGAAGCCGACTGGCGAGCACTACGTAAATGCCGAGTGTGTGATGAATATTTTTTTTATTATTAAAGAATAAGCCCACGTTTGAGCTCAATCTTGCCTGATGGGTAAGTGAAAATTGGCTTTAAGACAAAAAAACATCACCGCCGGAGCGGCAATATTTGCTTGCAGAATATACATAAAGATTGGTGGCTAGCCAGTCGGACCCTGACGGGATCCTACCACCAAGCAGGGGTCACCTGGAGACGCCTTTTAAGACATGCTTGTCCAGAAACGATAGGGTTGTTCTAAGTCAACCCTACACGAGCTAAAAAAATTTAATTTAAAATTCTTATGTATGCAAATAATTCGATGCTGTAAACTGACAGTTCGAAATTTCAAATAGAAAAATAATTATACCAGTTAAAATCTATGTAGTGTAAGTATTGAATGAAAATGAATGAAATCTTTGTCATTTGTTTTGCACAAAATTTTAAAGCAATGTATAAATATTTAAAATTGAGGTGTTTGACTTTTGACTTTTCATCTTCAAAGTAACTTTAAAGAAAATAAGTAACTGCTTTAAAAAGGTTACAGTAGAAGTAAAATCGACTTGATAATTTCAAAAAGAGGTGCCCTTTTATTTATTTATTTATTTATTTTAAGGACTAGTAGAAGATTACATTTCCTCTTATATTTAACACTCATTTACAAACCGCATGCAAAATGTAACTGCTGTTTAACGTAGTGTAACACCTTTTTTTCTTTACCTTGTGTTTGGTTCGATGGACTGTCACCTTTTGTCAATCAAAACCGAGTGGGTTCGTTGCCTTATCTTTTTTTTGACGTTAACTCTCTAATAGGTGTTGTTACTCTATGCTAAAGGTTATAAAAAGCCGGGTTGACCTAAGAGAGGTCTTTTTATTTCTGCAAATTTTTGAAGAGAGAGGAGTTTCCTCCTGAGCCGGTCAGCTGCCAGATCACCGAGTCAAACATGTAGACTTATTTCACAATTGCTGACTAGTGATAACCGGTGAGCTCGGCGCTGCGTTGGCGAATTGTTTCTCTTGCTACCTCAATCCGTACATTGTCAAACCTCCCATTTGGGAGGTTTCCTGGTGGGAGTACAACCCCAGGCCCTATAAATTCAGCGGACTACAGCTCGGGATCCTGCGGTCGTCCTGAACGGGATTGGTCGGCGAGCCGGGTACCCCTTTTGGTTTACTTTACCGCCAACAACCGTCCTAAAGGTGGAATCTTTTATTTTTTTTTACTTACAAATACTCTTTACCTTCGCATCATCTCTTACCTACAACTGACGTTACTAGCCATCCAGTAGTAGTACTGAATATAGTTTTAAATTTTTATTTCAACATTAATTGTAACGGTCTTAGACTGATTTTAGTTTTAAGATTGTACTGTGTACTGGTTCGGGTGGATTAGCCTGGACCAGCCTTCAGCTTATTTATTTAATCAGACCAACACCTGAGATACCACACCCTGTAAACTCATTGAAATCTCTTTATTTTATATCTTGCTTGTTCTACAATCATTTTTTTTGTACAATAAACTTTGTAAACAGTAACTCTTAGTATTATTTGATATCCCCCAGTAAAATTAGTTACAGTAGCCACAAACTAAATACAAAAATCATTAAATTTGAGTTTAAATTTACACCAGTCACTTTAACAAAACTTAAAATAATTAAAACAGAATTAAATTAAAAGCATATAAATAGCAATTAAAAAGAAAAAAAAAACTATATTACACAAATAAAAAAAAATCTATAAGTTACAAATAAAAAAAAACATGTATAAGTAGGTATATCAATCAAAATTAAAATAATTCAATGAAATCAAAATATAAATAGAAAAAAATTGTAATTAAAATTAATTAATAAATAAAAAATACAAGAATCAATACAAAAATACAGAGTTATTTATTAACTATGCATCGCTGAAAAAATCAAGCACTTTTATTCGAAATTCGCGGAAAGAGTCATGAAATATGTCACATATACCACTTAGCCTATTGTATGCATCAGGCAGGCGATACGATGCGGCATGCATGCGAGCAGTAGTCCGCGCGCGCGGTGTATGGAACAGTCAAGTGGTGTCGCTTTACGCGGCGGCCTTCGAGGGACTCTGAGATTAAACATGCTTAGTAAAGTTGGACAATCTATTTCATTTTTAAAGATTTTGAAAATAAATTTTATGTCTAGCATATTCTTTCTTGTAGCAAGACTAATCATTTTAAAGTGAAGCATACGGTCATTATAAGATAGTTTCTTATCCATGCCACTACAATATGCAAGGTGCCTAGTAAATCGTTTTTGGATTCGTTCCATGCGAAGTTGGTGCACACTGTATGTAGGAGTCCATATCACGCAACAATATTCAAGTAAGCTTCGCACTAAATTGTTGTAAATAACTATCTAATTAATTATTTATTATTAATAATAACTTAATAATAAATCTTAACCCTTGGATTTTTAAAGACTTTGCTATTTCTAATAACAAAACCAAGAGTTCTTGAAGCTCTCGAAATAACATCATCTATGTGCTGAATGAATGTAAGTTTAGAGTTGATTGTAACGCCTAGGTCTTTGACAGTGTTAACTTCTTTGATTACTATTCCATCAATATTATAGCTAGTTTTGAGTATGTAAGTTTTACGAGTAAATTTAATGTGGTAGCACTTGTCTATATTAAAAGAAATTTTATTATTACTGCACCACTTCACCAAGTTATTAAGATCATGCTGTAGTAAATCAGAATCCTCTTTAGATCGTATGGGTTTTATAATCTTAAGGTCATCTGCATAGAGGAAAACACTGCTATACTTTACTACGTCAACTATATAATTTATAAAGATATTAAATAGTAAGGGGCCTAAATGGGAACCCTGAGGAATCCCGGTCGTGATATTATATGAGAAAGATGTATAACCCTTGACTACTACAAACTGAGAGCGGCACTTCAAGTAGGATTGAAACCAAAGAAGGAATTTTTTTTCAATTAAAATATTGTGGCAAACTTTGTCAAATGCTTTGGATAGATCCGTGTATATAGCGTCAGTTTGTACCTGAGCATCCATGGCGTCAACTATGACATTAGTGAAGGCCATAAGATTAGTAGTAGTGGATTTGCTAACAGAATCATATTTTTTTTCTCCATTCATTACTTACGATATTATTATAAAAAAAATTTAATCACATCACTTTTATTTTTCTTCCCTAAATGGGGCACACTGGAACTGTCATTCTACTGCATAGAATTATTTGCTGAGGTATAGCAAAGGCACCAAAGGATGACACTATAAGGATTGTTCAGAAAAGAACATTTTATTTTATAAAAACCATTTAATATTTCTAAATAAAAATGTATTTTATATATTCTTATACTATTATATTATAATCTTTATTTACGAACACAAGTTGCGTCTCTTCACAATAAAAATATATATTTTTTATAAATAAAAACAAACACTCCTCTACCCCAATAGTTGACATGGGGGAAAAAATGAGTTCCAATAGTTTCTCACCAATGTCAAGCATTGGATATTTTAAATATATTGGTACCCAACAGATGACAGCCTTATTTCTATCACTACTTAACAATAAAAAGTGATATTTAACTCTATTGTAAATTCAAAATCTAATTAAAAATGTCCAAAAATTCATCTTAAATGATGTAGCTTCCTTAAGCACAATCGTGAGAAATGGCGTAATATACTGTCACTTGAATCGGATTGAGTTTGTATGTTTGTTTTTATCAAATATTGCAAAACAAAAAAAAGGGAAGTTACAAAATCAAGTTATAGAGGATACTTATCTAATTAACTAAACTTTGATAGCTCCTAAGTTGATACTTAAGTCCCTAGGACGTGCTTAGGAACAAAAGTTGCGTTGCACTAAACTTAGGTCAATGCCTTAATGCTTAAGACAATGCAGAATAAATCAATAATTATGTGTAACATAGTTAGGTATGTCATAACTAAGTTTATGCTAAGTAGAGTTATATTAGTATTTAATACTATCAAGGTATAGTTTCTTTTCATACTTCAAATAAAGGGTGTGAAGACGTGTCAAACTTTGCTGCCTTTACCTTATGTGTGTATAACTCACCGAATGCGTTAGTGGCGCCGGCACCGCCCGGGCGTCGCGGCTGGCGAGCACGGCTTCTGCGCGCGCGCACACGTCGGGCGCGTGGTGCCGCCGCAACGCTGCCACCTCCCACAGCATTGAGCTGAGGGCCTGGGACTTCTGCGCGCATGTCTCTTCCATTATGTAGGGATCGCTGGACACTGGAAGTGTAGGGTTAGTGTTAAGATCTATGGAGGTGATAGTTGATTAGCGATATTAAAAAAGGAAAATTTACTTTTATTTATTCTAATTTTCTATTTTAATTAATTTACAGAAAAAGCATTTCAGATGAAGTTAATAGATTTTTGAAACAAAGTAGATATTTACATCTTGAATAGAAAAAGATTTTTTTAGAAAATGACATTGCTGGTTTCGGTAAAAGAAATATTGCCGAAATCGACCAGTGTCGACGTGGCCGTAGTGTATTAGTCAAGTGTTCACCTTCGATGTGAAAGGTTCTGTGTGTTGTTAGTATACACAGAGTTACAGAGCCAGATTAAGATAATTTATTGTATTTGGTAGAAAGACGTGAAGTGGTATGGTATGGTATGAAGTGGCAATGGGCAGGGCACATAGCTCGCAGAACAGATGGCCGGTGGGGCAGAAAAGTTCTCGAGTGGTGGCCACGTACTGGGAGACGCAGCGTAGGCAGGCCCCCCGCACGATGGACCGACGACCTGGTCAAAGTCGCTGGTAAACGCTGGATCAGTGGAAGACCTTGGGGGAGGCCTATGTCCAGCATTGGATGTCTACAGGCTGTGGATGGATGGGATGGATGGTAGAAAGACACGGATTTCGTTAGGTATCCTTAAAAAGGTATATCAAGAAAAAAAAGCAGTTTTCGACAACAACTCACTAATAGACTGGTCAGCTTCTCTGCAAACCATTCTCTTCAGCCCCGGGTGTCTTAGCACGAGGTTACCAACGAGCTGCAGTAATGCTATGGCGTCTTCCGGTGAGGCAACTAGTGCCAGCCGGGATAGGCGTTTCGCAAACGCAGCCACTAGGCCTTCGGGGAGATGTCTGTGGAAATATAGAAATACTTAATTGAGAAGGATGAGAGAAAAGTTGGGCCAGAAAGTGAATTAATATTGTGTAAAGCTTTTATTTATAAAGCTTCATAGTACATTTATCTAGGTCGTTAGAGTTATTCTTAGCTGAAAAATCCTACGCATCCTATTTTAAAGTGTGTGCAATATCGCATTTAAAAATAATGAGCATTCTTCACATTCTTTTCCGAAATTCTACTGCATGTATTGTGAAGAAATACGTGCGAGATAGTATACATCTGACAAATATGCATTGTAATACGAAATATATGGGTTGTATACTAATACTGCATATTAATATACAATGTGATAATGAAAGAATGCAAAACCTCAGACAACCCAAATTTTTTTTCATGATATCAAAATTACGTAAATTATATCACATTTGATTTATTTATCTATACCTGTGACGCAAGCTGGTCAAACTAGGTCAAAACAAGTATCCTACCCACAAGAGCTCTTGCTTTTTAACCGACTTCCAAAAAAGGAGGAGGTTTTCAATTTGTCTGTATGTTTTTTTTGTGTCTTTGTTACACAATATTTCGGACAATTATGAATTGATTTAAAAAATTGTAATTTCATATGATAGAGGATACTTCATAGTTCATAGGTCCCATATAAATTTTATCAAAATTGGTTAGCTACTTCATTGAAAATTTCAAACTTTTGCAAAAATATGTATGATTTAGGAGAATGTTTACATTGATGACATTCTCAACTCAGCCAAAGTTTTGTTGTGAAGTCGGTTTTTTTAATGCTCTTTCATTGATTATCTGGTAATGATTTTTCACATGCTGATAACAAGATCCGATGTCAATGAGAGTTAGTAGCTAGAAGTAGGTAGTTCATTCAACACTTATCATATTATCATAGAATATTATTTTGGTTAAATATAGACCCTATTTTCTGAACAAACACCCATTAGGTTGTGGATTCTTTAATTAAAATGTTGTATAGTAACAATCACTAAAGTTGTGGGCATTTAAATAAAATTTTTGGGCCTTTTAGTAGGTTTTTATAGTTTTTTTGAAAATGAAAGTTTTATCTTAACAGGTTGTTTAGGATTAAGTAATAAGTAGTTTTTAATTTTTGCATCGGCCACACTGATAATGAATAGTGTAGTTTTTATTTTATAATTTGGCAACACTTTATCGTTCGCGCTCACTTGTTCTTTGAATTTAAGTTGATCTGTCGCATTTTTCGTTCTCGCTTTGCTAATTATTTCGTTGTCGCTATTTTTCGTATCTACTCTATTATTTAATATATTTAATTTGTTGTGATTGTGTCTGTGACGTGTAAGAAGAAACCTGTGTTTGGACTTCATCGAGTCATCATCACCGCTCATTATCCATTACCAGGTATTCGCGGAGCGACTGAAGTAAGTCTAGATAAACTGATTTCAATCCAAGGATACCGTGGTTCCTGGACTTGTGAGGTTTCGACTGTACAAGGTGAGTTCATTCGCAGTTATTTCCTTGCACGATCATTCACATCCATTTCATTTCATACTCCATTAATTTATCATATACAGTCCACTTCCAAAACCGTTCACAGGTATTAACTTATACTGGTGATTTTGCAAGAGATCAAATGTTGGTATGTACAATTAAATAAAAGTCGCTTTGCCAATACATAGTTTTTAGATTAGAATAGGTTTAAAATCTATAAAAATACTAAATTGCGCAAGTCATTCAGGACTATGCATTTATAAATACTTACGTAGAACTCAGGAACACATCTGCTAAATGAATGAGTCTTTTCTTGTATCTCGTTGCAAACATCTCCGGTTCAAACATTGAATATAATCTGTCATACATGTCAGGGTACTCTATGTTGTGGTGGCGAATCAGTTCCAAAACTCCTTGTAATGCCAGCATGCTGATTGGACCACCTTCAATGCAAAATATAAAACAATTTAATTTCTAGCAAAAGCCACATAATGAGTAGATTCTTAGATGTCTATGTAATTTACGTAACTAATTTGTATTTGATATATTACATGTTAAATTTCCTTAAAGATACATACATACATACATAACGTCACGCCTGTATCCCTTATGGGGTAGGCAGAACATCAGAGGTTACAAGACCATCTGATGTCACGTTTGACAAATTTGGAGGTATTATAAAGATGTAAAGAGACTATTGTAATGACAGGGGGTCAGCCTATCGCTCACAAAAACGCCTTTAAAACCTCTTCCTTAAAGATATGCACACAATATGTATGGTTGTTGTTGGTAGTTTCTGCAATTAAGTTTTACTCACCAGCATCTAAACTGTCACAAATCATGTCAGTTGCAAGTGTGACCTTGGACAGCAATGGCATGAGCCTCTCCACTAATAACAGCAGGGCCCTACGATGCGTACGGGCATCCTCGCAAAGAGCCCACTGGCAAGCAAAGCCCCAGCAACGGTTGGCATACCGTCTGCACAATATAGGATGGAATGAGAACTGAACTTTGCCTGAAAAGAAAATAGGCTTTAGAATTAAGTGACAATTACTTTTAAAAATTTCTCTCACAATATTTCAAATTTCAATCAAGGTTTAGCCTACACAAAAAAAGTTTAGTGTATAATTAAATTTTTATTTATTTATTTTATATACTCACTCACCAATCATGTGGCCCTAAATAAAGTTCTAAAGCTTGTGCACTATGGGGTCTCCACAACAGAACTAAGAACTATCCTAATACAAACCCAAACTAAAGCTGGCCCAGCTCGGACCCAAATGCAGGCAAACCAACCAATACATCACAATCCTTCATCCCCTCACATGTTTGAGGCAAAAAATTTGAATATGGCAGTTATGTCACATCTAGCTTCTTGTGGCGGAATTTTTTTGACACACAAGGAAATTATTTCTCCGCTTCCGTTCCAGCCGCGATTTTTCTAATTTATGAAAAGTAGTGAATATTGAACAAATTAGGTATTTGCATTAAAAGTAGCTTACCATCATTTGCACAAAGTACTTTTATTTCTTTGGTTTCATCTATTTGCTTTCCCTTCCCCTTGGCATTAGTAAATAGAGGTGTGATAAGCAGCTTGTCCAATAATTCCAAGAAGTTTTGCATGTATGTTGGGGAAGGGGATCTGAAAAATAAACCATTTTTAAAATCTTGTATGGAAGGATATGGATCCCTGAACATCATTGGTAGTTTAAAAACATTTCAAATGATTTGGTTTTGATCAAAATAAATAAAATAAAAATTAGTATGTTTTGGGTACATGTGTACATGTAAATAATTTAACTGCATAAAATATAGGTTTTTTCTAAGTTACTCAGATTTGTTACTAATAAAAATATGGTATAAAGAAATTGAACATTGGTGCACTTACTTGCGATATGCCATAGTAGACAAAACTTTCAATCCATATTGCTGCACATCTCTATACTCAGTAAATTCTTGGAAACGAGTTATAGGACCAGTCATTGATTCCTCGGAATCTAGCAGAACCGTAAAAATATTCTGGAAACAAATATTGAAAAGTCCTTATTATCCTACTGTAACAGTTAACTCATTATAAATCTTTATGTAAGGTTCACTATAGAACTGACCTTGAGTCTTACTGATGGAAAATGGTAGCCAGAAGTTCTTTCCAATGGATATTTTCCTTCAGCTTGCAATAGCTTACAAGCTGTAACCAGGGCTTGCAAACGTGAATTGGCTTTGCCATGTTTAACAGATTCCAGTAAACGGGATATAGCTGCTTCATAACATTCTCTAAGCCATGTGGAGTATGCAGCTTCAGGACTTTCCTCTAAAAGCCAAATTTGAAGAATAATAGTACTAAATGTTAATATCTTAAAAGGTGATATAAAGTTCGTTAAATGGTAAATTGGGGCATTGATATATTCACGAGGAGTTTAGACTTTAAACTGAACCATAGTAAAATGTAATATCAGAAATCAATACACATGTCAAGGCGTAAATAATGACCGTCTGAGAATCTAAATTTACCTGTAGGTTTTAGAGGTATAATTTCTTGGATGAGGTCTCCTCTTTTGAGTAGTTCAGTGAATATAACTTCTATTGTAAGTAATAGCGGTGTAAAGTTCTCAGTTTCGGCCTGCAAACAGTAAAAAAATGTAATAACAAAGTAACCTACAACGCAATATATTGTGTTTTCGATAATTAATAAAGGTTAAAATGTACCTCAAACATTTGAAGTATATCAGCAAGATTATTCGCATGTTTTCTTGAGTTTAAAAACTCATTTGCCTTGTTTCGTAACTGTGCAGATACCATTTTTGATAAATTGGGATTCGCCGCGGCCATTTTTGCGAAGTTGAAGAACGTCCATCAGTCAAATTATTTTCTCTATGGTTTTTAATTTAATATTGCCATTATTTAGCTAGTTCTCGTGAAAAGATAATCGTAATCGTGATTGATTGAATCTTGAAATTGTGTAAATTTAACCAACAAAATCATTAACCACTGTCAAAATGAAAATTATTTTAGATTTTGAATCAGTCCGCAAATGATGACTTGATTTGTTGAATTTTTTTTTAGGGCGAAATTAACCAAAAAAAAAAAATCTATGCCCCGTTTCTTCATAATAAATTTTGAGGTTGCTTTTCTGTCAAATTCGGTCTGCAATCGGCATCGGCGTTTGTTTTGTTTGGCTTCAATATTTAGACCGTAACAAAAATTTATTGAATTGAAATAGAAAATTTCTCTTACATTATTTAAAAATGGACGGAGATTTGTACGATGAGTTCGGTAACTATATAGGTCCTGATCTTGAATCAGATTCCGAAGATGAACAAAGTGTATATGGTGGTGATAACCGTGATGCAGACGAGGATGCTATGGATGAAGATGATGATGCTGATGCAGAGCCAGAAGTTGCACCAATGTCTGTTGTATTACACGAGGATAAACGGTATGCTTATATGTTAAAACCTATTAATGAGTTGCAATGTTATTTTACTTCATTACTATATAAATTTAATGTTTTTAGATACTATCCACAAGCAGTAGAAGTATATGGGCCAGATGTTGAAACAGTTGTTCAAGAAGAGGATACACAAGCTTTGGATAAGCCACTGATAGAACCAATCAAACATAAAAAGTTTCAGGTTCAAGAACAACATTTACCTGAAACTACTTATGATATGGAATACTTAGCTGATATGCTCGATAATACTAATCTCATGAGAAATGTGACACTTATGGGGCACTTACACAATGGTAACTACCACTGATTATAAGTCTAGTGATTAAATAATTATTTGAGAAATTAAATTTGAAACTTTAGGTACTTTTATGTAGTTAACACCTTTGAAAGGCTGGTCTTCTTTTAGGCAAAACTAGACTAACTTATGTTTTATCTTGGTAAAGCATTTTTGGTGTATTAAGGATAAAGGAAATTATCCTAAACACATCAAAACTGTTTAAAATGTTTGTTTTAACAGGCTCGGTGTCAATGTCTGCCATTAACAACAACATTTTCATTGTTATTTCCTTGAATTGCCCATGAGAGTCCGAATATTTACATTGCAAACAACTTCTTTATAACAAATTTTCAAAGAGTTGTAAAAAATCTGTAATGTATTTGTTAACTCAAATTTTTTAATAACATCCCACCAAAATATGATGACCCTTAAGCAGGTTTCGACATATTTTTTTGTAAACCAATCATTGGTGTTTGATGGAAAGTACTGAACATTTTTTTTCCCAATTAAGACTAATCTAACAGCAATATAGATATGATGAATATTTACTTGTGCACTTCTGATTTGTTTTATGTATTGGTGTACTGTTTCAATGAAAGGACACAAAACCTCAGACACCCCAATTTTATCATATAAAAACATGTAAATTATTAAATTATGTTGTTGCAGATTATTTATGAAGATATTTGCTGTTTTATGTTTTGTTGTATTTCTTGCAATGAAATGTCTATGGATTACATGTGATTATTCACATAAGAACTTGTAGTGTACTTTGTTCATTCACCTCTAGTTATAAAATTTACATAGACTTGAGTAGACATAACCCAGATTTTTTTATGATTGGAATGAGTTCCACTCTGGATTCTGAACAAAATACCACCGGATTTTGTGTTCTGTCAATACCTCATTGTATAGTATCATTTTTGGAAGCATATGATTTTTCTATGTAAATACAGGGTTGTTTTTTGATCACCAGCCAAATTTAAATGTTAGTTTCTTTGATACAATATAAACATATCAGCATATTTATTTTAGCGTCGCTCAGTACAAAAAAGAAATATGGAACCACAAACTTTTTTAAAATAGATGTTGTTGACGAACATAGCTACTATGATGCGGCATTTCACTTATAATATTACGACTTAATACTACGAGATTTTTGTATTTTTGTTAGTAAAAAAAATTTGGCCGGTGACTACAAATCAACCCTGTATGTTTTCTGTGTAAAATTACTGTTCAATTCTTATCCTTATTTATGGAAACCTTTTTGCAGGCAAAACCTCATTTGTGGACTGTCTAATTAGACAAACACATCCCAGCACAGTCAACCATGATACAACTATTCCAATGAGATATACAGACACACTGTTTGTTGAGCAAGAAAGGGGAGTGTCAATAAAATCAATGCCTGTTACTCTTCTTCTCAAGAATATAAAGGGGAAGTCCCATTTGCTCAATGTTATGGATACCCCAGGACATGTGAACTTCAGTGATGAAGTTACTTCTGCTTTGAGGATTTCTGATGGTGAGTTCATCACATAATCATTTTATATCAATCTGCTTTGTACAGCAAACACCTTTTAAAAATATGGCTTTTTATATAAAACGTAGAACTTATGTACTATTAAACCAACTGTATCATGACATGACCCATTTTGCTTATAATTAGTTTGAAACTGTCAAACTTAAAAGGTCTTCACATATAATGCACTTACACATCGTTCACAGTTGGTTTACCTCTGAAGTTTATTATCTCTATGTTGGCTCTATTGTCCAGTTTCCCTGAAAGTTTTCATAACAGTTTATGTGAATTGCCTGTGTTTTCCTATTATTTTTGTGTTAAATTTAATTTGTATCATGCGGGAAAGGTTTCAAAGTAGTAAAAGAAACATTGTATTATTAGTGCGAACTTTTTATGCAAAAGAAAAAGACAACAAAGGGCCTAATAACTGCATTAAGAAATGTTTGTCATAGAGAAAATTGGGGTTACCGCATAAAAATTTTTTACCGGATTTTAGGTGAATTCCACATCACTAAAGAATTTACTAGGAAATATTTGGCTTTATTTATTGTTTAGGCATATCTGAAAAATCTTTGAGTAAAGAAAACATAGTTGTAAATTCCAAATCACAAAAAAAAACACACCAAGAAAAAGACGTATAAGCTAATTTCGATCTGTATGCAGGGCGAAATAAAATACTCGACACGTGAGAAAGGAGATACCGATATTAGGGAAACTCTTAGCACATTATGTAAGGAGTCAATTTAAATTTTCAAGGAGTTCATACTACATTGTGGAAAATTATTTAACCATAAGGATTTCGGTTTAAAAGATGTGGATAAAAAGAAAGTTACTAATGGAAAGGCATGAAATTGTAGACACTTTACAGTGATGAAATATAATCGCGTTGAAGGCAGACCTGTTGTGTCTCGGACGAGACCTTTCACGCATCCTATAGGTACAGTCAATAAATGCTGGCAAATAGAAAATGAAGGTGTCTTATAAACGACACTGTTGGTGCATGATGGATCATTGTTAATCTGGCAGTGAAACAGTGAAATGGAGTTTACCCTAAAGGCCCAATTAATATCAAGACGAATATGAAATAATATTAAATAAAACACTTTTGAACCGGATTTATCGCGTATATTTTTTATTTTACATTTAAAATTTTTTACTTTGAAATTTTCACAAGCGACTGACTAAAAAGTGTTTTATTTAATAGTATGAATCGCGAAAACTTAAGACAATATTATGAAATAATATGACAAACATATGAATAAAATAACAAACGTTATTTTGTCATAAAAGTTTAATACGGCAACCCAAGACTCATGGCAGCCAACCTAACAGCTGCAGGCAAACTTATGTGAACGCAGTATAGGACAGTATACATACTATGCGAATTGCGTACTTAGTAAATGTCAGTGTCGAATGAGATATCAAGTTCGAATTTCGACCTACTAGCATTTAGACGCTTTGCCAAAATGAGCTAAGAATGCGTCCCCAGTAGGCAAACTGTTAGGGGCTGACTGAGTGAGCCGCAAATCTATCGCAAACTGGCTCACTACGCCCGGCGAACAACCACTTCAATATAACCAATCATATACACCAATATAACTACATAGTTTCAAAATGATTGTATTGAGCATTTCTCCAAATGGTGCTTTTGTACATGCAATAAGTTATAGAGTATATCTGCGTTATATTCTAAGCACAACCACCCTTTACATAAAATCTGCCGATATTTAATGAAGATTTTTTTTATTTTATTTTATTTATTAACACTTTATTGTACACATTACAAAAGAAGAAAAGTACAATAATAAGACAAACTTAAGAATGGTATTGTACCATTGGGCGGCCTTATCGCTTCAGAGCGATCTCTACCAGACAACCCCAAGTTGTATAGAAAAAAAAAGAAACTGTACAAACATCGCAAATAATAAAGCTTATGTTTAGTTTTATGAATACTAGATAGATTCAGGTCTTTCCTCAACCTTGGACCTCATTTTCACTTATCACCAGTTCAGATGGAGTAGGAATGACAAGGCGTTTTCTCAAGCATAGAATATGAGCTTAAATGAGAAGTCTTGTAAAGATTTATTTTATTGGCTCACAGTTTGAACAATTTTTAGAATAAAAAGCTGGAAGAACTGCCAACATCACTGTTTCTACACCCAACTCTGGGTTTGGCTAAAATCTGCATTTTACCTCAATCACACATTATCAAAAGCTATCCATAGCTACTTTAACAAAGTTACCTTGCTAATTCCGCGACTTGTACTTGCACTAGTTATGTTCGGTGGTGGTCGTTGCACCCTGAAGATGCTTCTGGTTGAAGCGAAACACGTGTTGGTGGTAGCTTGTGGTGTGGGTTACAGTTTTCCAAGTGTGTGTTCATTGCATTTCTTGCTTCTTGGTTGAGGGAGGGAGGGCGGTGAACCAACGCACGAAAATCCTGCATCACTAGTGCAAGTACAAGTCGCGGAATTAGCAAGGTAAATAAAACTCCTTTTTAACCGGATAAATCGCGTATAATTATATATTATCGCGTCACTCGTGACCACGGGGTCTGTAAAGACACCGAAACGTCGAGATAAAATGTAAAATATAAATTAAACGCGATTAATCCGGTTAAAAAGTAGTTTTATTTACATTATGAATCGAAAAAACTTAAGACAATATTATTAGCAAGGTAGTTTTGTTAAAGTAGTTGTCATGGATTTCCGCAAAGTAACGCCTGATTCAATCCGCTATGCATAGGTTTGAAAGGAACTATGAACTCAGATAATTCTAAAATAAGCTGTTGTCTGCAGTTTTATCTGCACAGTTTATAATCTCGTGGGAACTTATTGATTAAAAATAGCCTATTTTATATTCATTCAAATCGGACTTTTAGTTTCCCAAATTACTATGTTCAAACGCAGAGAAATAAACCCTAAAGTTTATAATAATAATAATAATAATAAAAACTCTTTATTGCCATGAAACTTAAAAATAATGATAACAAAAAAATAATAATAAGAGAGATGACAATTTCGGCGGCCTTATCGCTTTAAGCGATTTCTTCCAGGCAACCAAAAACAATTATAAAAGAAATCACAAACTTAAACTAGGGCAGAGCATTTAACTTGTAAGAATAAACATAATAACTATAAATTACTAAAATTACAAACTATTAGACACAATATGTTACAAATATTAATAATTACAGATATATAGATTAATTATTTTAGATAAATAGATATTAATATTAAATCCGAAAGCAAGTTACTGATTTGTGTAAAAAAAATATACATATATATATATATATAGACACATGTGATTACAAGATACTTCCGATAGCAACCTTACAGGGACAAATATAAATTTTTCAGTTCTTTTTTAAAGGAAGTTATGGTTTTCGCATTGTGAATATGGAATGGTACTGTATTCCATAAGGTTGCTGCATGCACTGTAAACGATTTATGAAAGAAATTAGAGGAATGCAAAGGCGTCGCTAAGAGCATGTTGTTTGACGATCGTAGATTCCTTTCGTGTGTTTCATGTCGAAAATTGAAACAATTATTTAAATACGTAGGTGTGGAAGGATTGAACAGTATCCCATAAAGCAGAGAAAGAACATGAGTATTCCTGCGAAGGCGAATTGGGAGCCACTTAAGCTTATTGCGGAAATCTGATACATGGTCATACTTACGTAAAGAAAATATAAACCTTATACATATATTTTGGAGGCGCTCAAGCTTGTCTAATTGCTCCTCGGTCAAATCGAGATAAGTTACATCTGCGTAATCCAGTATGGGTAATAGGAGGGACTGTGCGAGCGCAATTTTTGTAGGTATTGGCAAGAAGTTTCGTAGGCGTCTCAGAGAGCCTACTGCAGCAAACATCTTCTTTCGGACGGCGTCAATTTGATGCTTCCACGATAGAGTGCAGTCCATGAGAACACCGAGGTTTTTTACTACTGAACAGTAATTAATTATTTCACCCTCAAACGTGACAGGAGGAAGGGCTTTTGCGTCAACTCTTGATAATAACTTAGAGCTTCCGAACATAATGAGTTGAGTTTTGGAAGGATTAACTTTTAGACCAAAACGCTTGCACCATTCTGATATATGGTTTAGGTCATTGTTTATTATGTTAATAGCAGAATTAATATTGCTGATAGGTGCTTGGGTGTATATTTGTAAATCATCTGCATACAGGTGGTAGGAAGAAGATAAAGAATTAGTTATTGAATTAACGAAAATTGAAAACAAAAGAGGAGATAGCACGCCACCTTGAGGGACGCCGGCAGTTGTTTTACACCAGTCTGAAACAGTGTTTTCCACCGAAATACGCTGCCGACGGCCATGTTATGTTAGTTTAATTATATTAGTATAGATAATAAAACTTGCTGTTGCCCCACAGGCGCGGTGCTGTTCGTGGATGCGGCTGAAGGTATCATGCTGAATACCGAACGCATGCTTCGCCACGCCGTCCAAGAGAGAGTACCACTCACTCTTTGCATAAACAAAATTGATCGGCTCATCTTGGAGCTGAAGTTACCGCCTGCAGATGCCTATTACAAGCTCCGACACATTATTGATGAGCTGAACTCGATACTGGAGACTAATCAGCCCCAGGACAATGCGGATGAGCCGGCTTTAGTGTTCTCGCCACTTTTAGGTAACTGTTTAATTATATTTCTTACTTTTGGGTGGACCAAAAAAATATATTTTTTTTAAGTACATATAACCGTACTGTGAAAATGGGTTACAAACATTAAAAACTAGATTTAAATTATAATACGATCAAAGTCGTCGTGGCGCCGTGGTTACTGTGTGTATCATACGATATCACAGGTTAAGCAACGTTCGGCGCGGTCGGTACTTGGACTGGTGACCGCCGACCATTCATATCTCACGACGACTTCCGTGCTTCGGAGGGCACGTTAAGCAGTCGGTCCCGGGTGCTGTATACTTGTATATAGTAGTCGTTAGGGTTTTTTCAGAAACCATCTAGGTGCCATGAAAATTCTGGCATCCACCACCCAGCACTGGGCCAGCTCGGTGGGTTATGGCCTATACCTCCTCGTCACCCAGGGGAGAGACTCATGCCCGCAGTCATTACAAAGAGTTGTGATGATGATGATGATCACAGTAAAGGTCGAATTGTTTGTAACTACTTTAAACAATGCCATTAATTGACATTAACTGAGTGAACTGGTAACGTAAATCAATGATAGCTTCTTGTTTTAAATATCTTAATTTGCCTTTTCGAAAATTCCATATCAAGATTTTAAGAACTTTGGAAACTATTGTAGTCTCTAACATTTGAACTGACTTTAAAAAAATTTGATGTTTACCATATTTTTATTGGTTTTGGATTCTTGATATTTTGCTGCTGTTGCAAGTGCCAGGATCATGACGACATGAAGATGTAGCTATGTTGTTTGTATTCACGGGCGTACACCGATGATCTGTCGTCTTCAACCTCATCCTTACCTGCCATCAAGTGAGATCAATCGAGATCTAAAAATAAATAAACATCATACTAAATATCCCATTACTAAAGTAAATTCAACTAAATCTCTCTTCCCAGGCAACGTTTGTTTCGCGTCATCCCTCTACGACGTCTGTTTCACGTTGGAATCATTCGCGACGATGTACGCTGCGGCCTACCCGTCATCCGGACTTCGGCCGGCCGATATGTCCCAGTGGCTATGGGGCGATGTCTACTTCAACGCTAAAACGAGGAGGTTCAGCAAGAAGCAACCGCACTCGTCTGCGCAGAGGAGTTTTGTGGAGTTTATACTGGAACCGCTGTATAAGATATTTGCGCAGGTTTGTTTTAATAATGTTGATAATAGCTGTGAGTTTAGTGAATCTAATACAAATACAAAATTAAGTATTTTTACATTTACAATACATTGTTCCGTGCTGTCAATATATTTGTAATAATGTCACTGACCTAATAACTATTAAATACGGCCTTAAATCATTGTAAAAGGTAACATACTTAAGACTTGGATTCTGCTTTGAGTGCTGAGAGCGCATTTCGTAAGCGCGATTTCAAATTCAAAGCCTCGTTATAAGTTATATATCTATTTGCATATGAAAAAAGTCATTGCAACGCAATAAAATGTTGTTTGGTTATCATAGGTTGATTACAGCCTTTTTAATGCCATTATAGTAATGAAAAAAGGAAATCTTTCATGCTGGATTGGGAGCTAAAGAAAAACATAGAATGTACCAGCTGCTTCTCTTCCCGAGCATACTGTAAAAGTCAGTGAAGGGACAGAGGTTTTATTGACATTTTTTGTGGGCGACAGGCTGACGCCCTGGCACTGCAATAGTCTCTCTCCATCATTGTAATTCCTCCAAACGAGTCAAACGAGATATCAGATGGTTTTATAGCCACTGGTGTTCTGCCTACCCCATAATGGCGCATTTTCATTGGTCTTTAGTAACTACACACGGCGTGCGGGAAATTTTTGAAACGCATGCCATAGGGCCCGCACGATGGGTACCATTTTCATTTGGAGATTTTCGGAATGTTTGCAAATATTATCATTACAGAATAGAATAATACTTAATAGTGTTGTGTCACACATAACAATAAAATGATAAAAATAAAAACATATTCGGACACAAAAAAGAAAGAATGAAAAAACATAAAATACAATAAAGAATCACAAAATAGGCACATCACACGTAGACAATTTCACAAAGTAAAAATAAATGAGTTTCACCAGAAATTTAAATTATTGCATGTGTTGAGCCAGCCAAAAGGCTACGACTCATCATATGTTACGATTGGGTCATAACGATGCTTATCTGTCATCGCCTGAGGATAGACGCCCATTTTATTATATAATATTAGTATGTAATTACATACAGAGAACAATTAATAACTACAAAATAAATAGAATAATACATAATATGAATTATATATATTATAATTACATAAAAAATAAGATTTGAATAATAATATAAATATATAAAGATACTAACAACTGTACTACATTATATTATGCCACTAAATATTTTTGTTTTATTAATTTCTAGTAAAAAAGGATTTCATGAAGGATTTAAATGTAGGTTTAGAATATAGCAATGAATCAGGAAACCTTAAGCCCCTTCTCCGTGTTGTATCAGGTGGTAGGCGACGTTGACGACACGTTGCCCGCGGTTCTGTCCGAGCTCGGCATCAAGCTGACCAAGCAGGAAGCCAAGCTCAATGTGCGGCCGTTGCTCAGGCTTGTCTTCAGCCGGTTCTTTGGAGACTTCAGGTGAGCTTGTAAAAGGCTATTTTTTTTATCATTGGAATTCGCACAGTGAATGACACGCTCCTGTAGATGCAGCGCGACGAAATCATTAGTCTGTGTAAATAGAACTTATATTATATGCAGTATAAGTTCAGCGCTAGACTCGGAGCGAAAGAAAAACGTAGAATGTGCCAGCTGCTTCTCTTCCCGGGCAAACTGTAAAAGTCAGTTAAGGTACGGAGGTTTTATTGGCGTTTTTGCGGGCGACAGGCTGACCCTTTGTCACTGCAATAGTCTCTCTCCATCATAATACCTCAAAATTTGCCAAACGTGACATCAGGCGGTTTTTGTAGCCTCTGGTGTTCTGCCTACCCCATTAGGGATAAAGGCGTGAAGTTATGTATGTATGTAAGTTCAGCGCACGAAAAATCCGTGTAAGTCTGACAGGCGTCGTCCTAATTGGCAGCGATCGTACGATGGCGCGATGCGTTCTCGTCGTGCGATGAGTTCAAACATACAGATGCTCGCACATGACTTGCGAAGTTCAAATAGGACACTCTGAAGATATCTGTATGTTTGAATTCATCGCACGACGAGAACGCATCGCGCCATCGTACGATCGCTGCCAATTAGGATGACGCCTCAGACTGTGCCGCACTTTATCAAAATTATTTATTTCTTACTATTTTTCTATACTTTCATCTTTTTTCTGTCTTACTCATTGCGTGTAAGTCCCTAAAGTTCTGCTCGAAGATATGAGTCTGAAAATCCCGTGACTAGATCGAGCGAATAGTCTGCGCGGCGCCTTAATTATTTAAACAAAAATGCATTATCCCACAGCGGTTTCGTGGACATGGTAGTCCGGCACGTGCCATCACCGCTAGACGGCGCCACCCGCAAGGTGTCGCACAACTACCGCGGGTCGTCGGGTCCGCTCTATGACGACATGATCAACTGCGACCAATCGGGACGACTTATCGCGCACACTACGAAGATGTACCCCACGGATGATTGCTCGTTCTTTTTGGTAAGTTAGAATTTTTCTTTTGGTCGCGTGGTGGCTCTGAATAGCCCTAACGCCCCTTTTTTTTTACTTGAAGAAAAAGTGCTATCACGTCCCCGACCGCCCAAAGGGGAGCGACGGGGTATGTGGGGATGACCCGGCAGAAGTCCAGACCTACTCACTATAAACCTCAAGGTGTACCTCATCTGCCATAGATAGAGCTCACGGTACCGCCATTGGCATTACCCGCGAGCCCCGGCGGACTACGCTCAGCCTCAGCCGAGCGCCCCCCACGTAGCCCTATCGCCCCTAGCGACCACTCTTTAATTTATTATTATACTATACTAGCCACCGCGCGCGGTTTTACCCGCGTAACTTTTGATCCCGTGGGAATTTCGGGATTAAATATAGCCTATAACCTTCCTCAAGAGTTGGCTATTAAATTCAAAAATAATTTTTCAAATCCCACTTGTAGTTTCTGAGATTAGCGCGTTCAAACAAACAAACTATTCAGCTTTATATATTAGTATAGATTATACTCGCGTTTGTCTTCAATATCACCTGATGGTCAGTGAAGATTAGGTCAAAAATAAAAGCACACTGGCTCTTCATAAAATATTGCCGGAACAAAGGGGATTGGCGGCCACGGTATCACTTAATTTTAGAGTTTTCAAGCGTATCAAAACCGGGCTATATGTAGTTAATAGGTCAATATGAGACACGTTTTTTCCAACATTTATTGTTGTGATAGTTGTTGGGAATATTTAGAAATACAATAAAATCAAATTAAACTTGCCGAAAGCACATTTTTTAATTTCCCGGCAATAAAAAATAATAGTTGTAAAGTCCTACTGTCAAACTTGAATTAAGCCGCCCGCGCCGCCACCCCGTTTCAAACCTCTGGATTGGTTAATACCTGCTTATGTAATGTAATGGTTTCAAAATACGACGCCATGTTAGAAAAGACGGACTATAAATTCCTGTAATTTTTAGGTTTTTTTTTTTTTTTTATAAGTGACTAAACCCGCGTTTGACCTCAATCTCACCTGATGGTAAGTGACGATGAGGTCGAAGATGAAAGCACACGGGTTTAGGAAGGAACTGGCTCTTTATACAATATTGCCGGAACACATTACCGCCGGAGCGGTAACATTTGGCGACAGACTTTATATAAAGGGTGGTCGCTAGCCAGGCGGACCCAGAAGGGATCCTACCACCAAGCAAAAGGTTAGATTATTGTTTTGACTTTTTATTCCCAACTTCTGTATAAATCTAATAATTATATTCTGATTACTCGTTATCTAAGCAATAAAACGCACATATTAAGTTTGAGGTACGTGAATGCTATGTGAAATAAAAGCTGTACTGACAATGTATGGGACCTTGCCATTCTTCTTTTTGGCGGAGATTTTATATGAAGGGTGGTCGTTAGTTAGTCGGACCATAACAGGACCTTCAGTACCATCAAGCGGGGGTGACTCGAATTCGTCGCCTTTTACACGCTAATGCAGGGGCGGCAGAGCCCCTGAGCGGCAGAGTCCATTCTGAGTCGACCCTACTCGGCCCGAAGAATTTAAAAGCTGCAGCTAAGTATCACCGCTCCGGCGGTGAAGTGTTCCGGCAATGCTTTAGCCAAAGAGAAGAGCCAGTCCCTTCCTGATCCCGTGTGCTGCCATCTTCGACCTCATCTTCACTTACCATTGATATTGAGGTCAAACGTGGGTCATCCATAAAAAACGTAGTTTGTTGAATAAGATAGAAATTTTAAATTTTTATTATTATTATTGCATAACTCTGGCGCTGACCAAAACGTGGAGGAGATATCTGCGCATCGGTACCTCTAACCCCTCGTCCCTGTAGTCCCCCTGAGTGACCTATTTTTGATTTCTGTGCAATCCCCTCTACTTTACCTCAGCGGTAGAGTTCTGTGCTGCGACTTGTACCTATTGCCACCTTGGCTGTTTATCTTTCTATTACAATAAAGAAGGCCAACAACAAAATCCTGCCCGCTTTGTATTTTAAAACATCATAATTCGATTTTCTGAATAATTTCAGGTGTTAGCTCGCGTAATGTCCGGAACACTGTACGCGGGACAAACGGTGCGAGTGCTCGGAGAGAACTACAGCACGCAGGACGAGGAAGATTCTAGAATTATGAACGTCGGACGACTCTGGATCTATGAAGCGCGGTATAAGGTTAGTGTGGGGTATACACTTAAATGATTATAGGTTTATATACCTAGCACACAGCTACGAGATTTTCCTTCGATTTAGCGGACCACTGCGTTTTAGGTGTTTGACGCAGACAATTACATTTAATGTGATTTTATTAAAAGTCGATGGGAGCTTGCGGAGAATCACAAGGACAGCAAAGAATAAGCATCCACTCACCTCCATACACAGCAACGCCTCAGGATGGTGAGTCAGCAAGCGGGCACCGCAGATTCTCAGCAGGGACGATTTTGGGAGATAGAAGAACGTCTTCTACACTCCTACACTAATGGCTGGAAACGTTCCAGACTACACAGCACAATATAAGAGTTATTTGCAAGCACTTGGGGTAACTTGTCTTAATTGATTGGAATTTGTAGAACCCTTAAGGACGAACAGCAGAGCATAGGTTGCATCTGTCTTACGCGTCGAGGCCTCAGGTATTACTACTTAGCATCGCTAAGAGCGCGGCCAGCGTAGTCTATGAGCGGACGGCAATATTGAAAACTACCCTCATGATTCTCAATATCAAGCAAGTATTGAACAGTTAGGATAATTTAAAATATACTTTGTAAATAATAAATAAATAAAGTGTGCTATAAATAAATCCATTTTCAACCGTCTTAAAAAAAAGGGGGAGGTTTTCAATTCGTACCGCATGTTTTTATTTGTTTGTTACATCATAACTTTTCACTAGATGCACAGATTTTGATGATTCTTGTTTCATATGACAGAGGATACTTCCCATTTGGTCCCATATATGATTTACTTTATGATATTTTTTTTTCAAATATGTATGACTTCGGAGATCATTTACCTTGACGACCTCATACTTCAGCCAAAGCTTTGACGTGAAGTCGCTTTTTTAATGCTCTGCATTCGTTGATTAATAAGCGGGGTTTTGATTCAATGATCACTTCGTCGTTAATAAAGTTTTTGTATTGTATCAAGAATTGCAAATCTAGATTGGCGATCTCCTAAATCTTAAACGAAATGACATGAAATAACCACATCTTTATAAAATGGAAAGTAGAAAAGGTTTGGAGTAACTGACTATCGACAAATTCTCATAGACTATCAAACATCACTATATATTAATTACAAACTGAGTTACTAGTATTTTTGTCAAAGATGCAAATAAATACTGATTTTAAAGTCTTCAACGGAGCGGAACCATCTACAGCCAGTCTTTAATAAAATAAGACGGAGATATACTAGCCTCTCTTTCTAACAATCCCACCGCACCATTCACATATTACAGGTGGAACTTAACCGAGTGCCAGCCGGGTGCTGGGCGCTGATCGAGGGCATAGACCAGCCGATCGTCAAGACTTGTACCCTGGTAGCGGCTGATGAAGATGATGAGCTCTTCACCTTCAAGCCTCTTCGCTTCAACACTCAGGCGGTGGTGAAGATTGCCGTGGAACCTGTTAACCCGTCCGAGTTGCCCAAAATGTTGGATGGATTGAGAAAGGTAAGGGTGAAGGGGGAATTAAGGTGTTTCTACATGGCGGATATTAGAAACATTAATACTTACATACATAACCTCACGCCAGTCTCCTTTTGGGGTAGGCAGAGACAAGGGAACACCAAGTGCTTCGATCCAGATATACCTCTTCCGCTTCCTCCACGTTCATTAATCTTTTCATACATGATCGCCGGTTCCGGGTACTTTTAACTAGGCCCTTTTTAAGAACGTCGCCAATTTAATCGGCATACGTTTGCTTAGGGCGGCCCCTTCCGACAGCACCAACCATTCTTTCGTAAATCTACTTTCACTCATCCTTTCCAAATGTCCAAACCACCGTTGCCTACCCTTTTCAAATCTTAGTCACTACATCTTTTTTCAATCCGCATCTCTTTCTTATTTCACTATTGCGCACCCTATCACTCAATTTTAGTCCACACATACTCCTCAAAGCTCTCATCTCCACAGCATTAATCCTGCTTTCATACATAAGCGTACATAAGCGTTGGCGCCAAAACTCCCTCAAGTACGGCAAGACGAGCCTTATTTGGTATAGTTTTGCTTGCCATTATCGAGTATATGGCGCCATTAATACAATTTCCAGCTTTTACCCTCTTTTCAATATCATCGTCATACTTCCCATCTCTTGTAAACAAGGACCCCAAGTATACAAACTCTTTCACTTGTTCCATTATTTCGTCTCCTATCATAATATGTATTGCATTCCGTCATATCTTCATTCCTCTCCAGAACCATAACTTTCGTCTTTCCAACATTCACTCATTAATATATCAAAAATAAAATATGACGATGATGAATCTTTTTGATATTCTTTATTTTGAAGCTAAACGTTGTGGTTGGAACATCTCATATTGTACTACAACAGTTCAACAGTCACGTAGCTAACATAAAGCGTCAGTGGTCCTAAGAAAGTTAAGTACCGTATGCGCATCTGTTTGTGGTATCGTCGCACTCATAAAGATGAATTGATTTGAGTGCAGTTTTATTTATTAGAAAATGTTGTTTATAAAGTTTTAAAAGAAATTACTTAATTCATTCGCTCATCCAAATGATACTATTCGTAGACCATGTTAGCGTGGTTTACTAGACATGCCTGTCCATAAGACTGATTTTGCTTCTTATTCTTTTTCCGTCCACTCAATCCGACTGTGGAATTCATTGCCTCACGAAATCCGAACTTTGAAAAGTTTTCATATTTTTAAGAGAGAGCGAAGAGTTACAGAGCACTACCTCTCCTTAACATAATTTGTAGAAATTAGATTTTTATTTTATGTTTATCCTTAAAGTTGTTATAAATAATATTGTTTATTAATGTAATAATGTACTTATTTTATTATATATTTAGGTAGGTGTGTGTATGAATTATATGTTATTTATTTATATAGCGTTTTCTTCGCGTGTACTTCGTGTTGAGTGGACGTGCCTTGCGCTGCTGATAGTCTGTTTCCAGATTATTATTCTGCTTGTTACGGACCCTAAAGGCCCTTCAGCTTGTCAACCTCAGTGACTCATCCTTCGGTATTTCAGTTCCCGTGAGAATATTAATTATTGATTTGCTGAATTAACTTTTTCATTGGAAGTGTCGCAACCATGTTACCGCGAGTGAAATATAATTTGTAATTTAAAATCATTAATTAATAAGACAGCTCTGCGTGAGGTCAATCGTGGACCCAGAGCTTTAGGTTTAATTAGGCTAAGTTTTATTTTGTAGAATCAGAAATATACCTAGTAATAACTTAACTTACTTGTCTTTTTTTAAAACTCTCTACACCGGCTGACACACATAACTGGCGCAGTCGGAAGTAGTCGAAATTAGTAGATCGCGCGTTTCGTGACTGATCGTGAGTCAATGAGTTGACTCCTTCGGCTACAAAAGAACCTGTCGCCCGGTGAAGAAGAAACATCGCAGCCCAGAACCCAGGAGATCCGAAAATCGATCATAAATCTTGGTATTGGAAAAGGCAAAGATGAGGTGTACCAGACTGTAAGTAAAGTTTTATTACGTAAATTCGAGGTTTTGGTTGTTTCCATGAATAGGAAATCCTCCTCCATTCCCTGAACTCGATCCTGTAGTTCTCGGTTAGATTAGTTACTTTAGATAAGTAAATAATTAAAGATTTATAAGTTTTATGTGAACTTAATTGATTATTAGTTAAAGTTTATTAAAGTACTTACATGAAAATTAATGAATTAAGATTTTAGAAAGGATTTTATTCTCGTTAACATTTTATTTTTAATAAACGAATTTAAGTATTTTCTTTTAAAATAAACTAATTAGGTAAGTGAGTAAGATAAAAATTTCAATTTAACTTTATTTAAAATATATTTTTAGGATATACATTTTAAAAAAACTTTTATAATATACTTGGGTAGTTTACTTAATTATTTTTTATCAGACTTTCATTTTATCTCGTTAGGTTGCAAGCGGAATAAACCTTTTTATTTGAATAGTAAGTTTTACCTTGAGAATGAATAAAATTTAAGAATTGAATTTACTTTTAAATATTTTTTACATTTATTGAACATTTCTATATTAAAATTTTATTTTATTTTATAGTGAAATAATAATTAGTCAAAATTTTTCATCCAAAGGCTAACCATACTAATCGAGAAGATAAAAAAGGTAGATTTCACCAAAAGTTAGTAGATAATTTAATAAAGATGGAACAAACCCAACCACAACCTATTAATTTGGATGATACTGATAAAATTTGGAAAGCTTTACGATTAGTTCCAGATTTTAATGGTAATTCCAATGTTCTCGTTAGATTTTTAGACATTTGTGATCAAATTGTTTTAACTTTCGTGAACCCTGCCCCTGGCAATGAATTAAATAATGCAGCCGTATTAAACGGAATTTTAAATAAAATTACCGGTCCCGCAGCACGGACCTTAGCAAATAATGGTATTCCCAGAGACTGGAACGGTATCAGAAATGCTCTTATAAATTCATTTTCAGATCATAGAGATGAATCCGCCCTATATACAGACTTATCAATGCTAACACAAGGCGCGGACACAATTCAATTATTTTATGAAAAAGTGCAAAATCTTTTATCTGTTATTATGACTCATGTACAATTACACGAACAGGTACAGACAACTATTGACTCTAAAAGAGAGTTATATAGGAAGTTAGCTCTGCAGTCATTTTTGCGAGGTATACATGAACCACTTGGGTCTCGCCTCAGATGCATGAAACCGGTATCATTAGAACAAGCATTAGAATTTGCGCAAGATGAACTAAACGTTTTATACTTACAAAAGAAAACCAACATGATAAATTTTAGTGCACAAAAACCGATAAGTTTCAATAGAAATAATTTAAGACATAATTTTATCCCAAATAATTTTGGCAGAAATAATTTTAACCGAAATAATTTTAACCCGAATAGTTTTAACCCGAATAACTTTAACTCGAATAGTTTGAACCCAAATAATTGTAACCCAAATAATTTTAACCCAAATAATTTTTACCCAAATAATTTTTACCCAAATAATTTTAATTCAAATAATTTTAAAGGATATCAACGGCAACCAAATCAACAAATTAAACACGATCCTTTTCAAAATGTTTCTCGTACCCAGCAGATGATGAAGGCTTTGCCTCGCTCTGATATGAGTACAGGATTCAAAATACCACCTAGATATCAGCCTCAGGCTAAAGCACAACCCATGAGCGGAGTGAGTAATTTTAGTACCCATCAATTACCTTTTTCTAATAATGCACACCAACAAGTTAACTTTAACCAGACAATTGATGACACCTATGACTATGAAAAATATAACGAAACTAATCAACCTTACGATCCTTATCCCTTGAATCACAATAATCAATTTGAAAACTTCAATCAATCAAATTTATCAAAAATTGAATCGCAATATAGTGCCGATACGGATTTTCAAGAAATTCGCTTTGCGAAATTCCCAGAATAGAACTTAACATACAAACTAAAAGACAACTTCCTTACATACAGATAAAGAACCCTCCAATAAAATTACTGATAGATACAGGCGCTAACCAATCATTCATTAGTCCTAAAATAGTAGACACATTCTTTCAAAACTTACCATTGAATTATGACCCATTCATTGTTACAAATATCCATGCAACTACGAAAAATTATTATTCGACAACCATTCCTAACTTTAGTGAATTTAACGACAGAAGAAATATTAAATTATATGTGTATAAATTTCATAATTATTTCGATGGATTAATTGGCTTAGATTTACTTCAAAAATGGCAAGCAAAAATTGACTTAGCCACGAAAACTTTATATACAACATCAGCTCATAACCCTATTCATTTATATGATTCATCTTCAATTAATTTAGAAGAAACTATTTTACCTGCGCAATCAACTCAGCTTGTTAAGGCCTCAACAAATATTTCAGACGAAAATATAATAATCGAAAATCAATGCATTAGCGACTGTTAAATTAACAATTCTGCTTCGCGATACTTTGTACGTTCCCAATTTAAGAAGTAATTTAATTTCAGTTGCCAAAATTACTGACAATGGTCATAATGTTCTTTTTAAACGTGATATTGCTTATGTCACTGATAACAAAGGCGTTATCAAAATGACAGCCGATCGTGTGGGTAACTTATACAGAGTGAGAGAGGTGAAAAATAGAATGAATGACGCATTAATTGCTATGAATGTGGATGTACGTTTGTGGCATGAACGTATGGGTCATTTGAATCTTGTAATGTGATTTCGAGTAGTTGGGATGTAAGAGTTTGACTTTTAATTTGTTTGACGAGAAGACTGTCTTCCGGTATGCCGTATTTGTCAATTAACTTCTGAAACCGGCAGTGTTCCAGATCGAACGCCATTTTGAGCAGGGTATCACTTTGAGCGCGTTTCCATTCCGCTCCGTATCTCTTCAAGTAGTCGTACTCTGCGCCGCGGCGCGATTCTCTGGTTATTGCTGAGCCGTTTAATTCCGTAAGTGTGCCAATCTTCGCTATAATCAGTTGAGAGCCAGTGTCGTAGTCTTCCGAGTCTTGAATGGGGTTCTTCAGGAAGTACATTCTCTTCAGTCGGGCAAGTTTGTCCAGTTCGCTGATAGATCTCCAATCATTAATCCTATTACGGTTCAAAAACAGAGTCTCCAAATGCTCAAACAGGACATGTAAACCTTAATGAATAATACAGGTTTACATGGAAAAATATATTTTGGTGAAAAACAATAGAAAACTTGACACATGGCAGCTGAACATTTTTTTGTTATGTTCAAAACAGCCAGTGCACATCTCAGCAGATTATACTACTTCAACACGCCCCCTTTAATCTGCATTATCTACGAGCCCTAAACCTTTTACACAAAATAAATGTTTGGATATTGGCAAAGCTTTAGTAAAGATGTCAGCTATCATTAAATCCGTTGACAGATGTCTTAAGGTCAAAAATTTTTCTTTCAAAGCATTACGTACAAAATGAAATTTAATATCAATATGTTTGCTTCTGTTATGAAATTTAGGATCTTCAGCCAAACAAATTGCACCTCTATTGTCAACATGCATCACCACCTTAGCAAGGTCATCCAAACCTACTTCAGTTAATAAGCTATTCAAATATATACTCTCTTTCATAGATTCTGCCAGGCTTACGTATTCAGCTTCCGTTGATGATGTAGCTACTGATTTCTGTTTCTTTGATTTCCAAGATATCGCAGCATTACCAAGCATAAACAGATATCCAGAATATGAACATCTATCAAACAAGCAATTGCCCCAGTCTGCATCACTAAAACCATACAATGATTTGCCAGATTTCTTATAAAATAAAGAATGGTTTATAGTTTTCTTCAAATATCTCATTACACGTTTTGCACATATCCAGTGTAACTTACTTGGATTTTCCGTAAACTGAGCAAGTTTCGAGATCGTATGACAAATATCTGGTCTCGTTCCAATACCTATATACATGAGAGAACCAATGAGTTCTCTGTAAGGCCATGACTGTTGACATGTTATTTCAACACTTTTTGAAAAATTCATGCCAACTTCAAGTGGCGTCGATACAGTATTGCAATCTTCCATGTCGAATTTCTGCAAAACTTCTTTTATGTATTTTCTTTGAGAAAGCTTTACACCATCAACACATTTTTCAATTTCTAAGCCCAGACAATACTTTGCTGCTCCGAAATCTTTTAGGTCGAAATCTGTTGCTAATTCCTTTTTAAACTGCAGAATCCATTGCCTATCTTTACAGCTTATTAGAATATCATCTACATATATAGTCACCAGGAGTAAAAGACCATCTTCATTTTTCTTATAATATAAACAAGGCTCATTAAGTGTAGATTTCATTCCCATTTTTTCTAATTTTTCATTTAAACGTATGTACCACTGTCGTCCGGATTGTTTTAATCCATACAACGACCTTTTAAGTATACATATATTACCACCACCTTGTAGATCCTTTAACATCCTTTTTGCCCGCATCAAATTGTTTTCATCTGTACTATCATTCTTTATAATATGTTTTAAATTTTTTTCTAAATGTACTGGGATTCTCATATAAACTTCCTCATTAAGCATTCCATTTAAGTACGCTGTGTTAATATCCATTTGATGTATTTCCATATTAAATTCAGCAGCAAGAGCACACAATAACCTTATTGTTTGAAGTCTAGCTACCGGAGCGTACGTTTGGAAATAATTTACACCATACCGTTGGTTATAACCTTTGGCTACAAGTCTTGCCTTTTTCTTTTCAGTGCCATCAATGTTCTGTTTCTTTACTAAAACATAGCGACATCCTACAACATCACAGTTGTCAGGCTTCAAAACTATATCAAAAGTATTATTTTTAAGTAGACTTTGAACTTCTGACGAAATAGCTTCCATCCACCCTTCGCGTTCATCACCCGATAAAGCTTCATCTATAGATATTTCTATAGCTCCAGCAAAATGTTCATTTTCATAAAGCCTTTCACTGTCTTCTTGATCATATTGCGTTGTTGTATTTTCTGTCACTTTATTATGATTCACTTCTTGACTGGTTTCTCTAACATTATATAGCTTCTTAGGCCTTCCACGTTGACCTCTTTGTATTTTCGGTCTTCCAGGCATTCTTTTTAATATTATCGGATTTGTTTTATCTTCATTTGCTCCACCAGTTGCATTTTCACTTGAATCGTCATAATCTTTGTTATCATTGAAGCTATTTTGATGTACAATTTTAATATCATCACGTATTGTATCTTTATTAAATACTACATCAATTATCGATTCATTATTTGATTTCTTATCCTTTTCGATAATCTCATTTCCATCTCCATTGCTGTAAATTTTATTGATTTTGGTAATATAATTTTCTTGAAATTTCACGTCTCGTGCAATAACAACTTTATGTTCGTCTGGTATCCATATTCTGTACCCTTTTGAAGTTCGTGGGTATCCCACCATTATGCCTTCTCGAGCACGTGCGACAAACTTATCTTTATTAGGCGTCTTATCCAAAACAAAACATTTAGAACCGAAACATCGCATGTACTCAATGTTAGCTGATTCTCCATACCACATGTTATATGGCGTATCACCATTAAAAGTATTAGTCGGACAACGATTTCTAATATGGCAGGCAGTTGCAACAGCATCAGCCCAAAAACCTTTAGACAGTCCCGAAGACAATAGCATACATCTCGCCATCTCCGTAAGAGTACGATTCATTCGCTCACTTATAGAGTTCATCTGAGGTGTATGTGCTACCGTCAAACGACGTTGAATTCCTTCTGTTCTTAGAAAATCATCGAATTCTTTGTTGCAGTATTCGCCACCGTTGTCAGACTGAAGAGCTTTAATTCTCATTCCAGATTGTTTTTCTATAAATGTTTTATACGTTTTAAACGCGCTTAATACCTCACTTTTCTTACTGAGCAAGTACACTTCGCACCAACGTGTACTGTCATCTATAAAAGTGACGAAGTATTTAGCTCCACCTAGAGATTCGGTTCTCATTGGTCCAACGACGTCCGAATGGACAATCATTAATTTAGTGTTACATGGGCCTCTCGTCTTCAAGAACGGTAATGTAGTCATCTTTCCTTTCGCACATGTTTCACAGTCATGTAATCCATTCACATCATCTGTCTTTACATCAAATCCGTAAGTATTCAATAATTTCACAAGATCTCGAGCATTCAAATGACCCATACGTTCATGCCACAAACGTACATCCACATTCATAGCAATTAATGCGTCATTCATTCTATTTTTCACCTCTCTCACTCTGTATAAGTTACCCACACGATCGGCTGTCATTTTGATAACGCCTTTGTTATCAGTGACATAAGCAATATCACGTTTAAAAAGAACATTATGACCATTGTCAGTAATTTTGGCAACTGAAATTAAATTACTTCTTAAATTGGGAACGTACAAAGTATCGCGAAGCAGAATTTGACGTTTGTCTTGATCATTTGAAGCTACGAAATGAATATCACCCTTACCTTTGACATCTGTCGACAGATTACTAGCTAAATTCAATTTTGCAGTATACGGTAAAACCTCTTTACCAAAATTTTCAGGATCTTTGCAAAGATGAGATGTGCACCCACTATCTAAAATAAAAGAATTTTGAATTAAATTATTTGGTAAATCGCCACAATTAAACATTTCATAATTATCTTGTTCTTCAGTTACACATCCTATCTCATGATTTTCCTTCTTTATTTTGCAATCACTAGCTTTGTGACCATACTTATGACATTTATAACATTTGTACTTGAATGAACCACTGGAATTAGATGCAGTATTGACGGTCTTGAAAGACTTATTTCTCGTCCAATTTTTCTTAGCATACATAGCTCCTTGTATTTCAATAGTATTATTACTATGCCGCCTCGAGCTATCTTCTTCTAAAATTTTTATTTTTAATATTTCCACCGAAGGTAAATCATCGCGGGATTCCATTGCGCATCTAAAGTTATCATAACTTGCTGGTAAACTATATAACAATAATATTGATAACAAATCTTTGTGTATTTCGATTCCAATATTACTCAATTTATCTACAGCGTCCATAAATTTTGAAATATGTTCACGCACATCCTCGCCCTCTTGCATACGATGTAATGTTAACTGTTTCAATAAAATTGCTTTACGTGCAGGTCCTTTCGATGCATATATAGACTCGAGTTTCAACCACACCTCTCGTGCAGTCATGCAACCTCTTACGTGCCTTAACTCACTCGGACTAATTGATAAAATCAGATCTGCCTTCGCCTTTTCATCTGCAGCTAACCAATCATCTAATAATTTTTCATTACCTCGTTCAGAACATGGTCTTATATTTTTACCACTTACGTATTGCCAACTTTCCGTCTTAGTCAACAACGCTTGAACCTGTATTTTCCACGTTTCATAATTCTCCTTATCCAGTAACTCTATACGCACTGATTGAGACATAATTATATCAACGTTTACAATAAATATCCCATAACCTAATGAATAATACAGGTTTACATGGAAAAATATATTTTGGTGAAAAACAATAGAAAACTTGACACATGGCAGCTGAACATTTTTTTGTTATGTTCAAAACAGCCAGTGCACATCTCAGCAGATTATACTACTTCAACAATATCGCAGATTGTCTATCTACGGCAGAGAATAATCAAACACTTATTCCTAATAATCATGATGTAAAAGGTAAATTAAACAGCAACGTGGATGCTCTATCTCGCATTGAATTACACAATGAGGAAATAGACTCGGTAATTGTTAATTTAAGCTCTAGTAGTTCATCAGGTAGTTCTCGAACTATTACAGCGCCCGACAGTCGACCAATTATTAGTATCTCTTCTACAGATACCGCACCTTCTGACAGACCTTTGTTTAGTAGCTCTGACACTGATACAGTACCTAATGATGACTCTTGCACAATACATACAAGCCTTGAAAACCCAATATTTGAAATACCTATCTCAGACGAACCACTTAATAAATTCAAAAGACAATTAATAATTAAATTGACTGACTTACCAACAAACTGTAAACCAAAAATAACTTACCCTTTTGAAACATTCCGAAGAACTTATGTTAGAATAGCTGAACCTAATTTAGAACAAGAAATAATTAATGTCATAAAAAAACATATCGATCCCAAATTGAAAACAGCCATATTAGTAGAACCACTTATTAAAATGTACTCATTAGCACCAATTCTTCAAAAAACATTTGAAAGTTCTTACATAAACCTAGTTTTTGTTAAGTCTGAAATACAAAATATTTCAGATTTCTTAGATCAGCAAGACATACTCAATAAATATCACGAAGGAAAAACAAATCATAGAGGAATTAACGAAACTTATCTCTCCTTATCTAAAAGATATTTTTGGCCAAAACAAAAAGAGTCTATTACTAAATTCATTAACGAATGCCCAACCTGTAACCAAGCAAAGTATGATAGATCGCCATTACGACCTGAATACCAAATAGTTCCTCCACCTTCGAAACCGTTTGAAATAGCACATGCAGATGTTTTGACTATTGAGCAAGAAAAATACCTAACTATAATTGATTCATTCACTAAATATGCACAAATTTATCGCTTACCTTCTTGCACTGCCCCAAACATAGTTAAATCCTTATTAACGTTTTGCACTCATCACGGTTTCCCATTAGTTCTTACAACAGACCAAGGCACAGAGTTCAAAAATCAAGTTGTCTCTGAATTTTTACGACTACATAAAGTTCAGCATCGCTTAACTGCAGCACACTCACCCAATGAAAATGGTTTAATAGAACGTTTCCATAGCACTCTCTTAGAACACTTACGACTTTTAAAGTTACAACGAAAAAACGAATTAATAAGTAATTTGATACCGTACGCACTTATAGCTTATAACAGCTCAATACATAGTTTAACTAAATGTAGACCATACGACTTATTGACTGGACACTTTGACCCAAGAGACCCAACAGACTTAGATTTGACACATAGACTATTACAAAATTACATTCAGGAGCACCGTAAATCAATGGAGACAGTTTATAATATAATTCACGAATCAGCACTTTTAGAACGAAATGCAATAATGACTCGACGTAACCTTGATCGCGAGCCTCAATTAGATTATACGGAAGGACAGGAAGTATTTATAAAAACTCCTTTGGCATCTAGGAAGAAAATTGCACCCCGATACACACGAGATAAAGTTACCACTAATTTTCCCATTCACATATACACTTCTCGAAAACGTGGCCCAATAGCTAAACATCGTATTAAACGAACTAAAACTAAATTAAATAAATCACTATTGTTACAGGACCGTCCTCATAACGACCCTGGCCCAAGTACTAGCAGACATGACAATAAAACTTGACGATTTGACTGATGGACCTGGAATCCTACCCTTTAACCTAGGCCCAACAAAAATGACCTCCCATGAACACATATTTTTACAAGAAATTGATATTAACAAAATTCAAACTCAAATAGGTTTAACAAAAACTCAGCTCGGTAATATTTCAAATAAGATAAATAATACGGATTTCTCATTATTAAAAACTATTTTAATGCACTTATTTCATAAAATTGACGAATTATCTATACAATTTAACACTTTCGAGCCAAAACGCACAAAACGTGGCATTTTCAATCCACTTGGAACCTTCATCAAAAGCATTTCTGGTAACCTAGACAGCAACGATGCTATTAATTTTCAAAACGCCATTAAGATTCTACATCAAAATGATAAAGAAATGAATATTAACTTTAACAAACATATTAGTTTATACAAAGAAATCGTAAATCAGCAAAATCATATTTTAGATAATTTAAATGTTAATCAAATTAAGTTAAATAAAGTAGTTCAACAAATAATTAGAAGTAACGATAATCAATCTGAAAATTTTTATAAGAAATTGCAATTTATGCAAATATTAAGTATTATTTCAGAAAATGTTAATGATTTAAGTTTAGAAGTAAGGAAAATTGAAAACTTATTAGCTTTTAGCCACACTAATTCAATGCACCGTTCATTATTAACTATGAAAGATTTAAGTAATATGTTAGAAGAACTAAAATCCTTATATGGATATGATAAAGTTTTAGATATAGATATTAGATACTACTATGATTTAATTAGCTTAGGATATTATTATATAGATGAAAAAAATATTTTAGTTATGAAGTTCCCTATAGTTACATCCTCAACTTATAATTTGTATAGGCTTAGTCCCATTCCCAATAAAAATTCCTTAGTAATTATTCCCACATATCCTTTCATTGCAACCAATTCTTTTGAATACGCGTACATAGAGGCAGAATGTCCGAAGGTCAGCAGCTGGTTCATCTGCCATCAGAAGATAAATCACCAAACTAGAAAAGGTGAAGATTGCATCTACAAATTAATTAAAAATCAAGACATTAGCAAGTCATGTATCAGTACATCTGTAATCCTGGAAAAAGAAGCTCTAATAGAACTAGATAGCCGACACTATATACTATCATTCCCGAAACCTACGAAGATAGAGTTATCCTGCAACGACGTAGAACATAAGATTATTCAAGGATCATTTTTAGCAACAGTTCCACATAATTGCAAGATCAAAACGCCTGAATTCAGCATTATCAACCTTGATGACAAAGTTCACGGTCATGCCATTGAAATAATGTCGTTCCCAGCATCGAAACCACCCACATCGCAGAAATTCAATTATAATTTAACAACAATTGATTTGAATAAATTGCATACTATTCAAAATCAAGTAACAATGAGCGTTCCTGAAACTGATGAAACATACGAATTCTCAAGCATTTATCATACAACTATACCTACCTTTTTGATATTGATGATTATTGCCGCAATCATTGCCTTTACTTACTTCAAACGGCGGGCATCAAACGCAGCATCAGCGACCATTTCTACTGCAGCTCCAGCTTCAACGATAGAAGACCGAAGAGCCGCAACATTTTCTCTCAATGTTCGAAAATAGTTGCTCATCTAGGAGGGGAGGTGTTACGGACCCTAAAGGCCCTTCAGCTTGTCAACCTCAGTGACTCATCCTTCGGTATTTCAGTTCCCGTGAGAATATTAATTATTGATTCATCGATTGATTTGCTGAATTAACTTTTTCATTGGAAGTGTCGCAACCATGTTACCGCGAGTGAAATATAATTTGTAATTTAAAATCATTAATTAATAAGACAGCTCTGCGTGAGGTCAATCGTGGACCCAGAGCTTTAGGTTTAATTAGGCTAAGTTTTATTTTGTAGAATCAGAAATATACCTAGTAATAACTTAACTTACTTGTCTTTTTTAAAACTCTCTACACCGGCTGACACACATAACTTGCTAAATAACTGAGTATTGTGGTATCCAATTTCGAAAACATCGGTGGCTCCTGCTTACTCCTGGGGAACATTCCATTTAAGGTTGCGGCCATCTTGAAATTTGACGGACTTGCATCTCGCTCTGCTGTGAGTGTTTGTTTACCTTATTATACATGCAATATTACTTTCAAGAAAACACCTGCCGCCATCAGGTTTGAACCCAGAACGTTCGGATTAAGTACAAGCGCTTAGACCACCCGTCCACGGGAACGTGCCGCTCGCCAACGAAATTACGTATCATATTACACCAAATAATTATTTACAACGCCATCTATTGGGTCTTGCAGGAAGCTAATCGTTAATTATTGCTTTTAAGATTGATAGCCGATAGAGAGCGCTATTTTCAACTATATAGCTAGACTTCAATATTTCGAAAAAGTAACCAATTTGAAATGAGTTGCGTTGGGTGTGTACTACTATATTGGATGAAAATAATCATTTGAAATGTCAGACTTGCAACACTCGATATTGCTTGAAATGCTTGAATATTAGCGCAGATAATACTTCTGCCATTAATCAAGAACAGCTTTCGTCGCTGAAATGTCCATCTTGTATGAATGTAAATAGCACCCGTCGAAAACGTGACGAAAATTCTCCGGCTCGACTGGGAAATTCCACCCTTTTGAAGCCGCCAACACACGGAACTAGTTCGGTAACTATTGATCAAATCAGCGCGCTTTTAGATCAGAAACTCTCTCCATCTTCGAAAACTATGACTGATTTACGAATAGCCCTCGCAAACGACGTCAAAAGTTCGATCATGACCGCACTAAACACTATTATCAACGGACTGAAAGAAGATTTTACTAAAACCACGGATTTTTTAACGGACGAGATTAAAGATCTGAAGTCGAAAGTCTCTCATAAGGAATCTGTCATTACATCTCCACAATCTGAACAAAATAAACTAAAAAAAGAAATATCTTTACTATATAACAGTATTTCAACGGTAGAAAAAATATCACGAGACCGAAATATTGAAATCCAAGCAGTCCCGGAGAGTCAGAATGAAAACGTCCTGTCATTATTTACAACTATATGCAACAAAATTAACTGTCCCATAGTGGATACAGATATTCATGCGTGTCGGCGAGTTGCAAAAGTTGATTCTAACTCCAGTAGACCTCGAAATATAGTTGTAACTTTATCATCACTGCGTCTGAGGGACACGGTGCTCTCCGCTACGTTGCGCTACAATAAAGAACACTCAAATAATAAGCTGAACTCTCAACATGCCGGTGTACAGGGCGCTAGTCGACGTATATACCTGGTAGAGCATCTCAGTCCTGATACGAAACAGTTAAACGCAGCGGCCCGCCAGTTCGCTAAGGATAAAGAATATAAGTATGTGTGGGTTAAATACGGCCAAATTTATCTACGCAAGACTGATTCATCCCAGGGTATTCGTGTTAAAAACAAAGACTTTCTTACCACTCTTAAATAGTTTCCAAAACCTTTATTCTTATTATTTAATATTATTTACATTCATTTTGCCTGAAGTTGTTAGTGTAACGAATTTGAAATTAGAATTTATTTTTTACTTTGGATTACTTTGCATCTACATTTATGGTTATATGAAATGTAAAACGACCTTTATCTACACAATTCTGCTTGATTATTTATCAACAATTCTTCATTTCCAATTCGATTACAAAATAGCTGTAAATACAAGTACATTAAGATTTAAGTTTATCCTAATACGTGAAAATGTTTTTTTGCCTCCACCTACTATAATCACTGAAATTATACGAATAGTATGTTTTTGCAAAATAGTCTTGCACTTTATATCTGTATGTATTCATAAATCAAATTTTCTATAGAATTACTCAACAAATTTTCATCAATCATTTACATTGCTTTGCTGTTGTATAGTCTATGATTGTGTAGATCTAAAATCCTATATTTTTGTTCTCTTAATATGTATATTATCTTTGTTTAGTGAATTTAATTATCTGTATTCTGTATCATGCTGGACTATATACTTATTCACCCTACTTGGCGCACTTATACAAATATCAGGACTATACCGCATATATAGAACTCACTATAAACTATCATTCAGTATTTTATATTATAAGGACATCATTGATATACTGTCGATTAGTTAATTTTTTTTGCCGTGTGGTATATTATAGTAAATATTTAATGACTATTGTTCTTAATACATTAATACTTTGTTGGGTGTTATCAGTAAAATCATTTAATATTTTAGTTATATTGCAATTTGTAATAAGCAAAACTTTTAACTCACAAACGTTTACACTACAATGGAACATAACCTATTCATTTAACCATAATATAAAATCTCATGTACTTTCTATTCCTTATATTAATACAAAGTATAATGTATACAATAATATGTACCTATTTAATTATTTATACTTACTTTACAAGGTGAATTTATTAGTATCTCGTGCGTTTGGGGGTTTAAACATTCTTAAAATAGTTATGTATTTATTTAAAATAATGTTTAAGAATATTATGTACCTTAAAATTAATGCATTGCTGTATGCCGTACTACTGAACTTGCATGTTTCCAGCACACTGTATAACATTTTATTCTTGCCATGCTATTTCAAACACAAACTATTTAACAATGGCTAACAATACTATAACCATTTTCTATCAAAACACTCGGGGATTGCGTACCAAAACCTTAGAATTTTACCGTAACATTATAAAGTCTAATTATGAAATAATAATAATAACCGAAACATGGTTACACGGCGGTATTTTGGATTCAGAGTTATGTGACAACAGTTTTCTTATCTTTAGAAATGATAGACCCACGAACACAACCGGAGGTGGTGTAATGATATGCATAAAAAAAACATTGAATGCCTCCCATCGCTCTACCTGGACCTCTGGTTCCACAGAACTCTTGTGGATCACCATACCGCGATTGGGTGTAGCAAAACATAATATCCATGTTTGTGTAACTTACATTCCAGGAGGCAAATCTAACCAGCATGTTAACCTTACTAACCTTATCAATTCTGTAAATGAAGTAATGCGCGAAAATCCGGATGATTTAATCATGGTTGCAGGGGACTTTAATTTACCGTGTATAGATTTGATAGGTGCGAATCCCCCTGCCGTAAAACACGAAGGCTATACACGCACCCAAGAAGTGGCTCGACTAATGATGGACGAATTTAATCTACTAGGACTGCAACAGTACAATACATTCACCAACAGTCAGGGAAACATTTTGGACCTTGTTTATTCAAACTTTCATGTTCATGTTAAAACATCTTGTGATCCTCTAGTCAAGGAAGACACTTTTCATCCCGCCTTAGAATTAGAAACTCGAGATATTCTTAGTCCATCTTTGATCTCATGCAGCTCGTCAAAATTCAATTTTCACAAAGCAAATTATAACGAAATTAATAACTCAATTGCGGCGGTGGATTGGCATCGATTACTCAGCGGAGGAAGTGTAGATAATGCTACCGAACGCTTTTATAATACCATTAACATCATAATAAGAAAGTTTGTCCCTACTATCACTAATTGCAAAGCTGTATCCGCATATCCAGTATGGTATACATCAGCTTTGATTAAAACTATTAGAGAAAAGTCAAAAGCGCACCGTAAATGGAAACGATATCGAAATCCTAGAGATTACGATGTTTTTTCACTTTTAAGATCTAGATCAAAAGCTTTAGAAGCACAATGTTATAATCTCTATCTAAAGTCAACACAAGAATTTATTACTAAGGATCCAAAAATGCTTTGGAACTATATCAGAACTATGCGTGGTTCACGTGGTAATACTGGGTACCCTAGTACAATGACACTCGGAAATGATTCCTTTACTGACGGAGCAGGAATTTGTGAAGGCTTTAATGATTATTTTAGTAATATGTTTCAATCGCCAAATGTTACTTACACGCAACATACTCTTAATCCTCCACCTACTGGGGATATTGGGTATGTACAAACAGTTCGATTTTATGAGGAAAAGATAAAATCTTACATTAAAAAATTAAAAGTTAACAAAGGTACAGGCAGTGATAATTTACCTCCAATCTTTCTCATTAAATGCGTTGATTCAATTGCTTTACCTTTGTCAATCCTATTTCAAAGATCTCTGGATGAAGGAACTTTTCCAAATATTTGGAAGGAAGCACACATTGTGCCTATCCATAAGAAAGGTTCAAAAACTATAATTTCCAACTATAGACCAATATCGAAACTTAATGTTATATCCAAGTTATTTGAAAAATTGATTTATGATACGATTTATATAACTATTTCCAACAACCTCCCTATTAACCAGCATGGCTTCTTAAAAGGTCGATCTGTAAATACCAACTTATCAGAGTTTACCAACTATACTTTGCGGCATATGGATCACCGCTCTCAGGTTGACGTGATCTACACTGATTTTGAAAAAGCTTTTGATCGTGTGGATCACGTCATCCTGTTAAACAAACTTCACACCCTTGGCATACGCGGAAATTTATTCAGGTGGTTAACCTCCTATGTAACTAACAGAAGACAAGCTGTTATTATTGGCGGTCATAAATCTAATTATACCTTAATTCCCTCAGGTGTCCCCCAGGGATCACATCTCGGACCGTTGCTTTACAACGCCTATCTGTATGATATTGGTTCTTGTTTTAGACACTCAAATTATCTCCTGTATGCTGACGATAAAAAGATTTTTTTTAACATTAACTCATTGGAAGACTGCAAAAAATTACAAGAAGATTTAAATAACCTAACCGAATATTATGTAAAAAATAGAATAAGCGTAAATAGTACAAAATGTGTCCAAATAACCTTCACAAGGAAAATTAAACCAATTTTATACAGCTATGCTATCAATGGTCAGTATATTCAGCGCGTTCAAGAAGTCCGTGATTTAGGTGTTACATTAGACAATAAACTATTATTTGCTACACACATTGACGCCGCTGTTGATAAGGCTTTTAAGAATTTAGGTTTCTGAATGCGGGTGTGTAAGCCTTTTCAAGATATTAGGTGTCTCAAAATGGTGTTTTACGCTTATGTAAGAAGCCACTTAGAATTTGCCAGTATTATTTGGAACCCTCAATATCAGAAATATATTGATCGCATCGAAGGCATCCAGAAACTTTTTATAAAACATTTAAATTATAAATTAAAAAAACAATTCAAATGCTATACCGAGGCTTGTAAAAGTTATGAACTCGTTAAATTGGAAGATAGAAGAAATTTATTAGACGTACTATTCCTACACGATATAGTTAATTCAAGGTTAGACTGTCCAAACTTGATCTCCTTGTTAAACATAAATGTACGACGACATCCCCGTCCTTCAAGAAATAAACTATTCTATATTCCAGCAAGTAAATCTAACTACAGTCAAAACGAATATTTCTCTAGAGCCCAAAAAAGTTATAACACTTCATTTAAAGATACAGATATATTACTCCTTACTAAAAACACATTTAAACTAAAGATAGTACAAAACATTCTGAACACATACTAAAGCTATATTGGTGATGGGTACAATAGAATCGAACTAAGTTATTTTATTTATCTCTTATCACATTACTAATCATAATTTACGTAAAGTATTTAAAATTATCCTAACACTCTAAATCAATTAATAACACTTTTGTTTTATTTAGAATTTCTTAGCTTAAATAAATATGTACGTATATACAGACTTTAGTACTTACTTAATTCGAAGAATTTGTATGTATATAATTTAACCATGATGTGATATCCTGTTATTAGCTTCTATAAGTTACTCATGTTTTGTTAACGTATTTCTTTAATTGTACTGCTGTTGGATATCCTAATAAAGAAAAAAAAATATTCATTACTAACTTAGCTGCACACTAAATTGCTCTTTATACATTCCACTCTCCACTCGCAGGACTGCTGGAAGAGATTTCGCTAGGAATAAGCAGTACCTTTGTACCATTTAATTATATTTGTTTGTTCTATTATTATTTGCAGTGTGTACATAAAAAGTTAAATAAATAAATAAATACTTTCAGTCAAATTCATAGAAAATAGTTAAAAAGCATTTAAAGTGCATTTTAGCTACAACACTCTTTAAGGTTTATAGTGTGTTGTAAGTGAAGGTGATTCATAGACATCTGAAAATCCTATTTTAACTAATACACCGTTATTATACGGATTACATTACGCATGAGCGGAAACGTCGCATTTCATTGCACCAGAGATAAAATTGTGTTTTTTTTGCCCTAGGGCTATGGATATTTCATTTACTTGCAGTTATAATTGGCATTTGACAGGTCGATACAGACATTTCATTTCATAACTTATTTTTGTTTTCGTCAGTTTCGTCACAAATTATTATAGATTTATCGCCTTGTTCAGTGCCTTCGTTTATTTAAATTTTCTGTGCCCCGACTCCCGACTATTCTTGGAAAAATACCACCAGTTTTTTTAATGCGGATGTGTGTGCAATCTATTGCCCCGATTACATTTGGGAAGTTCCTGATTGCTCGGAACTCCCTCATCACCTGTTCTTGCTCCTGCACAGTGTTGGGCATGAAAATGAACTCTTTACTTAATTGGGCAAGAGCTCTTGCTACTCTAGCGCAAATGCGGCATACAGTAGCTTGGCTTATGCCATGAAGCTCACCACTGTCGTCCTGAACCTGAAATTATTGAAATAAAATATTGTTATTGTGGGTGAAATACGTACAAGTATTACAATAAAATATGAACTCTGTACAGGGTGTACATGGCTTTGCTTCACAAGAGATATCCTCTTTGTAATACCTATCGCCTTATAGTGAGATTTTCTTTTGTGAGGCAAGGAAAATAAAGAGCCAGAAATGGTCAATATAATTACATCAGACTCATCTTTTTTTTTTTTTTTTTTTTATAAGTGACTAAACCCGCGTTTGACCTCAATCTCACCTGATGGTAAGTGACGATGAGGTCGAAGATGAAAGCACACGGGTTTAGGAAGGAACTGGCTCTTTACACAATATTGCCGGAACACATTACCGCCGGAGCGGTAACATTTGGCGGCAGACTTTATATAAAGGGTGGTCGCTAGCCAGGCGGACCCAGAAGGGATCCTACCACCAAGCAAAAAATCTTCACATCCTCTCACCGCACTCAGATGGAAACACACTCCCTGTACTAACCTCATTTCTCGCCCAGCACGCAACGCTGTCAGCACCTGTAGCTCAGGGGATACTGCAAACCCTCTTGGACATCGCGTAATTTCATTACGAACTAAATCGGTAATACGCCGTACAGTATCTTTATTAAAGCGATATCTCTTTTTAAATTCAATATCGTCTAGAGTAAAAGGGTCTTTTCTTCGTCGGTACTCCTTTCTCCTACGTCGCACTCTATTTGCATCAATACGAGCTATCAGCTGTATGTTAATCAAAATGTTCATCACATCCATCATCATCATCATCATCACAACTCTTTGTAATGAGCCCACTGCATGTCACCCATCAAAGTACCGACCGCGCCGAATGTTGCTTAACCTGTGATATCGTATGATACACACAGTAACCACGGCGCCACGACGACTTCCATCCATCACAGACCACAAACTGACGCGACGAAAAAAATAATCATAGGGAACTAGGAAGGAAGACGAAGAGTGAAACTGTGAAACTCAAATTATCAATTTCAATAACTCGTTAATATTCGTTAACCTTCGGGTAGACTCGGCCGGTAAAATGGGCTTAAAGAAGCCTCATTCTGATTGTAAATTTGACATGTTTAGAAAGCCGTTATAGTATGTTTACAATGTCATTTATCGTCTATGAATCACCTTTTTTTGGTTGTGCTTTGTAAACCCTCTGTAACGCTGTTTTAACGTGGATAAATTCTCTATGAATTCGACAGATATAATTTAACCATGATGTGATATCCTGTTATTAGCTTCTATAAGTTACTCATGTTTTGTTAACGTATTTCTTTAATTGTACTGCTGTTGGATATCCTAATAAAGAAAAAAAAAATAATTAAAAAAAAATATTCATTACTAACTTAGCTGCACACTAAATTGCTCTTTATACATTCCACTCTCCACTCGCAGGACTGCTGGAAGAGATTTCGCTAGGAATAAGCAGTACCTTTGTACCATTTAATTATATTTGTTTGTTCTATTATTATTTGCAGTGTGTACATAAAAAGTTAAATAAATAAATAAATACTTTCAGTCAAATTCATAGAAAATAGTTAAAACACGTTTAATGTGCATTTTAGCTACAACACTCTTTAAGGTTTATAGTGTGCTGTAAGTGAAGGTGATTCATAGACATCTGAAAATCCTGTTTTAACTAAATAAGGATTACAATACGAATGAGTGGCAACGTCACATTTCTTTGCACCAGAGACAAAATAGTGTTTTTTTTTTGTATAATACTATATGATTGAAAAGCCGTTTCTTACTGTGGTTCGCCATAAGGCTATGTATATATTATCCTGAACCTGAAATTATTTAAATAAATATTGTTATTGTGGGTGAAATACGTACAAGTATTACATTAAAATATGAACTCTGTACAGGGTGTACATGGCTTTGCTTCACAAGAGATGTCCTCTATGTAATACCTGTCGCCTTATAGTGAGATTTTCTTTTGTGAGGCAAGAAAAATCAAGAGCCAGAAATGGTCAATATAATTATATCAGACTCATCTTCACATCCTCATTACATTAAATTAATGTAATGAGGATTAATTATTTATTTATTTAATGTTACCATTAAATAAATAAATCCTCTCACCGCACTCGGATGGAAACATACTCTCTGTACTAACGGACCTCGCGTAATTTCATTACGAACTAAATCGGTAATACGCCGTACATTATCTTTATTAAAGCGATATCTCTTTTTAAATTCAATATCGTCCAGAGTAAAAGGGTCTTTTCTTCGCTGGTACACCTTTCTCCTACGTCGCACTCTATTTGCACAGTACGAGCTATCAGCTGTATGTTAATCAATTTGTTCATCACATCCATCATCATCACAACTCTTTGTAATGAGCCCACTGCAGGGCATGAGTCTCTACCCTGGGTGCAGATACCGGCCATAATCCACTAAGCTGGCCCAGTGCTGGGTGGTGGATGCCAGAATTTTTTAGGGCACCTAGATGGCTTCTGACAAACCGACTACTGTATACAAGTATACAGCACCCGGTACCGACTGTTGCCTCCGAAGCACGGAAGTCGTCGTGAGATATGAATGGTCGGCTGTCACCCGTCAAAGTACCGACCGCGTCGAACGTTGCTTAACCTGTGATATCGTATGATACACACAGTAACCACGGCGCCACGACGACTTCCATCCATCACTGACCACGCGACGAAAAAAATAATCACAGGGAACTAGGAAGGAAGACGAAGAGTGAAACTGTGAAACTCAAATTATCAATTTCAATAACTCGTTAATATTCGTTAACCTTCGGGTAGACTCGGCCGGTAAAATGGGCTTAAAGAAGCCTCATCCTGATTGTAAATTTGACATGTTTAGAAAGCCGTTATAGTATGTTTATAATGTCATTTATCTTCTATGAATCACCTTTTTTTGGTTGTGCTTTGTAAACCCTCTGTAACGCTGTTTTAACGTGGACAAATTCTCTATGAATTCGACAGTTTATTTATGGTGGAATGTGGATTTTGTTTGTCATGGCAATTTCGGATTTTCATACAATATAGAAATACACTATAAACAGAAATCAAAGCTTCCGAGCTCCCAACATATGTTTGTTTTATTTTTACTCTCAGCAGCACTCTCTAACCATTTACTTAACAATAAAGACACTTTGGATGTACAGCTATTTATGAATGTTTTCAGCCAATATTGGAGCTTGTTTTTTTTAAATTTCTTTTCCGACTACTTGCTAAGTCCCCCCCCCCCTTTTTCAACTTTTTATTGGTGTTATAGTGAAGACATTTAATCACAGGTAAACAAATCATACCCGCTGCTGTCGACCCGCGTAGAGGAATCCGGCGAGCACGTTATCCTCGGCACCGGCGAACTGTACCTCGACTGTGTCATGCACGACCTCAGAAATATGTACTCCGAGATCGATATCAAAGGTAAGCTATCTATATATAAGTAATATCTATAAGTAAGTATAAAATGTAACTTGAATGTAAAAATTTTAGCAAATAAAGCAATTATTATTATTATTATTATTATTATACTGGCTGTGTCAGGTCGGCTAAACAGTCGCCCTACCGCCCTGTATAAACGTGTTGTAAAGTGACCCGCGATGGTGGGAGAACCCTATCAGGGCTTGCTTGGCCATCTATACTAATATATAAAGCTGAAGAGTTTGGTTTTTTTGTTTTTTGGTTTGAACGCGCTAATCTCAGAAACTACAAGTGGGATTTGAAAAAATATTTTTGCATTTGATAGCCTAACTCTTGAGGAAGGTTATAGGCTATATTTTATCTCGAAATTCCCACGGGATCAAAAGTTACGCGGGTAAAACAGCGCGCGGTCTAGCCCTTCATGTTCAGGGTGTACCTCCGCGATATGTACCGGCAATGTTTTATGAAGAGCCAGTACCTGCCTGAAACCTTCGACCACATCTTCGGGTCCTGGTCGGGTGTTTTAATTTAGCATATCTTTTCAGTTATTTAAGAATAATTGATCATTATTAAATGCAAAAAACTTTAAAAAAATATATTATTAAATCTATTTAATACTTTACTAGACTTGAAATCTAGGTAAGCTGTCGTGATCGAGCCTTAAATAAAATATGTTTTTAATGGAATATTATCGTATTTATATTATGATACATTTTTTAAGATATTTTTATTCCGAGTGTAGAGCCATTAAAATGCATAAAATGTTCTTCGCGCTTAGTAAATTCAAGTTTTTCAATTGTAATGACTTATTTATAGGAAATTGTGCAATTATCCCAATAAAGTGTAGTACTGGACATGACATCTCTAATCTTTTTGCGCAACAATTTTCATCAAACTACACGTTGCCTGAAGTTACTTTACAACATTTCACTAACAATATTTCTAATAACAATATTATTCATAAAATTTTTATTACCGAAAGAGAGGTTTACAGCAAAATAAAAAAACTAGATATTTGGAAGGGTCCTGGGCCAGACGGTATTCCTAACATGTTTATTAAAAGATGTGGGTGCAGCTTAGCTTACCCACTCAGTATCATATTTAATAAATCTCTTGAAACTGGACAGTTTCCTGACATTTGGAAAAAAACAAAGATAATCCCCTTACACAAAAAAGGCGATCGAAGTTACTCACCTAACTATAGGCCGATAGCTATACTCTGTTCCTTTTCCAAGCTTTTTGAGTCACTCGTATGCCCTATTCTCACACACCACATTGAACCAATGTTAACGCCTCATCAGCATGGGTTTCGCAAAGGTCACAGCACTCAATCAAACTTAGTTCAATTTGTGAATGACTTATCCCGTGCTATAGATGATAAGACTGAAATCGATGCAGTTTATACTGATTTTACTAGCGCTTTCGACAAAGTTAGTCATCAGATCTTACTAAAAAAGCTTAAACACTATGGCATCCAAGGATCTTTGCTACATTGGTTTGAGTCTTATCTGTCAAAAAGACTCCAAGTTGTGTCTATCAGCGGTTACGAATCGACTCCCTACGTCGCAACATCTGGAGTTCCTCAGGGATCCCACCTAGGCCCAATACTTTTCTTGATTTTTATAAATGACCTCTCTACACACATTTTAAACTGCAAATACTTATTTTATGCAGATGACCTCAAAATATACAAGGTTGTTCAATCAATAAAAGACGCTCGTCTCGTTCAGGATGATCTCTGTAGAATCGAGGAGTGGTGTTCCAAAAATTTGATGCAATTGAACTCAAATAAATGTTACCACATCAAATTCTCTAAAAAGAAAAAACAACTTGAAACTTCTTATTCAATAGGCAATTTGACATTAGCAAAAATAACACAGATCAAAGATCTTGGTATTACTATAGACAACCAACTTACATTCATACCGCATATTAATGATATAGTAATCAAGGCTTCCAAAATGGTAGGATTCATTAAACGAAACACCAAGAGTTTTAAAAAAGTTAGTTCCAAAATCATCCTTTTTTATGCACTTGCACGTAGTCACTTGGAATACGCATCCACTGTTTGGAATCCTATTTATTCCTTACACTCTCAACGCATTGAGTCTGTACAGAGATCATTCACTCGACATCTTGCTTTCATAGCGAGCGGAATTTCCTTTATAGAATTCTCAACGATGCCACTGTGTGCGCTGAACTTACATCTAGTATTAATATTAACGTCCCACGCTTAACTCCCCGCAAGCCGTTAACGCAAATTTTCTACATTCCGCGTTGCAACAGCAATGTTGGTACCAACAGTTCCCTTGCTCGCTCTTGCAATTCGTACAATTTATTCGTCAAGACAGCTGATAGCCCTAAACCTGATATATTTCACGACTGCTTTTCAGTATTTCGCAAGAAAATCATGAATCACTGTAGTTAGTACGATTATGCCTCTTTATTCAATTTTTTTTTTTTATAATTTTATTAAATGTTTGTAATTAATCATTTCAATTCTCTATTTGTACTTAATTTATTTTTTATTGTTTTTAATGTTTCTTTTTTATGTAATTAATTTAAATCTATTCTCTAAATTTATTTCATTGATTTGGTTTTAATATCACATGCTGAGTGCTGTGCACACCTAAATTTGACATATGTATCTGAATCCTATTATTTTCAAAGTGTTTATTGTGAGTGTTTTAATATATATGTTGTTGGTGTGGCTTATATGATAAATAAATAAATAAATTTCAGCTTAAAACAATACTTACTAATAATCTATATTCAAAAACCCCACAGTGGCTGACCCCGTGGTATCATTCTGCGAGACGGTCGTCGAAACCTCCTCACTCAAGTGCTTCGCGGAAACGCCCAATAAACGCAACAAGCTAACCATGATCGCCGAGCCTCTCGAGCGCGGGCTAGCGGAAGATATCGAAGCGGGCAGTGTGTGTGTCACGTGGGACCGGAAGCGGCTTGGAGACTTCTTTCAGACCAAGTGGGTGTTCTTTTTTGAGTTTGTTTTGTTAAATTGTTTTTTTTAGTTGTGACTTTTCCAGGCTAGGTGGGTTTCATACGATATATCGTTTATAGTATTAATTTAGTATAATGTATTGTGTATGTATACAAATTTTAACAATGGAAAAGGTTAAAAGGGTTTTTTAAAGGAAAACTTTGAAAAACCCTTGTAACTAGATTATCTTGTATGACATTTCGACTCGACATTTTACTGTCTTTACCCTTGGTCAGGAGTGACTGTGTTGCGTTAGGATGTAAAATTATAATTATAAGTGATAAAATCTGATTTATCGCGTTTTATGTGTCAATATAGCTCGAATTTCCCGCATTTCTTCAGACGTCGTGATCACGAGTGAATAATTTTCTTTTTTGGCAAGACATCGCACAAAATTTTCGTTGACTCAAAAAATTACTAAGAACTTGCTGAAGAGGCCGCCATTTTAATATTTTACTTCTTAGTAGTCATTTGTAATGAGTGTGAGCAATCAATGGGGTAGAATACTGCCTTCTTATTCCACTAGAGGCGCTGATTACGCTTGACCCATAACAACAGTCAAATAACATAGAAAAAGTTAATTTTATAGTGATTTTGATAAAAAAATTAGAAATGCATCATTGCGTAGTCACAAGTTTTATAGAAAATGGATACCACAGTTTCTCTAAAGATGCGTTTCTCTAACATGCGGAACTTGTGGATGTTACTTGATTTAAACTTTTGTGGAAATGTAAATATTACGGTCCACATTTTTCAAATTGTGATACATGTGCTTACGCCTTACATTATTTTATAGGTTTACCCCAAAATAGAACACAGAAGAAGCAAATTCGATTACAACTTGTTCATTTGATAGTTTGTTATGTGTCAAGCGTATGAAGAGCTTTTCGTTTTCTTCTCCATTATTCTGATTGTTAATTATTTTACCCCACCAGATACGATTGGGATCTGCTAGCGGCGCGGTCGATCTGGGCGTTCGGTCCAGACACGACGGGCCCGAACATTCTGGTCGACGACACGCTGCCATCCGAAGTAGACAAACATTTACTGGCCTCCGTCAAGGACAGCATAGTGCAAGGTGGGTTATTGCTACTTTACTAGTAGTTTTTAACTAATCAATATAATATATAAAACTGCTGTTACAGACGTGAGTGACTGAGTGACTGACAGACCGTACAGCCGTAACTACTGGGTGTAGAGAGCTGAAATTTGGAACATACATTCTTTAGAAGATGTAGGCCTGCACTAAGGAAGGAATTCCCGAAATTCCCACGGGAACAGGAAATATAAGACTTTTTAGTTTGTATGAAAGATCTTATTCCTTGAGTGCAACGATGTGAAACTTGGTGTAAAGGTTTTTCAATGGTTGTATTATGAAAGGAATTCCCGAAATTCCCACGGGGTCGAGAAAAATAAGACTTATGTTTATGCGCGTACGAAGTTGCGGGAAAAAGCTCGTTTTAAATAAAATCTAAAAACTACAGCAGTCTTAGCAAGTCTTTCGTTTTTGACTACTGATATTTATCAAACGAAAGCCGCCTAGAGTCAGCTTACAATAGATAACCTAGATAAGCGTATTGTCATAATCAACGAATGCAGAGCATTAAAAAACCGACTTTACGTCAAAACTTTGGCTGAGTTGAGAATGTCAGCAATGTAAACATTCTCCGAAATCATACATATTGTTTCAAATTATTCGATGAAATTTAAATGAGACCAACTATGAAGTATCCTCTATCATATGAAACATCAATTTTCAAAATCAATTCATAACTGTCCGAAATATCGTGTAACATAGAAACAAAAAAAAATACATGAATTGAGAACCTTCTCTTTTTTTAGAAGTTGGTTAAAAAGCATGTTGTCCGAGTGACCTTTAATTAGTGGTGGGATCTGTACCGGTTTCGCCTGACCAGCGATTGCCTTTTATATAAAATCTACCGAACTAACATCAATAATCTGACGGGGATGTGTTCCTTCTTATATCCGTGGGCCTTTGGTCTTAGTCCCAGTAACCATACTATATAAACATATTTATTTTGTTACCCTTTATTATACACAAAAACAAATCCAGAATAAAAATAATAAAAAAACAAATAAAAGATAAATGAAAAATGTGATAAATTTATTTAAGAATAATTGAGCATTTTAAATGCAAAAACTTAAAAACATTATCACAAATAAAAGAACACATCATGTATAAAGGGCGGCCTTATCGCTTGGAAGCGATTTCTACCAGGCAATCTAACTACATTTAGGAACTTAAAAAAAAAAACTATGAATAGCATTTTGAACATAATATATTCTTCCCAAATTATTTTTGACATGTTCATAAGGTTGTCCTTACTTTGTATTCTTACTTAAGTTCATTTACTTGTCATAAAGAAGATCAGTATAAATTTAAAACTTACCAAAATAGTAATTTGTGTGAACAAAAAGTTTTCATCTTTCATTGAAATTTCCCAAAGTACTGAATTGTTAGTTAATTATTAGTAGTTTTGCACTTTTGCACATCAAATTATTATATCTTTAGAATTAATTTTGACTTAGCAAATTCCATTCTATTGAATATTTTGTACCTAAAAAACAAGTAATCATAATTACTTAGTTTAGATATCATGCCTGTATACCTAGGTCCATACCCCATACCCTAGGTCATGATAAGCAGATGAAATGACGTTTTATTGTATTATATTTTTTTTGCTTATTTTTGTAATTTAGATAATATGAATAATGTTGTTTAAAGTAGTATTAATTTCACAATTAATGTCATTCTTAGATATAAGTTTTTATCAGAAATAAATATTTCATTATTATTATTTTAACACAATATAATTTTGTTTATCCAGGGTTCCAGTGGGGCACTCGGGAAGGCCCGCTCTGCGAAGAACCAATCAGAAACGTTAAATTCAAGATCCTGGACGCCGTCATAGCGCAGGAGCCGCTGCACAGAGGCGGCGGCCAGATCATTCCTACTGCCAGACGTGTGAGTGTAGTAAACTAATAAAAATAATATTTACTGAAAGAAAATAAAATAAAAATAAACTAAACGCTTCCATTGTTCCTTTTAGGTTAGACTTGTTTTTTTGCAGTTACCGAGCATCTCAAAAATAAAATTAATTAATTTGTGGTACTCATAGCTAGGTGTAATTATTATGATAAACTAGCCACCGCGCGCGGTTTTATCCGCGTAAGTTTTGATCCCGTGGGAATTTCGGGATAAAATATAGCCTATAACCTTCCTCAAGAGTTGGGCTATCAAATGCAAAAAAAAATTTTCAAATCCCACTTGTAGTTTCTGAGATAAGCGCGTTCAAACAAACAAAAAAAAAACAAACTCTTCAGCTTTATATATTAGTATAGACTATGATCAGATTAGTTCATGACATGTAAAGGACTTATTTCTGATCGCAGTTTTGTATGTGAAACTATTATTATAATATTTATTTATTTATTCTTTATTGTACAAATTATAATTATATAGTTAATAAAAGTACAATAGAGTACAATTGGCGGCCTTATCAACAAAAAATGATCTCTTCCAGGCAACCTTTACCGTATCATACAAAAGCTTGAAAATCATATGATTTGAATTATTTGATCTGCCTGCATCTGTTTTCCCGATCAATATAGTCCTGTTCTTTCAAAGTTATGCAAAGTTCTTGGATGAACTTTTAGCAACCTAGTGACATGGAAGACAAACCTCTCATCTTTGGATATAAAAAATACGGTTTCTAAGTAAGCCCCGATTTTGATCAAACGCGTCCTTATTCACATAGCTAAAAGAATAACAATATTACCTTGATCGTTATCTGAACTTACTCATGTGACTGCCGCAACGGCATCTTCAATAAAGATAATTCAAAATTATTAATGTCTAAATCATTATCTACCAGTATCACAGTACTTCTTAATGAGCCCAGTAAGTCTCTTCCCTGGGTGACGAGGAGGTTTCAGCCGGATAAATATAATAATATTTCTGACACTCACACAGCATTATCTAGCCCAAATTAAGTATCTTAAAGAACTTGTGTTATGGAGACTAGGTAACTGATATACTTAAGAAATATATACACATACATATTGAATAAATACATATTTTTATTACATTAAATTTAAATAAACATATAAACATCCATGACTTGACCGCTAATATTCGTGTTCATCACACAAATATCCGCCGCCGCCGGGATTCGAACCCAGGACCTCTGGCATAGAAGGCAATGTATGTTACCGCTACACCAGCCGGTCTTCATGTTGTTAGTGCATAACTTTGTTCTTTCAAGATGCGTAGCTTTAAAATATAATAATTTATTTTTCTTTTCAAATTAGTTTACAACTTTTCCACCAGGTGGCGTACTCAGCGTTCCTCATGGCGACTCCTCGACTGATGGAGCCGTATCTATTCGTGGAAGTGCAGGCGCCGGCTGACTGCGTGTCTGCAGTATACAGCGTGCTAGCGAAACGAAGAGGTCAGGGGGGGATATCTTCTAATAATTTCATCATCAAGGATTGCTTATGATAACACACTACTGACAGCATTGTACCAGCTTGTTCAATATTTTTAGTAGCACAAACCTCCTCGCATGCAGCCTTTCCACATCAATCCCAACAAAATTTGTTCTACGACTTTTCACAAATCTTGATGAATAACACAAAAAAAAAAAATTTTGCTCCCTCTGTTATTTATTACTCTGTATTTTGCTGCATCACTCGAATCCCCGCGCCCGCTGCAAGTCTCGTGACGCAAGGTGCGTGGCATCAGTGTAAATAGAGTTTAGAGACAATAAATATTTTTTGAATGAGAAAACTAAAATTTGTTAAATTATTAATTTTAAAAAGTTGTAGAACAAATGTTGTAGGGGTTGGTATGGAGACGCTGCCTGCAAGAGAGGATGTACGCTAATTAAAATTAAACCCTGTATAGCGGAGAATCATATTCCTACAGAGGGCATGCTCTTACTCAGCCTTTATAATGTGTTGTATCCCTCAGGCCACGTGACCCAGGACGCGCCAGTGCCCGGTTCTCCCCTGTACACGATCAAAGCGTTCGTCCCCGCCATCGACTCGTTCGGCTTCGAGACAGACTTGCGCACGCACACGCAGGGACAGGCATTCTGTCTTCAAGTGTTCCACCATTGGCAGATCGTGCCGGGAGATCCCTTGGATAAGACTATCATCATCAGGTATAGTGGAGCTTTTTTTTATAGACTCTAGATCTACCTTAATTGCACCTGATAAATAAATAAATAAATATTTCTGACACTCACACAACATTATCTAGCCCAAATTAAGTTTCTTAAAGAACTTGTGTTATGGATACTAGATAACTGATATACTTAAGAAATATATAAACATACATATTGAATAAATACATAATTTTTATTAGAATAAACTTATATAAACATCCTTGACTTGACGGATAATATCTGTGTACATCACAGAAATATCTACCGCCACCGGGATTTGAACCGAGGACCTCTGGCATAGAAGGCAATGTATGTTACCACTACACCAGCCGGTCGTCAAAATTTTTCGTCAAGCGGTCGAAGGCTTATGAAAGAGCTGACTTCATAAAATATTGCCGGAACACATCACCGCCGGAGCGGTAATATTTGGCGGCAGATTTTATATGAAGGGTGGTCGCTAGCCAGTCGGACCTTGACGGGATTCCATCACCAAGCGGGGGTCACTGGGACTAGTCTTGCAACAGAACCAGAGCCGAAAAACCTTTATTTTTTAATATTCACTAATAAATTGACTACCTACAAATTTTAAAAAGCATAGGTACCTGAAATATCTTTAGCAGTGTAACTTTGAAATCAGCTAAAGTAAAAAAGGTTGTACAAAAATTTCACTTGTGAGTTTCATTTGTGTACCATTAGAAATTTCTACACTAATCCCGTAGTGTTTTGATTTTTAATACAAACAAACAAGCATTTTTCTTTCACGCATAAGATTTAACAATTTAAAATCTACAGACTTGAAACACCAGAAAAACGAAGTAATCTAATTTTACATTTACAACTCTATCATTTATTATTTAAATTTAAATATTCCTTAATCCTTTTTCAGACCGCTAGAACCCCAGCCAGCCACCCACTTGGCAAGAGAGTTCATGATAAAGACGCGACGCCGCAAGGGGCTCAGTGAAGACGTGTCCATCAACAAGTTCTTCGACGACCCTATGTTGTTGGAGTTGGCCAGACAAGACGTGCAGTTCAACTAGTTTTAAGTAGTAAAATAAATGAGTTTAAAGTACACACTGGGTTTTTATTATAGAAATAGGCGATAGGCACTGCATAATCTCTCTCCCTTATCATACCTCCAAATTTATCGAACGTGACTTCAGATGCTTTTATAGCCTCTGGTGTTCTGCTTACCCCATAAGGGATACAGGCGTGAAGTTATATATTATGTATTGATTTAAATAAATGGTTTAGAGTGTAACGTGTAAAGACTCAAATCGAAAAGATAAATATTATTTTATCCTATACACACCATAACAAATAGAGTTATAGATTCGATACCATGCCCACAGAACCAAAGATGGCATATTCTAAGAAAATATATATGCAAAGGCCCGATTTAACGTTGTCGATGGTCGCAACCTACCCTTGAAATAAAGTATTGGTCGAACTCGACCATAGATAAAGACTCGACAAGATAAATATTACCGAATTATTTTATCCTAGCATGTGCACCATGATAAGATAGAATTACTCGATTCGGTAGGTAACACGATAAAGCCCGCAGAACTAAAGCTGCCATATTCATAGGTGCTCATAACACATAAGTGCCATTATTCTAAGAAAACATCGATATAATGGCCCGATTTATCGTTGTCGATGGTCGCTTGCAAAAAAGTGTCTAAGAATGGAAGGGATTCTGGAAATTACCATGGGAACGGGAAATATAGGGCTTTTTAGTTGATAGGCGTACGAAGTCCCGGGCAAAAGCTCGTTTTATTATTACAATCGATGACATAATTGATTTAAACTATCGCGGCTATTTTCACTATGATTTTATGAATTTACGGGATTCTTACCACGATTTCAATCATTAAATCAATCAATGACATGGTTCCTAAGAACTGATCTTCGTAAGTATCTCTTTTAGTTTCAGTCTTTCTCATGAGTACTGACCGATGTTGATGGTCCACCCTGTATAGGTATTACTTGATAAAGCTAGATTCACACTTAGGTAGTGTTTACGCCTATTTCGTTCGGGGTCACCGCTACGTGTTAATGTCAACGCTTCGTGTCTGTTGTCAATGTCACCGCCCGCGTCACCTGTCAAAGTCAGCCGCCGCGCCTATAAAGGCCGAGACGCGCCGGAGTTGCCAAGTATAATATTTCTCTATGATTCCAGGCTTGAGCGAGCAGCTACGCTATCTACATAGTTACTGTTTAACGTCACATATTGGGCCGCCATGCTTAGGCCCGTGTTCTTTCAATTTGTGAAACTTTAAATATAAAAGTTGAAGATCGTACCTACGCAGTGGTTTTCTTCCTCGGCACCCTACGGCTTCATCAGGTAGGTACCTAAGTACTTTAAGTAGAGCCGCTATCTTGTACATTGATGTCAAGTTGTGACGTCGTCGATGTTTTGACTTTTAAGAGTAATATTTAACACGCATGGGTGTACAGTGTTGGACGTTTAACCTTATTACGACCAAATAAGTTGCGAATTGTATAGGTACATTTTATAAGACACGACTGTACACTTTTGAAACTTTTGATGGTTAATAGAGTATAGAGTAGGATTTAAAACAGTCAGCAAGCATACCTTTATGTTGTAAGTGTAGGCACTGTGACTATTTTTAGTTTTTCGAAAATTTCCGATTACCTACTTGAAAACCGTAAATATTTTCTCTAATCTAATCTACCTAATTCCGACAAAAATTCGCACAAATTAATAGCTTCTAGTCTAGAGCATGTTTATTATTCAATGGTTCCCAAGATACATGATACTGCAAAACGCAGAAGAAAACGGAATACCTATCTTAAAAACCTGAACACGCACGAATTCCACAAACACTTATGGAGTTAAAGGGCTATATTTGAGTCACCAGCAAAATTTAAATATTAAGTAAGTATGTTCTTTGATACAATATAAGTTACCTAGGTACCTAATATTTGTTTTAGTATCAATCGCTCGTTAGAAAAAAATAAAGATATGGCACCACAAACTTTCTTACAAAAAGTCGCTGTTGATTGACACCCTACGCACGGTACGATACTACGACGCGGCATTTCATTGATTACGTTTGATAATAAATACTACAAGATGTTTTGTAGTAGCGCGTAGTCGTCTTTACTCAGATGGTATTAATTCACAATTTAGAGCGAGCATTACAATGTTAGCGAATATATTAATATATTTTTTTAAATAAACACATAAGTACCTTTTTTTACAACAATCGTTTCTGTAAATGTTACCTATTGACCTAATTGTACCTAGAAACACTCTAGAAACTGCATATTTATTCTTATACAATGCCAGTGAAGTTTATGAAAATTGGGGTCGCATTCGAGGTGTTCAGAATGCTGTGATGCTGCTGTCAGTATGAATTAAAAAGGAAGTAATATCATACACACACATAAACAGGGTCCGCATATAATAGTCAAGTATATTTTAATAGAAGATTACATATGACGAGTGGATTCGAAAAAAAAATTTAAAAAAAAATTCAACATTTTTCATATGTTAAAATTACAAAATTGATCTCTATGAGTTAAATTTAAGATTAATTTAGATTTTAAGCCTATACACAATTAGATGGACACGTTTTTATTACTTGTTGTGTTGTCCTAAACTACAGATCAAAATTAAATTTTGATCACTTTGAAGAATTTTGAAACTTTAATTTATGAAAAATATTTTAAAAAAATATTTTAGTTTTAGTAGTTATGACCACTCATCAGTCTTAATCTGCTATTAAAATATTATTGACTATTATATGGCGACCCTATATAACTTCCGCCTGTATCCCTTATGGGGCAGGCAGAACATGAGAGGCTATAATACCATCTGATGTCAAGTTTGTCTTTGGAGGTATTATAACGATGAAGAGAGACTATCGCAGTGACAAGGGGTCAGTTTATCGCGTACAATAAAACCTCTGTACCTTAACTGGTTTTTACAGTATGCCCGGGGAGAAGTAGCTGACACATTCTATGTTTTTCTTTCACACAGCATGCAAGATTATAATAAAGAAAAATCTATTCTAAAGGACATCATATATTTAATATTTACACTGTTTGATGCACACATTAACAACTTATTTTATTACGCTTCTATATTCATTTATGAAAGTACGTTCGGTTCTGTACAGTCACGTGCATTAATATGTACACTTCACAACTTATTCGGTTTCGAAATTTCAATGAAAATGTATACATATTATTAAACGTGACTGCAGTGCAGTGTCCTGCAGTACATGGTAGTGATAAATTCAAATCCTTTTCCTTAAAAAAGTCAACTTAAAACTCTAACTTCCGCTTAGCTGTTGTTTCAAAATAATAACAATCATTAAGTCTTAAAAATCAATCAAATGATATTACTTTTCAATAATAGAAGAAATTTAACTACTTATAGAGAAAAATAAGAATTGCAATGAAACCCTGACTTCGGTATCATGTATGTACTTATATCATGGTAGTAGGGAAATAACTCTACATAATCATTTTTTAAATAACTAATAACAAGATAACATAAAATATAAAAACAACAATTCTTCAACCATTCATAAATAGACTTCATTTCAAATTCATACTTAAATTTAATTTGTATTTTTGTGCCTAGAATGTTAAATACAAAAATAAATATTCAAAATACGACATACATGCCACTATTTTTTGAGAGCAGACGACGTTACCACCAAAGCTTATTTTATTCTCTAAAATTATTATCCTCATTCCGGTCTTGCCAGTCATTGGAATATATCTTTATTAAATCAATTTTAACAATTCTATACCTACCTATACTTTAAAATATTACGACGTCTAGCATCTTCAGGTATTGGCCTTCAGAACGGCTTTTCATATTTTCTCCCTGGCCGTACGCTTTTAAAGTTATGCTCCTTCGATTTATAGGATGAAGATGGTAGGTTACCTGAGTAAGCAGCTTTTCTTCTGAATGTTGATGAATATGGCCAACCTGTTTCAATAAGTCTCTTAATATAAGAGGTTTTTTATGCAAGTTTCTCAGTACCGTGCAAGGCTTGGGTACTGCGATCACTATGCTTTTGTCATGACTAAGATTTCAAATTTCTATAAAAATAATTATGTTAATACTCATTCCTTTTCATACTCTCAATTTCCATTCTTAATAGAGTTATTTCCAAGTCTATCTTTTCAGACTTTTTATCGAAGTATTTAGCGATTGCCAAATTTTTTTCACGTCGTCCATCGTTGGGCCATTTTGTTTTGCCTGAAATGAAAAGCTAATTTAGCAAATAGCGCCATTCATTCCCAAGTCTCTACGCTGGGTGCCAAGGGGGTTTGGCCCGTAAACCACCAGGGTGACAATGCTGGTAGGTGGATTTCAATTTTTTTAGGATGATGAACGACTATGGTGTACAACTATACAGAACCCGGGACGGACCGATTAAAGTGATATCCAAAGCACGGAAATCGACGTGAAAAAATATCACCCAGATCTCTGACATTATCCGAAAATAAAATGTATTATATGACCAGCACCTAGTGAATATTTTATTATTATTTTGTAACTTTCCACATGAGAGGAATTGCATTTGCATGACGACATAAAATTAGTACAGTGGATGAATTAATTACTTACTAGGAGAATTAAAATAATACCTGTTGAAAAAGAATTTTGTGTATGGTAATTGGCGTTTACCTTTATTCTGATTTTCAATAGGCATCCTATATAAAAACTTAGGCTGTAAAGGGTCTTCTTCCTTAAACTGTGTCACAGGACTCATCACTCCATTTTTTTCTGCAATTGAAATATAATTTGATTGTTTTTTTTTTTTTATTGTATAGGAGCTTTTGACCGCCGCTTCGCACGCGCTTAAACTACCTTACTGTGGGAATTTAATAAACCTATACAGAGTGACTGATGACAAATTTTAGATATTGAAGGAGAGCACTCTGTACTCGATTTTGATCATAATTATGTAATAAAAGTCGACGACCATTTTGGTAATGGGGTAGACCTGTCTGCTTCAGACGCCAGTGGTTGCGGGTTTGATTCCCGCACGGAACAAGAAATTTAAAAAAATCCGTGTTTAACTAGTTATGTATTTATATATACGTGATTTTGGAAGGGCTTTTAATGAAATGGGTCATAGCCGTGTATCCTTTGGGTCAACGCGCTGCGTCACGCATGACACTTGATGGGGGCACGGGCGTGGACACGTGTGACGCAGCGTCGCTAGTACAATTTCATAAGTGTGCTAGTACAGTCGTGTCAATGGAATAGGTAATAATAATAATAAAAATTCTTTATTGTACACCAACAGCATAAAAAGAAAGTAAAAAAGGTACATTTAATTTAGTATTAGCACTAAGGCGGTCTTATCGCTGTTTAGCGATTTCTTCCAGGCAACCAAGTCTTGACAGGATTAGGTAGTGGGAATTAGGATGGGCGTTCGGACACAATCTATAAAAATAGCCTTCTAAATGTCTTACTATTTGGCTAAACTTCGATTAAAAATGAAAAGGCATCCAGTTAAGTTGTCCGTTTGTAGAATCGAGGTTACTGTGCGGGAAATTTGTTTTAAAATTTAAACTTCTATCCATGTCACCGTTCTTGCATCACTGTCTTTATACTCGCTTTCTTGATCCCATATCCCTGGTCAACATTGTACCTCAACAATAACTCTTTCCGTACTAAAACTAATTTTTTGGTTTACACGCGCGTGAGACACGTTCCGCGGAGCGTAACTGACTGAATAGGCACGCGCGTGGCCACGTCCGTGCCGTAATGGCCTGGTTACGCAACGTGGTAACGCGTGACGCAGCTTTGGCCCAAAAGGCAACCACGCGCGTGGGTGCGTAAAAAACCGTATGAGCTTCGACACGCACCATAAAACCTAACAATATAAATATTCATCTTCACTAGGATTAAAGCTCTGGCATAGAATGAAACCTCGGGAACAGAAATAGCCTTCTAGCGTTACGGTCTGTGACAGACTGTTTTTTCTTGGACAAACGAAAGCTGTTCAAGAAAAAAGGCGGGAATTTTTAATATTCAAGATCAGGCAACCCAGGCTTAAACATAACAAGGCTTTATAAGCCTAGAGTCTTTATTATACCTATAGAAACATAAAAGAGCATTATTATTGTACTACTCCACCAACCTAAGTTTGCACCTCGCATTGATGACGTCACACAGACGCTTCCGTACGGTCTGCAAAAAAGGTTTCGCTATGACTTTAAAAAAAGTAAACAAGTATTTGTGAGATTCTACTTTGCATTTATTGTTTTTAATATTTTTCTTCCAACTATGCTTTAATTTCATCACAATCACACTAAAAACTGAGTACAAAGCGAGTCTTTAATGCTCTAGAGCAATAAAAATGTATGAAATTTCATTATTGCACAGTTTTTTTTAATCGCACCAAAAGGTTCCAATCTCAATGGATTAGTTCTATTCAGCCAGAATACTATTTTTTTACGTACGTATTATTCGTTTCTATCCTACTTGTTCCAAATTTACAAAATGATTGCTGCTAACTCTAATTTAAAAATGAAAGAAATTTAAAAAAGTGATTTGGCGGGAACTTTTTTAATTTTACTACTGTTCCTATAGGTAGGTAATAGTTGAAAGAAACATTAAAATTCAACAGATAGGGAGACGAAAACTCGTATGACTCGTGTCGGTGACAAAGATGCAAACCGTACTGACGCGACAGGGCGATCGCGGGTAGGTGAGCGGGGAAGCGGGGCGGGTCGCCGCATTCCAGCGAGGTGCAAACTTGGGTTGGTGGAGTAGTATGTAACAATATTGAATACTGTAATCATTATAATATGAACATTCACGTCTATTAAAATGTATACAAGTTGCAACTCATTCGGTTGTAATAAGGTCAAAAATTCAATGACAATGTATACGTCTTATTAGACGTGACTGTACCTTAATTTTGTAATAAATAATAAATGATACAAATGCTATGGGCCTATGACAATTAGAAATAGCAATAAGACTGACCATGAGGCAAAGTAAAATAATTGTTTTTTCCAACTAAAGAATTATCAAACAACATTTGCATATTAAAGTACTGCCACTTACATCGCTATACATTGTAGAAGTTCGTTGCTTTGTCAAGAGAAATGATCATCTTTTTAAAAGTAGAGGTGATATTATTGGACGCCGCCGTACTAAATAAAAAGGTAAACTATAAGTATAAACTATAGAGACCCCTACATAAGAGTAGGGTTAGTCATTCATATAGATACTTATTAGTTTTTAGGGATTTTGCTTATTTATTGGTATTACATATAAGCTATGACAATAAATAAGGCACAAGGTCAGACTCTAGGCGTTGCTGGTGTCGATCTTAGCGTGATTTGTTTTTTACATGGTCAGCTATGTTCATATTCCGGACAGGCTCACGTGTATGCTCAGCGCAGCGTCTTTCCATTCTATAACCATAAACCTGGTTAGCTATCCGACATGCTTATTAGAAACTAATAAGATAACTACTTACCACGAGTACTATGCTGTTATACAAAATTACTAATAGTTAGGTTAGCTTAGGTAAGGATTAGTCCGTATGGGTACTGGCGCTGTACATTATGAAACAAGATATACTTCTACGTTACTACGAAGTATACGCGAATATTTGCGTACTGCTCTTGTATGGATTGCAAGAACTTAACAAAAAAGTTATTTCCAATATATACGCGAGCAGTTTCCTATGGCTGCGTTCTAGCCCTGTACAGAATGGAAAGACGCGTATGATCAAGCTCTCAATTGATATCTAACGGTGACTATCTATCGATACCATGATCTTTGTGAGTATTTGTTGCAATTAACGTCAGCTTCACTATCGGTTATCCTGCTAAACAGGTACCAAAGTAGAAATCTACTATAAAAAAATTACAGAACGCGAGCGATGCTGCCAGCAAAGATATCATATACCCTCTTAGGGTGTTACGTATCGACGTCGACCGGTTTTTTCTGCGTAGTAAAAACTATCGAACGACGTCGACTTCTACCATCGATCAACGGTCGATCGATTGGTGTGGTAACGCCCTTAATCACCTCTAATGAAACACAATTGGTTTGCTATTGTAATTAGCCACAGAGGGCCCGCGCCGAGTAGTATTAATAGACAAATAGCACTTTACACAAAAAACTCATAGATAAGTTTCGTCGTCCTCGCGAACGAAGTCGCAGGCACAGCTAGTTAATGATAATGGCTTAGTTATGACATATTGTGAATATTTTATTGATTGTATACTTTATATTGATTAACATCACTCTTAACTTGGCCATAATATTTGCATGTTGCCTTGCAGCAATACATGTGTCAACACAAAAAAAAATATTTTCTATCTATATTATGTAGGCCTGTATTGGCTAATAAAGATATTATTTACTTATTTATATATTTTTTTTTTTTTTATAAGTGACTAAACCCGCGTTTGACCTCAATCTCACCTGATGGTAAGTGACAAAAATATGCTCACAAAAATAGAATCATAGGTTTTATTAACCTACATATCATTATTACCTATTTAAAAGTAGACCTAGAAACTGAGGGAACTATTACATGAGAACAGGATCAGGAAAGGAGATCATTGTGGCTCCATACATTTATGGGCCTTTTGAAAAGTGCTAGCCAGCAAAATTCATTAGTATGTCTCAAAACTTGTGAAAACCATATCAAAATTGGTACAGCCAAATGCAAGATTAACTAGGACAAATATGCATACAGGTCAAACTGTCCACTCCTTTTTCATAGTCGGTTAAAAATAAGCTTACTTGCATGACACATTCTGACATTTTTACTATTGTCCATCATTATTTTATCTATTTTCATACATCCACATATGACAAATCATTGAAATTGTATAACTTGGCATACAATGATCCCACAAATTTAGTTGATATTAACTATTGTTCTATCTGATTAGCTGTAATGACACACCACTTTTTTTTGTTGGCCAGCACTTTGAGACAAGGCCCAAAAAACATGATCTTCTTTGCACTGCACAAAGCAAATGATTCTACAGGGTGACTGGTGACAAATTTCAGATACTGAAGGAGAGCAATCTGATCACAGCATGTGACCTGGCATGCGGATCAAGTTTAGTTTTGTATACATACTTACTTGAATTTCAAAAGTGACCCACTAGTAACCCTGAATCGCTTCAAGAATACCCTATATCTTTTGAATTTGCAGATTGAATGTTATGCATTACTATTATACATACTATTATGTTATCTGTGATTTGGGCTACAGAATCACATGATGTTATAAATATTTATTTACTACTTGAAATAATATACTCTTATTTACTTATTGTATTGGTTATTTACCTTCATTCTGACATTTATGCGAGTCTTCTCCGATTGGCTCTTGGAATTTGGCATCAGCACAATCCTTTAATGAAATAATGGGTATTTCGGCTCTAGCAGTTGTGCGCAATCTATTATTCTTTTGAAGTTGAAGGCTTGGGCTTGGGCTTGTGTCCCCCATTAAATATTCCACTTTCTCCAGCACTTCATCTTCTGGAATGTACTCTATTTTGCCACTACCAGTTTGCACCTACATAATTGAAAATAATATATCTAACAAAGTATTATTGAACTGTGCTTCATAAAAAATTATAAAACTTACTTTCAGTCTATTCAAGCGAATTAAATGTTTTCTTTTTCGAGCAGCTTTTTTTAAGTTGTCCCATTTTAACTTCAGCTGTTCCTTTAGTTTCGGATATCTAGCATAATTAGAGTTGAAGGCATCTGTGAGTGATATCCAAGCTGCTTCTTTAAGCTTATTTGTGGTGGCGTTTGTATTTTTGTTTGTTAACACCGAGTACTCCGATATTAGCTCCAAAAGGCAAATAATTTCTTCTCTGCTCATAGCCCTTTTAGTCATCTTTAAATAGGTACCTAACCGTACAACAACAGTATAGCTAACGATTCAATTTGTTCATCTTCTCAAAAAAAATAACAATTATCTACCTAAATACAAATTTAATGGTATTTATATCATGATTACTTGAATAAAATTTAGATTTCTGACAAAACGTGTATGTATATTAATAAAAGTTTACAACTTTTATCACAAAATATACATAGTTTGTTTGGAAGTTGTTTCTGTCTGTTTGTTTTGTATGATATTTTAAATTAATGATTTTTTTTTCAGATCCATTCAGTCCAGTCAGTCGGTCGTATGTCCGATAGAATCTATCGGATAGATACGTAAACGTATCGATATATGTATTTCGAATCGCAATCTAAAATCCATTTTTTTTTTCATACAAAACAAATCTGGATTTCAGTTGTCATGGCAATGTCCATACTTTTAAGTGTTTACAACGAAGGATTTTGGATAAAGATACAGTAACTATTAAAACTCAACAATAATGATGTATCGATACCATGGAATACGATACATCGATATTTTGAATCCGAATCGAAAAATGAATCGCCTTATCGGAATGTATCAATAATATCGTAAATAATATCATAACGAAGTATTTTTGATGACCAATTCAATTATGTGAAAAAAAATTGTGTTTTCCACCTCAAAACTTGGACGTAAAAGCGTCTTAAAAGTATTAAATATGATGTGGGTAATAACTTTAATGTCATTTAAGGGCTTTTATTTTATGGCCTAAACCTCCTCGTCACCCAGAGGAGAGACTCATGCCCTGCAGTGGGCTCATTACACGGAGTTGTGATGATGATGATGAAAATATTTATTTGATGATATGGTTTTTCTTAACTACAGTGCGACCAAAAAATCTTGACAAAAATTGAGGGCGCCACTTGATTTATTTTTACGGAATATGGTAACACCGAATAAATTGTCCTAAATGATTTTGATATTTGCAAGATTAAGTAATATTGTATAAAAATCTTTTATTTATTTTTGACAACTACTTAATTTTAATTTGCATGAGACCGTAAATGCTATTTGACTACCATACAAATATATAATGCTAATATAATCTGTCAAGCTCTTATAATAATTCATAGTATAAATTTATCAGAGATTGTATCACAAAAATTAGATTATTAAAAAATTTGGTCAACTTACACACAGTAAAATGACCATGTGAAGTTATTTTTACTAAGCTAGAATGCAATGGGAAAAAATAAAATAAAACAGTTTAAATTCTTTTAAATTTTATTCGGAAGGAACCTCTAAGTATTCGACACCCGATATGTCACTATTGCTGCTGCTGTCATCACTTTCGACTTGGATTACTAATTCATCAATATCATTATATAATGTTATTCCCCGCTCATAATAGTCTTTCTCTATTTTTATTACATGTTCACAGCAATTCCTCCAATTTTGGGGTGTGATGCTGTTCAGTGCATCTTCTGTCAGACTTTTAACATCACATGTTCCCACATTGCGTTCAGTGACCTTTTTTTTGGCGAGAGCCCAAATGAGCTCGATAGGATTCAGATCACAGTGATATGGGGGAATCCTAGCAACTGTATGTCCATGTTGTCCTAAAAGCTCGTCTATTGCATAAATTGGTTCTGGTTTATTATTTTGTACCAATTTGAGAAGACTTGGCTTTTTGAGTGAAGGATCAAAGCCAATATTATTTTCCATTAGCCACAGTTTTATTTCATCAACGCGTGAACTCGAATTTGGAGCCTTGTTTGTTCTTATCGAATGATAAGGTGCATTGTCAAATACAATGATAGAATTCTCATGGAGATTTGGTATTAATTTTTCGGTAATCCACTTGGTAAAGTTATGGGAATTCATTTCCGAATGATAATCATCCATTTTGTTTTTGCCACTGAATACTAACATACAATTTGGTACAAAACCTTTTGAGCTTCCAGCGTGTACAATTATATATCTCTTGCTTTTTGAAACACTGGATTGCACTCCTGGAATGTCAATAGACTGCCAACATTTTTTCACTTTATACGACTCGTGGATATAACTTTCATCAATGTAAATTAAGTATATCTTTTTGTAACTCTTCAGGTAGAGCCCTGTTTTTCAAAATAATGCTCAAGTATTTCTCTCTTTTCTCGGAAATAAAAGGTTTTTCTATTAAAGCTAACCGATTTGATTTACATTTCTTGTAGGAGAATCCAATTGATTTTACAATTTTTCTTAAATGTTCTTGGCTACAATTAAATTCTAAATCAGATTTAGCTATAGCCAGTAATTTTTTGAGTGTAGGAACTTCTTTTTTAACAGTATAAAAAAAATGAATTTTTTGACGGAGTGCACAAATTGTGTAATCATCCATTTCCATCTTTGGACGTCCAATTCTTTTTTTACTAGGCGTTTTGAATACTCCATTGTTTGTAAAGCCTTCATTCACAATTCGTCTGACGGTACTCTCTGATTTTCCTGAAAAATAAACATAATAACTGTTAATTAGGAAGCAAATATAAACAAACCATAATATGATGATTAGTTATACAGTATATTTAGCACTGTGCAGAAAAACTAAAAATAAACTTAATCACATGAGTGATGAAACAAGATAGTGACTGAAATAAAGATGAATGAGAAATAGAAATGAAAGTATCAAACGGCGTCGACCAAACTATAAACAAATGTTTGTAAATTTTTACATAACCTCAAAATAGCACAATGTAAACAATACGCATGTAATTGAAATAAAAGTACTTTTGTCTTATAATTATGATCCATTTTATCATAAATATTATCCGAATCCCTGTTACATACCCGTCATTAAAGCTGTGCGGCCATAAGCATCCTCCAAATCTGATAATAAGCGTCCAGCTTGGTATTCCGCAAAACACCTTTGGAACACATTAAAAATAACTTCCCGGGCTCCACTTCGTATCGGTTTATTAGGTGTCTCCTTATTCATGATGATAGCGATGAAATTTAGCGTTTATCAAACAATAAATAAGAAAAAACGACACAGAAAACAGATTCTTGCACTATTCAATCAAAGATATCATAACAGTGACGTGATTGACGACATTTTTTTTTTTTTTTTTATATTTTATTTAACGGGCCTGGAAACAAGTCCTTTTAGCCACACAAATTAACAATATACAGTTTACAAATAAAGTTCACTTCTTAAATGTTAACACTTCTTAAAATTACAGTTTCATTTCTATGTTCAATAAAAATTGGAATAAAGATTTATAAAACTTCTTCTCTGAAAGTAAACTTTTCAACGATGTTTCTTCTTGTCGCTCTTGTCTGTCAGTGTCATTGTCGATCTCACTACACAATAACAATCTTTGTAGGTTATATTTTCTACATTTCATAACAACGTGTTCTAAGTCCTCTTCCTCGTTGCACTCCTCACATAGTCCACTATCCACAAGCTTCAGTCTGCACAAATGGGATTTTGTTTGGCAGTGCCCAAATCTCATTCTATTGATGGAAGTTATGAAGCTTCTCGATCCAAAGATTTTGTGGTACCAGGGTTGGGCGGGCGGGACCTTTTGTATGTCATAGTACCATTTTCCCTTATCGGACGATACATTCCTCCAGTAATCATTGAAAAGTTCTCTGTGGCATTCCTTCATGGGAGCGTATAAATCGGTAAAAGGTATGTGCATTGAATCACTATGATCTTCATCTGGATCTCCCCTTGCTATTTTATCTGCTTCTTCATTTCCCGATATACCGGAGTGAGAAGGGACCCACATAAATTTTACAAATTTACTATTTACAGACATATTATACAATACTTGCTTTATCTTAAAAATCAAATGATTGGTACTGAATTTTAAAATCCTATTTTCAAGAGCTTTAATAACACTAAGTGAATCGGTAAGTATTAAAAAATTATTACTATTAATATTACATAAATATAAAAGAGAACAATAAATCGCATAACATTCAGCAGTGAATATACTACAATTAGAATCTATTTTGATACACTTTCTGGATTTAGTTTGGGGGTCATAATATGCTGATGTAACAGTGCTCAAGGTTTTAGAACCATCAGTGTATATACTGTAATAATCAGTTTCATCAAGCATATTCAAAAGTTCTACTTGATTAATGACATCCCTCTTAAGTACTGCTACATCAATCATATTAGCATTATAATCTATATTATACAAAGGCCAATGGCTCTCTCTAAATACACTTTTACCAAATTTAAGATGTATTTGTATTTTATTTATTTATTTATTTTTATTTATTTATTTTTGGCTCACCAGTAATAAGTACACTGTTACATAAATACAAAATATAAGAAATACAAAAAAAAATCAAGTGCCTTATTTTTTAAGGTAAGCACAGCATCAACAGTTATAGCGTGCACTTTGTAAAGGTACACTTTGAAAGTTTAGTAATAATAAAGGTTAGAAAAAATATAGTAGTAACAATATAAAAAATCCGAAACAAATTATCAGTTTAAAAGTAAATAATATATCAAAACATCGAAAGAAGGAAATTATACATAAAAGTGACATTTATAAACATAAGTTGTACCACTTAAGTACTTAAAACAGTTTTTCTAAGTACACTTAACTTTACAAAATTTATATCGAACAAGTTCTTATAATTATCATGTTTTAAAAATAACCTGTGCAAAGAGTAATGAGACATAAGATTTGTACGAGCTTTGCGACAGAAAAAGAACTTAACATTTTTATTGGACGATCTAGGAATACGCCTAGGAACATAAATATCAAGTTTTGCTAACAGCTGAGGGCAATCAATACGTCCTGTAATAATCTTTTGAAGAAACACCGTATCCAACATATCTCTGCGTTTCTCTAAAGAAAACATATTAAAATATTTTAGTCTGTCCTGGTACGATCTAAGATTTTTGGTCATATTACTGGCATATGATAAATGTCTAGTGAAAGTCCTCTGCAATCGTTCAATTCGATCTACGTGTTTTCTGTAAGTGGGTGACCATACTACACTACAGTATTCAAGGTGACTACGAACTAAAGAATTGAATAAGACTTTTTTCGTTGTAATATTTTTAAAATTTTTAGATTCTCTTAGTACGAAACCTAGCATTCTGGAAGCCTTCAATACACATTCATCTATATGCTGAACAAAACCAAGCTTTTGGTCTATTTTGATACCAAGGTCTCGTATACAAGTTAGTTCTTCTAATATAATATTGTTTAGGCTGTATTGAGTGAGGATAATTTTTTTATTTCTAGTAAATTTTATATGTTTACATTTAATTTCATTCAAAAATAGTTTATTTTTTATGCACCAGTTTTGCAGTCGATCTAAGTCTTCTTGAAGTAGGTGAGCATCTTCGATATTACCAATTTTTTTGGTTATCTTTAAGTCGTCTGCAAACATATAGATATCGGAGTTCAAGAAACAGCTTTCAATGTCATTAATAAAAATGAGAAAAAGGTACGGGCCTAAATGGGATCCTTGTGGAATTCCTGATGTAGCCATATAATAGTCAGAACAAGAGCCATTCAATACTACTTTTTGAAATCTCCCCGTAAGATACGATCCAAACCAACCCAGAAGGGGATCTGACACTCCAAAAAGTTTAAGTTTATTTATTATTAATTTATGATCTAAAGTGTCAAAGGCCTTCCTAAAGTCGGTGTAGATCGCATCTACCTGAACACCTTCGTCTACTGCTCTAGCAAGACTGTCAACAAAAGAAAACAGATTGGTTGCTGTCGATTTATTTTCTTAAGAGTTCCGGTAATTTTCTTGATAAAATATTTGAAGAGTCCATATAAGTACCTACACAAGTGATATCTAATGGGAGCACAGGAAGTATTCTATTCATTATATGATTGTTATTAGAAGCAAAAACCTTTAAACAAAACCTTTCAGCTATTCTTAATCTTATCAAAGTTAAAGGAGGAATACATGTCTCTGCTTCCATAACATGTATAGGAGTAGAACACATAGCACCTGATATGATTCTTAGTGCTTTGTTTTGGATAATATCAAATTTTCTTAATAAAGTATAATTACAGTTAAAATAGGCTAAGGCGCTATAATCAAAGTGACTACGCACTAGACTTTTATAAAGTAACGATAAAGTTTTGGGATCTGATCCCCAGTGAACCCCTGCCAAAGATCTAATTATGTTCAGACCTCGGCAGGCATTTTTAATAATTTGTTCTATATGGTTATGAAATTGTAATTTACTATCAAGGTGAATTCCCAAAAACTTTTTACCTTCTATCCATTTTAAACTATTATCATGAAGTTTTACAATATTAATAGAAGTAGTGTATGTTTTAGAGAAAATCATTGCTGCACTTTTATTTAAACTTAGAGGTAACTTTAATTTACAGGTATAATAATAATGAACTTGTTGTAATGCATTATTTAAATTATTTACAGCAATATTTACATCCTTATGACTACTATATACAACCAGGTCATCTGCATACTGCAGGTATTTGACATTATATTGGGAAATATATCTATTCAAATGGCATGTGTACAAATTGTACAAAAGAGGTGATATAGTGGCACCTTGCATTGTGCCTTTAAAAACTTGTCTAGGTCCGTATAAAATATTATTAAATTTTACATACATTGTCCTGTCATACAAAAAATTAAAAATCCATTTACAGACCTTGCCTGGGATACTTATGTCAATTAAGACATCTACAAGAATGGACGGAATCACATTATCAAATGCCCCCTGTACATCAAGAAAGGCACAAACTGTAGATGAATGAGAAGAAAAGGATTGCTTTATATCTGATATCAAAGCAACAAAACTTTCTGCAGAGCTTTTACCTTTACGGAAACCATACTGTTCCTTTGGTAAGATATTATTAGATTCCACATACCAGTCTAACCTAACCTTTATCATATATTCAAATACTTTTCCAACACAAGATGACAATGATATAGGTCTGTATGAGTTACAGTGGCTTTCAGATTTGTCTGGTTTTATGATAGGAATGATGCATTGGGTTTTCCATGAAGTTGGAATTAGTTCATTATCCCAGAGTAAATTGAAAATATTGAGTAAAATCTTTTGAGCATTCTCATGTAAATGATTTAAAAGTTTGTAAGGAATATCATCCAAGCCTGGAGTAGTGTCTTTTCTAGATTTTAAAGCAGATTGAAATTCTTGCCATGTAAAAGAATTAGATAAGAATGCACTTTGTGAATTACCTTCTTGCATAAAAAAAGTATCTAACAAATTGCTGTCTACTAATTTTTCAGGTGGATCAGTGGGAGCATACTTATCAAGAAAAGATGGAATCCATTCACAATTTTTTGGAGGTGCATTTGAAGATGCTCTTTTGAATCTGCGGATATAGTTCCAGACTACAGTAATAGGTGTGTATCTATTAAATGACTCACAGAGTTTTTTCCAGCCATTCTTTTTCTTTTCTTTCAAAAGTCTTTTTTTAATGGCATCTGTTTTTTTATAATGTATGTAATTTTCTAAAGAGGAATGATTTCTATAATAATTCAAAGCTGCTTTACTCTTTTTAACTGCTTCTGAGCATTCATCGTCCCACCAGGGAACAGGTTTTTTCATAATTGTTGGAGAAGTTATTTTAAGTTTTGGTATACATTTTTCTTTAATTTGATTTAAGATATCACAAAATTGATTGTATGACAACAAAGGATTACTAGGATCAATAGAGAATGATTTGAATGTTTTTTCTGTTTCAGATTCAAAAAGTTTCCAGTCAGCTTTGTTATACAGAAATCTTTCTGATGGTTGACCTACTTCAAAAGTTTGTGGTGAGAGCTGTATGACTGTGATAGTGGGGTAATGATAGCTGCCCATTGGATCATCATGAACACTCCACTGACTTAGTGGAGCAATGTTGGGACTGACACAAGTTATATCAATGGAAGACTGTTTATTACGTACACTACCTACTGTGGTTGGAGCTCCAGAATTCAAGATACATAAATCACACTCATCTAACATGTTATATACATCTGTACCTCTGGGTTTTGTTGAAAAACACCCAAAGGCCACATGATGTGCATTTAAATCCCCAGATAGTAAGATAGGTTTAGGTAAACTATTAATTATTTGTTTAAGCTGTCTAGATTTAAAATGTCCTGGTCTTGGTGGACTATAGACACATAGAATGGATATATCACCTGTATCAGTTTTAAGAACTATAGCTGCAGATTGTAAATCATCATAAAAAGGCATATCTATACTATTGTATTTAAAATGATTCTTAATAAGTATACCGACTCCACCACGACCCTTAGGGCCATGTTGAAAAATAAAATTATAACCAGCTAATTTAAAATGCATATTATTTTTGAGATAAGTTTCATTTAACAGACATATATCAATGTCATTCTGCTCTAAAAAGGAAATAAGAAGTGGCTTTTTGCTATTGATACTTTCTACATTAAATTGGCAAATCTTTAAGAACTTATTATCCATGTTTTAAATTGTTTACTAATGTTTCTTTTATGAAAGATGTAGTCATTTTTTTATTACTATTTCCTAAATTTACTAACGTCGCCACTAACGATTTTAAGATACTATCATTCTTTAAAATACCTTGAACTATCTCATCTGTTGTAATTTCTTTGGGTTTTGTAACCATGTTTGTAACTTTCTTTGGGAGTAATGTAGGGTAATCTGAGTTATAATGTGTTAAACTATATGTGTGATCTGTTTTTTTCATTAAATTGGCATATGTTACTTTATTCTTTTTATCTAGTATTCTTTTTTGTTTAACAGGACAATCTCGCGAAATAGCAAGGTGTTGACCACCACAGTTAGCACAATGCAAAGCCTGATCATCGGGGCATTCTAAGTAATGATGATCTTTGGCACAAATTGAACATTTTTGTTGAGACTTACATATTTTTGCATGATGATTGAATTTGAAACACTTGAAGCATTGCAATAAGGGAGGATCATATTCATAGACCTTAAAATTAAATAAATCCAAAGATACAGATTCTGGCAATGAATTAGCTAAAAAAGTTACGGAGACAGTTTCAAATGGTTTAGTTTTACCATTGACTTTTTTAGTGAACCTTCTCACTCCGATAATCTCACAGGATGAGATTAATTTCTTGAAAAGGTCTTCGTTGCTTATATTTGTAGGAACATACCTCAATACTCCAATTTTTTCAATACTTCTCGCTGGGATAAATGCCTTAAAATTGTGTCGTCTTTGGAATGTCTCGTTGAGTAAATAATTGTTTGCGTTACTTGCCTGGGAGAAAAATATGCCTATTTTATTTGCAGACATTCTTTTAATGCCTGTCACTCCTTTAACTTCGTCTTTAAAAAGTCCCGCCAAAGTAAGTGGGTTTCTGTTGCCAACATTTCCTTCAGTACTGGTACTCTCGGTAAAAACTACATATTCCTGGGACGCAGAAGTTTCCGGAAAAAGTCTTCGATATCCTGGTTTTAGGAACGGTAAGTACATTTTTAAGCTATTGCATAGATTCTATCGCGGGCCTTGAGCGTGGGGACCGAATCCAGAAATTCCGTAACGAAAAAATCTGCGCTTTTATGCGGGCTTTAATAAACAATCAGCGCCATCTATCGAGAGGCATCCATTCTAGGCAACATGACAATTTTTAGAGTTGACAGGTAAATAAACAATAGTTGGCTTTCATAACAAATCCTTTATTTCGCTAAACTGAGTAAAACGATGAGTGGTCGAGTGGTAACGTCAAAAGGTTCCCGGTCAAGAGTTACGAGTTCAAGCCCTGATAAATCGCATTGACATAAATCCTTTTTTTATGTTTTCTTTTCTCCTTTTAAAATTATAAATACATTTTTTTTTTAGTTTTTTATATTGGAAGCTTACTTTGTTCTAAGAGGATTAAATAAAAGAAAAGGCAGTTCCAAACTAATTGATTGAATGACTAAGTTAAACAGAAATGATGACACCAAAATACGACATTAAAAAATTTGACAAATGTAAAAAGAATATATTGAATAATGAAAACCTGAAATGTATAATGAATAAAATAATGAAAACCTAACCTGAAATTGTAAATTAATTTATCACATAGAATGCGAAAATATTTCGACTCAAAGGTTTTATAATACCTTAACAGCTGAGCACAAAAAAAAACTGATAATTTTTTCCCGATCAAGAGTTACGAGTTCAAGCCCTGATAATCGCACTGACATGAATTCTTTTTTATGTTTTTCTTTTCTCCTTTTAAAATTATAAATATTTTTTTAAAGTTTTTTATATTGGAAACTTACTTTGTTTTAAGAGGATTAAATCAAAGATTTAAATCCAATCTTTGGATTAAATAAAATAAAAGGCAGTTACAAACAAATTGATTGATTGACTAAGTAAACAGAAATGATGACACCAAAAAACGACATTAAAAAATTTAACAAATGTAAAAAGAATATATTGAATAGGTAATGAAAACCTGACATGTACAAATTGTAAATTAATTTATCACAAAGAATGCGAAAATATTTCGACTCAAAGGTTTTATAATTGATGATTAAACGAACTTACTTGTACGTGAAGTTCGATCATAATTATACGAAGTGTTTCGTCCGAAGAGATAATCTGAAAGAAATTATTATTTCATTTGTGCTTGTAGTAGTAGTGTACCTAGCGACTACCATATCACACTATCGTTGAGACATCCTCACTCTAATGAAGAATGAATGAATGAAGCTTTTTATCATGAATGTCGGTTCCGCTGCGATCCCACGTCATTTAGTTCAGAGTAACCTAGACTAGTCCAGTCTTGATATTTTCGAGACTAAATTGGGAGGGTTGGGCGGGAAATAAATGCTTATCTCTTCGGACGAAACACTTCGTATAATTATGATCGAACTTCACGTACAAGTAAGTTCGTTTAATCATCAATTATACTCGCGTTTCGTCCGAAGAGATAATCTGAAAGAAATTATTATTTCATTTGTACTTGTAGACTTTGAGAGATGAGTTTTTTAGTCGAGGAAATATCTATTAAACAATTTCTAAAGTAATATGTATTAACATAATCACATTACTGTTGATTAACAATTTAAAAAAACATTTATTTTTATTATTACACAGTCACAATTTAAGAATCAGCTTTCAAAAATCTTATGACTTTGAAGTGATCTGCTTTATTGTACTGCAGTTCGATGTTTCCGAAATTTAGAGGAATGATTATTCATATCTTTTTCTTGTGGTTGTGTTAAGCAAATTGTACTTTTTCAAATTTTTGTTCGATACTTTTTTTATTTGAAAAAGAGGTGTTTTTTAGAGATTTCTCGATATATCTCTTAAACTGCCGGAGCAAACTACGTGAAATTTTTCTGAGTGTAAGATATTATATCGTTTTAAAAAGCTGCAAGAAAATATTATTGATCCGGCAGAACCAAGCTTGCCAAAAATCTATCGTTATTTTGAATTGGTCGGTCGTAAAACCTGGCGAAAGCAGTGCTTATTTCACTCCAGCCCGCAGTTTTACGAATAGCGTCAAGATCTAGGCCTAGCTGTTTAGCTCGGGAGATGCTAGCGTGGCGTATGCTATGTGCAGTGAAAAAAGAGACATCTACGCCGCAATCTGCAAGAGTTGCCTTAATCCATCGAGCTATTGTTTGTCCAGTACCTATACTAAGTGGTTTTCTGAAGCTTATTTATTATAAGGTTTTTATGAGAACGGCGCAATTCTTTAGTTTTCTTTAAGTAGGAATATAGGTATAACTTGATTTTTATGTTATTTGATGTTTTAATTTAATCCGGAATTTTTATTTTGATATGTAATTCTGATGGCTCTAAACTTAATACATAAATTTTCGATATAGTTTGTACTCAGTGGGCAGTTATTATTGCTATTAACGTAACTGACTTTTAAGGCAACTTTTCTAAACTTAACGTGTCGTTAGGATACCAGTTGATATGGTTTCTAAAACAACTATGGTGTCCCAGATAACATCGTACTTAGGACGAGGAGGCCTAAGTCTGAATACAACTTTGAAAAATCTTTTGATGTTACCATCATTTGTTACTTCGTTACTTAAAATCAAGGATAAAGCAGCTCTATAGCTATAGAGTGACCCATATTGAGATCCATTACGGAATATTTTTGAAAGGAACGAGAGAATCGTAGGCACACTTGCTGTATACATGTCCAAGCCGTTATCATGTGTATGCCTATACCTAATTCATTTCGGTGCGAGTAATCGTTGAAATAGTGATTACCATGGCTGGCTCTCCCAATGAAGGACTATAATTATACCCGTAGCTTGATCAGCAATTATTTTCTTTAAATATTTTAGTATAATTGCAAAAGGGAAGGCATAAAAATAGAATGTGGACCATCTAATAGTAAATGCATTTATAGCATATGCATCAGGGTCTATATGCAATGATCATTATAGTGAGCACTTCATATTTACGCGACTAGCAATTAAGTCTATATTAGGGGAATCGAACTGAGTGTAATCAATTTAAAAGCCTGTTCACTTAATTCCCATTAAATGTCTTTATGAATACTTCTGGATTCAGCATCGGCAATCATATTATCCTTAGACCGGATATATGAAGAGTAAACAAAAAAATAATTCTCGCGATTCGCACCACTGCCAAATTTCTCTTGTTATTCTAGTGAGGTAAGGTAATTGGACACCTCCAATGTGATTTATATATAAAACGGCATTGGAATTGTCTATTTTAAGTTATATTTGACACTTATTATAGTTTTTTGCAAATATTTTAAGAGCTTTAAACGCAGCAAGCAGTTCTAAATAATTAATGTGCATTTTACGTTTTACGCACCTCAAAACGAAGACCAGCTGGTGTAGTGGTAACATACATTGCCTTCTATGCCAGACGGGAGGGGTTCGAATCCCAGCGGCGGCGGATATTTGTGTGATGAACACATATATTAGTTTATATGTTTAATTAAGTTTACTCTAATAAAAAATATGTATTTATTCAATATGTATGTTTATATATTTCTTAAGTATATCAGGAATCTAGTATCCATAACAAAAGTTTTTTAAGAAACTTAATTTGGGCTATATAATGTTGTGCGAGTGTCAGAAATATTTATTATTATTCAATAGACCATAGTCCACTAGCCACCTCACCATTGCATGCTGCCCCCCACCCCGAAGTTGAGGTTCAGAGTAAATTTCTAAATTGTATTGCTCTTCCAAGATTCTATGTACAGAATGATAAATGGTTTTGTACCACCATTGAAGATCAGGCAGTAATTTTTTGAAATATCCATGTTACTGTCATAGTCAAGGTTCTATTTAAATTTAGAAATTTGCACGTCTCGAAACGTTTTATGTAAAGCCACCAAAATTCGATGGCAGGTCCAGCAGATTACTTTCAAATGACTAACAAACCAACCAGGTAGGCAAACTTTGTAATGGTGCAACGTTGTATTGAGAGAAATATTGATTAATTCATTCAGATTTAGTAAGATTTCTTTTTTCTGGAGGCCAAGAAATCTCTTATTTATTTGAGTTTATTACATAATATCCTAAGAATTAGCAGGATGTAGATGGTGTAAGACAACTTTTACTTTCGTTAATTACGAACCCTAAAGATTCTTACAATTTCTTTATATCTTCTACTTACTTATTTGTCTTAATTCTCAATTAAGCTTACTATTATCTATTACAGTTAAGTGTTTTTTTTTTCCATTTCATTATTTATTTATATACTTCTGTTTCTAATACCATAATAGTTACAGGTTTTTGGCACAATGATGATTGATTTTCTTATGCTTTGTCTTAGACAGGCATATGGCTTATATACTTGGAGGGTATCCAAACAATGATATGTTCAAGCGCTATTAAGAATTTAAGTTTATCATGGATTGGAAGTACATTACAAAATTTAAACAGTTTATTGTACTGGTTTTTCCTTTTTTTTTTTTTTTTTTATCATCTAGTTGTTTAAGCAATCTGATTTGCAAGAATATAACTTTGTGAAGATTTGTTTTACAGGTTCTTCCATAACTACTTAATCCATAGCTTAAAACTGAGTCAGCAAGTGCATGATAGATCATACATAATGTCCTTTTATTTAATACATGCTTTAAATGATAAAAATTTCCTAGTTTAAATCTCAGTTTATCACATACAAGATCTATATGTAAGTTCCAGCTTAGTTTACTGTCAATCATGCGCCCTAAGTATTTTAATTTATCAACATTTTTGATACCTTTACATTTGCAGTCAAATAGCATCTTTTATATCAATCATGGCCATATATATAGCAATTCTCAGATACTACTTAGTTTTAAAGCAGTTCAAAAATCTTCAATTTTAAAATGGCTAATAAAGTTTAGATTTTTTTAATTAATCTCATTTTATCGTTTGTTTAGGGCGTAAAAATAGAATTTAGTTTTCACAGGATTTACATTCTGATATAGCACCTATCTTTGTTAGTGCCGTGATGATAGTTGCAAAACGCTGTTTTCTATCTATTTACAATAAAATTGAATCCACATTCGCTTCATTCGGAAGAGCCGATGATTTCCCAGCTGGAAATTACCGAACAATAGAAAAAATACTTAATTTGCACTTTTAATTGTTAGTTTCAATTATTATTATTTTTTTTTTTTTTTTTTTTTTATCGTCATACTATAATATATTACTTAATTACTATAATATTATTATTTTAGTATTATAATACTCTATTCATTAAAGTTTTTGTTAATAGACGATAAATGTAAGTAGGTAGTTTGCTATCGTTCGCAACATCATCAATTTATTATTAACTATGCGGCGGAGCAGCCCTTGTAGCTGTCCTGTTGCATTATATCCTGAATACAGCGTAGTTTATATGTGCGGTAAGCGTCGGAGCAGCCCTTGTGGCAGTCCTGGTGCATGTAACAATGTACGATATGCGGCGAAGCAGCCCTTAAAGCTGTCCTGTTGCAATATATCCTGAATACAGAGTAGTCTATATGTGCGGTAAGCGTCGGAGCAGCCCTTGTGGCAGTCCTGGTGCGAGTACCAACGTATGCTATGCAGCGAAGCAGCCCTTGTAGCTGTCCTGGTGAATGTAACAATGTACGATATGCGGCGAAGCAGCCCTTAAAGCTGTCCTGTTGCAATATATCCTGAATACAGAGTAGTCTATATGTGCGGTAAGCGTCGGAGCAGGCCTTGTGGCAGTCCTGGTGCAAGTACCAACGTATGCTTTGCAGCGAAGCAGCCCTTGTAGCTGTCCTGGTGAATGTAACAATGTACGATATGCGACGGATCAGCCCTTAAAGCTGCCCTGTTGCAATATATCCTAAATACAGAGTAATGTTTATGTGCGGTATGCGTCGGAGTAGCCCTTGTGGCAGTTCTGGTGCAAGTAACAATGTACGATATGCGGCGGATCAGCCCTTAAAGCTGTCCTGTTGCAATATATCCTGAACACAGAGTAGTTTATATTTGCGGTCAGCATCGGAGCAGCCCTTGTGGCAGTCCTGGTGCAATTAGCAATGTTCAATATGCGTCGGATCAGTTCTTGTAACTGTCCTGATGCACAATGGTTTTATTTAATATTTGGTTTTATCAAAATAATTTAACTAGAAGATGAGGGTAGATTGAGAATCATTTTAAACATACGTTGTTTAAAATTATTATCTAGATAACAAATTATTGAATAAAATTCTACATTTTCTTAAATGTACTTACTGTTCTGTGTATCTGGGAATTCCAGGAATCTTCAAATGACGACGATGATATTCGTAATATTCTTTTTCAAGAACGACGCGGATGGTCATTTTGTTTCAAACGTCTTTCGATTTTTAGTAACTTTCTTGAAATTATTGACTAACTTATTTTCACTTGACCTCTTAGGCATTTTTAATACTTTGAAGTAATTACTTAAAAAATAATTTGAAGTAAGAAGCTAAGCGTGTGAGTGGTTAGACACTAAGAACAACAATGACGTGGGATCGCAGCGGAACCGACGATGGGAAAAGGACCGGGAGTTAAAAAGCTTCATTCATTCATTCTTCATTAGAGTGAGGATGTCTCAACGATAGTGTGATATGGTAGTCGCTAGGTACACTACTACTACAAGTACAAATGAAATAATAATTTCTTTCAGATTATCTCTTCGGACGAAACACGAGTATAATACCTTAACAGCTGAGCACAAAAAAATGGCAGTGCATTAAATGTATACGGAAGTGCTCCAAGCCAAGAAAAAAAAGATAAAGCTAAAAATAAGCCGGGTACATCAAATAGCCAGATAAGTACCGTCACTACTAGGAGGAAAAAGGCTTAAAACCTCCGGCAGCCAAGTCGCCTAGCATCACGCACACACATTCATGTGAATCCCTGGATCACAATTTGTCTCTATACCCGGCGCGGCGAACCTTGATCCCTATGACACTAACAGTAATTTTCACAACATAACCTTGTAGTGCCGTCACCGTTACATTAGAATCGTATTGGAGGCTTCTAAAAATGGCATTTATTTATTTTACGTAGCTATATTCCAATAAAATGATATTCCGTTGGAATTACAACAATTCATAACATTTGCAAGAAATTATCTCGAATTATCTCGAATAATCAAAGAATTAGTAACTTTTGCACAACGTAAACATAAAGTGTGATTGAGATTGAGATCATTTCTTGCAAATGAATTGTTATAATTCCAACGGAATATCATTTTATTGGAATATAGCTACGTAAAATAAATAAATGCCATTTTTAGAAGCCTCCAATACGATTCTAATGTAACGGTGACGGCACTACAAGGTTATGTTGTGGAAATTACTGTCAGTGTCATAGGGATCAAGGTTCGCCGCGCCGACTATAGACACTATTGATCTTGAGTCTTGACACAGCTTCAAAAAGTTTTAATTTATCGACTGATATAAGTGCAGACCAAACTTGAAATAATTAATTTACAGAGGCAGTTTGAAAGCACGTACATGGAAATGGAGAATATTATAATTGAAAACATTGGCTTAAAAAAAGAAGTTAGTCAATTATCTCGACAAGTGCACTTACTCAAAAATATGTGCACCAAAACGCTTGAAACTAAAAACTCTACGAAACAAAACAAAAAGACAAAAAAGTCGTCGGCAGACAATAGCTAATACACACAATGAAAACGTAGAGTAATTACAATCATTGCCACCATCACCATCGTACTCACTATCATCACCATTGAAGGAGAGTAACAAGGATTGTCTACGAGTGGAACCGGAGTCCTCACTACTAAAAACAAAAAAAAATCTCCAGGCAGTGGAAGAGGATAAGGTATTGGTGACATCTAAGAAAAATAGACATGAAGAACACAGAATCTTTGTAATTGGTGGACAGCAATGTAAAGGTAACAGATTAGTAAGATCAAGATTTAATAATCCTTACGAAAAATATGAAGTTATATCTTTTACTATACCTTACGCAAGCACTGAAGAAATATTGACGATGCTTAAGAACCAAAGAAAGAAAAGGACAAAATAATAAATTATTATTATTATTAATCATTTACTAAGTATCATATTAAGAATAAACATTCAAAGGTTAAAAAAATATACATTCAAGTGCAGATTATAAATATAATTCAACTACTACTCAGGGTGTAACTAAAAAGGGAACAATTCCGTAATACTTTTTAAAAATGACTGAAAATAAAATAGACATAAAAATTGGACATTCAAATGCAAACTATAAATCTCATCCGAATACTACTCAGAATATAATTAAAAAGGGGACGATTTCGTTCTACTGTCTTAAAAAGACAAAAAATAACTTGGAAAATAATGAATTAATTTTTTTTCGTAAATAAAGTAAATTTAAATAATAATAATGATAGCAACTCAAATCAACTAAAAATATTTCAACAAAATATTGCGGGTCTTTTGTCTAAAACTAACTTGTTGGAAATTACCTTAAATGAATTACGGAAAAATCACAATATGCCGAATGTGCCTACTTTGAGACTTTTGTTAAATTTAACAATAGTAATTTATATATGCATGCCCTAAAAAGGTAAAATATGTATGACCTATTTTTTTTATTTTTAAGTCCTAAATCTGTACCATATTTTATGCAAATAAATAATAAATAAATAAATAAATGATTGATTGATTGATTCATACATAACTTTACATGCGGGCTTTAATAAAAAATCAGCGCCATCTACTAGGAACTTGTGGACTTCATATCAGATCAAACATTACTGCATTAATAAGTAAATAAATAATTATAATTTCATAAGTTGATAAAAAATGCTATGCAATAGCTTTACCGCGGCAGTCTCCGAGTGCCACACGTCTTTTTTCGTCTAAAGAGTCCATGTCGGCTGGAATAGGAGGCCTCCGCAGTCGCTTCCTATCGGGTCTCCCAGGGGACGACTCCCCTGGGTCCTCCTCCATGTCTGCACTTATTAACGGTTCGGATGCGATAAACTATCAATGAAATTTGCTTAACAGAACATAAAATAAATATTTTCTTTCAAAAGTTGAAAAAATGCGCCTATCTCTTAAAAAAGCCCGCCAAGGAATCGATTGACGACATATAATATTAGAGTTGCCATAATCAGCTTTTTTTTAGTTCCTGAAACATTCTTTTCTACATTTTATGGTCGAACTGTAATTTTTTGTAAGTCTGTATAAAAAAAAAAAAAAAAAAATTTTTATTGCTCTAATAAAATAATAAAATTAAGTAAAAAATATTTAATAAAACCGTGTAAAAAGTACACTATGTAAGTCCTTCCCAAAAGGCGTGGAAGCGTTATACACAGACGGAGAGACACACACATTACTCTCGAATTGAGAAGGGATTTATGATACGATATTTTAAATACGATTTATCGATACAACGTGACGTATCTTCGCTAAATCGGATCAATATTATAATTTTTCGCTTTGATTGATTGAATAAACTTGCAGCAAATATCAGACAGAACGTTGAATGAACTGAATTAAAAAATATCGGCAAGGCTGTATGGCTGGGTAACACTACTACTGCCGGCCGGCCAGCATGGAAAATTGAAATAACAACATAAAAAACTAAAGATATTCAATAATTGTTTTAAACTATCGCGGTTATTTATTAAAAACTAAAGATATTCAATAATTGTTTTAAACTATACCGGACGACTGCCTGGTGTAGCGGTAACATACATTGCCTTCTATTCCAAAGGTCCTGGGTTCGAATCCCGGCGGCGGCGGATATTTGTGTGATGAACACAGATATTAGTCGTCAAGTCATGGATGTTTATATGTTTATTTAAGTTTATTTTCTAATAAAAAAATTAGTATTTATTCAATAAGTATGTTTATATATTTCTTAAGTATATCAGTTACCTAGTATCCATAACACAAGTTCTTTAAGAAACTTAATTTGGGCTAGATAACGTTGTGTGAGTGTCAGAAATATTTATTTATTTCTTATTTTCACTATGATTTAATGAATTCTTACCACGATTTGGACTGAGAGCGATCATGGTGCTTGTAACAGCATCGAAATATCGGACGTGTGAAATTAAAACCAAAAATCGTGGTAAGAATCCCGTAAATTCATTAAATCATAGTAAAGATATTCATGTCAGCGGTTAACTTTTTCCAATTCTTAAGATGCGTTTTCAGAGAGAGCACATAAGCATACACTCCTAGAAATGAAATAACATAGAACTGATTTATTTGCATACTTGTTTAGCATCCAAGTAGTTAAATTCTTTACCTTACAAGATTTGTAGAGATTCCAAGTGTTTGCTTTAAGAAAACAGTCAGAGATGTCTCTCATTTAACTTATGACTTTTGTACAATATTTAGATTTATTTCTATATTATAAATAATAACTATATAGTCTGACTAATGAGAGTAGAGTCTGGAAAAACCTGGCGAATTAAAAAAATAGCATCATGGTAACCCCGACAATAGTACGACATGAATGAATTAAACAAACTTGATTTACTTTTATTAAATAAAATTAGCGTAAAAAATAACAATTTTGGTACTGTCCTACTTTTTGATGAGAAGTATATAATTAAAATGATAGGCAACTAGTATTAATCAGGTTTAAAAATAAAACAAATACGTTACTATAAATTATATAACTTTAATTAAACATTCAATTTTGTTTTTTTTTTGCGAAAAGTTAGATGCATTGAAACTTGGCTAAGTTTTAGGATTAACCTGTACAAAAAATAAAACCTATGCTTAGTCAGAATTTCTCAATAATAAGTACTTATATTAAAACATCCCAGGTAAGGTATGGTACCATAAGATAAGACTTTATACCCTGAAGCTCATCTGCATAAATAAATAAAATACAATTTGAACAACAAAGTTTTATTCTAACTCTACATTTGTCAGGTCTCTTGTAATCTTCTCAACTTCCAGTTTCGTTCTACCCTGCTGCTCTACTATTTTCATCTCATCTCCTCTTATCTCTTCCACTGAGTTTTCTGGCATCTCCATTTCCTACAACAAAGTAAGTACCTGTATTATCTATATCTTACAAAGAGAATCTGGCAGGCTGTGTGATTTTTGGTATTAACCTGGTACTATACGCACTTAAGATGGAACTTTTTCTTCAGAATTGTATAGACTCGATTCAAAAATCCAAGAAATCGAGTTACCATCGTAGAAGTATTTTTTTTTTTGCTGTTATTTCACGAAAGATAAACTTAACTTTATATAGAAACCAAATAACTGAACATGTGTTATACATTATTAATAAATTAAATCAGTTCAAAGTTGTAAGTTTGCAGATTAAAAACTTCATTCTTGATTTGCCAAAAATATAGTCCAAGATCCCAGAGTTACTTATTTTCTCATAAAAAATATAAATGGGATAAAGTAGTGTTAGTACGTACTTTGAGTGTGTGCATACCTGCTAGCTTGGGTCGACGGCCAATTCATAGGTACCAGGTGCTAAAGGTAGATAAATACAGTACTGATTTTTCTTAAATTCTTACTGCAGATTTTTACACATGTTTTAGATAATTTTGTTAAAAATTAATAACCATTATTGCCAGACACTTTTCATCGGCGCTTACCCTTACCAGACGCTTTAAAGCTTAAAAAAAAACATATTTTTACTCATAATCTCACTCTTGATTTTTATATATGATACAAATAATGACCTCGCGCTTATACACATAGCGACACTTAATGTGTGTCTGGGGGGATGTCTGACCCCTCCAATTGGTCTGGCTGCTGACCAGGGGTGTTCAAATAGTTCCCTAAAAATCAAGAGTGAGATTATAAGTATAGATAGGAAGGGTCCTACCACCAATTGGGGATCACTAGGCTTTGTCACCTTTTAAGACACGCTTATCCGAGGGTGCTAGGGATATCCTAAGCGAACCCCACGCGGCATTTGGAAAGGAAAAGATTTTTTTTTAATTCTTTGCTATGAAGAATATATGTATAATAATGTTTTTAAGTTTTTGCATTTAAAATGCTCAATTATTCTTAAATAAAATGAAAAATGTGATAAATAAAAATTACCTGACCAGGATTCGAACCTGGGACCTCTCGTTTGCCGGACGAGTGCTCTTCCACTGAGCTACCGGGGCCTGGCGGTACGCCTCGAAATTACTTAATTAATATTACACATTTTTGTTTTTACGTTATATTGCTAACGTAGCTCCATCTTATGGTATAGCTTTGCAGATAAGACCACCCGAGACCATTTCTTTACAGAAATTGTGAATCATTTTATTTAAGAATATCTAAACTTTTATTCGATTGATTATGGACTGTTAACAAATTAAACACAATAAAGCCACATTATTCAGAAGTTCATTAAGTTATCAAAATTAATAATTCATAATTCATTTATTTCGCAAAAACTTATACTAATTTACAGGTTGTTGGGGCATCCTTTTAAGTATTAATTACCTGTGTCAGGATACCCCGCTATTCCTCAAAATACAAAATAAATATAGCTAGCGACAATTTTATTCTTAATACAATAATATGTAAAATTGACTTACGCGACAATTTCATAAAATTTAATAATTAGGTAGAAGTTTTACAATAATTTTTTAATTTTTTTTACAATTATTAGATACGATTTACTACTTAGCAATTAGTGATTTACTATCATGTTAGGATCTTTATTATGGAATTTATATTTATTAAAATAAAACTTTCCTATCAATAAGGCCTGAGTAGGTGTATACATACATGAATATATAGGTAAATAAATAAAATAATTAAATTTAATAGAGATACATAAACATGCATACATATTCAACATATACACATGTACTCACTTTATACATTTCACACATACATCCATGCAGAATTATACATATAATAAACATAAACGAAAAACATAAAATAAAAACATGTGATGTACTTACGTATTGATTCAAATCTTATGATACTTAACAATTGTGGCTATAAAATGTATTCTTTTTAAATCAGATTGGTTTGTTTAGAGGTTATATTATGATTATTGTATAAGTATTTATTCAATATACAGGGTTTTTGACACACAGTTGGCCAAATTGAAATGGGGGTAAGTGGGCCTAATTTGAACATACTTGCTTCGAGTACTACTACTAGCCTATTTCTTATAGTTTAATGACAGTTTTTCATAATTTCAAAAAAAAAATCAAATTTTCAGCTTCTTATCTAAATAACTTTTCTTATTGTATGAGTATCTTCTCAAAATAAATTTTATTCGTATTTTAGGTACAGCCTTATTTTACCTAAATGAGTACTTGATGCAAATATTCGAGAAAAAAAGTTATGAGGTCTCGAGGGCGAGGTGATGGCTGGTGCTTGCGTTATACTCGTGAACGGGTGCTGCTAGCGGTGCCAGGTCGTTTTGCTGATGACTTTATGACTTTTGTTTCAACTTGACTCCGACTTCCCCATTTCCATGTCCACGTCCTGTCTTTGTCCACGACTATTCTCATCTCCATTCACATTATCTGTATTCTCTCTCATCTCTATCGCTACGTCTATCTCTGCTTCTATCTTTACCTCTATATCTATGTCTACGTTTCTGTCTAGTACTTGATTGCCTATTGTATAAATATAATAGTAGACTCCAGAAGATCAACTCGTTCATGGGTCAATGTGTACGCTTCATTTTATAATAAAATCCTAAAATATTTAAGATTAACCCTTTGATAGATAAGTGTGGATAAGTGTTGATGTGAAAAGTTTTACTTTAAGATATCCGGATGCAAGAAGTTTGTATTCCCTGGCTGTAAATTGTTATTATGTATTTTCTTTTCTCTTATTTTTAAAAGATGATTGCTGTTGAGTTTCTTGCCACTTCTTCTCAACAGATCGACTTTCCGAAGTGGTGGTAGATTCAGTTCAATTTGTAAATTGTTTGACTTATTTCAAATGTATTTAAATACTTACGAAATAAATAATATTTGAGTTTGAGTTGAGTTTGAGTTGAGGCAAAATTATATGATAAGAATACTTTTTTTACATTGCAATAAAAAAATAAAACCTACCCCCCATTTCAATTTGGCCAACTTTGTACCAAACACCCTGTATAATTCCAAAACCTACACCTTCTCGTTGCCAAGGGGAGACTTTATGACCCAGCAGTGGGCTCATTATAAAGGGTGGTGAAGATTAAAATGAATTATCAAACCTTCCATGTCCCATCTCCAGGGTTGATCTGTTTCATCCGGTTCTCATGATTACTCCTTATGAACTCCACGATGGGGTCTGAGGGCACCTGGTTGTTGGCCAGGTCTTTGGATTGATACTTCCGTTTCTGAGCCCAAGTTTGGAGGTACATGCTCGCATCTGTCTGATAATTTTATAATGATTAAATAATAATGAAATTCTTATTGAGAAGCTATTAGATAAATAACCAGGGGCCCGATTCTGTAATTTTTTTTTTATAATGTAAGGATAGGACGTTTGTCTTCCATGCCACCTGATGGAAAGTGCGCATGAAGACTATGGTGTTACACGTCCATCCACGAGAAACCTATTCACTCGACACTTAAAAGTTCCGGGACTGAGTGGTCAGAAAAAACAGACGCAGGCAGATTGTTCCACACCTTGGCAATCCGTACCAAAAACGAACTATCGAAGCGTTTTGTTCGACTTCTTGGTAAATCCACAATATAGGGATGGAAGTTCTGTCTGCGTCTGGTAGTCCGGTGGTAAAAAGGAGTGGGTTCGATTTGGTCAAAAAGAGCACTCGCACACTCACCAAAATGTAGCCGATAAAATACTGTCAAACAAGCAACCTTACGACGATGCTCCAGCGTCTGCAATTTTTTATTTGTAAGGTTGTTGTTATGTACGGTGACGTGCATGTTATTCATTCATGGTTCTCCAAGTGACATTGTATTAGCAGAATACTGACAAAATGTCACATGTTTACATAATGCACCTTTTAGGTAATTACAGAGTCGGGGCGTCCATCTGGTTAGAGCATGTTTATGGCGTTAAACCATTGAAGATGGTCAAATTCAGACTTTGCTCTATTATTTATTAAACAAAATAATATCGATCCCGGCTGGGACTTGGAACCCAGATTCGTATTTCGCTCAGCTACTGAGCTACCGGGTCCTTGGATATATTTGTTTGCTCTGTCAACTAGCACAGATGGTTTAAAAAGCGCTTAAATAAATGTTTTTTTTTTGTGTTATTTGATACAATTTTTTCAGATAATAGGTCTCTTAGTAAGGGAGACTGGTTGCCACTTTATTCAATTAACATCAAGATTTTTTAACAGTGCCTAAGCTTGCTTTTGTCCTCTGGGATGATCTCTCCACGGTAAATATAAAAAGGTACAGGCACACTATGTGAGGCCGCATCGCAGCGCAAATATCCTTTTATTTTATTTTACGTGGAAGGCCAACAGCTTACATCACAATACTCGATTTTTCAATATACATAAACTGCCGCATTTACATACCACCGCAACGAGGCTACTAAATAATATAAAGAGAAAAAAAGAAAAAAAAGACGTGTGGCACTCGGAGACTGCCACGGTAAAGAAAATCACAATATGCCGAATGTGCCTACTTTGAGACTTTTGTTAATTTGAACAATAGTAATTTATTTTTGCATGCCCTAAAAAGGTACAATATGTATGACCTATTTTTTTTTATTTTAAGTCCTAAATCTGTACTATATTTTACGCAAATAAATGATTGATTGATTCATTCATAACTTTACATGCGGGCTTTAATAAAAAATCAGCGCCATCTACTAGGAACTTGTGGACTTCATATTAGATCAAACATTACTGCATTAATAAAATAAATAAAAAAAATAAATTACTATTGTTCAAATTAACAAAAGTCTCAAAGTAGGCACATTCGGCATATTGTGATTTTTCCGTAATTCATTTAAGGTAATTTCCAACAAGTTAGTTTTAGACAAAAGACCCGCAATATTTTGATGAAATATTTTTAGTTGATTTGAGTTGCTATCATTATTATTATTTAAATTTACTTTATTTACGAAAAAAATTTAATTCATTATTTTCCAAGTTATTTTTTGTCTTTTTAAGAAAGTAGAACGAAATCGTCCCCTTTTTAATTATATCCTGAGTAGTATTCGGATGAGATTTATAGTTTGCATTTGAATGTCCAATTTTTATGTCTATTTTATTTTCAGTCATTTTTAAAAAGTATTACGGAATTGTTCTAAAAAGTAGTTGTAACTAACTTCACATGAATGTGTGTGCGTGATGCTAGGCGACTTGGCTGCCGGAGGTTTTAAAGCCTTTTTCCTCCTAGTAGTGACGGTACTTATCTGGCTATTTGATGAACCAAGCTTATTTTTAGCTTTATGTTTTTTTTCTGGGCTTGGAGCACTTCCGTACATTTAATGCACTGCCATTTTTTTTGCGCTCAGCTGTTAAGGTATTATAAAACCTTTGAGTCGAAATATTTTCGCATTCTTTGTGATAAATTAATTTACAATTTGTACATGTCAGGTTTTCATTATTCAATATATTCTTTTTAGATTTGTTAATGTTTTTAATGTCGTTTTTTGGTGTCAACATTTCTGTTTAACTTAGTCAATCAATCAATTTGTTTGTAACTGCCTTTTCTTTTATTTAATCCTCTTAAACCAAAGTAAGTTTCCAATATAAAAAACTTAAAAAAAAATATTTATTAAACAAAAAAATATCATGCCAATGCGATTATCAAGGCTTGATCTCGTAACTCTTGATCGGGAACCTTTAGACGTTACCACTCGACCACTCATTGATTTACTCAGATTAGTGAAATAAAGGATTTGTTATGAAAGCCAACTATTGTTTATTTATCTGTCAACTCTAAAAATTGTCATGTTGCCTAGAATGGATGCCTCTCGATAGATGGCGCTGATTGTTTATTAAAGCCCGCATAAAAGCGCAGATTTTTTCGTTACGGAATTTCTGGATTCGCTCCCCACGCTCAAGGCCCGCGATAGAATCTATGCAATAGCTAGCTTAAAAAAAAAAGCAAACATGTTTAAGTTTTTAGGTTATGTTTGTAAGCAAGGAAATAGTTAGCGAGTTCTTGTATAAGTTTTGACTATACCGATTGGCTTGAAGAGTTGTGTTTTATTTTACGGAATCTATAGTATTACCAAGGAACCATGGCTCGAGGAAAAGATAAGAAAAAGTTAGAAACTATTACTTATTTTGGTCTTCCACGAAACTTGTGATCCTCAAAGTTATTGTCTAAAAAAAAACATGTATTTTACTAAGTTGCTTAAACTTTCAGACGTAAATTAGAAAAACAACAAGAAGGCGACGATGTCCCGAAAAAAGTACCTCATACTTTGGAGTCACTTCGAGAGAAAGATGAGACGATGCTTGCTAATGTTGCAGCTGAAGAGCAAGAAGAGGTACAGCTCATAAAAGGCTTTATCTTCATAACAAATCTTAATTATACTAATAAAATTGTAATTTAATATTGCAGGCACAAAAAGATATGGAATTAGATGAACTCTCCGCCTATTATGAAAACTCTTATGAACCTAAAGTTCTCATAACATATTCTGACAACCCACACAGTAAAACTAGGATATTTGGCAGAGAACTCACGAGAATAATACCAAACTCCCTTTCCAGATACAGAATGAGGTAAGGTTTTGTGCTGTTTCAATGAACTTTTTTTCTTTCCTTTTTAATTAATGCACAATGCATGATTAATCTATCTGCTAGAAAGTAAAAGCTCTGCCGTGGTTTATGGTTTGAAAGACATCACTTGAAATGATAAGGCCACCTCAATTGTTCTGTTTTATATTGTTCTATTTTTATTTGGTCAAGTTTTATGGCAATAAAGAGGCAATAAATTATTATTGTTATCTGTGAACAGATTTTTATTTTATTCATACAAACTAAGACTATAACAATTTTTTTTTTTTTTTTTATAAGTGACTAAACCCGCGTTTGACCTCAATCTCACCTGGTGGTAAGTGACGATGAGGTCGAAGATGAAAGCACACGGGTTTAGGAAGGAACTAGCTCTTTATACAATATTGCCGGAACACATTACCACCGGAGCGGTAACATTTGGCGGCAGACTTTATATAAAGGGTGGTCGCTAGCCAGGCGGACCCAGAAGGGATCCTACCACCAAGCAAATAATAAATTATCTCAGAAACATTTTTAAATAACATTATTGAATTTGTGAGAATATATCCCTAATTTCTGAGTATATTTAAACAGCAATCTCTTGTGCTATATTTTACATATATAATAAGTTAGATTGCTAAAAGATCATGCCAATTATAACTTTAAATTTGATTGCAGATCATCAGTAAAGCGAATAATTCAATCATCAGTTCGAGAACAATTTACAGACGTCATTATTGTTAATGAAAATCAAAAACAACCAAATGGTTTTCTTTTAATTCACTTGCCTAATGGACCTACCGCACATTTTAGACTTTCAAGTTGTAAGATCACTCCTGAGTTGGGAAAAAACCATAAGGACATCACTATTCATAGACCTGAGGTATTAACAATTCACTTTTCTGTTTCTGAATGGAAAGAGATTTTAGTGTTATATTTTTAAATAATTTGTTCATGAAAACAATACCTATTATACAATTTACTAACATTGACAACCACTTTGGTGATGGGGTAACACTGTCTGCCTCAGACACCAGTGGACGCGGGTCCAATTCCCGCACGGCACAAGAAAAAAAATGCTCCGGGTCTGGGTGTTTATGTATTTAAATAGAGAGAAAATTCATAGAGTATTTAAATTATAAGTTCCCTCCTAGTTGCTAAGTGGTATCCGATACCACAAGCTCTGCTTAGTTTGGGGCCAGGTAGTTGGTGTGATTATCTGGGGTTTAAAATTAAATTATCGAACTGTTTTCTGTCTGGTGATTTATTAGCCCCTCTAAATATAATGAAATATTTACTTAGTTACTATAATCTTATTTATTATTTGTTTTATTTATTTATACAATATTTAATTAATTTATTAAATATTATACCTATTTTTCCGCGTGTTGGGCTGGCAGGAATCGTTTTTTCCAAAATGACAATACCCACAAATTTTTTATTTGGTGCATAATTAAGGCACATAGCGACCCATTTGTGCACTCAATTACAGGTCTCGAAAAGCAACTTTCCAGCTGCAGTAATGGACACTTCTTATTTAACTCACAATGCACATTGTAGAATTTTTTAATATATTATCTAGTAACAGTAAATTTTTTATTAACATTATTTTTAAAGTACATTTTTGGAAGAAATTGTTTTCATCATTTCAGGTTATACTAAATAATTTCAGTACTCGACTAGGTTTAACTGTTGGTCGAATGCTGGGTGCCATATTTCATTATGAACCACAGTTCCGAGGCAGAAGAGCTGTTACTTTCCATAATCAGAGAGACTATATTTTCTTCAGACATCATAGGTGAGTAATTATTATTATTATTATTAGAGTAATATAAATTTTAATAAAAAGTGAGAAATAGGTCAACATCGAACATCTTTCCTACACCTGGATACCCATTTCATAATATTTTAAAGTTTTTTTGCATTTAAAATGCTTAATTACTCTTAAATAAATAACGGCGTAGTCAGTGGGAGAGCACTCGTCCGGCAAACGAGAGGTCCCAGGTTCGAGTTTATTTAACACATTTTTTCATTTATTTAGCCATTTCATGTCATTAAATTCCAAAGAATTTAAGAAAGCTTATGCACTGTGTCACTGAAAGGGTGCGTACCCTCAGACACCTAAACTTATTCTTATCATAATAGGTTGGGGAAAAAGTATTTTCGCACTATAGTATGTATGAACTTGTAATAAAATCTCTTTGGCTATAGTATTTGTATCTGGCTGGTTTTGGTATTGTTGAAAGTTAAAATTTTAAAGAACATAATTCCAAATTCAAATTAAGAAAATGTGTGATTTTCATTTGTTTTTCGTACTGTCAAGATGAGTGAATCTAATGAAGATATTCGATACTACAAAAAAGGTAAAAATGCAACGCAAGCCGCGAAAAAAAATTGCGATGTTATGGACCTAGTGCAGTGTCTGTGAGAGTAGCACAAATTTGGTTTAAGCGTTTTCAATCCGGAAATTTTGATGTCAAAGATGCACCTCGCTCTGGTCGCCCTATTACGGATAAAATGGATGCCATTTTTGAAAAAGTGGAGCAAGATCGACATATCAGTAGTTACGACGTAGCTGAAGAACTGGAAATTGACCACAAAACAGTTTTGGCGCATTTGAAAAAACTGGGTACACAAAAAAGCCTCGATATTTGGGTACCTCACGAGCTCACTGAAAGAAACCTAATGAACCGTGTACTCATTTGTGATTCTTTATTACGACGTAACGAAACCGAATCATTTTTGAAGAAGCTGATAACTGGTGATGAAAAGTGGATCACGTACGACAAGAACGTGCGAAAAAGGTCGTGGTCAAAGGCCGGTCAGGCTTCAAAGACTGTGGCGAAACCCGGGTTAACTCGCAATAAGGTGATGTTGTGTGTGTGGTGGGATTGGAAGGGCATTATTCATTATGAGCTGTTACCACCAGGCAGAACTATCGATTCTGAACTCTACTGCGAACAACTTATGAGATTAAAACAAGAAGTTGAGAGAAAGCGGCCGGAATTGATCAACAGAAGGGGTGTGGTGTTTCATCATGATAACGCTAGACCTCACACATCTATAGCCACCCAGCAAAAGTTAAGAGAGTTTGGCTGGGAGGTGTTAATGCATCCGCCGTATAGTCCTGACCTTGCACCTTCAGATTTCCACCTGTTTCGGTCTCTTCAGAATTCTTAAGACAGTGTTAGATTAACATCACGAGAGGACTGCCAAATCCACTTGGCGCGGTATTTTGATGAGAGGTCCCAAAATTTTTATAGCAATGGGCTCATGTCCCTACCTACAAGATGGCAAAAGGTTATCGAATAAAATGGTACATACATACTTTAGTTAAATGGCAATAAACTATATTAAAAAATGTTTTGAATTTTCTTAAAAAATGCGAAGAAACTTTTTCCCCAACCCAATATAAAAAACGACAGTTGTTTACCCACCAACCTTAAGGCCCCAAAGTAAGCTTTTATATAAGTTTGTGTGATCTCCATATCACACATCTCGACTAGGGGGTAACCTCGTGTACATACGCCAAGAACCAAACTAGTTGAGAAAGGTTAATTTTCTAAACTCAGATCTCTCACATCACAGCCACTTTTAGCTGGATAACTGCGCCACAGAAGTTGTTAAAATATTCTGATGTTCATTCAACTGAATTCTTTGGGCTGTATGGCAACCAGTCATCAAAACTGATGCTTATTCTTCTTAACATATAATTTAAACCGGAATTATTGTACAATATAAAACTATGTATGCATTCCTTGTTATTCCTTAAGTCATGTAACTTGAGCAAGTGCTTCAATGTGACGGCCTCCGGTGTGCTTTATAGAAAAAGCCCATCTCAGTTAGCCGCGTAGGGTTGCATTAGAATAGACCTGTTGCTCCTGGATACGCGTGTGGCAAAAGTCGGTTAATCCGAGGGGATCCCGTTTCGTAGCGACTACCTTTCCTATAAAACCAGCCGCCAACCTCTCCGTGACGTAATCCGACTTCCGCTAATGCTTTATTAAAGGCCGTTCCTTCCTATTCCCCGGTGTTATCTTCTAAGGCGTCGTCCTAATTGGCAGCGATCGTACGATGGCGCGATGCGTTCTCGTCGTGCGATGAATTCAAACATACAGATATCTTCAGAGTGTCCTATTTGAACTTCGCAAGTCTGTATGTTTGACTCATCGCACGACGAGAACGCATCGCGCCATCGTGCGATCGCTGCCAATTAGGACGACGCCTTACTTACTATTAAGGTCAAAAAAAATGTTGTACCGTCTCTAATGTCCCAATTTTTTTTAGGTATGAATTCACATCCGATGGTAAACGAGCAAAACTATGTGAACTGGGACCACGATTTACACTTAAACTTATTTCATTGCAACAAGGTACTTTCGATTCTAAACGTGGTGACTATGAATGGATTATTGCAGGCAGACGACATCAAATGGAAACATCAAGAAGACGATTCTTTTTGTAATTAAGCTAAGTTTGAATATACATTTACTCATTAGTGTTTTGTTTAATTTCACTAATTTTCATATATTCTGAACTTTTCATTATGCATTCATGTTATTGTAAAAAGTAACTAAAGTCAAACTCATCCCTTATTTCAAAAAAACTAGTGTGTGCTTAACCTTGATCTAATTCACTTTATTTGTACAGAAAACTCATTAAAATCGGTAGTATTACAAACTATGAAAGAGGGTTAGGGGGGCGCTGCGCTTCGAATAGTGTGCCATAGTTCATATAAAATGTACTCGAGTGATACAAGTGGATTTTTGCGCGGCGATTCTGCCCGAAATAGCGTGTGCGTACCTATACCAAAAAAAACGCATTAGCCAACAATGTTATCTAGCATATATTTTTGCCTGTCATGTCCGATAACGGTTCTGAGTTCTCATCTAATGCTTTTAAAATGTTTACCCAACAGTGGACTTCAAACATCCTCTCCTAGATATCCTAGGTCTAACAGACAGGTCGAAAGGGCAGTCCAAACAATAAAAAGTATTAAGAAGACCACCTACGATCAAACTGATTTAAATTTAGCTTTATTAGAATATGCAAATACACCTATAAGTTCTGATTTACCTTCGCCTGCAGAATTAATGTTTAATAGGATATTGCGTAGTATACTACCATGTAATCCTATTTTTCTTGAACATAAATCTAATAAAATCATTTATCAAAAATTAAAAACAAGGCAACGACAAAAACAATATTATGATAAAGGTACACGTAAATTATTGCGATTAAAAAGTGGTCAAAACGTAACGGTGCGAATTAATAATAGCTGGGTACCGGGAATGGTAACTAAACAAGTATTTAAGATCGTACTTAATTAAAATTAATAACGGAAGTGAACTTAGACGTAACCAGCAACATATTATAGTAGATAAAAGCGAGAGACCCACATCACTAAGTTATTCTCAATTTGATGATATTGGTAGTCATAGCAACGTCGCGTGCAGCTGCAGTAGGTTATCCATTGTTGGGGATTATAGATGCGAAGCAGGTTATTAACGATTTTAACCACGCGGTTAAATATACATTTTTCGTTATAAACGGTTAATTAACCGCATTATATGCTTGTTACGGTTAAATGCCACCGTTAGAAGTCGCTAACGGATTGAAATGTGTAGCGCAAGTTGCGCGATGATGCCAGCTTCTACTGGCAAAAAGAAGTCGGTTGAAATTCCCTACCTCATAAAGTACTAAACTGATTTTGATTAAACTTATAGTGTACCCTAAATATATCAATACGTAGTACAACAAAAAAGGAATTACTTAAATCGGACGTGTAGTTCCGGAGATATGCCAATAAAACATACATATACCATTTGAAATTTTTCAATTTGTTTAGACGTTGATAAAGTGTAACATATACGAAAACTGGGCGATTCTGGAAATATTAAATACAAACGGGTGGAATTGATAACCTCCTTTTTTGAAGTCTGTTAACAGGAAAAGAAAGAAAAATGTATCCTTTTTCGTTGTCGCTGTCAGATATTTAACCGTTAATAACCGCATTCTATCGGTAGCTAACCATTAATTTGGTTAATGAACGGTAGCTCTCTAACGCTTCGGCTACACTACCGTGATATGCCAGTAATTATTGCCATAACTTAAACAACACCTAGGTGTAACCACGATTTACGGCCATAATTTTACAATGCCAATCAATATGGCAAATGGCGGTAGGCAATAGCTCCGGCGACGGTCTTTTTTTGCACATCAAAGAAGATTACCGCAGTAATTATTACGTTTGTGGCCACACTACCGTTTGTCCAGTGTGCAATATGAGCTCACCGGCGACGCACGTATCGACCGACATGGAATGGTCAAATGAAAAAGCGCTCGAGTTTTTAGAATTATTCCAATCTGAACCGTCTCTTTGGGATACCCTTTTTTGTCTTCTTTTAGCTTTGTTGAAATTTAAAAGATTCATGTAAAAATAATTGGCACTCATAAAACACAACACCGCTGCAGCTTCGACCTCCATCTTGAAAAAGTCATATTTACCGCCAAATTTAATGCCATAATTATTGCCGGTAGACGGTAAGGTAGTGTGGCCTCACCAGTTCATGCAGTAATTTAAACGGTAATTTAATGCCATAATTATGGCGGTAACAGCCCGGTAGACGGTAAGGTAGTGTGGCCGTAGTATTACGGGTTTTTTACAACTATAGTGGGGATACTCAGCGCACTAAATGCCATGTACCTTGTAGCTTGGCAAATACTGCTGTGTCATAATATGTGCTACCTACCTACTTAGATTGTAAGTTGTAAAATTTATAATTTTTGCATGAAAAAAAAAAGATGACTGTACCTAAGACATACACCTATACATAATATAGACAATATTGTAATGTAATGTCGATGGTAAAAATTATAACTTAAACTCCATACTTATATTAATTTTTGTTTTTAAATTGAAATATTTGGATCCATTTTGATAGTAATAATTTAACATATAATCAGTTATAAATGATTGTGACATAAAACATTTACATGGTGCCTGTGCGGCACCATCCGCACGGAATCGGTTAAGTGTACTCAATTGTAAATGATTACTTGATAATGAGAAAGTGTCCAGACAGCCAGACTCACACGCGCGGAATGATGTACATCCGGATGGCTGGACCATTTGGCGTATAAAGCTGGCTCTTACATAGATCGATAAACAATCGTAGGTGACTGCAATCTGCCTACATTTTATCGTTTGTGACTGGTTAGTTTATTCAAAAAATCAAAAAAATGGTGTCCAGCCAGCCAGAATTTCGTAATTATGAGCATCTCGGATCTCAGCCCCAAGACGGTTTTGAGAACCCAGTTCTTATTAAAAGTATAGTGACTGGATATGTGACTGCAACCAAAGTTGTTTCATTCAATTTGATACGATACTTTTCGAGAAATCACAAAAACAAACTGTCCAGCCAGCCATAATCCGGTCGGCTGGACCATTTTGTTTTTGTCGATATATCAATAATTATAACACTGAAAGCAGCTAATTTAGAAAAAATCCTTAGTGACTGGATATGTGACTAACATTATACAGCTATAAATATGAATGATTCGTGCATTTATGAGTTATTGGCAAAAAGATTTTGTTGACACCTGTCAAACTTCCGGCTGGCTGGACCACCCATTCCAGCACTTCTGAAAGGCCTTCGCAGTCGGAATCTTATAAAACGGTTAGTGACTGGGACGAAGAACACAAATCTTCGTTTGTGACTACTCTAAATGCAGTCAATCAAAATATATAAGCAATTGTTTTTTTGACATGTTTTGTTGAATTAGGGTGACCAAATTTTGGAATACTTTTTTTAGAATTCCTTTATTAATTTAATTTTAATTGTTCCAAATTTACAAATTTCCAATTTTTCATTTTATACATCACAATTTAAATGAAAAGACATGATTTGATCTCCAAAAGTTGTTTACCTAATAAGCAAGTATAAAACTTATTTTATTCCTGAAAATGAGAGTCAATATTAGCACTTGTATTTTTATTGTGTTAGTCACCCAACGTTTTGTAGATAAATAGTGACACCTTATCTTATTTCGCGAAGTCCACAATGAATTCGGTCTATTCTGATTAAAATTGTTATAGCCATTACTACTAGCTAGCCATTTACTAGCGGTAGCGTCGGGTGGGTCAATGAATAATTTCCTAAAATTCTAAATAAAACAAACTAATATCGACTCTATTATCAAAAAAGTACATACAGTGTTTTTAAGTACATTCGTAAATAATATTTATTTTATTTTGTTGCAGTATAAATACGTTTTTACAACTGTTAATACTAAAATGTACCTACTTACAGTGTTTTTAAGTACTTACCTATAATAGTATATAGGGTCCAGAAATAATAGTGTAAAATATTTTAAGGGGGCATTAAGAACAGTGTATAGATTCGATGTATGTAAAAAGATTTTGTTTTTAATTCAAAATTCTGTTAAGTACCTCGACGCGAGGTCACTCCCGGTCACGCCCGAGCGGGCGAAACAGCTGTTATACGTCATAGGCGCGTATTTACCGTGCCACGTAAGAGGGTTATTTAGGTTTTATTTTTTGCTAGTAGTCGTATATTACAATTTAAATTTTGTTAAGGTAAGTACCTACCTACTTAGCAGAATTTGAAATGATTTTTTTTCTTTTTACTTATATCGAATCTATACCCTGTTCTTAATACCTTCTTAAAATATTTTACACTATTATTTCAAAACCCTGTATAATATTTATTTTATTTTGTTGCATTACATACATTTTACAACTTTTAATACTAAAAGTACTCGAATATCATTATTAAACACGTTTAATCCCTGTTTCAACCAAAAATTATGGTCACCCTCAGTTACATAGTATGGCATAAAAATAATTGCTTATATATTTTGATTGACTGCATTTAGAGTAGTCACAAACGAAGATTTGTGTTCTTCGACCCAGTCACTAACCGTTTTATAAGATTCCGACTGCGAAGGCCTTTGAGAAGTGCTGGAATGGGTGGTCCAGCCAGCCGGAAGTTTGACAGGTGTCAACAAAATCTTTTTGCCAATAACTCATAAATGCACGAATCATTCATATTTATAGCTATATAATGTTAGTCACATATCCAGTCACTAAGGATTTTTTCTAAATTAGCTGCATTCAGTGTTATAATTATTGATATATCGACAAAAACATAATGGTCCAGCCGACCGGATTATGGCTGGCTGGACAGTTTGTTTTTGTGATTTCTCGAAAAGTATCGTATCAAATTGAATTAAACAACTTTGGTTGCAGTCACATATCCAGTCACTATACTTTTAATAAGAACTGGGTTCTCAAAACCGTCTTGGGGGCGTGCGTCCGGCTGTCTGGACATTTTCTCGCAGAGCGTTGCTGCTTATCTAGGTGGCTAAGTCATCGTTTGTGACGACGATCTGTAAAGGTTTCATCGTTTGTGACGCTATAGTTTCCTCAAAAAATCGAAAAAACTTTGGCCAGCCAGCCAGAATTTCGCATTTTCCAGCATTCCAGATCTCAGCCCCCAGAGGGTTTTGAGGATCCAGCTGGTATATAAAGGTATGTGACGCGATATGTGACAGCAACTAAAGTGGTTTTATCAAGCAAAACGCCATAATTTTCGAGTTAACACGAAAAACAAGTGGCCAGCCAGCCGGATGTTTCTGGCTGAGCCACTTTGTTTTTTCCTTATATCTCAGTAATTAAAGCAATTGGAACTGAGTTTTAAGTCTAAAAGGAATGTGACGCGATATGTGACAGACCTCATATAGTTTAAAACATACCTGACGCATGTGTTTAAGAGTTATTTCGATAAAGATTTTGATGACAGATGACAAATGTCCGGCTGGCTGAGCCACCCATTCCAGCGCTTGCAGACGGTCTAGAAAGCTAGATTCTTATCAAAAGGAATGTGACGGCGACGAAGACAAAAAATCGTCGTATGTGACAGCTCTAAATACTGCCAAACAAAAAATATAAGCGATTGTTGATTCTATCATACAAAGTCAATTAGTGTGACCATATTTTAATCCTGTACATTGTCATCCTTATAAAATACTTCCAAAAAATTTGTCAAACATGACAAATAACTTAATCATTACGTTGCTCTAATTAAGTGGGTAAATAAAAATATTATTTCATAATGCATCATGTATTTATTTTTTATTAATTTACTTTTTGTTTGTTTTTACCAATTAATAAATTTAGTCTGGGATTAATGTAACATGTTGAAAAAAGTAAGTAAGTATACCCTTCTCGTATACAAACTTTTTAACTTTTGGCTTGATATATTATTTTATTATCAATCTTGACATTAATCCACCAGAGCGTAAAACTTGTAAGCAGGTATGCAGGGTAATTGGTGGGTTACTTTAGAAATTCAAGGACGTGAGAGTTTGAGATCATACATAAAAAGTAAAAATATAATATTTATAAATTTACATAATCTGATATAACCTGACAACATAATTAAATCTAGTTCAATTTGCTAAATCTAGTTGGTAGGTAAGTAAATAAGTAGATATCACATATTGTACACTTTGGTAATTGGAAAGTATTTACTGACTTTGTTTAATTGTAAAAATAATCAAAATTTTTGAAATCTTGATAACCACTTTTTAATAAAACGTTTTTTTTTAATTACATTTAACATTATGGCATTACTTATGAGTATTAATCAAATAATATTATATACTTTACAATTCTTTACTTCACATAACAAACCACCTGCAATCATTAAATTAATAATTGAATTCATAACGATTTAAGCCTAAATTGTTTAAGCATGAAATGTAATATACATTGTATTCTCAACTTGGCATGAATAAAGAAATTATTATTATTATTTTCAATCAGCCTTAACGTATTAAATATATCATTAATAAAACAAGTTCCTCAGTAATTAAAACATCTTCATTATAATGTAGGTATGCATCTCTCAGTTCAGTCTGTCAAAACATAAACAAGACAATGTAGAAGCATTGGCTTTTTAAGGCTTTGCCTTATTTTGTATGGATTAGCATCATAGCAAGACCAATCATTATCATTACAATAAAAATGACATTCATATTGCCCTTGTGAACCACCATAGATATATTCTACAACACCAAGCACCTTGTAAGTTTTATTTAATTACAAATTTTTTGGAAGTATTTTATAAGGATGACAATGTACAGGAGTAAAATATGGTCACACTAATTGACTTTGTATGAAAGAATCAACAATCGCTTATATTTTTTGTTTGGCAGTATTTAGAGCTGTCACATACGACGATTTGTTGTCTTCGTCGCCGTCACATTCCTTTTGATAAGAATCTAGCTTTCTAGACCGTCTGCAAGCGCTGGAATGGGTGGCTCAGCCAGCCGGACATTTGTCATCTGTCATCAAAATCTTTATCGAAATAACTCTTAAACACATGCGTCAGGTATGTTTTAAACTATATGAGGTCTGTCACATATCGCGTCACATTCCTTTTAGACTTAAAACTCAGTTCCAATTGCTTTAATTACTGAGATATAAGGAAAAAACAAAGTGGCTCAGACAGAAACGTCCGGCTGGCTGGCCACTTGTTTTTCGTGTTAACTCGAAAATTATGGCGTTTTGCTTGATAAAACCACTTTAGTTGCTGTCACATACCTTTATATACCAGCTGGATCCTCAAAACCCTCTGGGGGCTGAGATCTGGAATGCTGGAAAATGCGAAATTCTGGCTGGCTGGCCAAAGTTTTTTCGATTTTTTGAGGAAACTATAGCGTCACAAACGATGAAACCTTTACAGATCGTCGTCACAAACGATGACTTAGCCACCTAGATAAGCAGCAACGCTCTGCGAGAAAATGTCCAGACAGCCGGACGCACGCTCTTGGGGCTGAGATCCGAGATGCTCATAATTACGAAATTCTGGCTGGCTGGACACCATTTTTTTGAATAAACTAACCAGTCACAAACGATAAAATGTAGGCAGATTGCAGTCACCTACGATTGTTTATCGATCTATGTAAGAGCCAGCTTTATACGCCAAATGGTCCAGCCATCCGGATGTACATGCGGAATGGACTCGAAAATATTTGTCGGTTATATTATATCCGACTGTGGCGGTTAAAGGGCTTTAATTCAGGTTTTAGAAATTATTCACCCTTTGCATTTTAACTTGTAACTTTTAACTTGTAACTATTTTTTTTTAATTTCCTGTAAGTCTTGCAAGGAATTGAAGACTGGGCCCTCAATCCAGATGCACATCACTAGAACAGTCATTACTGCCAAGGCTTCTTCAGAAAGGAAATCAAAGTAACACAAGCCAAATTGAAATTAATCATTTTTATTTCTCTAAAAAAATATGCAAAAAAGCACTTTCAACTCGAAATAAGACTTCTTTGGTTGTAGAATAAAATTGATTTTTCATCTTCCAACTATCTTTTGCACTGTTCACAGTTCATCATGCTGAACCTGGATCTGTAAATAAATGAAACTTTGTTGAACAATGTGTAGCCTTAGGTTTTTAATGTTAAAGTAAATATTGAACACATGTAGATATATAAATGTAGTGAATCTATATAACCAAGGAACTCATAAAAATAAATACTTGGCAGTTTGGACCACACATTTATCTCTGCCCGTCATTGTCGAAGTTAAATTTATATATTTAACTCTTAAAAGGATAACAGACAGATTAATTTGGACCTTAAATATTGCAAAATTGTTTATTTACCTATTTGCTGTGCAGATACGAGTCGCCACAAAGATGTTGTCATGTCTGTAAAAGAGATTGATTTTAGGATACTGTGCACAGAATATCAGTAACAGTTTGAATTTGAATATGTTCATAATCAGACGTGTAAGTTTATCAACATGGTTAATTGGGTTCTCTCTGTTGAGGGAGACCTGAAGGTCTGGTCATCATTTTATATTCAAGTATCTCATTCATACGAAAGGTAATGCAAGACTATACTAACTTATTGATTCATATTAATAATAAAATTTTATTTTTAGGGATTTATAAATAAAATAAATACAGATTTATCAATAGTAGTTTCATTATGATTATGATGAGTTACTACATAGCCCCGTAAGCATAGTTTGTGTTATGGGATACCATGTAGCGAACTAAGGAGGAACCTAGAATATAAATACATAAATAGATAACACTCAGACACAGAACATTTTTTTTTATTGTTCCGTGCGGGAATCGGACCCGCAACCTCTGGCGTCTAAGGCAGACAGGTTTACCCCTTCGCCAAAGTGGTCGTCAAAAAGAAAGATTTCCTAAAACAACTTACCTTTTCAACAAATCTCTTTGAAGTACGGACTCAACCCCTTCCTTCAGCCTGTAAACATAAACTGTGATTATCTTTTTGTTATTTATCACCTTAACAGACTATTGTTAATTTATTTATATAATCAGACATGTAAGTTTATCAACATGGTTAATTGGGTTCTCTCTGTTGAGGGAGACCTGAAGGTCTGGTCATCATTTGATACTTGGACGACTTCAAAATCACAATAATTATTCAGGGTTCAGCCCTATGAATGCATCAATAGACTATATATTTAGTCACAGACTATTAGCTACAGACATAATAGAACTAAATTGAATGATGGAACTTACAAAGTCTACTGAAGTTGCCTTATTTCTTCATATTTTCATGGACCTATTAAGAGCGGACAGCGCTGCTCTAACACTCCTGTAACCCCAAAATGGACCTGTTAACAATAAGTGACGTGAATAATATGGAAAATTTTAAATTAAAGGTATAAGGTTGAGTAATAACTCAGACGTGTTTGGTTATCAACATGGTAAATTGGGTTCTCTCTGCCGAGGGAGACCTGAAGGTCAAGTCATCATTGTAATAGGTAGCAGATTCATTAATTCAAGTATTTCAGAAAAGAGAGCAGTTTACTTACCTACTAAAAGTGTTTCAATTTCTTAAATCATCCTTTTCACAACTGTATTGTTTTGAGTTTCACTCTGCAATTGTAAAAATAAAAATTATTGATCTACCCCCACTGACAAACATAATATCCTGTTATGAGTTAAAATCAGAGTGGATAGTATTGTATCAACAGTATAATATCTGATGTCCCTATCTGAGAATCATCATTTGAGTTTTTAAAAAATTTGGTGCTGCCATGCAAACAGAAAGGTGATGGTGGTTATTAATAGAATTACAGTAGTAAAAATGAGTAAGAAAGAGATATGTATACCTTAGCGAGATATGCATCCAAGATCTGATGCCAATTTTTTTATTTGGTAGAAACTTGTGTCTGTAACAATAACAATAGGTTATTACTATTGAATGATCTGAATGTAGTTTGCATTTTTAAAACAGAGGAGTCAGTTGAGATAGTTATAATAACAGCATTATTAATCAGATGTCCCTATCTGGAATCATCATTACATTGATAAATAATGACAGGGATATTCAGGTAATTTCTTATTGAACTTACCATGTTATTTGTTTCAGTTCCTTTATTTGCATTCCAATTTCGTAAAATCAATACTTTTCTTGGTGCTCTGATTTGTTTACCTGTATATAAAAACCAATAGTTTTAGTAATGCTGAATTCAAGATCAGGGTAAGTAAAATTGTAATTTTTTATCAGATAGGAGCGAAAGACATAATTGCTATATATACATCAAGGCTAATCAGCTGAACTATGGTATCATCATTTAGGTATCTTTTCAATTAATAGTAAACTAATTTTTTACATACCATGGTATTCACATATCTAGAAGTGTCATCTTCTGCAAAAACTGAATTGCAACATCCTGAAATTGAAAAAATGAACAATTAATTTTAACCGCACAAAAACATACATTAACTGTACTAAGACGGGATTCAGATAGGAGCGAAAGACAAAATTGCTATATACATCAATGCAAATCAGCTGAACTATGTTATCATCATTTAGATATCTTTTTAATTAATTGTAAACTTGTAATTTTTACATACCTTTTATATTTAATTAGGAGTGTCCTACATCCGAAATTGTGAATTAGAACATTCTGAAATCAAAAAATACAATTAATTTTAACCGCACAAAAAAAGCACATTAACTGTACTAAGATGGGATTCAGATAGGAGCGAAAGACAATAATTGAGTGTGCATCAAAGCAAAATCAGATGAACTATGGGATCATCATCAACTTAATAATTTACACTAAATCAGATATTTCAACTCCAACTTACCATTTGAGCAGATAAGCATGCAATTCCAGTATTATTCTGTAACAAAAAACATAGATTAACAAACTTTTCTTTGAGATATGGGATAGATTTTAATGCTGCGGCATTTGATCAGATAGAGCTAATATACATGCAAATCATTTTTTATCAATGGTTAGCACTTTTCATCATCTAGAGTTACAGAACTTTTTCCTGAATAGTCTTTTTTATGCTATCTCAAGTATGGACAATATGAGGATGTGAGCATCCTGTTAATAACACATTCAGTGAATACATTGATATTATGAAACCAGAGTGATCTTAATATATAATATGTATCTTACTTCCAGACTTACCATACTTTGGGCTTTCGGTATTTTCCTTGTACAAAGATACGAGGCACATTAATACCTTCTTTTATATTAATTGTACGACGTTGTACATATGCATTCATCATAATTTCAAATCCAGCTTCAGTGAATAATTTTTCTAACTCTTCAACAGTATAATAATAGCTTCTGTGAACAAAAGAAAAAGGAATAAGTTGTTACAAATGAAATTTAAAAAAAAGAAGTTGAGAATAAGACTGTTATCAGGATAGGGCTGGTATACCTTGTGCCATCTTGACGCATGTACAAATTGTCAGCGATCTTGTGCCCAGGTTTAAACCTTAACTGTGCCATATCATAACGACCATAATCCCGAAATAGGAGTAAGCTTCCTGGTTTCAAGACGCGAAAGGCAAGCCTCGCCACGTGTGGCCAATGAGAAGGGTCGATAGCAGACATCACAAAGATAAGACTAGCAAGGTCTACAGAACTTTCCTTTACATTATCAAATAAATCTTCAGTAGTTAAATCAGCGCAAAACGCTTTGATACGATTCTCATCATACAGGGAGTTATCTTTAACGAATTGTACAGCACGTGGAGAAAAATCACAAGCATAGAAGTAAAAATTTGAGAAGCCCTCTTCAACCAGAGGATAGACCATGTTGCCTACCCCACAACCAAGCTCTAGAAAGACTATTTTCTCGTCTGGATCAAAGTTGATAAGTTCTTGAAACTCACGTGTTGTCCAACGTCGGTCTCGAAAAAATTTGGTTTCATTGCGTTTGTAAAATATATCCCAGTGGCGTTTTGAGTCACTTACTAACTTTTTAGCTTTTGATTCTGGGACCAGGCGGCTGTTTTGAGCTTCAAGGCGCTGTTTGTCTTCCTCTGACAGTTGTAGTAAGTCATGGACAATAAAATTTTGAACGTCACTCTCATCTGTTTCCATCGTGAAGTTACATAGGTTTTAAAGATTTTGGCACGCTTCTTAATATAGTAGAGAATAGACGGTTCAATATGCTGGTAATATTTCTCGAATACAAGACAATCTTGATGAATAAAATAGTAATAATAAAGTTGATGGGCACCGGCTGCCGCACGCAAACGAAAGAAATGTGAATGAATATGAAATGAATGAAAAAGACGAATACGATGACGTAACGACTCGTGCGAGTGAGTGGGCGGAGCTTGCTTGACAAGTTGACTGACTGCAGACTAACTGACTGACAGACGATGACAAGTGTGGTGTGACAGCAGGACGACTCCACTGCACTGCTGACGGAAGAATGAGTGAAAGAAATGGAACGGAACGTGCGTGCTTGACTGATTGATTGACTTGACTGAGTGGATGGTGGAATAAGTAAATACAGAGTATAAAATGTAACTGATATCGCTTATACTGCTTGCGATGGGAACATAGCGTTGTTGTTCTCACCCGAGCCTGCTGTTCCCACTTGGGTATGCGTGCTCTATACTTTATTATTATTAGTTTATTATTTATTATTACTCTAAGCTAGTAAACTTAGAGTCGATCATCATCATCATCAATGTGATCGAAACTGTAAATGCAGTTAGATTCAATGATTTGCAGGGTGTGTTCACGGAGTGTACCACGGTACGAAAATGAGCGACTTGTACAGACAGACATCCCTTGGATTTTTATTTTATTTTATAGCAATTTATTAAACCCTTTATTTCACTGTTGCGCCCTTCGGTAAGAAGCTATGATGTAGGTACAAGTCTGGCACTGGTCCACTAGACAGTCAATGTTTTTTAGCGCACTGATTAGGTGCTACTGTCCACCAACTAGAACGAACGCTGACGAACAAGATCCACCGTTCATCGCAGGTAAAAATTCTATTGAGGATTCCGTTGCCTCCGTTTCCATGCCGATTTAATATACATAGCTATGCTTCAAGTTAAAGCATAGCTATATTCAACTCATAAGTCTCACTGACGCTTAGTTCATGTGGCACCCAGTTAATGAGCTATTTTTTCTTTCGGATTTGACGCAAGCTCTTCAACGTGCTTTGACATTAGGGCTGCAGCGACAGCGGCGCGGGCATCGACGCGGGCAGCGACGCGGGCAACGATTTCCGCGACACGATATAAAGTATTGTATATAGAGTTTGGATGAAACCGCGTCAAATCGTTCGAGCGCCCGCTGGCGTCGAGAACGGCCGAGAAGCCTCGCGTCGCTGCCCGCGTCGCTACCCGCGTCGCTGTCGCTCTCGCTGTCGCTCTCGCTGTCGCTGCCGTCCTGTTGGCAGCCTTGCTCCAATGTCCGCAGTAACTTCAGCAGTAATGGCCCAGTCAAATCAAGCCGAAAAAAGAAAAACAGGGAAAATGATTCGTGTAGTTTGAAAATTTGTAACAAATTTGTACTAAGTAGTTATGTACAGTCCAAAACATATTAAAAGCTGGGGGGTGTGCTGAGGGTGAAGGGCAGGCACCTAAACTAAATAATGACAATAAAAAATATTAAAATGCAATGCTTCATTTTAACTGAGATTTACAATTTCTGAATAGAAATTGGTCTCGAGTGGTTTAGCTTCAAAGCTGGTTGTACCACTAGATGGAGCTGCGTTAGCAATACCTATAACGTAAAGCAAAATACGCCAGGTAATTTCGATGTCATGTGGCCAGGGCTGTAATTTTCCTGCGGGATCGAATCAGGAATGAGGAGATTAGCAGGCGAGCCAAAGTCACCGACATAGCCAGGAGGATTGCAAAGCTGAAGTGGTAATGGGCAGGGCACATAGCTCGCAGAACAGATGGCCGTTGGAGTAGAAAGGTTCTCAAGTGGCGGTCACGTACTGGAAGACGCAGCGTAGGCAGGCTCCCGCAAGATGGACCGACGATCTCGTCAAAGTCACTGGTAAACGCTGGATGAGGGCGGCGCGAGACCGAGTGACTGAGGAGACTTGGGGGAGGCCTATGTCCAGCAGTGGACGTTTACAGGTTGTTGATGATGATGATGATGTGGCCAGGGCTCGGTAGCTCAGTTAAAAGAGCACCCGTCCGGCAAGCGCGGATCCCAGGTCCAAGTCCTGGTCGGATGATTTTATTCGGCATACATTTTAAGTTGGTTATATTACTTTTTACTCTGCGAGAAATACTTTAGGAGCTACAGGCTGTTAATGTTAACAAAGAGATATAAAGAAACTTAACAATTAAAAACGAAATTATTTGAATTTTCCTGCATACATACATAACTTCACGCCTGTATCCCTTATGGGGTAGGCAGAACACCAGAGGTCATAAAACCATCTGATGTCACGTTTGATAAATTTGGAGGCATTAGGTATAATGATGGAGAGAGACTATTGCAGTAACAGGGGGTCAGCCTGTCGCCCCCTGTAACCTCCTATAACACCTCTCTCTGTCCCTTAACTGACGTTTACAGTACCTATGCCCGGGAAGAGAAGCAGTCTGGACGACCGGCTGGTGTAATGGTAACATACATTGCGTTCTATGCCAGATGGTAAGGCCCAACGGGGGCTTAGACTTCATGCAAGAGAAACTCCTACAAATATAAAAACTAGTGTATTCGATCGATATGAACGGTCGATAGCGGCGATCACGCACACGGGCGCTTGGCTGTTGGTCAGATGCGAACTAGTTTTGGAGACAGCGCGGCGCCTACGCAGTGACTCGCCCTCGGTCCTGGGTTTGAATCCCGGCGGCGGCGGATATCGGTGTGATGAACACAGATATTAGTCGTCAAGTCATGGATAAAAAATATGTATTTATTCAATATGTACGTTTATATATTTCTTAAGTACCTATATCAGTTATCTAGTATCCATAGCACAAGTTCTTTAAGAAACTTAACTTGGGCAAGATAATGTTGTGTGAGTGTCAGAAATATTTATTTATTTATTTAGCTGGTACATTCTATGTTTTTCCTTTGCTCCCAGTTCAGCATGGAAGCATTGAATTTTAATTTAGAGATAACAAAGAAAAACTAATCGCAACGTCTTTATTATTACATCACTTGAGGCCTTCTACAGCGACATCCTCATATTCCCTGTCTAGCTAGAAGATCTACAGTTATGTAGGTACTTCGTTTTTACATGAACAAAAGCATCATCTATTTCAGGAGGCATTTTGTTACTCAGCCCCTCTTGTACTTGGCGAACTATTCATGATATTTTGCTGACGTTTTACTAGGAAAAAGAAAAGAGAGAACAGCTTTTGACTTTTTTGGCTAGATTTAATAGAAATGGAGTACTGTATCTGAAAGGTTAATGTGGGTGGTGGGTGCACGATATATTAACAAAAACATGCTTTCTCATGGAGGGTTGGTTGAAGAAGCGTTGTCTACGCGGAAGTCCTTTAAATTAACTAAGTAGTCGTAAGGCTTTAAATATTAGTGTAGTCTTTTTCATAGGCCTTAAAAGACTAAGATTATTTCATCGCTAGATAGGGGTGACTGTTTGCGAGAATTTTAACCCCATTTACAGAATGCAATAGTTATCCACTTTTCAGCTATCTTTGTAACATCGACAATTTATTTAAGAAATATATCAATTTAAATCTAGTTTATTTTAATGATATTCATATAAAAACTAGTAAAATCTGGTTATTTATCAATATTAAAACCAAAAATATCAGTAGTAGTATCAGTAAAAAGATAAGTAGGTAGGTAGGTTCTTATTAATTATATCAATTTCCACTTAAGGCCAAAAAACCCATGTGAAACTTGGTTTGTGGATTATTTTTAAAAGGTAAGCGTCCACATATCCGCATCGTAAGGATCGGACGCAGCAAACTGATTAATTTTTCACAGTTCGTCCACTGTATCAGTACCTAGCGAACGGATTTGACAACGCAAGTACAGGTTCTTCCTAGTGTGGGATCCACAGTTCATGCATTCTGTATTGTTACAATAAATTAGTTAAATAAAATTAGTTAAGTCTGCTATTACCAATTATGTTATAATTTATGAAACAAAGTATTATTCTCATCTTTTTAGTCGTTAAGTCTAAATGTAACAATTTATAGTTTAAATAAAGAATTTTTAAAAATCGGATTTTCGTAGTTATCGTACGTGCGGATAGTGTTTCTGAGAATGGGGGAAAGCGAGGAAGAAAAAGTCTTTATTGCTTGTTTGTTAGCAGAAGAGGAAGAAAATGCAAAAAAATCGAAAAGAAGGAAACATAAAATCTGTATAAGTACGCGACATATTCAAGAAGAGATAGTGGAGAATATTCCACACTCTTTCCTGATTTTTAAATGATGACACCAAATTCTTTGGATATTTCCGTATGTCTCTAGGGAAATTCAATTTTCTTGTCGATAACCTGAAACCTTGTTTACTAAGACAGAATAAAACATGCACGTCCACTGATCGGCATTCCGTATAACGTCATCGGCACGCAACGCAACAGTTGCTTCTCGGAGCATCAGTTTCGGCATTGCCGATGTGCGATCCGTACAATGTGGATCAGTGGACGCACTTGTATGACTTTCTATACAATTATACTACAATCCGTTTGATGCGATACGTACGATGCTTACGATACCGACCTGTGGTGCACGCTTACCTTAACACCTACCTATAGGAACTTGTTTCAAAGATACTGAAAATTAAATGTTCGCTGTTAGAATAGCTGGTAGCAAACTGGCAAGTTAAGAAAAAAAAGATTTCAAAGTGTTCTTATTTCAAAAACTTTTCACGTGTCAATAAATTATCAGTTTAACTCACGGAGAAAAAAATTGGCGCCGCGTTTTTAGCAGGAAATACAGTCAGTCACATGTAGTCGTATATCGTAGGCACTGTTGTACTATTTCATCTCTTGTTTGATCAACATCAACATCAATCAACTGCACATAGTACCTATAGTGTAGGCACCACTACTAGTAATCAAACAATCTCCTCTCGATGCCTGGGGCGCGGCGCGGCCCCGTTGTGTAATTATCGCACGTAATTAAATAGAGTACGAGAAGTTTTCAAAATTAAAAAAGTCAGATTTATATTATGTTTTGTATTAGAAATTACCACAGCGACTATGTCATAAATCTATATTTGAACAAACATTAACAAGCGTAGAACAATCAAATCTGTTTTAATAGACGCTCTCTTCCATTTCCGGTGATCATCTCGTCATGTTTCTCGAGACAAGTTTAGTAAAACAACAAGTTATATTGATGATTTATGTATGGCGTTCATTAATTGATACTAAACGTTGACGCGCATGCGCACAAGCTGAGACCCATCAGTCGCTGTGTATGTCATTGTTTTCTTTTGACGAAATAGGTCAACACGAGCTACCGCCTGAAGGCATAATTAAACATTTAGTTTACGACATATTGAAAATATGCTTGTTTATTGATTTCGAGGCATTAGGTACAATTACTTATTTTGAAGCAAGGTAGACTTAAATACTTTCATAGCTTTATCATAATATATCATCACTTCATGACGTGATTCGTTCGAAGCTCGTTATCAGCCTCTCCATATCAATCCCAACAACATTTGTTCTCCGACTTTTTACAAATTTTTTGTAAAATGTCGGAGAACAAATTGTAAAATTGATAAATAACACAACAAATAAAAACAATAAAAATTTTGCTCCTTACTCTACATTTTGAAGTCGTCGTGGCGCCGGGGTTACTGTGTGTATCTTACGATATCACAGGTTAAGCAACGTTCGGCGCGGTCGGTACTTGGATGGGTGACCGCCGACCATTCGTTTCTCACGGCGACTTCCGTGCTTCGGAGGGCACGTTAAGCTGTCGGTCCCGGGTGCTGTATACTTTTATACAGTAGTCGTTAGGGTTTGTCAGAAGCCATATCGGCACCCTGAAAATTCTGACATCCACCACCCAGCACTGGGCCAGCTCGGTGGATTATGGCCTAAACCTCCTCATCACCCAGAGGAGAGACATGCCCTGCAGTGGGCCCATTACACGGAGTTGTGAAGACTCTACATTTTGTAAGAAGTACCTATTATTATTATGAAGCGATATTTTACTGTGCGGGGGTCGTGGCATACCTACGCTCAGAGTAAATGGAGTTACGCCTCTAAACAGGGGCTATAAATATATTTTTTTATGAAAAAACTAAAATTTAAAAATATATTAATTTTAAGAAGTTATAGAGCAAATGTTGTTGGGCTTGATGTGGGGAGGCTGCCGGCAAGAGTTTTCTTAACTGTTGATCATATTTTAAGCATATGTAGATTCACTTCCAAGTATCCACAGAGAACGGTCAACAATCTAGATTTAAGTAGAAATCAAAACTGAGCAGTAAGCTATCATAACACTTAGATAGGTACCTAAATTATAAATCTTAATCAGGATCAAGATTTCCAAAATCTGAATTTTGAATTAAATTAAGTCAACTGTCAAAATAACCTATTATAAGCCTGCAGCTGTAAGCCAACGATCTATCTTTAGCTTTATGGACGATTAACACAACGGATTACTGCATAAACGGGTTTTGAAAATTACGTAAAATCTTGGCGGCATAACCTCAAACACGTAGCTATTTTATTGTCTGAGAAACGAAATATCTCAATTTTGCAAAACAAGTTATATTAATTAACAGCGTTGGCTCAGTTGTGGCAATTAAGATTTAATTGCTCCCGAATTATGTTTTAACAGATTTTGATGCTACAGCATTCCAGTATGAATAGAGTTAGATTTTACTTGCAATTTTGCCATGTGATAGCCTAAAAGTGTCGCAAAGGAGTACTGGGACCAAATTCTGTGAGGATTAACACGGTGTAAATGTATACTGAACCACGAAAGGGTAGCATCTTCTTCACAAAATTTCACATTACAAATTCAAGATGTTTTCAGTAGCATTACCATTACCATTACCAGGTGCCAGGTCGTTTTGCTGATGATACTATGACTATTTTATTCCATTCTTGTTCAAATACTCTGTTCCCAGTTTGTCATGTTCGTATTGTGCATCCATAGCTCAATGCACCTACTATGTGAGCAATTTGGTTGTGGCATGACATTGGCTCTCACAATTAGCTGTCTTGTGTTTGTTTGTTTTTCATGTCATGATCAATTTGTACTGTACCTATTTGTATTAATTCATATAATCCTGACTGAAAAAGGGTGCCAAGAGTTTTTTTCTACTGTAATATCTCATTCAATAACTATCAACACCTTGTTAAAGCCGAAGTACAAAATTGTGACGTCATTAAGCGGCCATTCGATGGTTTTATGATGAATAAAAAAATTTCATTTACATTTTCATTAGTGTGTTAAGACACCAATCGATCGACCGTCAATCGACAGCGTCCATCGATGGCAGTATGGATTAATCGACAAACATATCAATATGTCGATTGGTGTGGTGTGGTAACAACCTTACCTATCTGCCCATAAACCTTATACCCCGACGAAATGGATATAACAAATATGTCACTTTAAATTATCCTTTAACACAAGCCAGGGTTGTGTGGAAGAGATTGTCTGTAGATGATAAGGCCGCCTATTGTACACTGTACCTATTATATTGTTAATTAAGTTATGTCTTACTCCATCTGTACAATGAAGAATAAATCTTCTGTATGGATGAAAGATACTGAAACTCACTTGAAACCTTCAGATAACATTGATATTTTAAATAAACTGAAGCTCAGGTAAGGGTCACGAAATTTTCAGAAAATGCCTTGGAAAAGTGGAACAGTTTGACATACTGAAGGTTCTTAGTATTTATTACAAGGTATAAGGGTGACAGACAAACATTCTATTTTGTACGTATTGAGGTATGTATAAGGATAACGAGCATTCCTTACCCCTCATCATTCATCATTACAACTCCGTGTAATGAGCCCACTGCAGGGCTATGAGTCTCTCCTCTAGGTGACGAGGAGGCTTAGGCCGTAATTCACCAAGCTGGCCCAGTGCTGGAAGTCAGATATTTCAGGGTGCCGAAATGGCTTCTGACAAACCCTAACGACTACTGTATACAAGTATACAGCACCCGGGACCGACAGCTTAACGTGCTCTCCGAAGCACGGAAGTCGTCGTGAGAAATAAATGAACGGCGAATACCCTGCCAGTGTGAGACTTCTACTCACTAAACACCCCCTTCTCCGATCCCTAACTCAAGAGCCATGTAATGAGCTACCACCCCGTGGGTCCGGGGCGCGCATCAGGCATCCTGACGGATGACCCGTAGTAAGACACTGTAAAGCTCAATGGCAAGTGTAGAGAATGACTAGGGCTGGGAGCCCAAAAGTAGTCTACTGAGTAAATATGGCTGTCATTTATAACTCTTCTTGCGCGATTTAATCGACGTACAGCTACATCTATCGCATAAAAGCTAACTAAATTTTGTATAATATTAATGTGAAAGTTTGGATGGATAGATGTATGCATGTCCGGATGTTTGTTCCTCTAACAAAACGGCTTAATGGATTTGGATGAACTTTGGCATAGTGATAGTTTACAGTCTGGAATAGCGATAGGCCGATATTCCCGCGGGATTTGAACTGGAGCGGGTAGAACCGCGGGAAACAGCTAGTATAAAATCTGCCGCCAAATATCACAGCCAATAAACATGCATTTTTATCAACCGACTTCCAAAAGCACGAGGTTCTCAATTCGTTTGTATGCTTTTTTTTTGTTTCTTTGTTACTAGATATTTCGGACAATTATAAATTGATTTTGAAAATTCTTATTTCATATGATAGAGGATACTTCATAGTCGGTCCCATATACATTTCATCGAAATCGATTGGGTAAATCATGGAAAACTTCAAAATATGTCTTATTACCTTGACGAAGTTATAATCAGCAAAAGTTTTAACGTGAAGTCGGTTTTTTAATGCTCTGCATTCGTTGATTATTTACTAAATCAACTGCAGCTAATTGTTTATAGTAAAGTTCAGCTTGTTCGCAATGTTTACAGTGCCTGGTCACGTAGCAACTACAATCATGCTGATATTGCAATAGTGCAGCGCACCTACTCAACACCTAGGCTACCAGGTGTTGTGTATAAACAACGCCTACGTACTTAACTTCAGTTTTACCACAGTACAGATATCTATAGTAATTCAACTCGGCCGCATCTTTGAAATAAATAAAATAAAACCGCAGCGCCGCGCCGCGGTCCGTTTACATGTGATAGGGCAGCCCGCCTTCATCGCCCGCCTTCTTTAAATTACATTTGCCTACTTTGTGTTTACTTCCATTTAATTTTGTGACTGCAAATATACTTTATATAAACAAATAAAATACTTTGTAAGCTGAACACACTTCCTGTGTTCAACAAAAATACGTTTTATTGTCAAAAAAACACGTTTACGTTTGAATAACAAATTGGTTTTATAAATTAGCCACCGAAAAATACTTGCGCCTCGACTGAGACGCACGAAAAGATGTATTATTAAATTTTAAATTATAAACTATCGGCATATTAACGTAAAGCTCAATCAACACTTGTTTCGGGGTATGCAGGCACTCGGGACTGGCCGCATGCCGAGATCGAGCCGCGAAGGAATAGCTCGCGATTCGTCCGTTTGTATGAAGTTGAATTACGGCAGCAATTCAGCCCTGTTGTTCAGTTAGCAACCAGAGTTGTTGAGAGTATTTGGAAAAGTAGATTAAGCCTCTTCTTATGTTCAAAGTTGATAAGTATATTTTTCAATGGGAATAAGGCAACAATTGATATAGAAAAATATTTATTTATTTATAATAAAAAAAAAACAGATCTTTAAGAATATCTAATTGAGATGAAAACAGCAATGCTTTACTTTAACTGAGATTTACAAATTCTGAAAAGAAATTGGTCTTTGGTAGTTTAGCTGCAAAGTAATACCACTACATGGAGCTACATTAACAATGTAACGTAAAAAAGAATATCAGTAATTTCGATGGCATATGGCCAGGGCCCGGTAGCTCAGTTGGAAGAGCACCCGTCCGGCAAGCGGGACTCTCAGGTTCGACTCCAGCAGGTCCACCAAAGACTCGAATCGACAAAATAAATATTATTTTGTAATTTTTTCGTATCATGTTACTTAATATGCACACCATAATAGATAGAATTACTCGATTTGATACCATAACTAAGCCCACAGAACCAAAAATTTCATATTCTTAAAAAAATACTACTCTAAGTGCCAAATTCTAAGAAAATATCGATAAAAGGCCCGCTTTATCGTTGTCGATGGTTGCACATGCTAGCCCCGCTGGTCGGTGATTTCATTTAGAATATTTTTCGGGTGATTTCATAAAGAACTTTACGATTTTAGATACAATAATAAGTCCGATAAAAATCTTGTAGTAACGAAAAGAGCGCCTGAAAAGGTTAAATCACTAACAAGTCTTACATAATTATTTTTAAGGTTAATGGCAATAAAGAGTATATATTATAATTATATGCATTTGTTTTTATGTTATCAATGTGTGTGTAGAAGTCAGCTTAGAGTCCAAGGTCTTGAGATATTAAAACACGTTTTTTTTAGTAATTATTTTGTAGATTTTTGTATCATCAGTGAACACAAGATGATGTGAGTGAGGGTTTTCTGCAACGGTCTAAAAGCCCAGCTACACTGTTGGAAACAAAATATCAAACCAAGGTGACCTTGCTAGTTTACAACGTGTTTCCAACAGTGAAGACGGCTGTTCACAACCAAATTGTGAAAAATGAAAATTGTAATAAATTAGAACCATTATATGTAGGCCCATTTTTGGTTGTAAAAGATGAGGCAACTAATGTTGTAATATTAGTTAATGGTAAACAAAAAATTTGACTGTATACAATTTAAATATAAGAACCCTAACTATATTTAAAGCCCAGCTACACTGTTGGAAACAAAACACCAAACCAAGGTGACCTTGCTAGTTTACAACGTGTTTCCAACAGTGAAGACGGCTGTTGACAACCAAATTACATGACCTTGGCGGGTCGGAAAAGGCGGTGTTTAGAATCACAGACATACATCTACATAGACAACGCAAGTGCCACGATTTGTATTGGAACCAAGCGTGCCGACTTTTTAAGACCTATTGTGACGTCACAGCTGATATTTATACACAAATAGATTCAGAGACACCAATGCCGCCGAAGAATTCAATTATTGAGAACGATATTGATATTGTGGACTCGATTTTCTAACAGACATAGGTACATACGCGCGGATTAAAGGTGACCAACCTTGACGCTTGGTCGAGGTTCGGACACGAAAAGGACATGCATTTGCGTTATCTATGTAGATGTATGTCTGTGTTTAGGACAGTGTGTACGCTTGTTATTGTGTATTTTACTATGTTACTATAACTATATATGACTCGAGTTTTGTAGCTTTTTAGCCTGCGTTTCAACATTTCCTTCTTTGTATTCTCAATTGCATACAAAACTGGCATCGCGAAGATGTTGCCAACGTGAGAGATCAAAGCGCACTGACAATTAAGGGGCGTGGCCTGGCGTGACCTTGGCTTGTGTTCTTGTTTGTCTCCTTGTTGGCAACCACCGTTTGTAACAGTGTAGATGACTCGGAATTGGTTGTCAACAACTTAACCTTCCTTAACCTTGGTTGGAAAGCATTGGTTTTCAACGTGTTTTCAACAGTCTGGCGGCCCCTGTGAGATAACAGCACTGTAGCGTCAGGTCGTAGTAAGGTCCAATGAACTGTCAAAATAAATACATGAATTGCATTGAGTTGCCATATACAGAAGCGTTACAAATCGGTCAAAATAATTTACTTGAATCTGAACTCTATGCCCTGGGCGTTAAGTTAAAATTGCTTGTGGAAATTTGACAGGTAATGTAACACTTGATCTGTTGGCTTCTGTACCAATAATAACTCAATAGTGTATTGTTATTTTCCATATATTTTTACTAGGTACGTTAAATATTGGACGAGGTCAGCGCGGTACCAGGCGACGACTACGTGAAGAATCTTGGGGAGGCATATTATCCAGCAGCAGTTGGCGTCTCTCGTTTCACCATGATGATGACCGTATATCTTGGACTTTAAAAAAACTAAATCAAATTGAAACCCTAGAGGAAAATACGACAAAAATTGACAATAGAGGACACTATCACTTGCGCCGGCGCAGTTTGTTAGTAAGGAAGTGGGCACGTTCTCGTGTAAACAACGATGACAGACCAACAAACTCGGTGAATCGCTCTGTCAAGGGCACACTAATTGCTAACATATAATGGTTACTCATTTCCGCAGCACGTTGATATTCGTTATGTACCTACTATGCCATTCATGATACGTAACGTAGGTATAGACTTTTGTATCCTATTATACTTCGCCAATAATGTACTTAGTAAAAACATTAACGAAATTATTAATTTAGACATGAAATAATCAACGAATAATAATAAAAAAAAATATAATAAAATCCCCAGACAATCACACCAACTACACGGCCCCAAAGTAAGTATACCTTGTGTTATGGGATACCATGTAGCGAACTAGGGTGGAACCTAGAATAAATAGATAAACGCCCAGACATGGAGTATTTTTCTTCTTTTTTCCGTGTGGGAATCGAACCCGCAACCACTGGAGTATGAGGCAGACAGGTTTACCTCATCGCCACGATTGCAGGGCATTAAAAAATCGACTTCCCTAACATTTTTAAATACTTGTCAAAACGTTGGCCGAAGTATACATAAGGTCATAAACGTTAATATTCTCCGGATTCATTCATACATCTTTTTTCGAAAATATCAAGTTATTAAAAAAGTAGGTACTCAATCGATTTTGATGAAATTTATACCTCTGAAGTGGGTATCTCCTATCATATAAAACATGAAAATTCAAAATTGTATCGTAATTGTACAAAAATTCGCGTAACAAAGATACAGATAACATACACACGAATTGAGACCCTCCTCATTTTGGAGGTCGGTTGATTAAAACGCAAATACAGTAAATTTTCATTTCAATCTCTATATTCTGGGTTGTCTGGTATTGTCTATGTCAGTGGTTCTCAAACTTTTTAAATGACGGAACCCTTTTGGGAAGCAAAATACTTGATGGAACCCTACCATAAAACAATTGTTTTTATAAGTGTATATTTTATTAATCAGCATAATAAAAGTACAATGTAACAGTTACAAATTATTATTTACTTCACCACTTGGCTAGGACAATAATAGAAAACATTAAAAAAGAGAAAATCTGACTAGTGGGCGGTATGAAACTGTTTTTTATTTTTCATCAATTGGTTGATATCAGGTTTGATGGAAGAAAGTTGGAGTCTCATATCAGCTTCGGCGTCCAGTCTATTGCGATATTTTGTTTTCGTGGCTGCGTAGGTAGAGAATCCTGTTTCGCACAAGTATGTACTTGGGAACGGGAGAAGAATATCCAGAGCCATTTGGCCAAGCATTGCAAATTCATCTTGGATTCTGCACCAAAAATCATTGAGAGGCGTTGTTTTAAACAGTGACTCCATACTTGTGTCTGATGACATTTCTAAAATAGATTCATATATCTCGTTTATGAATCGATTATGAATCCATGAATACAGTTTAATTTTTGTATTGTGTTCTTCGGGAAAATACTTTTCAAAAGATGCGCGAATCGAACTGAGATATTGGATTGGATATTGGACAATTCTTCAATCATCATCTTAAAACATTTCTGAGTCGTTTTCGCTAACAAACTGACTGAGTAACGTAATGCTTTCTATTTCTTTCTTACCAATGCAAATGATCCAGAAATCAGTTATTTTATTATAGGCCTGAAACACTGCTGTCTGTTTACCTTGCAACGATAAATTCAATTCGTTAAGTTTTTGAAAGATATCCGCCATACAAGACAATCGGAATAACCAAGTTTTATCATACAAACGGCCCTTCAAATTAACAGAAGTATCTGCTGAAAGAAACATTTGTAACTCGGCTCTAAGTTCAAATAGCCTTGTTAAAGTTTAACCCCGAGACAGCCATCGCACTTCTGTATGGAGCAGCAGTGTTTTATGTTTGCTGCCATAATCTTCACACAATAATGAGAACAATCGGGATTGTAGTGGTCGTGATTTGATAAAATTAATTATTTTTACCGCTTCATCCATAACTTTTTTTTTTCTAAATTCTTGCGGAACCCCGACAGAGGTATCACGGAACCCTAGGGTTCCGCGGAACACACTTAGAGTATAGCTGGTCTATGTTATATGCTATTGTGAAACTATATGATTTGTTGAAGTTTGTTTCCTACTCAAAAGGGATAGGTAAGCAAAACGGACTTACTATCACGTGCAAATTTCGAAACTTCAATAATATTACACAAATAAATAGTAATAGTACATACATACATACATAACCTCACGCCTGTCTCCCTTTGGGGTAGGCAGAGACAAGGGAACACCAATTGCTTTGATCCATACATACCTCTTTCGCTTCCTCCACGTTCATTAATCTTTTCATACATGATCGCTGGTTACGGGTACTTTTAACTAGGCCCTTTTTAAGAACGTCGCCAATTTGATCGGCGTACGTTCGCCTAGGGCGGCCCCTTCCGACAGCACCATCCATTCTTGCTCTGTACACCTCTTTCGTAAATCTACTTTCACTCATCCTTTCCAAATGTCTAAACCACCGTAGCATACCCTTTTCAATTTTAGTCACTACATCTTCTTTCAATCCGCATCTCTTTCTTATTTCACTATTGCGCACCCTATCACTCAATGTCACTCCACACATGCTTCTCAACGCTCTCATCTCCACAGCATTAATCTTGCTTTCATGTCTCTTCTGCCACACCCAAGATTCACTACCATACATAAGCGTTGGCGCCAAAACTCCCTCAAGTACGGCAAGACGAGCCTTATTTGGTATAGTTTTGCTTGCCATTATCGAGTATATGGCGCCATTAATACAATTTCCTGCTTTTACTCTCCTTTCAATATCACCTTCACACTTCCCATCTCTTGTAAACAAGGACCCCAAGTATACAAACTCTTTCACTTGTTCCACTTTTTCGTCCCCTATCATAATATTGCATTCCGTCATATCTTCATTCCTCTCCATAACCATGACTTTCGTCTTTCCAACGTCTTTTATAATAATGTGCCGAATGTACCGAAGACAAAAGTTCGGCCGAACATTTGGCTCATCTCTTATACAAAATATGCATAGAAATTGAAAACCTTCTTTTTTATGAAGTCGTTTAATATACTAAAACCTTCTCCTAAACTTGGCAAATCTTTTCCTGAAAACCGCATCCAAATCGGTTCAGCCAAACGCGAGATAATCGCGGACAAACATACATAGGTACATACAGGTCAAACTGAGAACCTCCTTTTTTTGAATTTGGTTAAAAAATATTACTAAGAAGCTCTTTCATTTAAACGAAACATTATATGCCTTAAATCATGTAAGTAATTATCTAAAAAATGAAATTACCTGGCACACCATCGTATAATTATGAATTGATTTATGGAATTGTTTAAAAGTAATCATAATCAATGTTATATTGATATCAAATAAGTTGCCAATAGCTTTTAGAATTGAATTATAATTTTATTTTTCCACCCATAATGACTTTCTTAAGGGTCCGTTCTTTGTAAGGCCAAAGTATTTCTTAGAAGACCAAACAACAGTTATGTACTATCACGAGCTTTTCATATCTATACATATAATAAAATGGTAGGAAAGTCAAAACTGTACATTGAATATTTTTTTAAAAGAATACTTGGGGTATGATCTACAATCGAAACAGAAACAAAAAATATAGTTTTTAGAATTTTTGTCTGTTTGTCTGTTTGTCTTTCCGGGATAAACTCAAAAAGTACTGCATGGATTTACTTCAAATTTGGCATGAAGATAGTTAAGAAGTCGGGTCAACATATAGGCTACATATTATCACGCTAGCAGTGTTATAATCGTAGGTGCGTTTGGTGCTGCATAGCGTTCACGCAGACGACGTCGCGGGCAGCAGCTAGTATTTAATAAAACAGACACTACCTCATATCTTCTATTCTACACTTGTCACCTGCGTGACAATACCAGTTCTTTTCTGGGCCGTTTTATTTTATTTTATTTTTATATGGCTCTAAGTGTGAGTAGAAGGAATTTGAAATCAAATGACTATTACACCGACTTTTTAACAGTTGGCATTCCCAGGAGCGTGGCCTTCCATGGTCCACCCACCTTATGATTGCTAGTCAAGCGGATCTGAAGGGGTCCCGTAACCAAACAATGATCACTTGTAAAATCGCCTTGAGCGAGAAGTTCGTCCAGACAACGCAGGGCTATTTATTCTTGACTGGAATTGTATAATGTCATCTGCGAGTAGCTTGTAGCAATTTAAAGTAGGCCGTGTAATTGACAATAATTTAAACTTGATTATACTATCGTTGCGGTGACCGTCAATTTTTTATGATTTAAAAATGTGAATTTAAAAATACATTCTATGTTTTTTTTTCGCTCCCAGTCCAGCATAGAAGCTAATCTGATTCTCTTCCCGGGCATACTGTAAAAGTCAGTTAAGGGACCGAGGTATTATGGGCGACAGGCTGACCCCCTGTCACTGCAATAGTCTCTCTCCACTATTTTAATGATTCCAAATTCGTCAAACGTGACATCTGATGGTTTTATAGCGTCTGGTGTTCTGCCTACCCCATTAGGGATACAGGCGTGACGTTATTTATGTATGTATGTATGCACACGGAATATTTTTTTCTTGTTCCGTGCGGGAATCGAACCCGCAACTCTGGTGTTCTGCCTACCCCATACGGGATACAGGCGTGACGTTATGTATGTAGTTATGTTTAAAAATACAGTGAAGATTATATTCTTCTCAAAAAATCAGAAAGATTTTGTAGGTATGTAGTTTTGGAAAGTTACCTCAGTTGGTAACTGAGGTAAACACTGTACTTTAGACGCAGATAGTATGTTTCTGTCGATGACTGACACTTCCTTCACTGATTTCAATCTCATCTAATGGTAAGTGAAGGTGGCTGAAGTGAGTGAAGAGCCGCCGAGACGGTGGAAAGAGGTTTGGCTCGTCGTAAAACAAGGACTGTATACCGGTATGAATTTCTGTACAATTTTTTTCTGTATGACGTCATACCGTTAAATTAGGTGTATTTAAAAATAACAGTACAGGAATTCATACTGAAATAATTCTTGTACCTTTTTTATTTTTGTAGCTTAACTGATTTTTTTTTCAGTAAACTGAAATTTTCCGGTACTAATATTAATATTGATATTAAAATTTAATTTTTAAATAACTGTAGAATGTTCGATAGTTTAGTTGAGGCCTATGAAGCGTAGGTACATATGCTAACCTATACATTTCGGTACAGAAATTAAATCGGTTAAAATATTTCTGTACTGAAAACATCAACAGAAATGAATCCGGTATACATTATTTGGGTACTGATAAAATTAAGTGTGATTTTAATAACTTGTACAGGTATTGTGTTTGATGAAGCAGTACACTAATAAGGGTACTGAAATTTTATTAGTACTATTTAAAAATGTGTACCAATATGCAGTCCCTGTCGTAAAATATTGCCGGAATACCTACTTCGTCACGGAAGGGATATTTAGCGACAGACTTGATAGGAAGTGACCAACTAATCTAGGGCTTTTTGTTACGCTAGTTTTGTAAAAATAAACCTGTCTCTGTATATTTTTGATCATTTTTTTGTGATTTAATGATATTAGATACTAGCCACCGCGCGCGGATTTACCCGTGTAACTTTTGATTCCGTGGGAATTTCGGGATAAAAAGTAGCCTATAACCTTCCTCAAGAGTTGGGCTATCAAATGCAAAAAGAATTTTTCAAATCCCACTTGTAGTTTCTGAACAAACAAACTCTTCAGCTTTATATATTAGTATAGATTAAGAAAGACAGAAAGAAGAAAGAAAAGAAATTTATTCGGTGCCAAAAAATAAAGAAATATACAAATAAAAAACCATAAAGTTGTAACATAACAAAGCACCGAAAAGGCATTTACTCAGCATAAGTCATGGAGTGCGGACACACCAAGACGCTGATCTTCCGTAAACGCCTAACACAAGGAAAAGACTTAAGTAACTTCTGAAGTACTTACCTGCTATAAGGATTAACCATGCTGGACTGGGAGCGAAAGAAAAACATAGAATGTGCCAGCTGCTTCTCTTCCCGGGCATACTGTAAAGTGTGTACTGTGTGTGTAAAGTCAGTTAAGTGACGGAGGTTTTATTGACGTTTTCGTGGGCGATAGGCTGACCCCACAGAATATAATATCCCCAAATTTTGTTAAGCGTGACATCGGATGGTTTCATAGCCTTTGGTGTTCTGCCTACCCGTACTTAAAGGACACAGGCGTGAAGTTATGTATGTATGTATAACTTACGGCATAACAAATCATTAACTTATAGCATGATTTAACACTTATACCTAATTTAATGATATTTTTAGAAATGTTTTCAGTTTAAAAAATAAGTAACTTCCAAAAATTATTATTTTCAATAGGTAGGTAAGTAGGTACCTAGGTACTATATTTATTTTAGTTGCAGTAGAGATTAAAGTTTTTAAGGTTAAGTTGTTATTTCAAATAGAAAAGAAATAAATAATAACATTGTCTTAAGTTTTCGCGATTCATACTATTAAATAAAACACTTTTTAACCGGATTTATCGCGTATATTTACATTTTAAATTTTGACTCGACGTTTCGGTGTCTTTTCAGACCCCGTGGTCACGAGCGACTGTCAGTGACGGGGTCTGAAAAGACACCGAAACGTCGAGTCAAAATTAAAAAAAAAAATTTAAAATGTAAATATACGCGATAAATCCGGTTAAAAAGTGTTTTATTTAAATAAATAATAGATAATTAGATTCATATATTCTAAATTCTTAAAAAAAACATAGATATTCGTGTTAATAGTTTTAGAAGAAAATACCACGGTACCTTTTGTTTACGAAAATTAGTAAACATCTGTAATCGTCAGAAAACAAATCTATTGCTGGCATTTTTAAAAAGTTAGTAAAATTGATTTTTTAAATTGTTAAAGTTGGTATTTTTTTTATTCCTATAATTACATAAACGCAGAAATGGTTAAATATCTATCGTACCTACACTGTACAGCATTTCTCGGCTATGAATGCCTTGAAGTTGAACTGCCACTTGACTATTTTCTAAAGTCAGCGCCTTTGTTCATTGAATGGCAGGTAAGTTACGATTCCTGGAATATCTCCGTTTGTTAGGGTGAGTCCAATGCAAACAGAACAAGAATATCATGGTGTTGAGACTTGACCGTGTGAAAGTAAGTGTTTAAATAACTTTTTTACACGTTCAGTCGTGCCTTTTAATTGTTAAAAATAAATGTGAGCCTGCCTGGTTTTGTATGGATACTCATTCAGTTTTAGGGTGTTTGGAACAATGAGGTTTTATTTCCTATTTAGTTGTAAAAAGGTGTACAAAAGTTAACCTTATTTTTTATACTACAAGGTAGAAATCTAGGGATGATCTTTTAAGTAAATCCTACTTGGTTAAGCTTAAACTATACTGTTTGGCGAGTTTTGTACCTTTTATTAGTATTTGTATTCGTCTAATGACAACCCTTTCATAGGTATAGTGTCAGTAAAGATCATAGATGCAATCTTATTAGTTTTAAGTAAAACACTTTTTTGTATCGCATGACTACATAATGAGGACAGCGCCATCTAATAAGGAGTCAACTAAACTGGAGTCAAAAGCTTCTACAGTGCGGCGCTAGATGGCGCTACTAGTATAAATGCTCAATCCGAACAAAGCATAGTATTTTAACGGTCTCAAAGATACAACTTACAACATATGTTCTAACAGGACGTACCTATCTTTGTTTCGACTGCGTATAATTAAGGTTCCAATGAAACAAAAGAAATAAGTGTGGCAGTAAATATATTCAGAAAATATCAACATTATTCGACTTGTTTTCGTCAGTATAAAAAAGCTTCGTAGGTACACAAGTAACTATAAATCAGTAAAAATTTAACAGTATTGTCGACGTCGAATTTGCATAGATGATCTCTTATATTTAATAGTTCATTATTGCTTTTAACAATACTGTATCGATTATAACATTCGATAACAAACACGTATAACTACCTATCTAAAACTTAGGAATAAGCCGTCCACTCGTTCAATCTCGTACACAGTAAACACTTAATTTAGATAATAATAATTACATATCACAATGAGACGTCCCTTCTACATTATTCAATCGCACACAAATAATTACAAATATGAAGGCACGAGATCTACATACATACTTAAAAGACTATGCAAATATGCCCTAAATTTTGCGCTAAATGCTCTTGCGCCTAGAAGTGGCACTGTATCAGTCATAATTGTTGCTTTTTGGAAGAGTTTAGGCCACTTTTACATAAACTTCGGTAGCGTTATTCTGTAAAGTGGTTCCGGAATGCAATGAGTGCGGCGTGGCGGAGGTCGTTCCCCGCTGCAGACGTGGGCCATGGAATGTCGGCGTGCAGTCGCTCCCGGTGCTCTTTGTGTGGCGCGGCGCGGGCGCAGGCAAGCGCAGGCGCAGGTAGCAGCCTCCGCCCGCCGACACTACTTTTGTTAACCAATAACACGTCACTAAGGCCCAAAGTCCACTTTTACTGACTAATCCGATTATACAGAGTCCTTTTCTTCAAATTTTTGAGCTAGCTCTCCCATTAATTCCTTGTATATAAGAGGGTCAATATTTTTTCCGAGTTGGTAGAGTACAAACCAATCTCCGATTTGCAGTTTTCGAGCTACCGTCTCAACTTGGTCTTGTGGGGCAAGGCGACTGCGGGCGCGCAACAGGTACAAACGTACGCGTGGCCCGGCGACAACTGCTACGCGATAAATCAGCGATATTCCACTCAATATTGACAGGATCACGAACCAAAACCATAAAAATACGTAGATCTTCTCGTTTACAATGTTTAGTGGCAACACACAGAGCCCGTCAAACTTCTGCACGGTTCCTGAAGGACCGTATTTGTGGAATGTACATTTTGTAACTTTAGGGAACACACGTGCCATAGGGTCTTCACGCTCTTCTGGTTCCATTTCAGTGAAACGTACTACGTCGCTTCCGTACGTAGAAAATTCACCATCAAGGAAGAAATCCATAAAATAAATCTGGCCAACCACATTGATAAAGTTTAGCACTTCACAAATAAAGAAACGAAAGGCATAAAAGTTTTGTGTGTGCAGATTAGTGTGAAAATAGTCGACTAGGAGTTTCTTGCGATCCTTTTTACAATCACTGCCGATGATGGGGCAATTGAGGTCGAGCACAAGCATTTTTATACGTCCACCCTCCCAAGTTTTCCACAAATACCGCGGCACATAGAACAAAATTGCTTGAAAAAACAACACAAAACACACCCACTGATAATATTTATGATATTTGACTTCATCCTGGCCGTCCACATGCGAAGCTACTCCTGGTTGCACCATGTCCTTACCGACGCGACCAACGAGACGGTTCGGAATCGTGAAGGTTGAATAAATCCAGCAGTAAGTGTCCATCACGGCGAGCGGGATTTCATCAACAATGCAGTCGATGGGGTCACCGATGTACTGCCGCGACGTGACCAGCAGGGAGAAAGCGATCAGGATGATCACGGTGGCTTTGTAGTGCAGCCGGAACACATTGTTGTCGATGCACACAGTGTCAAGCTTGAGAAGCCCCTTTACGGAGCCGAAAACATCAAACATGGCGTCGAGCTAGCCGCGGGAGCGCGGCGCGTCAGTCGCGGTCTGGAGAGTAACGGGCGTGCGGTTCGCCCTCGCGTCGGATGCGGAATGTGACGGGCGGCGAAGAGTGCGGGGAGCACCCGGCGGGCTGAGGCGCGGTGCGAGGGGAGAGCGGAGCGCCCCCGTCGCGTCGTCAGCGGCCGCGAACTTCGTGTCTCAAACAGCGACAAAATTACTGACCCTATTTCCACCTCTCTTGTGCCGTCATCTAGTAGCCACGCAGCCAGCGGCAATGCATCGCAGCTCAGAGTGTACATTAAATTTACTAACGCTGATATTACCAGCGCAGCGGCATGATGAATAATTAACTTTAATATATTAGAAGATTTGTCCTTAGTTTCGTTCACTGAATTCATACCTACTTATTGAATAAGCATTGAAACATTATCGCATGATGATGTTACTACATAACTAAAAGAAAGGTCAGAATAACTAAACAATGGAGTATTTAACAATGAAGAATATTCAACTGCCGACTACCTATTGAACTGAAATATTTACAAATTTGCATTGCACAAGCAATGCTTTTAACATAGGTAAGTATACTAGGGTAGGTAAGTACCTATCAAAATCTTAGACACATGTTTCAAAGTCAAATCACCTAATATATCCTTTACCTACTGATCATATGATAAATAATATTTATCTAATCAACTTTAAAAGGTAAGTACTGATGATTTCAAGGCAAATCCGCGCAATCTTCGTATTTCAAAACATGTAAAAAAAGCAATCTTTTTCCATCACTTTTACCTTTGTCTCTTCAATAATTTCACATTAGTCACAAATTAAATTCCTAGAAAAAAATCGCAAGTCACCTTGCGGTGGAAGGCTTAGTAATGCTATGAATATTTTAGCTCTCTATTTCCAAGAAATCGGACATTTAAAAATAAGAAACAAAATAAAAAGAACTGTAAAATCCTGTTCGTAATCCTCCTTAAACAGTTTATTGAACCTCGGACCTCCTTACCTGAAAGACAAAGGTTGTGGTTACAAAAAGTGACGTTCGAAACTGCACTCACGACTTTCCTTAACAAATCGAAGTGTTCTGCTCAGCTGAACTTCGGTTTCTCACGGTGCGCTGGAACACAACGAAAGCAGAGGGGTCGCCATGAATTTTAAATAGTTCCATAAGTCTAAAAAACGCTCAGAGAATTTAAACTTCGAATTTGTTTAAATATCGAACATGCAAGAACTCTGTTGGCCTAGCTTTATGTTTCGAACAGTAACGATACCTTCAACAATACAATTTGTATCAATTGTATTGTTTTTAATTTACTATTATCCTTTTCAGTAACAAAAGACAATTATCATATTTAGATTCACATTATGCTAAAGGATTCAACAAATAGAACCAAGGAAGTTTAAAATATAAAAATGAAATAGCGTAATTTCAAAGAGCATATTTCAAGATGTTTGTGTAATTTCATATTCATCAAATAGCATTTACTTAATTAAACCACTTCTGGAGGTTACATGTGATTAAGAAACTGTAAATTAAAAAAGAGTCTTCATCATTCATAATTAGGAGTAAGTACCTAATATCTATAAGTTTTTTCCCTTTTTTTATTGAATTTGATACATTATATCAAAATGACGCCGTCGCAATAAATATACTAGCTACGATGGATGACGTCATGAGTAATTGTGTAATTAAAGTATTGAATTAAATAGGTGATTCTCGTTACTATGTTTTGGCTCAATGTTTTTACGCTAGCTCAAATCAGTGTTCATTTATCTATTGTTCTTTTTCGGGGATTAAATTATGGATTTTGAATTCGTAAAGGTGCCGTATTGAATTTTTTCCAATACTTATCACGTTTTTAAGAAGAGGTTTAGTCCTTCTGCAGCTTTCTGTCTTTGGCTATCCCATACTTTAAATTTACAAGGAGACTAATAAGCCTTTTTCAAGACTTAGATTGGCTTGCTTTTTTTCGACACAAAAGCTTTCGATCTATGAAAAACAAACATCATAAAGTTTTTACTGAAATATTAATAAATTAGCTTAAAGAGATTATTAATTAATTTGTGCTGCAGTTTAAGTCTTGAGCCCCGTCAACTCTAACATTTTTTGCAACTGAATACCTCTTTGTTTTCTTTAGTAGGCAACTATTGTTTTCACATAGTAAGCAAAAACCTTCCTTTATCGCCTCAGAACCTGGTATTATCTATGGATAATTAATTTACTATCATGGTTATCATAAAATAGCTCAAATGGATTCAAAATGCTTAAGCGAGCGCTATTGGCTCACAGTATTTACCTGTTCCGAATACGAAAATTGAAACTGACATTCTGTCATTATCATACAGGCGCGCCATGTCCATGATTTGACTATATCAAAGCTGAACCGACAGGCCATAGATTATAATTGATAACAGTTCGCGAATAAAATATTTTATGACAATATAATCTTCCATCTTTACGTAACTGAATAGTATGATTTTTCATATTGCTGCAGATAATAACGTTCATATAAGGGTCTTAGATCTGATTCTGTAGGCCTTTGTCTTTGTTTTTACTTCGGATTTTCTTTGAAATTTCAAATAGTCTGTGTAGTACACCTATTAGTTAAATTATATCTGTAAGATAATACCGTATTTAATTAGAATTTTGATGATTACGAACTGAAGGGAATCCTTTGTCAACCGACTTCCAAAAAACGAGGAGGTTCTTAATTCGTCTGTATGTTTTCTTTGTTACACGATATTTCGGACAGTTATGAATCGATTTTAATTTTTTTTTCATATGATAGAGAATACTTCATAGTTGGTTCCGTATAAATTTCATCGAAATCGATTGAGTACTTCATTGAAAATTTCAAATTTTTGAAACAATATGTATGATTTCGGAGAATGTTTACGTGGATGATATTATAACTCAGCCAAAGTTTTGACGTGAAGTCGGTTTTTTTACTGCACTGCATTCGTTGATTATGATTGATTTATTTGAAAATAGACACTGAATAGGTTTGGCTCAATGTTTCCAGAACCAATGAATCCTACTTTCTTACTATGGTGTAAAAGTCAAACATCCACTTGCTTTGCAAATTAAGTTATAATTTCGCACATAGAAAGGACATGGATCAAAATATAGGACTAAATCACAAAATATTAACAAATAGTAATGATGAATCTTCAAATCTACAATCTACTCATTCCTAACTTACTTAAATACGCCAATCAGTTTTTAGGAATTCCTTATCATATACCTACTTATCTTAAGATAGCTTGACTTGGAAGTTGGAGATGAAGAAATTTTTATACAGATTATGAAATGTAACGAATATGTGAAGTTAAAATATTCGTTTTTTATGTAAAACAAAGATCGGTAAAATTTTCCTTAAGCGTAACTAATATTTTCCATGAGGTGTTGATATTATAATTATCAATTAATTACTTGATACATTATCAAAAATTTTGCCACTCCCAAAGAACTAATGGTTGTGATAAATTCGTAAAAAGGTGCGGTTTTGATATTGTTCTGATCAATAAAATTACAAGATAATTATGCGTCATCAATATAGAGGTCTACACTACTAACGAGCTTGGAATACATAGGACAATATCGTATTCAATTATTAAAATCCCTGCTAGAAATACTTCTCTGCATGTCTTGTGTTTGTTTTTTTTTAAATGCACGGTTTGTACTGTACCTATTTGTATTAATTTGATAAATCTGACTGAAAAAAAGCGCCAAGAGATTTTTTCCGCCGGCTTTTTTCGTCTCTTGATCTACTGTAATATCTTATTTAACAACTATCAACAACTAGTTAAAGCCGAAGTATGTGATGACTGACTTCATTAAGTGTTTTGTGAAATTCCTAAGATGAATAAAACTTTTTGAATTTTAAATTTTTGTAGAGAATGATTATACCCGTGTAATTTATTATTGAATGAATGAATTTTAATGAATTTCTAAGTAAAATAGAGAGTATAGTCTTCCCTGCGAGTTATTCATCTAATTGCCTTTCTTTCTAATCCTATTGCTAGGTACAGAAATATGCGCGTGCAAACAAACTCTTCAGCTTTATTTCGTTACTTGGTATAAATTATTTATCAAAAGTATGAAATTAGATTTATCACAAGAAGTAGTCGTGACAGACTCATGACCATATCGTTTCCTTTTCCTTTAACGACATTTCCTGTGCTTCAGATTACACAAAGGCCGTGGATCCGAGGGGTATGATCTTTTACTACCTAATAGTAATTGTAATGTAAAATAAGTATGTTGTATCCTAATACTCTTATGGATAGGGTAAAACTGCGGAACAACAAGGGAGTAATAGTAAAGAAACAGTCACTACATTAGCACAGTACAGATATCTACAGTTATTCAACTTCATACAAACGGACGAATCGCGAGCTATACCTACGCGGCTCGATCTCGGCACGCGCTCGGCATGCGACAGTCGCGAGTGTCTGCATACCGAAACAATTGTTGATTGAGCTTTACTTTAATATGCTGTAAACTTAAAATTTAATAATACATCTTTTCGTGCGTGTCAGTCGCCAAAGTATTTTTAGGCCCAAGTATTTTTCGGTCGCTAATTTATAAGACCGATTTGTTAGTCAAAGGTAAACATGGTTTTTTGACACAAAACTTATTTTTGTTGAACACTTCCTATTCAATTTACAAAGTATTTTATTTGTTTATATAAAAAAAGTATATTTGCAGTCACAAAACTAAATGGAAGCAAATCATAGTAAGCAAATGTAATTATACTTTAATATTTCTCTAAGATTTCTATGATACAATGATGATATAGTGAATAAACGAATACATATACATACAAACATTGCAATTCATTGCATGCAAGAGGCATTTCCTTATGCAATTGGAGTTTCAATAATATCATCTATGACTTAAAAACGTCAATTGAAAAAGGTTAGATCGCATCCACCTCTATGATATGTTTTCCGTTTCGATAATTTCATAAATAAATACTTTATTATTATATATTGGGATTATTGTACTCAGTCTACATGGCAAGAACTTAGCTAAGAGATTTCGCCGAGGAGTAATACCGAATAAAGATCGCATGATATGTTTTACGTCAAAGTTTTTCATGATATCATCGCATGTTTTTCCATTTCGTGTGCTTTCATAAATCAATACTATACTATTATACAATATATTGGGATTATTGTATTCAGTCTAATGGCAAGAGCTTAGCTAAGAGATTTCGCCGAGAAGTAATAACGAATAATGATCGCAGGATTAAGTCAAACACTATTTCATGATATCATCGCATGGTTTTGAGGTCCATAATAGGCCCACAGGTTTGTTTTGCCACAGAGATTAATGTTAAGCGATAATATATTTACAAAAAAGGAAAGTGTTAATCGTTACATGTTCGAAGCTTCTAATTTAATTTAAAGACTAGGCTTATTTATGGGTAGTGATAGAATAGATTGTTAGTTATGTAATTTATTCATTACATCGATGTTAAATAGTTCTACCTACGTAAGCTATTCAGGAAATAAGAGGAGTTTTGGAACTTTATGGCATAGATAGATCGCGCGGTATTTTAAATATTTACTAAGGTTCAATTTTTCAATGATCAGATAAAAGTTATCTAATGAATAAAGAATTTCTTACTCGACACCTTTCAGTTCGTCTCGAGTTTATTATCATTCTATGTCATTGTCAATTATAGTAATCAACGAATGCAGAGCATTCATGGAATTAATAGGTACTACGTACAACTAGTACTTATTAATTCCATGAGAGCATTAAAAAACCGACTTCACGTCAAAACTTTGGCTGAGTTGAGAATGTCATCAACTGAAACATTCTCCGAAATCAAACATATATTTTTTTGAAAATTTTAAATTTACAATGAAGTACTCAACCGATTTCGATAAAATTTCGGTAAAATTTCAATGGGACCAACTATGATAATATGACAATTTTCAAAATCAATTCATAATTGTCCGAAATATCGAGTAACAAAGACACAAAAAAAAACATACAGACGAATTGAGAACCTCTTCCTTTTTTGGAATTCGGTTGAAAAATCGAAGACAAAAGTTATCTGGCGAATAAAGTATTTCGCCGAGATATACTTTATTCGCCAGATAACTTTTATCCGAAGATTGAAAAATCAGCCCTAAATCTCAGGAAATATTTAAAAAGAAAAGGAACACTTTTGGAATCTAACGACAAGTAATCACCATCTCTCACTAATTTAAGAGCTATACGATGTTGTCACTAGGGTGTTGGATGGTAAACCTCGGTGCAAGTAATGACACTGCTTTTGCTGTCCTTTTGTAAATGTACACAAACAAATACACATGTACAACTAACCCTTCACAAAGATTATTATTTATTACTACTAGTTAAGAAAAATACATACACATAACAACATACACAACGTCACGCCTGTATCCCTTATGGGGTAGGCAGAACACCAGAGGTTATAAGACCATCTGATGTCACGTTTGACAAATTTGGGGGTATTATAAAGATGGAGAGAGACTGTTGTAGTGACAGGGTGTCAGCCTATCGCCCACAAAAACGCCTTTAAAACCTCTGTCCCTTAATTGACTTTTACAGTATGCCCGGGAAGTGAAGCAGCTGGCACCTTCTACGTTTTTTTAAGAAAAATAATGGTGTAAAATGTCTTATAAATAATAAAAATAAAATCCCCAGTCAATCACACCAACTACATGTCCCCAAAGTAAGCGTGGCTTGTGTTATGGGATACCATGTAGCGAACTAGGGGAACCTAGAATATAAATACACATATAGATAAACACCCAGACACGCAAATTTTTTTTTTATCACTCGCTCGGTTGGCGTAGTAGTGTCTATACAACTACACCACGGAGAGCGCAAGATATCATTTTTTTTTTACTTCAGCCACGCAATTTCTATTAGATTGCATAATGTTGCCCGCACTTTCGTCAGTCAACCTACATCTCAATTTCACGACTTGGATTCTAGTTTAACTGCCGAACTTTATTCGCTTTTTGTGAATCATAGTAAAAGAAACGGTATATCAACGGCTATAAGCTGGTTTTAACAATTTAGAGGTTTTATTCTTCTTCATATTTTAGTCATCGGAATTACGTACGTCGGTACACAAAACCTTTTAAGTAGCGTAAATTGTATTCTATATGTTACGAATATGACTTACGAAGTCGATGAAGCCGTCGTCGTGGTGCCGTGGTTACTGTGTGTATCATACGATATCACAAGTTAAGCAACGTTCGGCGGGGTCGGTACTTGGATGGGTGACCGCCGACCATTCATTTCTCACGGCGCGGCGGCGACTTCCGTGCTTCGGAGGGCACGTTAGCCAGTAGGTCCCGGGTGCTGTATGCTTGTGTGCAGTAAGTAGTCGTTAGGGTTTGAAGGGGTCGTTTAGAAGACGTATCGGCACCCTGAAAATTCTGACATCCACCTCCCAGCACTGGGCCAGCTTGGTGGATTATGGCCTAAAACCTCCTCATCACCCAGGGGAGAGACTCATACCCTGCAGTGGGCTCATTACAAAGAGTTGTGATGATGATGATGATGTACCAACCTACTTTTGAACTTTCAGTTGCGGAGTTACTTATTACAAGTTTAATTGCCAAAGCAATCACTCAGTTAAATTACAATTAACAAGAACATACTATCTGTGACAAAACACATTGTTTATTGGACTATTATCTTGACCCTGACCTGTGAGATATATACGATCATACATGACATACCAGCTTTGTGAAGTAAAACTCATTCAAACTCATACATACAATAGTTAAGTTCTTGCAAAATTACTATTAAGGTGGATTCTCACCATCAGCTAAGCACTTCGCGCTCATAGATGGCGTTGATGCGAAAATTTGAACGTTTTTAATTGTTTAATGAATGATAATGTTTAAATTCTTTAAAAATTATACGTTTTGCTGTAATAAAATAACATTTGTAATGTCTCAAGCAAGATTTAGCTGAGTTTTAAGTCATGAAATTCGTATATTTGATTTAAATAACAACTTCTTAGTGGCAGCAAAGTTCTCACGCACACATTGACACACGAAGGGCGGGGGGCAGGTTTTCGACTGCGCTTACCCGAATGGACAGACAGACACGTGAGAGCAGACGTCGTTGACACTCGTGCGCGCGGAGCTAATTATTTTCGATACATTTGCGAATGCTAAATATTGTACGTTTATGCTTTGATACTTTTTTCGATGGATAAAATTAATTTCAATTACTTACATCGAAATAATAGTTGGTAAGTACTTACTATAAAACAAAGAAACAAAGAATAATCTTATAATAGATTATCTTTATCTATACCTACAAATAAAACATATTACCAAAACAATTTTTTTTTTAAATTTTTGTCTGCTGTACCGATTTTTACTTCCTCCGCGTGAATATCGGTTATGGGAGTTGGATAAATAATATTATAATATCGTCCTTGAAGTTCAAAGTCAAAATCGATTCAGTTGTTTAGCTGTGAAAGCGTTACTGATAGATAAACAGAAAGAGTTATTTCAAAAACTGTTACAACAAAGCTGTCATTCGCAGTTTCACCTAGGTTTTGTGAAAAAGACCTACAAAAAATAAAATAGAAAAAGTAACCTACAAAAAGTATATACCAAACAGGAATACCCAATGAAAGGCACACTGGGTAAAAGTAAGGCTGCAAACAGGACGGCAGCGACAGCGAGAGCGACAGCGGCGCGGGCAGCGACGCGACGCGGGGAATCTGCGGTGCTAGCACGCTACCGTCGACAATGATAAATCAGGCCTTTTATCGATATTTTCTTAGAATATGGTATTTAGTGTTAGCAATTTATTAAGACTATGACATATTTGGTTCTGTATCATGGTATCAATTCGAGTAATTCTATCTATTATAGTGCGCATATTAGCTTACTCTAGCCACCGCGCGCGGTTTTACTTGCGTAACTTTTGATCCCGTGGGAATTTCGGGATAAAATATAGCCTATAACCTTCCTTAAGAGTCAGGCTATCAAATGCAAAAAGAATTTTTCAAATCCCACTTGTAGATTCTGAGATTAGCGCGTTCAAACAAACAATCAAACAAACAAAAAAACAAACTCTTCAGCTTTATAAATTATTACTTATTATCATTAACAAAATCCACAGACCTTAAGTATATTTGAATAATGTACATGATTGACAATAAACTTACGTCCAATGACGGATTTACATTTTATAATTATAGCTGGAGAGCTTAATATATACAAGTAATATATACAGAATATAACGTACAAGTTTTGCTTTTGTAAGTTTTTGAGAAATAATTAAAAATAAGGAAATAAAAAGTACTATAAACAAATTAGTATAGATAATAGGATAAAATAACAAAATAATATTTATCTTGTCGATTCGACTATTTATCGATGGTTGCTAGCCCTGCTAGGCCGTTCTCGACGCCAGCGGGCGCTCGAGCGGTTTTCGCGGTTTCATACAAACTCAATACTTTCTATAGTGTCACGGAAATCGCTGCTCGCGTCGCTGCCCGCACCGCTGCCGCTCTCGCTGTCGCTGTCGCTGCCGTCCAGTTTGCAGCCTTATGGTGGTATGTATAAGAGTAGGTTTATATGTAGGTAGGTTTATTACATAAACGGTGCCTGCGACTTCGTCTGCATTGAATTAGTATTTCGAAAAGGTTATTTTCTTCTCCAAGGTCCTATCTAAAAAAATAAACATTTAGAATCTTCCCCCATATAATATGTAGGTATAACTCCTAACCAATACATTACAAAGTCACATTCTAGGTAAAGCTATATTACTGTAAAGTTTCATAAAAATCCATTCGGTAGTTTTTGCGTGAAAGAGTAGCAAAAATCCATCCGCCTAACCATGATCAGTGTATACCTAATATGTTTAGTAACCTATATGTTTGGCTGTTTTTCACGGTCAAACGGCTTAGCCAATTTTAATGTAATTTGGTATGGTAGTTCATAAAGTCCTGTGTTGAGTTTTGACACTTACACCACTTTTTATTCTGAAGAATTCTACGGGTTCTGACTTCCAAGAGGCAGAAACGATTAATAAAGAAAACCTAAACGATATTGAGTTCCATTATTTTACGTTTAACTTTTTTATAATATATCTCTGTATGTACACTACCTACATTAAATCTAGCAAGAAGCTTTATTTATTAATGATTTAGCCCTATCAACATAGTAAACTTTTCTACTACATACTACTATCTACTACATATTTTCTACTACTATCTTTCGGATTTATTATAATATTGTTAGAGATGGTGGTCGAGGCTGACGTTCATCAGTGACGTCACGCCTCCCCTCTATAAATACCGTCACCTGGCGCTGGCGCGCTCTTGCTGCGATTTGGATCTCGTGCGGAACGGACGTGCTGCTCGCTCGTTGGCTTAGATCATTTATTTTTTCCTTATAATAAAATAGTTCGTTACTTTTAGTTTTTTTTAATATTTCCACTTCTGATTTCTAACATCAGAAGTGGGATAAAGTTCCTCGCGCCCACTAGTTATTCGTTCTTTCGTGTGTTATTGGTTCAGTACTTATTTTGTTTGTGTTAACGTGATTTAGTGTTCGTTTCGGTTATCGTGTTTAAATTTCGAACGTTATGGGTCGCGAAAGTCGTCCACGGTCAAAGACTAAACGTAAACGCACCGAGCGTTCGCGTAGTAGACATTCTCGAGGTAGACGGTCACGCAGCACGTCTCGCGGTAGTCAACGTCGTCGTGAGCGTTCGAGGTCTAGAGGCCTATCGGTTCAACGCGCGTACTGCCAGTCTTTAGAGACAATAGTTTCGAGATTAAATGAGCTTGAGGGTAAGTCGCGGCAGGTAGAAACGCCGAGCGTGTCGAATATCGCAGCTTCTACCTTGCAGGGTACCGAGAGAATCGTTGAGGCAATCGAATCCTTACGGACCGTTAATTCTCAAAGCTTTTATATTTCAAATTTCGATCCGGACTATCACGATATTAATCATTGGTTTGAGGAAGTAGACAAGGCTCAGATTTTGAATAGGTGGTCGGACAGTGAGTGCTTATCGCGCGTTGGGAACTGCCTTAAAGGCGATGCTAGGGTGTGGCTCAATGAGTGGGTCACGAATGACCGCTCTTGGAGCAATTTTAAAAAAGATTTTAGATCGTTGTGTGTTAGGAAGGTAGATATAGCCAACATTTTATATGAGGTAATGTGTAGCGATTCCGACAACTATTCTACATACGCGGAGTACGCGCGGCGATCATTATTACGGTTGCGAATGGTTGGGGGTATGTCAGACGAACTTATAACGGCTATTGTTATCCGTGGCATCAAGGACCCGCTTGTTAAGGCATCCGCTTCTAACGCCAACCTCACTCCAGACACTTTGGTAAGTTCTTTATCTACTTTTGCAAAACCAATTGTTAAACGTTTATTTAATCAACCTCGATCAAATTTTCCGAGTAAAGGTTATGTGAAACCATATGCAAAAACATCGGAGCCAAAGTGTTTTCTCTGTAGGGAGGTTGGTCACAAGCAAGCGGAATGCCCAAAGCGGTCATCAACTAGTAGTAGTACTAATACACAGCCGTCGTCATCGACTACTTCCAGCGATAGGAAGTCGAACTCGTGCGCTTATTGTAAAAAAATAGGTCACGATATTAGTGTGTGCTTTGCGAAAAAACGTTCCGATATGTCACAAAACAAAAATAGCGTAAATTAAAAAATTTAACTAACGAGTTATGGCGCCTGCAATTGGTCTTGAATATAACTAAACAAAAGACCACACAGTACTCTCCCTTGAATTTACTCATCGGGTCCGAAAATGCAACGCCAGTCATTCGTGCGTTAATTCGTGATGTCGCCATCGACAAGCATGAAAACCGGGAGTCGCTTCGAGAAGTCAGAAGACAAAGGACGGCCGAACGTCTTGCTCAAAATCAAGCGGAACAAGATAGGCGAGTTAATGAAGGTCGCCGCCCTCCACGAACCTACAAGGAAGGCGACTTAGTTTTCGTAATCAAGTACTCTCAGTCGCAGGGAAAACTTGATCCTGCCATGCGCGGACCATACCGCATTACCCAGGTGCTGGAGAATGGCCGTAACCAGCTTCAACTCCTCGCTGGAACGTACGGCAAGGTGACGTACGCCGCGGCGCAGTTCCTTGTGCCCTGGAGAGGAGAGTGGACCCCGGAGACGTGCGCATCATTCTTCGAGGGTGAGTCCTATATCTGTGTAGCACGCTAAATAGTGGAGCCTCTGCTAACAGATTGAGACAGGTATGCTGAATAGTGGAGCCTATGCCTGATTGTGTGTTCAATGGTATGCTTAATAGTGGAGCCTATGCCATATTTTTGTGTTCAATGGTATGCTTAATAGTGGAGCCTATGCCATATTTTTGTGTTCAATGGTATGCTTAATAGTGGAGCCTATGCCATATTTTTGTGTTCAATGGTATGCTTAATAGTGGAGCCTATGCCATATTTTTGTGTTCAATGGTATGCTTAATAGTGGAGCCTATGCCATATTTTTGTGTTCAATGGTATGCTTAATAATGGAGCCTATGCCTTATACTTCGAATATCAGTTCTCTAGTAAAATGACTTATAGCTGTACAGTCAAACCAACAAAGTTATGACCCTCATTATTTTCATATTTTCTTGTAATAATTGTAATGCAATAAGATTTGCTTGTACATACAAGTTCAAAGCATTTTTGTACCTTACTGGCTTAACTTCTTTACTATGACCCTATCCTACTTGATGCATACCTGCTAAATTGTTAATTTCAGAAATAGAAAGCTTTAAAGTAATAAGCACTATACTTTTGTGCGCATAATAAGACATTCTGTTGATTTACAGGAAACTTGGAGTCTGACGAGGTATTGGAAGGAAGTTTGACGGAACGGGCTGATCCACCACGACAAACTGACGAGGACCTGGAGTTGGAAGATACCAATTTGCGAGACTGAGTTGGTGCATCATTACCAACTATCGAAGAATTGATGCCTGAACACTCCACGGACGGTCATCTAACCGCCCCACCCAGTTCACCATCAAGACCTGACGAGGACGTCAGGATGTCAGGAGAGGCCGTGTTAGAGATGGTGGTCGAGGCTGACGTTCATCAGTGACGTCACGCCTCCCCTCTATAAATACCGTCACCTGGCGCTGGCGCGCTCTTGCTGCGATTTGGATCTCGTGCGGAACGGACGTGCTGCTCGCTCGTTGGCTTAGATCATTTATTTTTTCCTTATAATAAAATAGTTCGTTACTTTTAGTTTTTTTTAATATTTCCACTTCTGATTTCTAACAATATTATATGTTAGCCACAGATGTCAGCAGAATAGAACAATAAACAGACAGACACAAAAAGACATTTTTTTCTTTCAAATTCTTACTTTTTTTTTCATTTCTTATAGGCCAAATACACTGTTGGAAACAAAACATCAAACCAAGGTGACCTTGCTAGTTTACAACATGTTTCCAACAGTGAAGACGGCTGTTGACAACCAAATTACATGACCTTGGCGGGTTGGAAACGGCGGTGTTTAGAATCACAGACATACATCTACATAGACAACGCAAGTGCCACGATTTGTATTCGAACCAAGCGTGCCGACTTTTTAAGACCTATTGTGACGTCACAGCTGATATTTATTACTGGAAAATACAAAAAGATTCAGAGACACCGATACCGCCGATGAAATCGATTATTAAGAACGATATTGATATTGTGGACTCGATTTTTTAACAGACATACATACACGCATATTACAGTACATATTAAATCTAGAGGCGACCAACCTTGACGCTTGGTCGGGGTTCGGACACGCAAAGGATATGCATTTGCGTTATCTATGTAGATGTATGTCTGTTTTTAGGACAGTGTGTACGCTTGTTATTGTATATTTTACTATGTAACTATAACTAGAAATGACTCGAGTTTTGAAGCTTTTATCCTGCGTTTCAACCTTTCCTTCTTTGTATCCTCAATTGCATACAAAACTGCCATCGCGAAGATGTTGCCAGCGCGAGAGATCAGAGCACACTGGCGATTAAGGGGCGTGGCCTGGCGTGACCTTGTCTTGTGTTCTTGTTTGTCTCCTTGTTGGAAACCACCGTTTGTAACAGTGTGGATGACTCGAAATTGGTTGACAACAACTTAACCTTCCTTAACCTTGGTTGGAAGCATTGGTTTTCAACGTGTTTTCAACAGTCTGGCGGCCCTCTAACCTTACATATTTTTTTTGTAAAAATATTTCATGTTCACACGTTATTGTTTACTGTTTTATATATACATATGTATGTAAAGATAGATGCATGGTAAAGATTGATACAAAATAAAAAAAAATGTAATAAAAAAAAATTACGCGAGCAGGATCGAACCCACGACCTTAGACTCATGGTCGGTCTACGCGCAACAAAAGATAGTATCAAAACAAATCTTTCGACTGAATGAAATCGGCGCGTAGCGGGGCGCGGGCGTGGAGATCTCGTGCGCTGAAATTCGAAGTATTCCAAAGTTCTGAGCGACAAAATACATAGGTTGCCTGACCTGAGCGGCAACGTCGCATTTTCAGCAAACGCCGAACACGCAACGTAGCTTCAATGAACGCACACACACTAAAACATCCAGTTAACGTACTTCACTGTCACCGTCCACCCATACATTGACACATTTGAACAAAATTTAATACTTCAGTTAAGCTATTTCTTGTCAGATTTTTTATTTTAAAAGTAATTTTGCTGTAACTAAATATAGAAATAATTGCTAATGCAAGCATTCCAGAGTAAAATAACGCTCTGTTCGCCCATATTTGATAAAAGAAATTAGTATGGGCGAGAATACGCCTTAAGACTTGTTTATGACTAAATTCTTTATTGTTGCACAAAAATCGAATCATAATTTTACTCGTCTGTGTGTAGTGAAGATAAAGATATACTTACATAAAATATTTACCGATGGATAAGTTTTGACCTTACCAAAGCGTTAAATTCTAAAGACCGTGCCGACATAACAAATAAAAAAAATGCCTAGACATCAAGGAGCAGTAGGTAAGGCTTTATTCTGCCGACCCTACTGTGACATACTTAAAAGAATATCTCTCAGTCTGTACGAATACGATAACCTCAAATCTACTCAAGTTACGATCATACGGTTTTCACTAATGTAATGAGGTAATAGACGAAGTCTATCATGAAGAAATTTCTTTATATTTGTTTGGTTTTTGTATAAAGAAATGCTTTTTATTTATTATACAGGTCACCCTGCCAGCCACTTTTGATATTCAAGCCTGTGATAGTTTCACGTCATACATGAAGAGAAAAAATATAATAAAAAATAAAAATTAATTATTTACTGAGTAAACTTAACCGAAGTTAAAGAATTGATCCGCGTGCCAGGTCACGTGCCGCGATTGACTCAGTTGTATGTAAAGTAAATAGTGACATAGTAGTATTCATTTATAGGGAATTCTAGTGAAAAATTAAGTACTTACTTTTATTACATAATTACTATCAGAATCGAGTACAAAGTACTCTCCTTCAGTATTAAAAATTTGTCACCAGTCACTAAGCCTGTTTTGCCGTTAAACTCATCTGATGGTACCTACATGAAGATGAAGAGAAAGAACTGACTCTTCGTTGAAAATTGCAGAACACATCACTGCTGGAGTGGCACTATTAGGCGGCAAATTTTATATCAAGGGTGGTCGCTAGCCAGTCGAACCCTGACGGGATCCTACCACCAAGTGGTATCACTCGGATTAGTCACCTTTTACGACACGCCTTGGCCGTAAACAGAAAGAAAGCTGGAAGCTTATAAGCGCTTACCGGCACTTGACAGCGCTGGTCCGTTCCACACGGGCAGACCAAGAAAAATGTCGGACTCATCGGACGATGATTTCCCAGCGCTGACCAGCGCGTGTTGAAGCTTGTCGGAACTTGTCGGCACCGTTCAGTGCTTATCGGCGCGCGTTATATATTTTCCTGCGCGGGTCACCAGCGCTTATAAGTTTCCAGCTTCCTTTCTGTATACGGCCTAATCCAGGGGCGTTAGGCCTATTCTAAGCGGTCCCTTACTGGTGACTAGGATCTTTCTTTTTCTTTCCATACAAACGCCAGGCGGCTTATAAATTTCTACAAGGATATAATTGTCATATCTTCTAATGATCTCATAGTTTAGATTACCACATGGTATTATGTTGACCTTAAAAACTGACACTCACAATAACACTGTACTTGCAAATCTTTTGTTATATTTATAAAGTAACGTTACACGTCTAAACATTACCGTTCTGAGAAACTCTAATTCAAACAAGATTATTTATACAAGTTTTAAAGATAGGTAGATAGTTTATTGTTGTGATAGAATAATTTGCAGAGCCAGTATTTTCTCCAGCTTTGTCCTTAGGCCGTGTGGAATGTAGATGGTTGCACACTCCTTGGTTGCAATAAAAAAAAAAACCAGTGTCTAATCCGTTGTCTCCTGTGTTCTGTATTCGAATCTTAGTAGGGACAAATATTTGCGTGATGAACACCGCTTTACTCTCAAGTCATAGATGTGTAAATAATTTTCTTATTTTATTTAGTTTTTGAAATGATTTATCTTTTATCAATTTTCCGTACCTAACTAAAATTCCTGAATAATAAGGAATTAAAGTCAGTCAGGTCAGGTCAACCAAGCTATGTAAATTAATTATTAATTTGTTTTGTCCTTAAGGTTATAAATTTTTTATGATTCCTTTGCTCCCTCTAAATCTCGCCTAGGTGACTTTTGGGCCATAATTAGACAAAACAGACCAATATTGGATTTTGGGGCCTGTGCGAAAAAATTGCATTAATTACAACACAAGTCGTAACGTAACTTACTTATTACACACAACAATTCTAAGCTCATAGGCTACCTCAACGCTTTCAATAATTATAATTTCTTTAATTAATCTTTGATTCTGTCAAAATTAATGCTAGGATTGACGTCTACTCAAGTCGGAACAGTAGAAACATATTGGAAAGAACTGGATCAAACAAGAGTAAACACATAGAACCTATTCAAAGCCTTTAGATAATTATAAAAGTCTCCATAAAACCCTTTATAAGCCGGTATGATCAGATGGCATTGAGGTCAAACGTGAACACTAATAAAAACCATCTGATCCTTCGTCGCTTGATTCTTTGCACCAAAAGGGCTGTGACTACCAAGAAGTACTTACAGCTGTACCTACAGTTTGCATTTATTGTAGAAGTTCTAGAGTCGTTCTGAGCAGTGATTTATTGAAAGCTGCTTAAACGAGTAGCAACATAAAATATTTTGAGGACAAGGGGTAAAAACCTTATCTTTTTTTTCATACTGAGGCTGCGCCTGCGCCGGCGAGGCTGGCTGGCAACACAGCGAGGCGCGAGGGGGGGAGGAATGGGTAACACGGAACCCGTCAGACCTGCAACCGCGACCCCCTCCGCTTCTCTCGCGAAATACCAGTACGTCATAAACACACAACTTTAACACCTGCACTCAAAGACACAGAGCTCAAAATGTATCAGAGAAATACATCCAACCGACGTTACCTTTCTATTCCTTTTACAGATAGTTTTCAACTAAAAAGCCTTAAATAGATGGTCCAATATTGAAACCTCGCTATAGAAGCCCTCGACATAAAGACTCCATTAGCGTGCAAGTCATTTCTTGTGAGTCTTCGGAAATGTGGACCATATTGAACAAACCTTAAAGTTTTTTTTCGTTTGTGGTCCAACTGGTTACTATGCCTATCTGTTTTTTTAAAGTTGGCAATGCATAAGCCATGTTCAAGTTAGGTAGTTCTTGGAATAGGAAATGCCGTCGCTATGAAGCTTACTTTTTAAGAGAGAATTAAGTTGTCTTGATTTAGCGGCCACAAAAACTCGTTCAATTTAAAGCTGGTCACAGCAGTAATAGCTTAGATAGATATAAGACAAGGGTCTTCGTCCTTAGGACGACAAGAAGTGCGTGATATAACGTTTTATGCTAACATGGTAAGTAAGGATAATAATGCTATTAATAAACATTACGGTAATGACCCATTACACGTTTTTGGAAAGCGCACGATGATGCCGGTCACGTACCAGCGTTCGATGAAACACAAGTTACGAATATTGCATTTTTATGTTCCGAGCTTCAAGTTCCCAGAGCAAGACTTGTTCTTTTTTTAAATCACTATAAAAAATATGGAAACCAGTATTGGTCATCTTTCCACCCATCATATTAGTGAGCCATAGTCACTCTACAATTACTAGGTTATTAACCCGGGCTGGGTAATATTTGGTAAAATGGAATATTTAATTAATGATTATCGGTCTATTTATGGATAATTTGTGTGTGAGCGTCTGCGGTAGCTAGGGCATTATATCAAGAGGATTACGTAATGAGTTATGGTGAAGTTTAAGTATTTTTTCTTATTGAATTAGATCTTGTTAGAGTTTTTTTAGCAAGATTCTTGTTTAAATTACTTAGCGTTAATTTATCTTTAGCTCTTTTGTTTGTTTTAAATAATGAATGCTAATAGGTGCCATAGATAAACAGACAAGTTTTTAAGACTAGTGTTAGGGTGTTACCCGACCAATTGTCGTCGGTTTTTCCGATCGGATTGGCCTAGTAAAAATATCGATTGACATCGACCAATCCATTCTACCATCGACGGCGTCGATCGACGCCGTCGATCGACGCCGTCGATCGACGATCGATGGATTGGTGTGGTAAAACCCTTAGTAAGATAGCGTTATACAATACACATAGCGGGTGGTGGTGTGCGTGTGGCGGGAACACTGCTGTGTGCGTGTTGACTGAGGCGGCAGCGGCGGCGGCGCGTCGGGAAAAGTGTTGTAATTTCTCTTATTCTGGCGAAAAATTAAATATCTAATTTTATTACGTAATTATGATCAGAATAGAGTACAAAGTGCGCTACTTCAATATCTAAAATTTGTCACCAGCCACCCTGTATCTCTATCTATGGTGAATCCGTTTATAATGACATCGAAGAGAAATCAGAAACAAGTCATACTAAACGGACGTCATACAAAGCATAGGTACTGATTTATTTTAATAGAGAGGAATAAAATAGAGATAAATCAAAGTAGACTCAATAAGTAAATCTACGCTCTGAGACTCAAATCAAAAAGCCTTTCACGCGCCGAAAGTCTTTGGGTATAACGAGACTCTCCCGAACACTGCTAAAGGTGTTAGAAATCATACGGTCGGTCACTATAAGCGGACAAAATTTGATAAAAAAGGGTCATAATAAGCGATATGTCACTATAGGCGAAGTCATTATATCCGACTCAGTTATATAATTTATATGAAAACCAAACTTCACTGTGTAAACACGTCATAATAAGCGGTTAGTCAATATAAGCGGAGTCATAATAAACGGATTCTACTGTATTTATTATATTCTATAGTTATTTTATTTTATATTATATACCTCTTTATTAAAGTTAATTAGTATTATTTATAAAAAATATTAATTATGCCATTTTAATGTATATGATTTCGTTTAAGATAGGGTTTCCTGGTAGAGATCGCTTTGAAGTGATAAGGCCACCCAAATTGCATATTTAATCTTATAGTAATAAAGTATTTGAATTCAATTGAATTATGTTCAAAAGATCAAATGACATAATCTTTTTTTTATATCTACAATTAAATTGTCTAGATCAAAACTGCATTTCTTTTGATGATAACTGATAAGCTACAGTGATAAATCTAAAATACTATGAGTGCAAGAGCAGAGACATCTAGTCTGTGGAAACTTAAAATAAAGAGTTTCTTTATTCTTTTTAATTTTAATCCATGTACTCGGAGGGTCAAAACTAGTCCTTCTGCTCTTGTACAGACTTGTCATGCATCGTGTCGTGTTGATCAAAGGGAACCCCGCCCGGCGGTAGAAGGTCAGGATCCAGGCAAACGACCTGACTCCATCATCTGAAAGCTGCTGACAAGCAACGGCGCTTAGTATGATGTCTGCCGGTGTACGCTCTTTAAGAGTCAGGTATCTCTTCACACCCAGTACACAGCCCCAAAGTAAGCATAGCTTGTGTTATGGGATACCATATATCGATCTAGGGGGAACCTAGAATATAAATACATAAATGAATACACACCAAGACACGGAACATTTTTTTTACTTGTTCCGTGCGGAATCGAACTTGCAGCCACTGGCGTCTGAGGCAGGCAGGTTTACCCCATCGCCAAAGTGGTCGATTATGACGAAATGCACCTTAATTCCAGTCAAATACGACATATTATCTACGCATTGAAAATAATATATTATAGTGCGGCCGGTGGGAGTTTGCGTTCCTGACAGCTGTCAAAATCATAGCTTTTTTCCCCTTCGAATCGAAAATAAACTTTATTCAGTGGACATAAGGAGCTGTCAGGAACGCATTCTCTCAACGGCCGCACTCTACCACTTCAGAAAGACGATCTTTCGAGAAGGAGCGGCAAGGAATTAAACAATGGCCATCTAATAAATACACTTAAAACCTATAGACTTTTATCGTTCATGTATTCGGATACTTTATAAACAATATGGGATTTGAGTTTGTGTATATCACTAGCATCAGCGCTTGGTTTTACTTAAGTAACTTTAGATACCGGAGTTTCTTATAGGTAGGTACTTAGATAGCTTAACGTTCAAGAACGGGGCTATTAAATACAAAAAGATTTGTAACAAATCTTTGTAGCATTTTACGAGATTAGCGCGTACAAAAAAATTAACCCTTCAGAATAATTATAGTATGTTAACTGTTTATAGGAGCTCATATGAAATCTTTTGTACTTTTTTATATAAAGAAATCATGCTGGACTGGGAGCGAAAGAAAAAGAAAAACGTAGAATGTGCCAGCTGCTTCTCTTCCCGGGCTTACTGTAAAAGTCAGGGTGTAAGGGTTTTAAAGGCGTTTTTGTGGGCGACAGGCTGACGCCCTGTCACTACAATAGTCTCTTTCCATCTTTATAAGAGCTCCAAATTTGTCAAACGTGACATCAGATGGTCTTATAACCTCTGGTGTTTTGCCTATCCCATAAGGAATACAGGCGTGACGTTATGTGTGTAGAAAGGAGTGGATCCATTTAGGTCAAAAAGAGCACTCGCACACTAACTAAAATGTAGCCGATAAAAAAATGTCAACAAGCAACCTTACCACGGTTCTGTATTAAATATACCTACATATTCTTTTTGAAATAAAATCAATAATCTAATATCAGAGAGATATAAAGTAAAATAAAAAGAAATACAAGACATAACATTGAAAATTTATTCCAAATCAACCATAATAATAATGTTTCTATCAAGCCAGGTATATCCAAGTGCCGTGAAATACTAATCAGTAACAGCACGAGACAGACAATAACTTGAATGGAATTTGGCATTAATATAGCTGAGCTAAGTCCTCGGCCACGGCCAGGGCTGCCCTCCACAGCGCGGGACCACCGACAACGCAGGTGTTTCAGGGCTGGCGCAAGGGATTTTAATTTTATAAATGTGAAAGTTGGATGGGTGATGGCTTGACGCATTGAGTGAGCTTAAATGTTGCATACATGAATACTACTAAGTTGGAAATATAAAAGTACAATACAAGGTGGTACGTGTCATCCATTCACAAATTAGAAGTATAGTTACACTATGTGTCAGTCACAGTAAATTTGAACAAGTTATGTTCGTTTCGAATGATTGTGGATAGAGGAGGATAGAAGATGCTTCCCTCATCTATGGCAATCAAAATTACATATCATTCGAGGAAATGTCGATTAAAACTGTGTTCGTTTAAGTCTGAATAGTTTTATAGATTTATCATTTTACTTTATAAGCAAAAATTAAGCAATTTGATTAGTTTCCGGTAAAGTTATGGTTCTTCTTACTAAAAAATATGTTACGATTATTCACTCACTCCAAATGTAATACTTAATTCCATAATCAACCTATTTTCCTATTAGCAAGTATCCTTTTAATAACATTGAATGCAAATAAATAAGATGTTTCGATAAAAAAATCCATATTTTGATAAATAAAATTGATTAGGTGTTAATCTGAATTTTTCGATCGCGCCAATTCGATATTCTCAAAGGTGCTGATCAAATGGAGTTATAATCCTTAAAAGTAGGATCTGGCCGCCGCCGCCGGTAATCATATAGATTTTTGTTCCGTTTACCGCTCTAACATGACGTCACTAAATTTAACCTTACCTGCTAAATAATTCATAAAGCATTTTAAAATAAACAGAATTATGTCTTTAGTTTTCGTGATTATCAAATTACTTTTTAAACCGGATTTAAAGTAGTTATGCAACTCTTGAATACGGGGTCTTTAAAGTGGGAGCCAGTTCAAAGTGTTATATATTTGATTTACGTTCTCTTTAAAACAAATTCATTTCAGCAAAAAATAAATAATTATTATGTACCTACCACATTCTAAAAGGATGGTCTAAATTTATAAAACACGAGCTTTTTCCCGCAACTTCGTACGCGCATGAACATGAAAGTCTTATTTTTCCCGACCCTGTGGGAATTTCGGGAATTCCTTTCATAACACAACCAGACACACATTGAAAAACCTTTACACCAAGTTTCACATCGGTGCACTCAAGGAATAAGATTTTTCATACAAACTAAAAAGTTCTATATTTCCCGTTCCCGTGGGAATTTCGGGAATTCCTTCCTTAGTGCACCCCTACATCCCCTAAAAAATGTATGTTCCAAATTTCAGCTCTCTACGCCCAGTAGTTACGGCTGTACGTTGTATGTCAGTCGCTCAGTCACTCAGTAACTCAGTCAGTAACGGAACAGGTTTATATATATTGATTGATAAATACTTCTGATAATCGAGATTATTAATTTTCCAAGTAAGTACTACATTTAAAATCCAATATAATTATCCATTAAGCATGATTTACGGTAAAATAAAAATATACAAACATAAAATATTTTTCTTACTTCACCAGACATACATCAATCTGTATTTAATTTTCGAGATCATCAAAATAATTTAATTATTTGTTTAAAGATTGAGATTACTTCACAATTTATATATTTTATATACTTATTTAATTTATTATAAAAAAGTTTCATAATCTAGGTTATTTATTAACACCGTTAAAACCTGATTCATACTTTTAACTTGTAACTGGGTCATTATCTTAAGTATGACTTAAATAAGGGAAGGAAGTCGTTACAAGAAACTGTAAATTTCCTGTCATGCATCATATGGTTTAACTTTATACTATAATTGATTATAATTATAATTGAATTTACAATAATTAAACTAGAAGCGTCTGGAATATTTTGACCAAAAGTTGAAAGTATTAAATAAATTAATATTTTTAATATTTAGACCACATTATCTAAGATAATTACTTCTCATAACGGATCCAAACTCCTTTGTGGTAAAGAAGGCAGTTCCTCTCCGCAAAAGAGAAATGCAAATAAGAAAAACTAGAAAAAGATTTATATTCTGCTATGCCGTCGATGAAATTTTTCAAACACTACTTTCTATTTAATTTAATATTTTTTTAATCCCGATTTTGGCAACCCTGCTTTTAAATTCGCTTGTTGTAGGCGGCGATATTGCAATCGTTAAGTGTACTGTGGCGATGGCCCTTTGAACATGGATCATATCTTTACAGCCTTTGTTACCAACTGCTAGAATTTCAATACAACACATCAAACATATTTGATGAGACGGTTTGGCATTACTTATTGATGTTTATTTTTTTATATGTCATTTGGGGCAGTAGTGCACTGTAGTTGAGTTACGGAAAAGGGGGACAGCTAAATATAGTGAATTCACTGGCACAGATGTCATCTTTCTATACTAATCATGCTGAAATGTCGCATTTTATATATTTGGGGACGCGTATAACATTGCAATAAGTAGTTAACAATATTTTAACTCTTAAATGATAAAGAATAATATATTTTTACCCCAATATACCTAGTGAATTAATAGTAGCTGTGATTTTAGAAATTTATCTCTTTCTGAAAAACTTCCAATGCTGGTATTATCGAATTCTAATACAATTGAGATACATTAGGTATCATTAGGTATCGTCCACTGATTATATTGGTTTTGTGACGTCATACAAAATTCAATATGGCGCCCTCTGGAACACATAACGCGCGATTTTTAAGTGGTTCGGTCATTATAATTAACCTTAGTTTTTTATTCAAAAGCTATCAGTCATCTATCAGTCGTCAAATATTTTTGCAATTTTTCTTTACTTAAGTAACTTATTTTTATAACTTACGTTGATCGGCACTTTTGATGCCGATCTACTCTCGCTGTTACGCAAGAATTTTTTATCTTCCACCAACGTTTTTTTTTTCCTGTTATTTTAACATCATTGCAGTAAAAATGTTTTAGGTGATGATGTATTCTATGTTTTCCACTTCCAAACAATGTAATATTATGCCCGAGCTTTAGGCTACACTACAGCAGCATGTCTCTACAAGCACGGGCATGTGCTGCAAAGCAGAACTAACTTGTTGAAGGAGGCACCACTGACCCGAGCACTTCGCATTCTCAACCTTATGGCTAAGGAAATATAATTGTCTACTACACCGTGAGTGCTGGCTGCTTTAGGTAAAGACCTCTAAAGGTAAGTGTGTATAAATATTTATTTAATATAAAGATAGATGCATTTGTCTCATTTATAACTTCATAAAACAAGTAGGACAGTGAAAGTTTGGTCGAAAATAGTAGATTTTGTGAAATGTTTTACGAAATAATAACTCCGGTAGTTTAAGCTCTAGGTTCTAGGTCACAAAGTTCATATGCCGTAACTGTGTGTATATTTGAATCTGAAAGTCGAATACTTGTTTATGAATATTCTAATACTAAAGCAACCTTAGTGTCGTTTAGCTAAAAGACAAAAAGTATGAAGCATCTACCCATTATACAGGGTTGATTTGCAGTCACCGGCCAAATTTTTTTTACACAATAAGTATCATTTAAAGAAACGATTTTTGCAAATAAAAGTATTTATTTTTTTAACAAAGAAATAGATATATCCACTAACATATTAACCATGGTCTCTCTAAATTACCATTAAAATAAAGACAACTACGCGATAGTACAAAGCATCTTGTAGTACTACGTCGTAGTATTATCCAAGAATTGCCGCGTCGTAGTAGCTTTGTTCATCAACAGCGACTATTTGCATAAAAGTTTGTAGTGCCATATCTTTATTTTTTGTACTAAGCTTTACTAAAATAATGATGCAGGTACATTTATATCATATCAAAGAAACTAACATTTAAATTTGGCTGGTGACTACAAATCAACCCTGTATTGTCTCATATACTACGAGAATATATCCCTAAAATTATGATTAGAGTATGTTTTATTGAGATTTTTAAAAATTTAAGGTTAGATAATTAAATAACCTTAACTGAAACAGCAACCATGTTCAGTTTAAAAAAACCGACTTCACGTCAAAACTTTGGCCGACTTAGAGTGTCATCCACGTAAACATTCTCCGAAATTATACATATTGTTTCAAAAATTTGAAATTTTCAATGAAGTACTCAACCGATTTCTATGAAATTAATATGGGACCAACTATGAAGTATTCCCTATTATATAAAATAAGGTTTTTTTAAAATCGATTCATAATAGTCTGAAATATCGTGTAACAAAGACACAAAAAAAAACATACAGACGAATTGAGAACCTCCTCCTTTTTTTGAAAACGGTTGAAAACTGCAGAATAGGTAGCATTTACTAAGGGGTAGATTCACTAGATCCAAGCCAGTATTCATAAATTCGTTAGTTTCAAACTGGTGCGGTAGAGAATCACAACTCAGATGCACCAGCCTAGTATGGACGCCGCCGTGGTGTTATAGAGGTCTTTGTGAGGGCTTTCATTCGAAAGAGGTACTTCATTAATTTTAATACTTTTATCAGTTTAGCTTAGTCATGTTGGTACACCTCGTCCGACCTGCCAGTTTAAGAAACACATATCTTGTGTAGGTGTTGGCTAGAACAACTTTGCCTAACAGTACACATAACAGCCGTTCCACCGGTGCATGGAAACTGGCTACCAAATATTTGATTTGCATTTAACGGTTGACACGAATATTTGACTATAGGACATAATAAATATACGAGGTTACGTGTAGCAGGTTTTTTTAACTTTCAAATGTTTTTCGATTTGAAAGTTAAAAAAATTGCTTCCATGCTAGACTGGGAGCGAAAGAAAAACATAGAATGTGCCAGCTGCTTCTCTTCCCGGGCATACTGTAAAAGTCGGTTAAGGGACAGAGGTTTTAAAGGCGTTTTTTTGGGCGATAGGCTGACCCCCTGTCACTACAACAGTCTCTCGCCATCTTTATAATACCTCCAAATTTGTCAAACGTGACATCAGATGGTCTTGTAACCTCTGGTGTTTTGCCTACCCCATAAGGGATACAGGCGTGACGTTATGTATGTATGTATGTATGTTTTTCGATTTAGAAGTTGTCGTAACGGTTAAAGATGTCTTTTCTTCCTATAGGGCTAGCATATCCTCAAACTAATTTGAAGTAAACCAACTACTATTTTAATTGAAACCATTCATTCCATATAAAATTAAGAGTGGTCCTTGACTTTAAATTACATACAATAATACAAGGGAACACCGTAACCTCAATATTAGACGTCATTTTACACTGTTTTGTCAAAGTATTGACATTGTTGAAAATAAAATTAGGGTAAACCGTCCTTTATCAGACCCTCAATCACACCTGACGGTAAGTGTGATCCAGGGCACAAAACATGTACTTACTTAAGAAACAAAATTGTGTGTTTTTAGTAAAAAAAATTTAATTACATAAACACGACCTCTGTATAGATCTATACTTATAGATACTTCTATGAACAGTACGCATATACTTAATCCTACAAGATATTTTTTCAGTTCTGGTTTGCTATCGCTTTTTCGAAATATACCCAAAATTTCTTCCATGCTAGAAGAAATTTGAGCGAAGGAAAAACATAGAATGTGCCAGCTGCTTCTCATCCCAGGCATTCTGTAAAAGTAAGTTAAGGGACAGAGGTTTTATTGGGGGCTTTTTTGTGGGCGATAGGCTGACCGCCTGTCACTGCAATAGTCTCTTTCCACCACTATAATGCCTCCAAATTTGTCAAACGTGCTATCGGATGGTTTTATAACCTCTGGTGTTCTGCCTACCCCATAAGGGATACAAGCGTGAAGTTATGTATGTATGTTTGTAACTGCACCGTTGGGTTCGGTGATGGATTAAGGACTACCAACCTAAGAAGCCTTTTAACAGTGTTCTTTGAAGTTTTTCCGGCACTGGACGGACAATCATCTAGACAATTTTCGATTTCTTTAAACAGCTTTAAAATGAAATCCATAATTACATTTATACTTACGTATCTTTTTTACCTATCATTTATCGCTTAAAGATACGATATTTTTAAAGGCGCCTAAATTGTTTCTATATTTCAAGGTCGGCGTGTTTGTACTACCTATATGTGTAGTTTGCAGTTGTACCATTCTAAAACATAAAAATTATTGTCGAGTTAACCTAGATGCCAAGTCCCTTATCAAAAGCGTACAATTCTAATCTTTCTCAAGGAGAGAACCACTTCATTTCAATTCTATCGAAGATAAAGACATTTGTTGGACATGAATTTCGACAGTTTCTACTGAGGATTATCATTTAGATTTGATATCAATGTCAAATGGTGATAAAAATTTGGTACTTTTGTGAAATTTTGCTTTCAATTTAAAAAAAGTACTTCACTTTGGTAGAGAATATGCGATTTATGAAGCGTGTCCGTCGCATTGGGTACTTATACAGGTTGAATGGTGACAAATTTTAGATACTGAAGGAGAGCACTCTGATCTGGATGCTGATCATAATTATGCAATAAAAGTAGGTATTCAATATTTCACCAGAAATCTCTATAAATAAATAAAGAGACCTTTCTACACTTTTCCCGACACGCTGCCTTAGTAAACACGCACACAGTAGTATTCCCGCCACACGTACACCCGCTAAGTATCTATTGCATTACGCTTTCTTTTGTAACGATGAGTTGTGTAAGGAATTCTTTAACTTTCGGTTAAGTTTACTCAGTAAATAATTAATATTTATTTTTTATTTAATTTTTTCAATTTATGTATGATCTCAAACTATCACGTCCTGACATTTCGAAAATGACCCACCAGTCATCACTGCCCTGCAGTTTTCCAATTCCAAAGAGCCTTGATATGTTTTGGCACAGATTAGGTATGTGTATAACTACGATATGTGGTACGTATATAAGGTACGACTACCAGTTCCAGTTGGTTGGCCACGCATCTTGTGCTTAGGCGGTGTTGATTTTTAACTCGCAACTTAATAAGCTCTTTTACCCCTTAAACAGGAAGAAATTCAATTTGGAGAAACGAAAAACACATCGAAAAAAACATAAACGCTGGCGTTTTTCTTTGAAGTTACTGGCTCACAAAATGCTGCTGATAGGTACACTACCTACTGTAAAATAAATATAAACGTGGACCGTGAATGTCTTACAAACAAGCAGTGTTCGTTCGATATAAATTTCATTTACAAGTTTATCCAAAAACTGCAGGGCTGTATGAAGCGAAAATTCATACGAGTAAACGATGCAATGAAAATGGTCGTGCGATGGTTCCAAATGTGTCCTAATTGTAGATGGTAAGCGGCCGTCGGGGGAACAACAATGGTTGTTTATAGGCATTCACAGTTTTTGTTGATGAAAACTCATTAGTACAGAATAAACTTTGGTATTAACAAGCTAGAAAGTTTATCCTATGTGTACCGAAAACTAGGAAATGCCAGCTTGAAAATTATGTTGGACAAGATGAGAGAAAATGTTATTTGTCAAGGTAGAATTGGAAAGCGTCTTATAGCTAGAGAAATTTCGCCAGCAATTACAGTCTGTAGTTATTTTACATTTAACCTCAATTGTACTGCCTTCATAACCAACTTCATTTTCTGTGTTGTTTAGAGCGTTAATTTTATTTATGACTATTCAATGTGAGTTTCCCTTACGTTAATTTTTTTGAGATGCAACATGAGATCTAGTTTTACTATTTAGTATCACTATCCAATTGTTTGTGGAAAATTCTTTCTTGTTCTGCGTTAATACTATTCCATGACGTTAGGACGGTCAATAGACAATTGTTTTTCCCTGTGCTTCAATTATTTGAATTTCTTTATTTGTTTAATTGCTAATTCTACTTTTTAAAACGTCTATTACAAATCTTGAAAACTTAAAATACCGTGTAATGTGTTGTCCACTTTTAAACATTCCTTATTCAGATTCAATTTCAAAACAATTCCTAAGCTCGATCTCACAAGATCAACTCGAGAGCAAGGATGAATACTAAATTGATCCCGTCTCGGATGAGGACGGATTGTGAGGAGATCAGAGGGCTCATTAAACGACTGTACAAGTGTACAGTCGCAGTGACACGCGATATCTCGACGTGTTCAACTTGTGACCCTTTCGTGATCTCCTGTGACGACGTAGTAACATGTTTTTGATATAATGCGGGTAGGTACGTCTTGTTATCTTTACGTATGTTTTCATGATGGATAAAAGAACATATTGTAATCTATAGTTACCTAATGCTTTTTGAAAACTTGTTTTTATAAATAGGTAATAGTGGTAAATAGAAACAGCTATTATTATTAATGTGAGTATTTTAGAGTATGGATATTTGTTACTTTTTGTACAAGATAGAAGAATTATCTTATCTTTATACGGTTTTATCCGCTGTATGTTGAAATCGAGTTGAAATAAACGTCTTAACTACGTCACGATTCGATTTGTAAAGGACAACTCATATAACTCACTACTTAGCTATTGAGTAAATTGGGTAGATATTACGAGTTTACTCATAATTATGCCGATTTACCAATGTTTCCCGTTATTATTACTCATATTAACAGCTGAATGAAATACCTAAGAAAATAGCTTGATATTACATAGTTTGACCTTTACTCATGTTCCAGCAATCTTAGCCAGATTTTTTGTCAAACTGAAAATAATAGTGACAGTGCACTATCATTTTAATCTAATTGACAGAAATACAATATTGATGGATAAAAATATCGGCAGACGTGAAAACAAAGTCTTAAAGTTAGCTTAATTAGTATTCACCGCGTACCCATACGAACCCGCTGATTGCTAGAGTGCGGCTGTTGCGAGAATGCGTTCCTGACAGCTCCATATGTCCACTGAATAAAGTTTATTTCCGATTCGAAGGGGTAAAAAAGCTATGATTTTGACAGCTGTCAGGAACGCAAACTCCCACCGGCCGCACTATAGTCAACTACAATAGGTGCAACAATAGAAGCAGAGTGTTCTGTTTATACTAAAGAAGAAGTAGGAATATTTACACAATGAAGTAACGATGTAAAACGATATCGCGTATCTGTCCTCACGTAAACAAGAGTAGAATTCAATCGAGTGTTATTGCGAATTGGTTCAACAAACTTGGCGGTTATTTCCCACGAGTGTTTTGATAGCTGCAGACCAGGTTGCATCACTGTGATAGAACTGATTTTTAGGTATAGGAAAAGGGATGAGACATTAAAGGTTAAAGTCTAAATTTAAAACAGGGCCCGGGTCGCGATTTCATATAAAATTGGCCAGTCCGTGGCACTTATATCCGTTAGCCACTGGGGTTAGCAGATTATAGAATTCCCTTTCGTCCGTAACAGGATTCATCCTCCTCCTGCTAGAGCTTGCTTTAGTGGGTGCCAAAGATTTTTACTTGGCGGAAAAACAAAAAAAAAAGCCTAGCGCGTTTATTGTAACTGCGCCCGCGCCCGCGTAACACAGCGTTGGCCTTTGTTTTTCAACTTCCCATGATGAAAGTGGAGATAAAGATCCTTTGGCGTCATAGATACACGAAATATCTCCCTGTACTTGAATTAACCTTGAACTAAAAAAAGGGGTCGCATCTTAATCTATGTCTAGTACGTATGCAATGTTACAGTTTGAGGTTTCAACTTGTTTATACTAAAACCGTCAAAGACGTTGGCATGGCATTTAGCAGCTGATGGCGAGTAGATGATAAGCTGTGGAACACTAGCACTACATCTACGGATATTTCTGTATACCTAGGGTTTAACAATAATGGTGTGCAGCAGAGGACGTAAACCCTCGAGTCGGAATCAATGCGCAAACGCAACGAATGAAACGAGTTTGCTACCAACTGAGGACTACGCAACAATACGTGATACGCGGACATTACAGAAGATGTTGTAAAGTGATTCATAAGTAGATTGAAGTTACGATATATATATATATAATAAAGCACACATCGCATTTGTCTTAGTTTGTTAAACTTGTAACTTTTCATCAGATTTTCACACGGTATACGAAGTAAACTGCTGAGGTTATTCCGAATCGTTTTAAAGTTTATTAGGGTGACCGTAGAACATACATACATACATACATAACGTCACGCCTGTATCCCTTATGGGGTAGGCAGAACATCAGAGGTTATAAGGCCTTCTGATGTCACGTTTGACTAATGAGGTATTATAATGATGGCGAGAAGCTATTGCAGTGACAAGGGGTCAGCGTATCGCCCACAAAAATGCCAATAAAACCTCTGTCCCTTAACCGTATGCCCGGGAAGAGAAGCAGCTGGCACATTCTATGTTTTTCTTTCGCTCCCAGTCCAGCATGGAAGTGACCGTAGAACATGACTTCATAATCAAGGCATGCTTGTTTTTTTCCTTCCTGTATATATTAACTCTTGGGACGGCGCGTGCTTCATGTTCATCTTCTTCATCACTTAGCATAAGATTTTAGATTGACAGAAGCAGACAAACAGTCTTAGTTTGCAAGTAGTGTCAATTGACGAGTTGTGTGCGCTGAAGGTGATGAAAAGTTTTATTTTTCAACCGACTTCCAAAAAAGGAGGAGGTTCTCAATTCGTCTGTATTTTTTTTGTGTCTTTGTTCCACGATATTTCGGACAATTATGAATTGATTTTGAAAATTTTTATTTCATACGGTAGAAGATACTTCATAGTTGGTACTATTTAAAATTCATCGAAATCGGTTGAGTACTTCATTGAAAATTTCAAACTTTTGAAAAAATCTGTATGATTTCGGAGAATGTTTACGTAGATGACATTCTCAACTCAGCCAAAGTTTTGACGTGAAGTCGGTTTTTTAATGATTATGTACTAATATAATATCTTCCACGTTTGCGGCTATGGGCGGAATGATCTTTATTACTATTTAACGCCAAAACGGCTCAAGTTGACATATTACGTATCTACTATTCTATGTTATCAGTAATCACGCGAATAATGTCAATGCGAACTCTGAACTTGATATACCTAATTATATAACTGATACAGGATGTTAACTGAATTAAAATGTGAATTTTAGTGTTAACAGCTGTAAAAGTGACGTATGAAGTTATGATAATGATGACTTAACAAACACCTTAAAAGAGTTTCAGAGCTAAATCCGCCTGCTAAAGTGTTCAGTAAAGTAAGTAGTAAATTAAACACTTTTTAACCGGATTTATAGCGTATAATCATACTTATATAAAAATGACAAAGTTTGTGTGTGAATGACAGTTACTCTGTCACCTAAATTATTGGATTATGTCAAAATTTCAAGAACATTAAGGAGTCAGGAGAAGGTTTTTTTGAGTGCAAGCGCAATAAACATCATAAGTGGGCTTAAATTAAGAATTAGGTACATGCAGATAAGATATTATCTGATGGAATTTGAAAAGACTTTCGAGAGAAAATATCGTAAGTAGTCTATTTTACTTAAGTAAGTACTTCTTGGAAGTACTAGGAATGTAGTTAGATAAGGAGATAACAAACTCATGGTTCCAGTCAAACTTTAATGATATCAACACATAGGGTGATGTTTTATTTTCTGTTGATATCTGCAGCTCACCACTGGCAGATATCTTTTAGGTGCGTGATAAAAAAAAAAATTGTACCTATAGATGTCGTTGTAGGTGTTTTAAGGTATGGTATTCTGCTTTGGGGCCACTCGGTCAAAATAAATAAAGCTTTCATATCTCAAAAGCAATGTGTTCGTGCTATTGCTGATGTTGATTCGTGGACAACATGTAAGCCTTTATTTAAAAGTATGAAACTTCTAGCCGTTCCAAGCATGTATATCTACGAAACAGCGTTATTTGTGAAAAGGCATCCTGAATTTTTTGTAACAAAAAAAGATGTATTGTGTTTTAGCACTAGATTTCCAAACAGACTATGTCTTCCGAATATCAAAACTGAAATATGTCGTAGAAATAGCCCAATAATGTGCATTAGAATTTTTAATAAATTACCTGGAGATATCAAAACGCTGCCACTTAATAAATTTAAATACGTCTTACGACAATGGCTAATTAATGAATGTTTTTATGACATTAATGATTTTTTGAAACTGTAAATTTGACATAGATAAGAATGTAAATAATTATGACATGGTGTATTATGAGTATTATATATATTTTTTATAATAATATTGTGATACCCAGTAATTTAAGTAATAGCATTGTAAATAAATGCATAAGATAACAATATTGCATGCTGTAATACAGTAAAGTATGCGCTCATACTATAATGTGTACCATCAAATATTACCATACTTTCCGCAATAAATTGATTTGATTTGTTTAGTATTCTTTATTTATCGGGTTCATTAAGAGTCTTGGGTGTTGAATAAACCTGTAGTCAAAGATAAAAACATTACGATACTCGTCAATTTTATCGACGGGACCTTTTCGCCTGTTCTGATGATTCTCAGAAGGAATCTTTAGAAAGAAAAACATTTATTACACTGCTTCGTATCTCAAATGTACAAATTTATAAATAAAAGAATATTTAATGTAATAACAAACTATTTTGTCTCCTCCGCCATAAGAAAGAACTGATTCAGCAAACTTTGTAGATTCACAAATAGGCATCAATGATTTTCAGTTAACACCAGAACTTAACTTATGTTACGTATTTCAGTCATTCGTCTCTTTCAACCATCTAACTAAATAAACTCAATAATAAATGCCAAAATTTAGGCGTGCCTCCCGCGATCAAAAGAACATGTGCCTGAAATGATTGAGGTCAGCTATTTAGTCACAAACAACAATCATTCTATTTATGTTCTATCACACAAGGTATAATGCTAATAAAATGAAAGGCAATAACTGTGGACGATTTCACGTTTTATTAAAAAAATCATGAATAACTCAATATTACGCAGAGATAAAAACTAAAAATACTAAAGCATGTATGAAATAATTTGTCAGTTAGTCTTTTTGTAAAGAAAATATGCCCATTAGAGTCTGACCAATGAAAGCTGTCCACGAAAAAAAAGCGAGAATTTTAAAAAGTCAAGATCATGCAATGCTGCTTTTACCCTGCCCAAATGAAGTTGATACTATTTATTTATCGACTTTGATAAAAGAAGACGTTATTTATTCGATGTATATATATGCAATAGTAGGTATTAACTTCGTTTAAGCAGCGTGAAGCCAGGTGGCGCATCTTGATTTTCAAAATTACCTCCTTTTTTCTTGGACAGCTTTCAATGGTCAGACTCTAACAAAAACTGGATGTCTGAATGTTTATCCTCTATGTTTTCTTAAGCCACAAGACTACAGAGCCGTCGGATCATAAAGCCCTAAAATCTAAAAAAGAATATTATTTAGGACCTTATTAACTAAGTATTACAACATAATATGCTAGGAATATTCTATAACTAGCGAAGAGGATAAACACGGTTTTGTGTTTCCAAAAATCTGAGAAGAACAGATTCTCCTGTCCATTGAGCGTAAAATATAAAAAAAAAATACATATCACCTTTTTTATTTAACTAAATACAGTGCTCGTTATTCATGTCAAAAACTAACGGTACGTGTCGGCCAATGTAAAGTTAAATAGACAGCCGATGTCCCAATGCGCGGCCACTCTTGCGCAATGATGGCCGCACGCGCAGCTATGAGTTCAAGTGGTGACCCTATGGATTGAGATTCATTGATTGCGCGTGGGCCTCAATAGGAAACCTTTTATATGAAGATGTATTTGGCCAGTCCGTAAATACCTTAGTTATATACATAAATTGTATTTGGTTAATGCGTAGATTAGGTAAAGTGGAACTGATTTTAGGGCCCTTAGGAATATATAAATAAAAAAATATTGCTGACACTCACACAACATTAACTAGCCCAAATTAAGTTTCTTAAAGAACTTGTGCTATGGATACTAGATATATATGCTATGGATACTAGATAATATACTTAAGAAATATATAAACATACATATTGAATAAATAGTAAATACATAATTATTTTTTATTAGAATAAACTTAAATAAACATCCATGACTTGACGGCTAATATCTGTGTTCATCGCACCGATATCCGCCGCCACCGGGATTCGAACCCAGGACCTCTGGCTTAGAAGGCAATGTATGTGACCACTACACCAGGCGGTCGTCATTACAAGACGATCATTACGGTCGTATATTTTCTAAAATGATATTGTGCAGATAAGGGGGAGCGTAATAAATGAGTTTTATTTTTATTTCAACTTTCATTTACAACAATAATATGTTCACACAAATAATAAATTCAAGTAATTGATTTTAAGATTTTATAAGTGACACTTTTTTCTTGAAGCTAATTTTTTTTGTGTTTTAATTGAATCCAAAGATTAATCCCATCTTTGACTAAAAAAAAACAGACTTTTTTATGTTGAAAGTGGCAAACCAGCACGTGGGTTTCATAACATTTAATAATCACCATCGTCCATGGTCAATGCGTTGATAGCCTTGAATGAAGGTATTTGTACGCTTTTGTTCTTAAAGACCTTTATTGGTGGGTTTCAATATTGTATCTTTATCCAAAATCCTTTTTTTTTAAACAATTGAAAGCAGGGACTGCATACCGGTATGAATTTCTGCAAATGTTTTTTCCTTTTGGCGTCATACCGTTAGGGTGTAGGGATTTAAAAATAACAGTATAGGAATTCATACTGAAAAAATTCGTGTACTTACCTTTTTTATTATTGTAGCAGAACTGTTTTTTATCAGTTAACTGAAATTTGCCGGTATAGATATTAATATTGATATTAAATATTGATTTTTAAACAATGTAGCGGATGCTTAGGAATATTTGATAGTTTAGTTGAAGCCTATGAAGCGTAGGGACAATGCTGACCTATACATTTCGGTTCAGAAATTAAATAGGTCAAAATATTTCTGTACTAAAAACACCAACAGAAATTAATCGGGTATACATTATTTGGGTATTGATAAAATTAAGTTAGATTTTAATAGCCATGTATTGTGTTTGATGAGGCTGTACACTAATAAGGGTACTGAAATTTTACTAATACTATTTAAAAAAAATATACCGATATGCATAGCAGCAGTGCTAGCACGGATCTTTTGTCGATCGTAAGTTTACGAATGTTCGTATAGTATGGAGACGGTTTTGCAAGCAATAATTGAAATCTATCCATTGCCGCACGGTCAGCTTAAATGTGTTCTTTGTTAATTTTGAATGTTTGTTAACAGGTTCTACTCTTAAATAACTGTAAAATAAAAAATTACATTGTTACTAAAAACTTGCAACCGACTCCATACTATACGAGCATTCGTAAACTTACGATCGACAAAAGATCCGTGCTAGCACTGCTGGTCTTGATTGAAAGTATGGGCATCGCCATGACAACTAAAATCCAGATTTGTTTTTGCATGAAAAAAAAAATGGATTTTGGATTGAGATACAATATTGAAACCCATCATTAATGCACGATTATATACAAAGTGCCTAAGCTCGAGTTTATTCTATCGAACAATATTTTGGTTCGAAAGAAAAGTAAGTACTTTCAGGAACAAGAGTCAGTAGGGAATGTAATTCCAGTATCAAGCGAGCCAGTAATAACAGTGGGTATCTTCATCTATTTCTACGTGTAGGATAGGAGCTGACATATTAAGGCCCGTATTAATAGATCAAACTCAATACATAGCTTAATGGCGGTATCACTTGATCCACACTTAAGCTATGGTAAGCATCTCGAAATCGCTCTGTATTAATAGATGTATATTGAGGGTGTATCAACTGATGCCAACTTGGGTTGAATGATCGACCGATTGAATTTTACGTTCCGTTTAACGCTGTAAAAGAAATATCGTACAATACAATCTTTATATGACTGCATGATAAAATGCAAAAGTATTGCTATACAAACAAATAGTTACTACAACAATAACTACTTACTTCATAGTATATTTATATCAAGCATAAATCTCGGCAATTACATCAAAAAAAACCAGTGAAAAGAGTTTTTTTCTACTGACTAGATGTAACGGAACGTCACAAATGTCAAAGTTTAAAATCTTCAAAACAAAAGTCACTTTTAACAAGTGATTTTATGTAAAATACAGAGTCTTGGTAGAAGCGGTATCTTTTTTGAAAAGAATCGGCAGGCACTTCGAAAAGATTTTCTGCATCACGAATATATCTTTTCGGTAATCTATAGCTATTAAACCATAAAATATCGTCGTATTGATCAATGATGTCGTAATTATTTCCTTCGTCTGTAATATTTGCAGATTGCATTTTCAAACACACTCGTCGATATGACAGATGGCACAGAATTCAAAGTCAGAAATGATCTTAGGTCATCACTCAGAAAATCCGTACTTGGTATACATCTTAGCAGCGTTCCTAAGTGCTGAGTATTGTTTATTAATACATGCGGTACTCAGATGATACGCCGTTCCGAAGGCCGTACTTAACATTGGTTTATAAATATGGCGCGTAACTCAAGTATTGACTTAAGACCGCTCCCAGATTTGAGTTTGATTTATTAATACGGGCCTTAAAGTCAATGTATCGACGACCGGCTGGTGTAGAGGTAACATACATTGCCTTCTACACCAGAGGTCCTGGGTTCGAATCCCGGCGGCGGGATGTTTGTGTGATGAACACAGATATTAGTCGTCAAGTCATGGATGTTTATATGTTTATTCTAATAAAAAATATGTATTTATTCAATTTTTATGTTTATATATGTCTTAAGTATATGAGTTATCTAGTATCCATAACACAAGTTCTTCTAGAAACTTAATTTGGGCTAGATAATGTTGTGTGAGTGTCAGAAATATTTATCTATTTATTTATTTCGTGTAAATATGATTCGGTTGACACAACTGCTCTCATGTTGGTTATTATGGTGTTGAAATCAAAGAGAAGGGTTTACTACCGGTTAAAAGAGTCTCTTTGCGATTTAAACCATAACGAAGAGTAAGTGTCAGATAGGATGTGGTAATAAAACCGGCCAGCCCGGCTAGCAGGGACTGAACACAACCAGGAAGGAGATAATATTTTATCCTACATATCATTTGATTCCCTGCGAGCATGGGCTTACTGCTGGACAAATCTTACTCGTATATCCACACAATCGGTCACGGTTATCCTTAACATATGTTAAAAGGGGTGAAGAGGACACATTTCGTCTCCCGATAGTGAAATGGGAGGAAAGAACGTGTAACAACATACTAAACCTGATAATAAATTATCCTGAAGATGACAACGATAAATCGGGCCTTTTATCGATATTTTCTTAGAATATGGTATTTAGTGTATGTAATTTATTAAGATTACGACATATTTGGTTCTGTGGTCTTAACTATGGTATCAAATCGAGTAATTCTATCTATTATGGTGCGCATATTAGCTTACATAATAGGATAAAATAACAAAATAATATTTATCTTGTAGATTCGACTATTTATCAACCTAGCATGCAACCATCGATAAATAGTCGAATCTTATCTTATTTAGTTAAGCTTACATGCGCACCATGATAGATAGGGTTACTCGATTTGATATCATGATTAAGACCACAGAACCAAAGATGCCATATTCTTAAAAATACAACATGTAAGTGCCAAATTCTAAGAAGGAATTCGATAAAAGGCCCGATTTATCGTAGTCGATGGTCTCATGCTAGCCCCACTGGTCTTAAACTAGATAAACACTGGTATAGTAATTTCCTTCAATGCTGGAATGGGAGTGAATGAAAAACTTAGAATGTGCCAGCTGCTTCTGTTCCCGGGCATACTGTAAAAGTCAGTTAAGGGACTGAGGTTTTACTGGAGGCTTTTTGTGGGTGATAGGCTGACCCCCTGTCACTGCAATAGTCTCTATCCATCATTATAATACCTTAAAATTTGTCAAACGTGACATCAGATGGTTTTATAACCTTTGTTGTTCTGCCCACCCCATAAGGGATACAGGCGTGAAGTTGTATGTAGTAATTATAAAGAAAAACAATATCTAAATACTTTTTTAATCAAACCTTGTCTTGCAGTGGCTTTGTGAGTTAGTGCTTTTGTATCTAACCAGCAACTACCTAAATAATATACCTCTGTAGTTCTAAATAACTAAGTGAATAAGAAACATTAAGTAGATAAATTAATATGAAACAACATATGAGGTTGCTTTATCGTGAAATTATTTGGCAATCAAGACTGCTAAAAATATTTTTCTTCTTTTAAACCGACTCCCAAAAAAGGAGGAGTTTCTCAAATCGTCTGTGTGTTTTTTTCTTTTCTTTTGAATCGATTTTAAAAATTCTTAATTCATATCTTCAGGATAATTCATAGTTGGTCCCATTTAAATTACATCGAAATCGGTTGAGTACTTCATTGAAAATTTCAAATTTTTTAAACAATATGTATGATTTCGGAGAATGTTTACGTGGATGACATTATTAGTCGTCCAAAGTGTTGACGTGAAGTCGGTTTGTTTAATGCTCTGCATTCGTTGATTATTATTCTAAATTATAAAGTGGGGTGGACCTGCACCTGGACCTTATATTTAAAGAATACAATGTGTACTTCCTAGGAATTAATTTAAGCTCTACAGTTCTATGTGTTGTTTTTTTAAAGCCCTAGAAATAGCAGATGACCAAATAGTTTTTAGGCATTGTCTAAATTTAGATACCTAACGCTTTGTCGCGTAGAAGAATGTTTACTACACTTCAAGTAATAGGTTTTTTTTATATTGTAAGGATAGGAAGTTTTGTCTTCCATGCCACCTGATGGAAAGTGCGCGTGAAGACTATGCGAATGGCGTTACAAGTCCATCCACGAGAAACCTATTCACTCGACACTTAAAAGTTCCAGGACTGTAGTGGTCAGGAAAAACAGACGCAGGCAGATTGTTCCACACCTTGGCAAAAGGATGTAATAAATTGATGAAAAAAATATATTTGTGATTGTATACGACTTTGTATTGTGTCCTAACTAAGATTTTTAGGCCATAAACTTCTAAGTTGACCCTATGCTGGTTGGTGGTCAATAATTGTTCAATAAATTCCTGAAGGAATACATAGTCATTCATATGCAGATACCATAAGTTGAATGAATCTAGTGACCATCTAAAAAGTAAAATTATAAATTAATATTTCTGACACTCACACAACATTATCTAGCCCAAATTAAGTTTCTTAAAGAACTTGTGCTATGGATACTAGATAGCTGATATACTTAAGAAATATGTAAACATACATATTGAATAAATACATATTTTTTATAAGAATAAACTTAAATAAACATATAAACATCCATGACTTGACGACTAATATCTGTGTTCATCACACAAATATCCGCCGCCGCCGGGATTCTAACCCTGTGGCATAGATGGCATTGTATGTTACCACTACACCAGCTGGTCGTCAATCTAAAAATCTAATACATCTTAAAAGTACACTTCATTCTAAATTATTTTCATATTCAAAGAATTCTACACCTCTGGACAACCTGCTCGTATACGCCAAGAGCATATCTCATTCATATATGAATGAGGTCCATAATGACTACCTCAAGTGATCACTGAGCCTCCAGCCACGTGTTTTTCGTCTCACCTCATTACGCTAATGGAGTACCAATTACAGCAGAGTCCCTACCCGTGGCGGCTTTCTGCGCTGAAGTGGGCGGCGGACAGCAAGGCTACGGTAATACTATATGCAGTAATTCAACTTCATACAAATGGACGAAACACGAGCTAAACCTACGCGGCTCGATCTCGGCATGCGCTCTGCATACGGCCAGTCGTGAGTGTCTGCATGCCGAAATAATTTTTTATTGATGTTTTCATTAAAATGCGGATTTTTTTTGTCAACCGGAAGTACTTTATAATAAATCATTTCGCATGTCTCAGTCAGGGCGCAAGTATTTTTCGGTCGCTAATGTATCAGACCGATTTGTTATTCAAACGTTAACATGGTTTTTTGACACAAAACGCAGGTTCCTTACTACCTAATTTATATTTGTTAAAAAAAAAGTATATTTGCAGTCACAAAACTAAATGGAAGTAAAAACAAACTAGGCAAATGTAATTTAAATGCTATCACATGTGGACGGACCGCGGCGCGCTGTAGGCGTTTATTTCAAAGATGTGGCCGAGTTGAATTACTGTAGATACCTTTACCGTGGCAAGGCCATAGTAATTGCTGCCTGCGCTCGCGCATCCCGCGGGAACCCGCGCAATTAGAATTACTACTGTTACGTATTCTTCCTTAACTATAATAAATTGCGTTGGGACGAGCGTGTCTGATTACTTCCTAATGGGTAGTTTTTTTTGTACTGATGTATGTGTGTTTATGGTTTAGAATTAATAAATATATGTATATTTATAATATTCTAGCTCCAATTAAGTTTCTTATCGAACTTGTATCGTGGATACTAGATAGTGGATAAATAAACTTTAAAAACATGCACATTGCTTAAATAAATATAAAAATAAACTCGAAAAAGGATTTAAACATCCACGATTTGACGATTTTAGTTTTCCCTTTTTACCAAATATCCGCCCCACTAGGATTCTATCTGCGCATGCGCAGCAGGTTTAAAAGACTTATAGGGTCTTATAACTTCCCTGATTGTTCTCAGTAGGTACCTTGTAACTTATAGGAATAGCCTAGAAGGACTAAAAACGGACTGTTTCCCACGGCGGCGTTTCCCGGATAAATCTCGATCCCGTGGGAACATCAGAATAAAATGTATTCTTTGACGACCGGCTGGTGTAGTGGTAACATCTATTGCCTTCTATGCCAGAGGTCCTGAGTTCGAATCCCGGCGGCGGCGAATATCGGTGTGATGAACACAGATCTTAGCCGTCAAGTCATGGATGTTTATATGTTGTATTTATTCAATATCTATGTTTATATATTTCTTAAGTATATCAGTTACCTAGTATCCATAGTTTCTTAAAGAAACTTAATTTGAGTTAGATAATGTTGTGTGAGTGTCAGAAATATTTAAATACTTATTTATTTTTTTATTCTATACTCTGGCAAATAATTCAATGCTTACTGGCAGATCGAAATGTCAAATAGAAAAATAATGATACCTGTTAAAAACTTCGTAGTGTAAGTTCTGAATGAGAATGATTGAAAACGAACAAGTATTTGTCATTCGTTACGCATTAAATTTTAAAGAAATTTATAAATGATTGAATTTGAGGTGTGTATTATATCTTTAAAGTAACTTTAGTGAAAATAATTAATTACCAAACATACCTTGTGCTTTAAAACGGTTACAGTAGAAGTAAAATCGACTTTATAACTTCTTGCTTTATAAATTCGTGCTGCCATTAAAAATAAATTTCAAGAATTGTTGCCCTTCGCTAACAGCACCATAAGAAAAGAAAAATCTTGTGAGCCAAAATATGTTTTTTTCTATACATTACGATATTATTATTTAAAAATAATTAGGTACATTTATTCACTTAAACCACATTCTACTGCATTGAATTATTTGCTGTCATTTTACAGCATTAAATTATTTGCCAGAGTATAAGTGCTATTTCACCTGATTATAGGTGAAGATGAAGTCGAAAGAACACATGTATTTAATAATCATGAAGTACTCAATCGATGTTGATGAAATTTATATGGGACTAAATGGAAAGTATCCGCTATCAAAAAAAAGCATCAAAATCGGTTCACTCAGTCAAAAGTTATGAGGAATAAACATAAAAAATAAGTTTGAAGTCGCTAGAAAAGGGTGACAGAGTAGCAAACATCCACCTATCAAACGTAATAACTTTATCATTTTAGTAAAATACCAGTCATACTAAAATACCGGTTATAAAAAGTAAAAAAGAACTTGGCAAAAAGCACACCTCTAGGTAGGTATATAATATGATCAAAGATCGCTTTTCTTGCGACTTGCCAGCCCAGCAATTCTTCAAGTTAAACAGGATTCATAAACAAAATGAGGTGAAATTAATCTTTGTCTCATTTCTGACGGGCAAGGCGGCAGGATATGGTTTTGTTGTGTCTGCGTCGGACACACTGAGTCATCGGGGACTCAATCTTCAGCAGGTAAAAACTGACTTAATTCCATCACTACGATTGCCCTCGGGCTACTAGTGTTGTGCCCTGCTCGATGATATTAATATTTTTGAAAAGGTTTTTAAACAACAGAATTTTTGTTAGTATAAGTTTGTCAAAAATGTGTGTAGGTATATGTATGATGTGCTTGTACTTAAATGAATAGGTAAATATAATCTAGCTGTTAACACCTTTATTTGTGTCTTCTAGGTTGAAAAACTACTTGAATTTAACGAATTCACAGGATTTTTACGCCGGTTACAAGCACCTGTTATATATATCTCTACTTATTCTATTTATATTTTTAAGGAGAATTACTAGAAGTCACTTCCACAGAAATTACTAACTGCATCACTGGGTTTTTGACTGAGCTTTTATAAGCCATTATGTATTTTGATTTTAACTCTCAATTACTGGTTTACACTTAATACACAATCAAATCTCGATCAAAATAGTTGAGAAATCTTACTATTTATACGGCTTCATTGTTTATACTGTTCGAGTATGATTAAACTCATTGGATTGGATTCGAAACTAGGTGGACGACTTTTATTATTTTTGCCAGATTGTAAATTGTATTTTTGTTTGATGACATGAAGCAGATCGTTTTGCCAGGGCACTGTATGCATACCTATGCTTTCCAAAATATGGGGAACTCTGATATAAAAAAATGCCATCGTTTAATGGAAGTTTATAGCAGCAGCCGTAATTAACAGGCAATAGATCTTGTTTATATTTAGGTAAGAAATGGTTAAGTTAAGAGAAGCCCATCCATTCAGGTGAATTGTTACACACAGGGGAACAGCACCGTAAAAAAAGCAAACTTCCTGAGGACGATTAAACATTAAACTTTTGAAGTTTTGTTGTATTCTCCAAAAATCACATAGAAAAGATATATAAAATTTCGGGGTGTTCAAACGGGTAAAACGACGATGCGGCAGACAGAAAGAACTATTATAGGTTCGTTTAATTTCCGATTATCGATAACCAAAATCAAGTATTACCGCATCACTAAAAGTGCGTAAATGTGGTAGTCGCTAGTCAATTCTACTTTCCTAACGGGTTTTTTACATCTCTTTTTATCGTATCCGAAATTTATGTCTGTCTTCGTCTAGCGTAGGTGGTGTCCAAATAGTTTGGATTAAGTAAAAAAGGGTGGGAAGACTTAAAGGTTCTTTAATTGTGTACTCTTTGTTGATGTGTTAGAATGTGATACTGAAAGCGTTGTTAGGGCTATTGTATAGATTGTGTGTGAGAAAGTTTAAAGTCTGATTCAAGACGTGATAGAATGCATTTGTCCGAGCTGACGATACTTTTCTCGAACCGTTGCTGATTGAGCGTTTATCGATACATAAAAACGGTTTTTTACGATTATGGGATTATACTCATATTCGAAGATGATAATCCTATATTATTATTATTGAGTCGTTTATCGGCGTTTTGGCTTTATTAATGCTTGAAGCCAAAGTTAATATGGTTTTTTTATATTGTCAACCTTTATAATTTAGTACATTTTACTCGAATAAATAAAACCTAGAGTCAACGATAGCACTTCGATAGATATAGGTAGGTAACAGTGATTATCTGCCTAGTCAAATATTTTTTTTTAGTTATGAACTCAACCAAAATTATCGTCTATTTTTTTAGACTCTGCCTACCCCAAAGGGAGACAGGCGTGTAGTTATGTATGTAGGTATGCATAATTATCGCATTTTATCTTGATTAAAGTTACAATTTTTTTGTTTCGTGATTAAGTTTCTAAAGCAGACAGCACTCAAACTTAAACGAATACATACATACATAACTTCACGCCTGTATCCCTCACGGGGTAGGCAGGCAGAACACCAGAGGTCATAAAACCATCTGATGTCACGTTTGACAAATTTCGAGGCATTAGTAGGGGGTCAGCCTATCGCCCACAAAACAAATCTCCAATAAAACCTCTCTCCCTTAACTGAATCTTACAGTATGCCCGGGAAGACAAGCAGCTGGCACATTCAATGTTTTTCTTTCGCTCCCAGTCCAACATTAAACGAAATAAAATATTATCGCCAACTTTTAACCGAATACTTCAAAATACACATCCATATTAGCACCTAGCAACTGATATCGCTTATTTTGAATTCGGAATCCCTATATCCTTCTACTTAAGCATATTACTTTAAACTGGTTTCCGATTCGAGAGCATGACTTGATGCATAAAATTGCCGATTGGACCTAACTCGATAGTTAGTCTGATTTCGACCTTTATGCTGAATTAGATAAGGGTTAGATTGGGTATTTGACCGTTCAATAATGGATCATGGTCTTTGTGCACGTGTGTAATATGATGATGTTTGCATGTGTGCGTGAGTCACAGGTCAACTAGTGGCTCAGCGAAGGAATGCTTATGTCGCAAAGATTCCTTTATGTCGAGAGAGCTCATAACTGCTGGTATGATGATCAATTATTATGTTCCAGTAAGCTAAATAAAGAGATCATTGTTTATTTACAAGACTAATGCATACCTATCTACACTGTACTGTTTTTATATCAAAGAAATCGTTGAATTATTCTTAACAGACTGGCTTTAAAGGCAGTCTTTCTTTACTTCACTGAACACGTATTTTAACATAGCCATAAATAACCTATGTTTTAAAGCTTTTACCATACTAAGTTATGTAATGTAAGTTTTACGCAAAGAGAAGAAAAAGTTGAAAGTGAGATACGCATTTCTGAGAAGCGCGAATACTTTGGGCAGCCATTTTATCTGGTCAAGTATTTTCGATAACTGGAATTGATCTCCGTGTTCCCACAAGAAAGTTGTAAATGTGGTGGAAAGGAGATTTATCACGAGTGGTCTGTGTGTGGTGGCGACGAAGATGGAATGCAGTTGTACCGGCTCACAGGCTCGCTAGCCAGACGGACACACATACCTATTGTGTATGTAAGACTCGTCGTTGTATGGATGTGGCCACTACTATTGAAACTCGATGTGAGTTTTATTAATTTTATATTTTAAGGTAGATGTATCAATTTTAAACGTAGAGTACAGATTAATAATTGAAGTTCTAGTATATTCTAGTAAACAAAAACAAAAACTAGCTGTTTTATGCGGTTTTATCCACGCAATTTCTAATCCTGCAGGAATATGGGATCGAAAAAATAATCTATTAGTAGCCTATGTGCAAATCTAAACAGTACACTATTTCATGTAAATCCGTTTAGCCGTTCTCGAGTGATTGTCAAACAAACGTCCATCGAAACTTTCACTTTTATAATATCAGTAAGATAGTAAGATATTCCTACATAAGTAATAAAGAGTTTTAAGTATCTACGTTTGTTAAAAATTGGGTGTGTTGTTTGTTGCCATGCCTCAATCTTGTCTGACGACAAATGGTTTTACCTAGACACTATCTCGTAGTGTCATCTAGATCAGGATCCAACCCTTTAACGACAACAAAGAAGCCATACGGCCTATTATTCACCTAACATTACTTTGTTTGGATGTTATGACAATAATGATTACCGTAGTTTACACCAAGTGATGTTTTGTCCAAAGGCGAGTTCAGTAAACTAAAAGTTATTAAACGCCGAAGTTCGTGGGTATGAATGAATGCATGTTAAATATTAAATAACGTATATGATATAATATAAGAATTCCAATATTGCTTCCGGATCGAGATTTATTTATTTATTTTTACAGCATTGGATTTGATTGGAACAAACAGTGTATTATAATTTACGAAATAAGTTTAAAAATCTTGACACCATTCACATGTTATCGCTTGTAAGATAAAGCACTTTATCTCTTACATCTTAATATCATATAAAGGAAACAGATAAATAAAAAATATACTTAACAAAAATAAAACAAAACAAAACTAGGATAGGGATCACCCAAAACCTGCGAGTGAAGCCCAAAGTGCAACTGTTTTTTATTTTTAAATATTTGTATTTCACTAATTCTATTGATTACCTACTTAAACAATATATTTTACTCGCCCTCCGGCACTCGGTGATGGTGACAGCTGAAAATCATCTTCTCAGTCTAGACCAGGGGGAGTTTACTAATTTATTAGCCAATGCTGTCGATGGCAGCCGGAGCCAAAGTGGGACAAATCTATACGTATGAATGAGAAAGCTTTAAAGTACTTTGCTTTGACGTAAGTCTATATGTCAATCTTCTCAAAAGTGACAATCAAAGACAAACAATCATCCATCGCCAACGACTGACTGACGCCATTTGTAAAAACGGTTCATTGCGTTAACTGCGTAATTTCAGCAACCCATTTTTAATTTGAAAATCTGTAAAATTTTTGATTTGAAAATCTGTAAGCTGTGTGTTTTTACGGAAGTGCTATTTGTTCAGTGCGAAATTGACACTTTATATTTTGATAGTGACACTAAATACTTTGTAATTGTTTGTTTGTTTATTTGCGAAATTGACGCTTTTGTGCAGTAGTTTTAAGATAATGGTTGGAAAATAAATTTATAAACACCTATGAATTTTTATTAAATATACACAATTTTACTGTCAAAAAAAATTATACATTAAGTTCCTATCTTAGAGTAATAGACTGCATAGATTACTACTGTGTAAAGTGGATCTATTAATGCACTGAAAAGTTGCGGATGGCATTAACTGAAGCGCTAGTGAGCTGTATGTATGCTTTTACGAAGTATGAAGTAATCGTTCTTCTCTCGTAAGAGAGTATATTGTTCCATGGTCTAGACTGTGACATAATGCTGACCTGTGGCCCTTTCGGCACATTAGTATTTAAGGTGTAAAAATAGCATTTTTGTATATTCTGTAGTAATTGTAATATTTTTTTGTATCCTTATTTGGTTTGCCGAATAAATGTTTTTCATTTCAATAGCCTTAATTATTAATAGTAAGGCCATTTTATAAAATTGTGGTTTACGCTACTCCCATCACGTAGGTAATCGTTTAAAACTCACTCCAATCTCGAAAAAGACTTTCTGACGACTAGTGGACCGCTAGTAGTGGCTGCCTGTGTTAATGTATGGGTAGGTTTCGTATAACATACAAACATCTGATCATTTGCATTTTTTGCCGGTATTCTTTAAATATTCGTAACTATATTGATAAATATTCTACTTATAAATCAATATATTCAATATTGTGACTGAGAAAGATTATTGATATATCGTTGGGATAGATTTTGTATTTTTATCAAATATTTGATAAATTTCTTTATCATAATGTCTGTCTGCTACTAATTATGATTGGCACAACGGTAGGTACCTAATGTAATATTCTCTGAAATTTTAGATCATATTAGCTCATACAATCTCCGTCTAAAAACCTTCAGGTGAGAAAAAGGTGAAATACTTAGATTTCGGACAACTACAAAAATGGGACTACATAAAGATATTCATATATGCTAACAATAAATGCAGCTCTATGTTAGTATACTAATCATTTAATAAATAGACCGTTAGTTTCCTAGTATAGCACGTTCAAGAAGCAAACCCTTCAACCTTATTATATTAGCTTAGATTTTTTTACCGAGCATAAAAGACCCAGCGATTTTGACATCAAGAACACTGATGCAAGTTCTGAATCAAACTTAATTTGAGCTAGGTTGTGCTGTGCATGTTATAAATTATACGTATCCCACCAATGCCTTTATAATCTTAATGCTTTTTAAATGGGCCCACATGAGGGCCATGACTATCGTCTGGGTGTCGAGGTGATTTAGGCCAAAACCACGAAGCTGGCCCAGTGCCGGTTCATGGATTTCAGAATTTTCGGCTCTGTAATGGCGAGCTTGGTTAACTGTATTGTGATTTACCTTTTCTTAAAAACCAAACAATTTAACATCGGGTGTAGGTACTTGTCATACATGGTCATTATGATAAATTATAAATAAATAAAAAATAAAATCCCCAGACAATCACACCAACTACATGGGGCCAAAGTAAGCATAGCTTGTGTTATGGGATACCATGTTGCGAACTAGGGGGGAACCTAGAATATAAATACATAAATAGGTAAACACCCAGACACGGAACATTTTTTTTTCTTGTTCCGTGCGGGAATCGAACCCGCAACCACTAGCGTCTGAGGCAAACAGGTTTACCCCATCGCCAAAGTGGTCGTCCAATTATTGCTTTAGTTTCAGTTTGCACTTAACTGAGACTCCTTCAGTACCTGTAGGATAAGCTAAGAATATCCTCTTAATGTGTAGTAAAAGTGACCACTATAAAGATTAGAAGCCTTGAAGGGGAACAGGGGTAATCCATTATTTTTTAAACCTTTATCTTTTTTAAAAATTCACTATTCAATAAATGATACAATTTCAGATTCATGACTGCCACCTCACCGTTCCGACTCCGCCATGTTCACACTGTTGGATTCGCGGCCATCATGCGCAAGTGCTGCTCCTCTTTGTTGCGACATCCTCAGCGTTGTGCGAGTTATCAATCCGGGAGGACTCGCACATGCTGGCCCTCTGGCTGCGAGGCATTATAGGTGGGGCTGAGAGGGATATCGGTTCCAATATAATGGACTAATGGCAATACTAGCCCATGACTCAGGCAGATACTGGTAGGTAACCAATGCTAGTTTTTATTGTCAACTGTCATTATCAACTATTATATCTCATGGATTCCTGTTGACAGAACTCAATTGATTGTTATTATTATTATTATTATGAATTGCTTACAATTTATCCAGTTACATAAGGACGATATGCAAACACCAGAGTCATCATTACGCCAATGAGCGCGCCATTGGCATAATTATATTAAAATTAAAATGATAGTGGTTACTGATGCTTTTCGACTCTAAGCTTCGGTTGATGTATTAAATTTTTGATGCTTTATGCTTGTTGATGCTTTATGTATTAAATACTTACTGAAATGATTTAATTTAAATTACCTTGTCAATTTTTTTCTTCTTTAATTGCGCAATTGTGAACGGTTTTGATCCAATTACGGCGCATATGCTAGAGACAAACCTGCTCTATTGACCAAAACTTTAATCCATCTTTGTCATGGTTATTATGATTAAAGGTGGATTAAGACTAAGTCGAAGGTTTGGTAAAACATGCGCATATATCATGAGTAGCAAATCTTTAATACTCAACCACGTACTTAAGGACGTAGAATTATAACCTAAGTATACTCAATTAACCTAAAATAATATTGAAGTATATAGATACAGTAGATAGCACGTTTAATGTTTTAGTTGCGCGATTGTTCAAGTTATTCTGCGAGGCTAGCATGCTGCCGTCGACAACGATAAATCGGGCCTTTTATCGATATTTTCTTAGAATATGGTATTTAGTGTATGTAATTTATTAAGATTATGACATATTTGGTCCTGTGGTCTTAATCATGGTATCAAATCGAGTAAATCTATCTATTATGGTGCGGATATTAGCTTACATAATAGGATAAAATAACAAAATAATATTTATCTTGTCGATTCGACTATTTATCGATGGTTGGATGCTAGCCCTGCAGGAGACGGTAGCCTGCGAAGTAAATTTTATTATCTTCGATTTGTCGTGATATCAACAGAGAACTGTCCCATGATAAATTGACAAATTGTTATCTTGCAAAAATATATGATTATGTAGTTTTAAGGGCGCAGCACTTGTTATCTTAATCAGCAGAAAATAAAGAATAGATATGTAGATAAATTTATTTTAAACAAATGCAAAATATAGAGACAAAAAAGAAGAAACCAATGGAAAACTTAAAAAGAAAGAATTCGATTACAAGAAATTTTATAATTATGTAACTATAAACATTAATATACTAATTTATAGTAGAATTTTTAGTGAAAATTGGTGTCTAGTATGCTACTTGAGTCATCGTGGCGCTGCGCTGTGGTTACTGTGTGTATCAAACGATATCTCAGGTTAAGCAACGTTCGGCGCGGTCGGTACTTGGATAGGTGACCGCCGACCATTCATTTCTCACGGCGACTCCGTGCTTCGGAGGGCACGCTAAGCAGTCGGTCCCGGGTGCTGTATACTTGTATACAGTAGTCGTAATGGTTTGTCAGAAGCCATTTTCGGTGCCCTGAAAATTCTGACATCCACCACCCAGCACTGGGCCACCTTGGTGGATTATGGCCTATACCTCCTCGTCACCCAGGGCAGAGACTCATAGAACTGCAGTGGGCTCATTACAAAGAGTCGTGATGGTGATGATGCTACTTGAAAAGACCCATCGTTGATCTTAAGTACAAATCACTTTTTCACTCTCAAACTTAATATAATGCAACGAACCTTCGATAAATATAAATCTGTCTTATTGTATGATAAATACAGTCAAATGTGAACTACTTAAGTCGAGTTAAAGGAGCCTTGGTTCTTTTGATGATTCGTTGAAGTCCCAATGTGTATTACTATTATGTAAAATGAAAGTCAAATAACTCTTACAATATTATTAATTCCTCAACTTTCTCTCTCCTGCATAACAATTCATATGTTGCTATACTGCAGTGCTAGCACGGATCTTTTGTCGATCGTAAGTTTACGAATGCTCGTATAGAATGGAGTCGGTTGCAAGTTTTTAGTAACAATGTAATTTTTTATTTTACAGTTATTTAAGAGTAGAACCTGTTAACAAACATTCAAAATTAACAAGGAACACATTTATTTAAGCTGACCGTGCGGCAATGGATAGATTTCAATTATTGCTTGCAAAACCGTCTCCATACTATACGAGCATTCGTAAACTTACGATCGACAAAAGATCCGTGCTAGCACTGCTGAGTTGTGGCTCTTTCACTATCCGTTTTATTTTACCTCTTATGACAAATAACTTATTTATCAATCAAATAAGTAGGTACTATGTATTACAATGAAAATACACACTCATGAAGGTATTGTTTCATTTCTACTGAAAGATAGAGGGCAGATAATTTTTATCAGTATTTTTATTTTCGAGGGAAACATGAATAACGGAATTAAAAGTCTACGTGCATTTTAGCAGTGAGCTCATAAATGACATCATTTGAGAAATGATGTTTGGCTGAAGTTGTAATATCTGTAAAATCTTTGACTCAACGATATAAATACCAATAATCTAGTTTGTTGCAAATCTCATCCAAGTACTAAAATAGGCATTTACGAATTCATTATCGTGTTTGAAATCTTTCAGAATTAATCCGTGTGCGCGTGCTTAGGGCAAAGCTTTTCTAATCCAAACTGTCACTTCTGTCAATCATGTTGGCTACTGGCCGGTATAGTCTGTAAATTCTTGGCATTCCGTCCGATTCTTTTGTGGAGTCGCAACTGACTAAAAGTCTTTTATTCTACTCTCGTTTGACGTTCGGTTGTTTTTATTAACAACCTTTTTTGAATCGTGATGCTAATTTTAATTGAAATTACAGACCACATATGTAATTGGCCCGGCTGGGACTGGAACCCTGGACCTCTGCAGGCGAAAACTCGGCCAATGTATGAACTACGGAGGTCATTCAAAACAGTATGGATACTTATAAATAGCTACGTAATGAGTCCTTGTCCGACGAAAAAGGAGGAGGTTCTCAATTCGTGTGTATGTTTATTTATTTATTTTTTGTATCTTTGTTACGATTTTTTGGAATTATGAATCATACGTACATACATAACATCACGCCTGTGTCACATTGGGGTAGGCAGATACTAAGGAACGCCAACTGCTCCGATCCAGACATACCTCTTTCGCTTCCTCCTCGTTCATTAATCGTTTCATACATGATCGCCGGTTACGGGTACTTTTAACTAGGCCCTTTTTAAGTATGTCGCCAATTATGAATCGATTTTGAATATTCTTGTCTCATATGATGGAGGATACTTCAGAGGTGAGTGCGCGAGTGCTCTGTTTGAGCAAATTGAACCCTCACCCTTTTACCATCGGACTACTAGACGCAGACAGAACTTCCATCCGTATGTGGTTGATATTCCGAAAAGTCGAACTAAGCGCTTTGACAGTTCCTTTTTGATACGGGTCGCCAAGGTTTGGAATGAACTGCCTGCGTCTATTTTCCCTGACCAGTATAGTCCTAGTACTTTTAAGCGTCGAGTGAATAGGTTTCTCGTGGATGGACGTGTACCACCTTAGTCTTCATGTTCACTTAACATCAGGTGTCATGGAAGACAAACGTCCCATCCATATTTTATAAAAAAAAAAAAAAAAGGTGGTCCCGTATAAATTTCATTGAAGTCGATTGAGTTATTCATAAAAAAAAAATAAAAAAATTGTATCAATACGAAGAGTATTTACATTGACGACCTTACTTCAGCCAAAGTGTTGACGTGAAGTCGGTTTTTTAATGCTCTGCATTCGTTGATTATTCTCATTTACTGTCGACTTCTATTGCTCAGTGGTGTAAGACTATATATTTCATAATTCGTGAGGTCGCGGGTTTGAACCCTATTTATCTTTCTACATACATACATAACGTCACGCCTGTATCCCTTATGGGGTAGGCAGAACACCAGAGGTTACAAGACCATCTGATGTCACGTTTGACAAATTTGGAGGTATTATAAAGATGTACAGAGTCTATTGTAGTGACAGGGGGTCAGCCTATTGCCCACAAAAACGCCTTTAGAACCTCTTTCCCTTAACTAACTTTTACAATATGCCCGGGAAGAGAAGCAGCTGGCACATTCTATGTTTTTCTTTCGCTCCCAGTCCAGCATGGAAGCAATTGTTTATTTTTATTTTTTTAGGTTACTGTGTTGTTTTACTTCACTGAAAATTTCTCTCTAGGAAGCTAAGTCAATTCAGCGTAAAGAGGTATCAAACACAAATGGACAGACTTTCGTATTCGTAATGCTGTGTCATAATTATTGATATATTATATATTTGATATTAGATCTGTTATATCCTCGTATACTTTCTTTAAGATTGTTGTAACTGCAATAAATACCTTCGTGTCAGGTGTCTGGAGAGGCTTGAATGTGATACCCTGCGTCAGCATCAGCAATCTCAGCATTTTAATGTTATTTACGGAAACATGTAGGACGGACATGTTTTTACTTTAGATTTAAAGCCCACTGTGGTTATCTGTTATTTTTCAACTCATTTGATACAGTTGTTACTTTCAGAATTACATTAGATAATAATATAAGTGTCTATTACTGGACTTTGTGGTGTTCCATCACTTTATGTCAGTCGTTCGCGGTCTGAAAGGACATCATCATCGGTTCATGTAGATCAATGCCAGTAGTTTTCGGTTACTTTAATCCTATTTTGCAAGAGTAAAGTTCGGTCTGTCAAGGTTAATAAACCTATAAATACAGGGTGTCAAAATATTGAAACAATGCGAGTGTAATTGAGTGTTTTAAGAATTCGTTGTTATTTTGAAATGTCGGCATCCATTGTTGTCATACACGTGAATTTATAAAAATACTTCAATGTTTATGTACTGAGAAAGTTGTTATTTGAATAAAGATATTACTTTACGTATATTGTATTGTAAAATGTGATAAGTATGTGTTTTACGAAGTGGCTGCAGGGATATCTTCTAAAGATAATTGTAAGTAATACTTAATATTTTTTGTTGGAATTATCTAGCGGTTATTTAGTAGAGTCAGTTCTAAGTCTATATGATTTCTTTCATTTTCAACAATTATTGTCAAATTTCAGCAAATTTGCTCAAAACCATAATAGATTACTAAAATTGCTTCATCAACCACTGCGTCTAAAGGCAATTTGAGCAATTTATAATTATTTAATAACGGTCTTACTTAATTTATCATTGGCAATAAAGACGGCAAAGAAAACTGATCATGAGTCTAGGAAGCTTGCTCCAGATCCTTCTTAAATCTTCTATGTGCATATACATAAATTATAATTGTGATTGTCAGGGGATTTTATTATTTTATTTTATTATTATAATTGTAAAATAATGAACGATGCGTGGTGATTATGACGGGACACTTTTAGCCAATAGGCGGCTTGATTAATCAGTAAACAGGAAACAAAACGAATATTTAACACGACGTTAGCAAGAAATTCAATGTAACTCATGTTTTCTTGTAAAGCCGAAACATTAATCGTATGTTTCAGTTGATAACGCGAGCTTGTACGCGATAACCTAATTACTTAACTTGGTAAGGTGCGGTGAAAAAAAAAATATTTATTTGAAACAAGTTAGAATTTTCGATATATGAGGATATTAAAATAAAATGATTTACACACTTATTAAACTGGGTATTAAAATGATTTACACACAAAATTTTATTATATTATTAATTTAAATTAAATTACTGAAACAGCATTGATGTAGTCTCAAAGTAAGGCAAAGGCCACAAAGCGGAACTAGGAGTTATCCTAATATCCTTACCAGAAGAGTTAAAATCGCTGCCCAGTTGGGACTCAAACTCAAGACCTCTCACACCAGAGGGAGCCACTCGTCCAATAATAATAATAATAATAAATTTCTTTATTGTGGCAACTTGGCCCACTGATTAGTTTTACAACTTAAAATTAGGTTAGTGAAACAAGAAATATTAATAATTTATAAATTAATGAATCAGTGCACTAGGGAGGCATTCATCTATGTATTTTATTTCGCTACTTCAGTATTTTTGCAGTAAACTCTTATTTTTATTTGTTGTAATGTAATGGAATTACGTTCTGTTTTTATTAGTACTTGAAGCAGTAGGCTATCTAAAGTAGTACGTTGCTACATCGACTCGGCAATCCAATATTAATTCATCAAACATTACATTCCTCAAGGGTGTAATAATGCAAAATATTTTTGAAATCCAACCGGAAGTATTTGCACAGATTCATAATTACAACCCATTGAAAGGCCATGGTGGTATATGACATAAACCACCACTGCCCCAGAGGTGGATTAGGTCAATACCACCAAGCTAGCCCAATGTCGGCGTATCTCAGAATAATTAGGGTGTCAAAATGACTTCTGACAAAAATATCGACTATCTATACTAATATTTGTTTTTTTTTTGTTTGTTTGTTTGAACGCGCTAATCTCCGAAACTACAAGTAGGATTTGAAAAATTCTTTTTGCATTTGATAGCCCAACTCTTGAGGAAGGTTATAGGCTATATTTTATCCCGAAATTACCACGGGTCCATCAAAAGTTACGCGGGTAAAACCGCGCGCTGTGGCTAGTTTAATATAATTGTACAGCATACGGGACTGACTTTTTAATGTCACTTCTCAATAGCCCTTGTCGGATAGCTAATGTCGGACGGAGTGATAAATTAATGGCAGGCGGTAACGATTCCATGTATTGACAGTGCTGATCGATGCTTAACCTACTATATCGTATTATATGACCATGTACAGTCACGTATCATAATATGTATACATTTTCATTGAACTTTGAACCTTATTTCCGTTGTAATAAGTTACTAAGTACAGTTGGTTTAGAATAGCCCTACCGCCCCTGGATAAGCTTGTCAGAAAAGGTGACTTATCCGAATGGCCCCCGATTGGTGGTAGGATCCCGTCAGGGTCCGGCTGGCTAGCTACCACCTTTCATATAAAATTACCGCCTTTCATATAACATTACCGCTCCGGCGGTGATGAGTTCCGGCAATATTTTATGAAGAGCCAGTCATTTCCTAAGCTTTTATCTTCGACCTCATTTTCACTAACCATCAGGTCAGATTGAAGTCAAACGCGAGTTTAGTCTATAACAAAAATATATGCAACGACAACTTCACAGATTAGTGTGTTTACACAAACCAATGCGAGCACAGAACTTTCCCGACTCGTATTTTCACAAATGTTCGTATAGTATGGAGATGGTTTGTGAGCAGTCATTTAAATCTATCCATTACCGCATAGCCAGCTTTAATAAACGTGTGCCTTGTTAATTCAGAATGTTTGTAAGCATTTTGTACTCTTAAATAACTGTAAAATAAAAAAATATGCTACTAAAAACCTGCAACCGTCTCCATAATATACGAACATTAGCAAAAATACGAGTCGACAAAGTTCTGCGCTCGCACTGCAGCCTTCTCTCCTTCCCACAGACAATGATATTAGAGAGAGAGTTCTTCTTTCAGCCAGTGAAATTGCAGGGGTTTCACAATAGGGGTTTCCAGCTAGTTTACGGTCGACAACGCATAATCAATCCTATTCATCATCATCACGACTCTTAGTAAAGAGCCCACTGCAAGGCTAGGAGTCTCTCCCCTGGTTGGCGAGGAGGTATAGGCCATAATCCACCAAGCTGGCCCAGTACTGGGTGGTGGATGTCAAAATTTTCAGGGCGCCGAAAATGGCTTCTGACAAACCCTAACGACTACTGTATACAATTATACAGCACCCGGGACCGACTGCTTAACTTGCCCTCCGAAGCACGGAATCCTATTATCTATCAATTAATGTCATAATCCTAGATGCCGTGTACCACGTAGATTCAGCTATCGTTAATGTTGCAGCATGCTTTTTACAGTCAATATTATGCATCACAGTTTTAAGACAAATATAAGAAAGCCTCTACCAATAACTTTCAAAAAGCTACTTAGCAGAATTCCCCGACGTGTAAGTACTAAGAACAGCTCAGTACTTTCTGCTAACAGTATGTTTATCATAATTTTTGAAACGTATCTTATCATTTGATAGAGTGATGTGACATACTCCACTAGCGACGTAAGTGCGAACCGCACGTCCTATCACTTCGGCAACTATTTGGTTAATTAGATCGAAAGTGTGTGTAATAATCGTTATATTGGATTGAAGGAGCGACTAAAAAAGGTACTGTTTATTTTTATTTACTACTTTAATTTGGATTTTGAAGGAGTTTTGATGGTAACATTTAATTGAATTACTTCAAGAACAGCCGGCACAGGATACACCTGATTGTATTTGGCATTTATGATGATGGACATGGACAGTATTGGGCATAATAAGTGACAATGTGTTACCAGCTTAAACTCAGTGTTGTTAAGGCTTAAGTTGGAATAAACATTTGCTTTCGATATTATACCTTTTGCAAATTAAATCGGAATACAACATTGGATTTGGATTTGCTTAAGGAATAATAGAGATTGGAAGGACTTTAATGCCAACTGTAATTAATTGAATGTCATCTCAATAGGAGGAAATCTATCACATCTTTACTTTAGGTATTTTCCCTAATTATATTGTGAAATAATCAACGAAACTCTGAAACTGAAAACTTACGATTGAATCATTTCATTTGGTTAGATACCAATGTTTCATATGTATGTTCTGAAGCGAAGTTATTGGTTGCGCAGCTTGCCTCAAATATCATGTTTAAGATAAGTCACCGAGTGGCTGACGGCAAATCAGATTAGCAGGCTAAGAGGAAACTATGAATTACTATAGTCCCCATTAATAATATCGATTAAGTACATGACCGTGACTATAACGTTATTTGATAAAGTGATTTATTTAAAATATGACCTCAGTGATATGGGTAAATATCACGTCTTCTACCAAAGGGGCGGATACTTTAAAGGCTGAAAAAATAGTCGATGAGCATAGATCATAGAATAGGTGCTTCATACAATATACCCTAGATAGATCTAGAGGTTGTATAGGATGTGGAAAAGTTCAATAGTAAATACATTGAATACATACCATGCTTGCCAGTATTAATTACGACAAAGCAGAATTAAATATTGAAGCTATTTGAGAACTAAATATGGCTGTAGTTTAAAAATGTTAAGCGAGTCATAATTGCTTACCAAGTGGTACAAACATCCACTATTGATTGTGGCAAATATCCTCCTGACGTAGTAATGAATGCAATCTATACTTGCAAAATAAACAGGAACCTAATGACAAAAACGTTCCTTGTTACCAGGTATTCATGACTTGAAAGGTGTATAAAAAAAGAAGATCAAAATGAGTATGCTAACAGCAACTTTGTCGACTCTGACTCCGCGGTTCAAGTTCAACTTCACCAAGCCGACGATAGAGAACATCGCCTTCAAACTCCATTACAAGGCTACAGTGACACTCCTCATCGCCTTTGTTATCCTGGTATGCGCCAGGGATTACTTCGGAAGCCAGATTAAATGTATCGCGGATCATGGCGTGCCGGAAAAAGTTATAGAAACGTATTGCTTTTTTATGGCTACGTTTACTATAGTAAGTATATTGTTGTCTATATTACCACGAAAGCAATGCTACATATACTCGTATCTATAAACAAAACAGTAAAGCAGAATTACTATGTGGAAGTAAACTAGATTTATATATCTATACTAATATATAAAGCTGAAGAGTTTGTTTTTTTTGTTAAGTTATTGAAAGGCCGCCGGGACAAAAGTACTGGAAGTAAGTAGGTACTTGATAACATTTTATGTTTAGCCCATGGGTAAAGTTGGTAAAAGAAACACTCCATTTACTATCTCATTGAAATCCAACATTGAAGTACATACTTTATTAGATTCTTTTTGTTATTTTTTATGGTACGAATTGATTTTTTAATTTCTTTAAATAAGAAAGTGTTATTTTATTTTTGAAAGACTGCGGTAGTAGGCTAGATGTTCAATTATTCACACCTAGCACATTTGATACCTTGATACCTAGCTAGCTAATATCAGGGCTAACAATTATATAGAAGTATCCTAAGTTTTAGGACTTTAAGTTTGAATTTATGATTTGATATAAAAATAAAAGCTTCATATAAAATTATAGCTAAAGTTGTTAATTTTCGAAAACGCTAGTTTGCAAAACTCTGCAAACTAAAACAATGTATTTAATAATTACTTAACTAGGGGTTTGCATTAATAGCTGAATTACTGAGAAACTTCCATGCTGGACTGGGAGCGAAAGAAAAACATAGAATGTGCCAGCTGCTTCTCTTCCCGGGCATACTGTAAAAGTCAGTTAAGGGACCGAGGTGTTATGGGAGGCTTTTTTGTGTGCGATAGGCTGTCACTGCAATAGTCTCTCTCCACTATTATAATGCCTCGAAATTTGTCAAACGTGACATCAGATGGTTTTATTACCTCTGGTGTTCTGCCTACCCCATACGGGATACAGGCGTGAATGTATATACTGAGAAATTTTGTAGAAATTACATAGGAATTGCCGAGACATTTTGCGGTATTCAAATCATTACCATAGAAGTTACAGTCACTTCGTCCTCGTCATTTGAGGAAATGAAACAGATATGGTGCGAATAATACATAAGCAAACATGACTCATTCGCGTTGAATTGATAGTATTTTGTTTCGTCCAGGTTCGATACTATAATGAAACGATGCTGCAAGGAGGTTTCTTACCGCACCCAGGAGTGGGTCCACTGCAGGATGATGACGAGACCCTTCGTCATACTTACTACCAGTGGGTGCCATTTGTGATGTTTATCCAGTCAATCTTTTTCTACATGCCTCATTATGTTTGGAAGAAGAAAGAGGGTGAGTGAATTTTCATCATCATCATCACAACTCTTTGTAATGAGCCCACTGCAGGGCATGAGTCTCTCCCCTGGGTGACGAGGAGGTATAGGCCATAATCCACCAAGCTGGCCCAGTGCTGGGTAGTGGATGTCAGAATTTTCAGGGCGCCAAAGTGGCTTCTGACAAACCCTAACGACTACTGTACACAGCATCCGGGACCGACTGCTTAACGTGCCCTCCGAAGCACGGAAGTCGCCGTGAGAAAATGAATGGTCAGCGGTCACCCATCCAAGCACCGACCGCACCAAACGTTGCTTAATCTGTGATATCGTATGATACACACAGTAACCACGGCGCCACGACGACTTCTGAGGGAATTTTAAATGTTGTAAATTACCGTGGTTTTTAGGTTATCTTTTGTACTGCACTTGAATTTGTATGCCAAGTTAATGCATAGTCAAATAAGAGTAGTTCTATCATCAATAGTTATTAAATAAATGAGCATTTTTAATGCAAAAACTTAAAAACATTATCAATAGTTATCTGTGTCGTGACAGGAACTTATCCCATGATAGGACTTCTTCAGGACCCACCTGAAGAACAAAAAGCCTTTATACAAAATCTGCTGCCAATTGTAATCACGCTCATGCGAATATATGTTTTAATAACATTTAATGAAGAGCCAGTTTTATCCCGATCTCCGATCCCGTATGCTCTAACTTAAACCTCATCATTGCTTACTCTTAGTCATACTACCGTTTAGTCACCAAAAAAAAAAAACAAATAAAACAAAAACTTTATCTTAAATAAAGAACCTTATCGATTGTAAAGCAAAAAAGTAAATAAACTAAATAACATTGAACTAGTTTAAAAAAGTAAAAAGGTAAACATTCTTGATTTAAATCAAATGTGTCACACTTCCATAAAGCAAGGTATTAGAGAGTTTTTCGCGAATTCCGTCTGAAATAAAGGCTGCATTTAACCTGGATTGCTCTGATAAGATAACAAGACATACATTTACAGTTGACAAACTCTTGCTGCACATCACTACATATACTTACTAGATTTACAACTACACTAGCAGCTGATCCTTCTGGCATCACGCGCAAATCAAACTAAATTCCATGGGAATTAAAGGATAAGATATGTGCTATTTGAGGCTCTATTCGTGTGAAACTCAGGCCGCCGCGCCACGCTGTCAAATCTCCGAATACTGTTAGTAAAGAAATATTACGATAGATATTGTGGATGTGACTATTATTAACGCTAAATGTTTTATCTATGCTAAATCCTGGCATAGTTTGAAATACCTAAACCCTTTCAGCTTTGTTATATTGGCATAATTTTGACGTTTGTCTTCCATGCCACCTGGTGGAAAGTGAAACCAATAAGAAGCTAAAAGAAAAAAATATAATTTAACTTTATTATTTTAGGTGGGAGAATTGGAGCTTTAGTGGCAGGTCTACAGCACGCAAGTCTAGCCCTTGAAGATGAGGACCTTGTATATGGAAATAAAGAGGTGCCATCCAAACAGACTTTAGAAAATAGAATTGAAATTATAAGAAAAGACATTATTTTAAGGTAAAACATACTACTTTATTGCTGCCGTGAAACTTTATAATCTATAAGTACTTATTATTAGATAGAGGATAATATGGAATTCAGAAAAAAAAATCGCGAGATACACTCCTAGTGTTATTTAAATTTTAAAAGGTTTATCATTAATAAGGTCTGATTTGAGTTTGTGACTTTCACGAAGGCCCTCCATGGTCAAGAATCATCGCGATTCGCGACCCATTTTAATTAACCCCTTCCATTACAGCCTTAGGAAACTAGAAGTTTTGGGCACCCAAGCTTTCGGCTCAGTGCTGGATAGTTATTTATATTTATTATTTTTATATTAAATTGACGGCGGCAAAACACAACAAAGGCCCTTCTCAGGGCCATCATATCCGTCAACATTGAAATGGGGATTTAGCATTGATGGGGACGACCATTGCCTGTGCGATGCGACTCTACAAACTATATGTTCTGCCCCAACCTATTGTTATGTCCCATGTGCCCGGAAAGCTGCACTATTGAGGATCTCGCACTGGCCACCTACAACGCGATAAAGGTGGCAAAATATATTTTTATAATACCTATCTATTCATCGACACGATAAGAAGAAGAAGAAGCATAATTGAAATTTCGAATCAGAATTTAATTTTACATTTTCGGTCTTTTCAGACAACGCAGTCACGAGCGACTGATGACTCATTTCATATTTATGTTAAAATTTCCAGGTTAAGAGTAACTCGAACCTGGTCCACATGGCTGGTGGCGATGGAGGTGGCTAACCTCATTCACATAATACTGGAGATTTGGCTCACAAACATATTTTTGAATGGCGCCTTCCTCGGCTTAGGAGGACAAGTTATTGGATTTAAAGACTGGGACCAGATTACCGATCCACTGGAAAACATATTTCCCAAGGTGAGGTCATATTTTCATCGACTCCTTAATTACGTTCATATTTTTGGATGTTTTACTAATGAAAATGGCAAGCAAGCTGATATTTAACTGTTTGTGCATTGTTTTGAACCCGAGTGTCCCAAAAAGAAAAAGGTAGCGTTATGTGGGACGTCATTTGGATTGTCTCCATTGATGACTTGACATTATTTATAAAACTTACATTCAGTTTTTTCTCTTTTACAATAATAGTTACCGTTAGCTAAAGGACATTGAATTTGCATTTTAAGGTTTATTAAGAACATGCAGCCTTTGTTTTGCAATAATTATAAATATCATATACACGATATTTTATACTCTGAACTAGCCCTGCCAACTATGGATAAAGATGTTGAAAAAGGGCAGTAGTGTTCAAGTGACCTCTGTTTGTCAGACCCTTTCAGGGTTCGCCAAAATCGATTGCCTAAAATCACTGCTGCAGTGATTTATTTCGGCAAAGTTTATGAAGAGTTCATTTCTTTATTTATTCCTTTATTTTATTTAACACAAGCGCGCAATTAACATTTTCGGCCTCGACTAAACTTACCATCAAGTGAGATTATGTGAACCGTGGCTTAAGTTACCGCTAACTAAAACAGCATACTTAATTTCATATTCTACATCATCAGGTCACGAAGTGCATCTTCCACAAATACGGTCCGAGTGGGTCCATCCAGCAGCACGACGCTCTCTGTGTGATGGTCCTCAACATCGTGTATGAGAAGATCTACTTTGTCTTGTGGTTCTGGTTCCTCTTCCTCTTTATTACTTCTCTTTTAGGTGAGAATATATTTTCTAAATATAAATTTTTTACATATTTATTTTTAATTATATATTTTTTTAAATATTTAAAATATATATATTATTCGCCCCAATGCAATAGTGTGTTTAATTTATACTTGTTTTAACATTGAATGGCAACGAATTTTACTTTTCTCTCACCAGCTGTTATCTGGCGCATAATCTCCTTCTTTATGTACCGGCGATCGTTCAAATTCAACGAGATGGTGTTCCGCAAGGTCAGCACCGGCAAGTTCAACGCGCACAACGTCATCAGCGTGGTTAATGGCTGTGAGTACGGGGACTGGCTGTTCCTGTACTACCTCGCGAAGAACATGCAAGGATTTGTCTTCCAGTGAGTATTATATTTTGTCTACGATATTGACTTATATAAGTAGGGAATCATTATTAAGTTTTGGGAAGAATTTGCTTGATGTTAAATGGACGTCTGAATTGATTTTAGGTAACTATGGAACTGTTCTTGGAATTGATTTTGTGAAAATGTAAAATTTTCAATTTTGTGATGAGAACTTCCAAGTATCAACCTGGAGCAGTATGTTTTGATAAAAATAATTTACATTGTGATAATGAAAATGTATATTAATAGATACTTTGGCCTCAACATGTACTTAGTTAATTCCATTAAAATCTATTCAGTAGTTATATCGTCAAATGGTTGCAAACATCCAATATTCATATAAACTTTATAATAGGAACTATGATTCGGTTGGTATATTCATAGAATTTGACCCTCGAGGATTGACCTATTTCTACGAGCTGGTAGGTCTACCACTCTTGAAGAAATGGGGTCGTAAATTGCAACTAAACGAAGTTACCTTCTCCAAGATATTGACGATATTGACCGCCTAACTAGCAATTATTTTGAAACCAATATTTTGAACCCAACATAAAAAAATCTCTAGCTAAATATTACCACTACCATAATCGCTATACAGGGTTGATTTGTAGTCACCAGCCAAATTTAAATGTTAGTTTCTTTGATATGATATAAATGTGCCTGCATAATTATATTAGTAAAGCTTAGTACAAAAAATAAAGATATGGCACCACAAACTTTTATGCAAATAGTCGCTGTTGATGAACGAAGCTACTACGACGCGGCAATTCTTTGATAATACTACGAGGTAGTACTACAAGATGCTTTGTAGTATCGCGTAGTTGTCTTTATTTTAATGGTCGTTTAGAGTGACCATGGTTAATATGTTAGTGGATATATTTATTTCTTTGTTAAAAAAATAACAACTTTTTTTTTTGCAAAAATCGTTTCTATAAATGATACTTATTGTGTAAAAAAAATTTGGCCGGTGACTGCAAATCAACCCTGTATGTTGGGGCAACATTTTGTTACGAGCCAGTTCTTCCCAAAATCCGTCTGCTAATCACTTACCATCTCAATTTCACTTACCATCAGGTAAGAATGAAGTCTATAATTGGCTTTGTCACCAATTATATAAAAACACTTTTATATTTCAGGGAAGTCTTTAAACGGTTGGCTGAAGAGTTGGAGAAAAGAGAGATGTCTGATTACGACGATACCAACGACGAAAAAGGCGGAGTTCCTGTTCTTACCAAAAATGTTGCATTTGAAGATGAAACTCTGCCTCTCAAGAGAGATAAGGATTTATAGTTATGCTTATTAGTAGATAATGAAGAGTGGTGATAAACGCTTCAGTGTTTTAAAAGTTTCTTTGTGCCTTTTATAAAGCAAAATATGATCGTATTAGGTACAATTTGAATGACGTATACAACGTGTAACAAAATGGAGAGATAAAACTTAAGGGTTAGCTACTATACCATACGTAGAATATACAGTAAAAGAATTAGCATGATCAGTGCTGGTATAGACTTTCATACAAATTTATTTAATTATTTTACAACAAAATATTTTAACAACCCTAATAAGCTAAAACAAGACTTGTGCCGCAGTCAGTGACCTTATGACCTTTGCCCATCGGCTGAACTTTGTAGTATCAGTCTTAGTTACCCATCACTTTATTCACAAATTTATGTTACTGTTACTTATAAACTACATCACCAAACATACAATCCCCTTAAGTATTATCTCTTCATTATGTTACACGTTGTATAAGAAGAGCTGTTGGTTATCATCTTGTGTTAAATGTTCACAAGTTTAAGCTGTAATTAAGGTTTAAACCCCAGTTTTTGTAAAGGCTATTTAATTAGCTATGTGATAAAGGTGGGTGTTAAAAAATAGATGAGAATATTTGGATTTCACTTGTTTTTTAACTGTTTTGCTCAATTTGTGATACTTGTCATGTAGCTATTAGTATTTGAACTCCAATCAACGATAGCTTATTGTTCGTGGTATCTTGTTTCAAGTATTTGCGTTTGTACTTATTAGGTGTTGAGTGGCGAGAGTTATAGAGTAGGTGTGAATGGTGAACCAATAAACGAATATAATTCTTATAAGTATCATTATTTATGATTGTGTTTACTTTAAATGTGATGTCATGTTTTTGAACAATAGAATTGCTGTCACTTTATTTATACATCTGAATCCTGAATCAAATACTTTTTTCGTAATAACTTGGAGTGGAATTGTATGTGACGAATTTTAACAAAATTAATATTATTTGGAATGTGAGATTAATACTTACTTGAGTACGATATTTTAAAATATCTTATCTATTTATCAAACTAAGATAAGCCCTTCGTGTCGATAAAATGTGTTTTGTATCAAACGAGTACTACTTAAAACATTTTGGATAATAAAAATTAAAAAATGACCAAACTTTATTATATTGCAAAACTTAAGAATAAAATTAAAATATATACCTAAAGTTTAAAAATAACAATTTTTAAAGATCATATAATAGATTTGGTCGTTTTTCATCTTTGTAACCTATGTGTTATGTATGCATTTCTAAATTAGATTTTCTGGTGAACTTGCAGGCACTTGGTCAAATTGACTGTAGGTATATCTTCTAATATTGTCTTAAGTTTTCACGATTCATAATTTAAATAAAACTACTTTTTAACCGATTAATCGCGTATAATTTAGTCAGTCACTCGTGACCACGGGGTCTGCAAAGACACCGAAGCGTCGAGTTAAAATGTAAAATATAAATTATACGCGATTAATCCGGTTAAAAAGTAGTTTTATTTCTATATCTTCTTATGTCTTCTAAACTACAAAGTCAGTAAAATACCATTTGCAAAATACTCAGCTTTGACAAAAGTAATTTTAAATGTTAGCGCTTGATGTTCCTAGTTACCTTTTCTTTATAAATAAACATGAAATGATAGATAAGTAAGTGCTGCACTAGATACCAACTGTAATGTTTTAGTGGAAAGTAATTTGGAAAATTAAAAACAAACGTCCTATTGGAATCAAAACAATAAAAATTATACTACTCTCTTTTGTTTTAAATTGGCAGAGGTATGAAAGTAATTATAGATGGCGCTATAATTTAATACATTACCAAAATTATCGCACGGACAACATTAAGATTAATTTTCAGAAATATTAAGATGGGACAAGTCCGAAGTTTTAAACCCATCATGATGGAAAGAAAAAAAAAATTGTTTTATTGGAGAATGTGGGCGGAGAGTATTATTAAGTACTAACAGAAAATTAAGTCACTGTTAACATTTTGTCATAGTTTCTAGTCGTAATGTTTTAATTTGTTAATTTTAATGTTATCCTTATAATATAAAGTTTTATTCAAAATCCTTTGTATTATTTTTCCTAGGATGGCTGTCTTTTATGCCAGAGGTCCTGTCTGTGGGCCGGTAAGGATTGATATTTGTTATGAACTGGTAACAAATATTTCGTGGCTGTAGAAGCGAAATCGAACAACTAACACTTTTTATAAAATCGTCTTTTTTGCATGGTTTTAAAGTTTAAAGGAGGCCGCATGTTTTGATCTCATCCTCGCTTTGATACCTCATTTCGTTTCAAAGATAATTAAAAAAGTAAGACTGTGTAACAAAAATGAATAGGTACTCAATAAAGGAAGTAAAAATTTTGAAGAAAAATTGAGTAATGTCCAATTAATAATTAATTTCTAATTAAGCTATTATAATATCAAATATAATGCATAATGACCGCTAATCAGTTATTCCTCAACGCAAATTTTAAAATTTAAAAAAAAATTGGGACCAAAACGAACATTGCACATAATCATTTTTAGCTGTTCCCTCAATTGTGGAGCGGTTGGAGCTAACAGCTTGAGGTCATCTATGTAGAAAAAATGTTGCATACTTCCTTTCCGAATTTGAAAGCCAGTCTGATCCCTACAGCAATGTACTAAGAGGATTCAGACCCAGACAGAACCAAAGTGGGCTCAGACAATCATTCTGTAATATTCCTCTACCAATTGGTATTCGGTCTTCTGCATCCGTCATTCGCTTGCCTTGGAGACTGAGCATTGTGCTCCATTATCTCATACATCGCTCGAGAAATCTTGTACTGTGCCGTCGATTTTATACAGTTCAAGAACTCTCAAAAGCCATTTATGAGGCAAGGGTTCAAGTGCATTTTTATAGTAGATCCAGGCTGCGAAGAAATTGCGACGGTTGCATTTAACCAATTTGCCAACTAAAGCGTACACCAGAAGGAGTTCCTTTGATCCGCGGTTGCCGGCCCTACATCCATTCTGAGTGCGATTAGTATCTAAAGTCTAAACGGTATAACCCTTGAACTGCAGAACCCATTTCACTAACTTTTTTAATTTTTGTTTTGTTTGTTATTGCCAGAAGATGGTTCTTATAGCCAAAAACAGGAACTAAGCGAGTGAAGCCGCTGGGCGCAGGTAGTCACCCATTTACACGGATTTTTTCCATTTATTTTTACTTTGAAACATCCGAAAAAGTAAACAAATATATTTGATGAATTACACTACAGTGAAATAATTAAACAATGTTACTTATCATGTCCATTTTAATGCTAAGTTTTACTAACTAAACCAGCAAAACTGAATAACTAACACAATAAAATCTACTACATATAATAGTTATCTACTACATGTTTATTCCGAAATCTCATTGAAGCAACGTGAGATAACTTTTTAACTATTTGTAAAATATTCAGGTTGAATGAAATGGATTTTACAATACACTCAAAACATGCAAAATGCAATCTTTATTAACATATTAAAATCCCGACATCAAAAATATATGTAGTAAAATTTTAATTTCGGCTTTTGTCAAAAAAATACACTAGATCAGCTTTTTCTCCTAAAAATGGTTTTGCGAGTTATCTAATTTTGCTTCTACGGCCACGATTTGTTCTAAATGCATGAATGTTTTATGCTTATTTAAGGAAAATGTGGTAAAAATGGCAGAAATATTGATGTGCAAACTTTGGACGCATTTTATATGGATCGTCCTCCCTCCCTCAAGAAGCAAGGAGTGCAACGAACACAACAAACACAAATTAGCAACGCTCCTGTGACCCGCACCACGAGTCACTACCGACACATGTTCCGCTTCAACCACAAGCATCCTCAGGGTGCAACGACCAGCACAAAACTTCTTTTTTAGTTCTCCGGAAATCCTACGAAAAAGGTCTTAAATTAATTTTATTGCCAAAAAGTATTAAAATTCACTGATAAAAATAAATATCTAGATGGTCAGTTCAAGAATAGGCTTCAAAATCAGTCGTATTTAACATTAAAATTTTGGGTGTTAAACAATTAGCTGATAGCCTCATATTTTGTTCCTGTTATAATGCTGGTAAACAAACACAAGATTTTAAGTGATATCTAAACACTTGGATATCATATATTAAAGATAAATGATACGTTTCCGACTAAAGAAGACTATTGGCGGTGTTATCCCTTTAGACGGCATACAAAAATGCTTATACGTAGATGGCGGTTATAATACCCAGACAGCTTAGAGCAGACGAGAGCCCTAAGCAGAATTAATACGCTCCACCATGTAAGGTTCTTTTTTTAATTCGAGTTACCTTCGTTTGGTAAATATTTTATACTCTTCTTGTCAAGACAACAGCAAGAAAGTCATGCTTCCTCAGGCGGCATGGCTAGTGGTAGCGTCGGGTATCGGGTCACCCTCTCCCCTAAAATATGGTTGAGGAGGGTGATGGCTGGTACTTGCGTTATACTCATGAACGGGTGCTACCAGCGGTGCCAGGTCGTTTTGCTAATTATACTATGACTATTTTAATCCATTCTTGTTCAAATACTCTGGTCCCAGTTTGTCATGTTCGTATTGTGCATCCATAGCTCATTGCACTTACTATGTAAGCAATTTGGTTGTGTATGGCATGACATTGGCTCTCACAATTAGCTGTCTTGTGTTAGTTTTTTTTTTCATGTCACGGTCAATTTGTACTGTACCTATTTGTATTAATTTGATAATTCTGAGTGAAAAAGAGTGTCAAGAGTTTTTTTTCCGCCGGCCTTTTTTGTCTCTTGGTCTACTGTAATATCTTATTTAACAACTATCAACAACTAGTTAAAGGCGAAGTATGTGATGACTGACTTCATTAAGTGTTTTGTGAAATTCTTAAGACGAATAAAACTTTTTGATTTTGATTTCACCGGTTACTATTACAGTTTTCAAAGAATTTACCTTCAAACAAAACATGACTATTGTGATTCCATGTACTGATGGTATTGTATGGAAAGCTGCTTCTCCCTTAAAACTTCTCAGTCACGTGATATCATGTGAGACTTAGGCCAATAGATAAATAAAATTCATATTTTCCCCAAAAATTGTGTCGGTATATGACATAACATCCTGTACATATAAACTTTTGTGCACAAAATTCAATGATTCATGTAGTAGTTTCCTCTACAAACTGATGTAGAGGAAACTGACTTTCGTCCAATCGTTGCGGTAATAATTTTCCTCTATAGTCATGTTTTCATTTAGTATTTGGCAATTACTTTCAGTTCCAATGAATACGCCGTAGATGTAATATTCTTCATCATTTAAGAAGTGAAAATTTTAATAATTTATCAATATATTGTGCGGATCTACTTTTATAATCGCTGAATAAATATTAGTGAACGAAATGAACCAATAAAAAAATATAATTAAATAGTTTCTAATAATATAAAATCAGACTAAGTAACAGGTATTTATGAAATAAGAAGAGATTGAACAGAAGAGCAAAATGAGTAAGATGCTAACAGCGACTCTGTCGAATCTGGCACCGCGTCTAAAGTTAAACTTTTCAAAGCCGGTAATAGATAACCTCGTATTCAAGATGCATTACAAAGCTACAGGTATACTTCTGATCACTTTTGTGGTCCTGGGCTGCGCTAAAGAGTACTTCGGAGAGCAAATCAAATGTATTGCTGACAAGGCAGTACCAGAAAAAGTCATAGAATCTTACTGTTTCTTCATGGGCACTTTTACAGTCGTAAGTGTATTTATTATCTTATTAACAGTATGCAGTCTTCCGTTGGGAAAACAATAATGGTGATAAAAATGTTTCAAAATTATCCATATGATAATTATGGGATCATCTATGGGTATATAATTATGGGCCTAGCTTAAACTTTTGGTTCGACTTATTGAGTACCAATCATACAAGGTGTTCTTTGATCAGTTCGACAGTAAAAAGGAATGCTTTCTTATATGAGATTTTTAAGATTAGAATATTCACGAATCATAAAAGCTTTCGCAAACGTTGATTATGAGCTAAGACTAGCTTCGTTATTCCTTATAGAAATCATGTCATTTCATGATACGTCAAATTCTAAAGGCTCACGCACGGTACAGATGAACGGACCGCGGCGCTGTACGTATTATTTCAAAGATGCAACCGAGTTGAATTACTGTAGATATCTGTACCTGTAGCTGTATGCAGCAGGCATTAGTTATCGTCTACATCGAGAACACATCGTTTAACATCAGTCCCTGTTGTTGTTTAATGAGTCAAAGTGTCACGTTGCATTTTATACAGCAGCAATTTTTTGGGATTTTCATCCTTAATGCTGCTATACAAATTCAGATCTGTAAAATCAATTGATTTTTTTCAAAAATATGGTTGTGTCGAGGTATATGCTACAATTATAAGTGTAATAACAGTTTTTTGTTATCAATAAAGAATAAAAATACACGAACGCAAAGTTTGCTTCCCGTCTGTTCTTGTGAATTAAGCTCTGGTGTATTCGTTTTTTTCATTTTATGTTACTTCAATTACAGATAGTTTCAAGTCATTACGCTCACTGATGCTGTAGCAATAATAGAGATGCTTACTTAAACTTACAATAAAATTTCATAGGCATATCTCTACGTGAAAATTGATTTTAAATTTGTTTCGTATTCAGGTTCGATACTTCGATGAGAGTATGTTGCAAAAAGGCATCATATCTCACCCAGGAGTGGGTACAGTAAGCGATGATGACGAGATTATCCACTACAAGTACTACCAATGGGTGCCATTTGTGCTCTTCATACAGGCTGTTTGCTTTTACATGTCCCATTATGTTTGGAAGAAGAAGGAAGGTAATTTTGGAGTTGGTTTAAGCAGGTTGGTCCAGGTTGGTGCAGAACCATCCCACAGCAGTTGCGAAAAAACCTATTTCAACCACGAATATTTTCAGTAAACCATTATCGACCCTAGCACAGTCTAGAAAGGTATACTGGGAGATGTATTTTTGGTGAAAGAATGGTTTTTATGATGTGTAAATGAAGAAACATTTCTGTTGTCGTGGTAATTTGGCCTAAGTTTATCTTCAACATCAATATTTATCGGTATAATAAAGATATTATTAAAGATATAATACCTGTGTGTAAAGAGGAAACCGAAATTAATCGTAGCACAAAAATATTTAAAGATATATGTGAGGTTTAATTAAACAGGGTTAAAGCGACTACACACGACCCTAAAATCACTGGCGATATCGGGACAGCGGTAGTGGGGATGAAATCGGCTACTACTCTACACACGTCTCTGCCAGTGAGTACGCAACCGACCGTACAACAGACTGCTCGTTGTTCCGAGATGCCGCAGACACTCAAAAAACAGCAGAAAATAGGCATTGTTTTGGCACATACTACGGTGCCACCTAAATTAAAGATCAAAAAGTCTTTCATGTCTGTGCCAGTTCCTCTTGGAACTGTTGTGTCACTAAATGCACTGTTTGGAAATTCAGTGGTAAGATCTATGTCGGTCGACGATGAATGTGTCGAGTTAGGAATGGTAGGATTTATGTATTCTGTAGAAGGTTGTTCAAATGTATATTGTGGGATAGCTTTGGTCCACGCTTCTCGATCTTTCTCCTTCGCCATGTTTTCGCGCGAAATAAACAATTATAGCCTCAAGCACGTCGTATCGTCGCGGCACTCAAGCGCAGACTGCGTAGAAATCAATCCTGATTTCGCTACACACGTACTGACAACGCTCCCTAGACGATAATTGTCCCTAAATCGTGAGCCCGCTCGAAGCGATTTAGGGACGATAAAAATCGGGTAGGATTTACCTACACACGAGACGATTTATGAGACGATCTAGGGTCCTCGCCACCACTCTCCCGATATTGCCAGTGATTTTAGGGTCGTGCGTGTGTAGTCGCTTTTAGTTTAATTTAAATAAGCCTATTGCAGGCAGCCTGATCATTCCAACAACATTTGTTCTTCGAGTTTTTAACATTTATAGTTTTTAAAATTTTAGTATTCTCATAAAAAAAAACATTTATTACCTCTAAACTGGCGTAACTTTATTTACTCTGAGCGTAGGTATGCATAGGCAAAATATCGCCACGTGCAGCAGGCAGACGAAATATTTTTCAAAGGAGCAAACATTCTTTTGTTTTTCTTTTTTTGGGTTATTTACCAAGATTTATAAAAATTCGTAGAACAAATGTTGTTGGGATTAATATAGAGAGGATGCCTGCAAGAGGTGATGCGCTAATTAAAATGAACGCTGTATAATTTTTGCACATACATACATTACTTCTGAATAGTAGATTGTATCATAAGGGAGCAAAATAATATTTTTACGGCGAGGGCGCTTTTTTGAATCCAGAGCGAAGTGAGGGATTCTTTAGTAGAATCCTGAACGTAGCGAGGGATTCAAAGTACGTCGCCCGAGCCAAAAATATATTTTGAGCCCGAGTGATACACTCTACTTTTCATCACCCACTATGAGAAAATAAAAGGCGCCTCATATTTTATTGTAATATTATTATTTAATAAAACATAGAGTAACAACTAAATTGAAATGAAATAGTATCTAATAATAAAACAACTAAAAACTTATATTTACATTTGAGACCATTTCCATAGGCTTTCATGTATTTCTCCCGGGATTTTGCGAGTAATAGATTATCCATCACAGTTCTTGCGTCAGTTCTAATACTTTCAGGAGTTAATTCTATACTTTCACTGTCACTTGAAGAACTCATTTTTCAAAACAAAACCATGAATTTCTAACAATCCGTGAAAATTGACGAAAACGCGGGCTGTAGTTCGCGCGTTTTTAATTTGATTTATTTTATTCAGCCGGCGGCGGCGCGACTATGGGCCGTCGTACCTACCAGCCAGTCTTTATTCAAACAATATTTGCGTTCGATTTCTTTGGCGCTGAACACTAAGATCAGATGTTCCAAATTCAAAAAGTGCGCGGAAAAGATAATTGCGGCGCACTTATAAAGAGGATTAAAAACTCATTACTGCCCGCTAAACGTTTCTTAAAGAAAACATCACCTTTGGGTGCACTTAAAGGCGAACCAAGTCGTCCTTTTCGAATAGATGGGATGAAAACTAAATTTTTCACTGTCATAACCCATCTTCGACATACTTTTAATTTTCTCGAAAGCTCAAAGCAACCGAGTTCTTGATTACTTGATAGAGGTAGTACTCGGGCTCTTTACATCATTAATCATAAATTAAAGCATTAATGATGCCTGGCTGACTCGATTCTTAAGCTGGAAAAGTCTATTATTTCAGTATTACACTGGCTAATCCTTACACACAATTGGTTATCTTAGGCGTAACAAAATACCAACCTCTTTGGATTCAATTTAATTTATAGTCTTAAAAGAAATTAAAACCCCCGAAAAAGACCCATTATATTAACATTCTAGGAGGGAGAATTCGTGCATTGGTGGAAGATCTTCGAAACGCAAAATTAGCTCTTGACGATGTGGGCCTTAAATATGGAAAAAAAGAGTTACCCTCTAAAAAGACTGTGGAAAACAGAATTGAACTGATCAGAAAAGATTTTATTTTAAGGTAACTATGGAGAGAGATCAAAAGTAGGTAGACCCTTTCTCCGATCTTGTCAAGGCCGCTTGTAAAACCTGGATTTCAGCAGCGGCGGACTGAGTAGTGTGGAGAGGTTTTATTCAGTGGCTCCAGGCTGATGATGATGCAATTGTTATATTCTTATTCCAAATCTTCAGGAGAAGAATAAATTTTACTTACAGCTTTCTTTCCATTATCTTACAAGACTTTTTTTATCTTACTCTAAGATATCATTTAAAGATTTTCCGCTTTGACTTTCGTTGGGACCGTTGTTTCAGTTTTACAATGCTTAAATCTTTATATGTGACTTAAGTAAATGCGAATATTTTTTTTTTGGATTTTTATTATTAAATTAGAAGAACTACTTATGCTTTATTATTTTTGCACATTGCGAATAAATAAAACTTGGTCAGCATGGCTAGTTGCGATGGAAGTTACAAACTTAGTCCATGTAATTCTAGAGATTTGGATCACCAATGTATTTCTGAACAAGGCCTTCGTTAGTTTAGGACCAAAGATATTTTCATTTAAGGACTGGAACAAGCTTATAAAACCACTAGAATTTGTGTTTCCTCAGGTAATGAACGTGTCACCAAATTTTATGTTTATATAAAATAGCTTTCCTGAGAATATGGTTTGATTCACAACAATATGATTGTAATGTCTATCTATCGGCAAAGATCAGACATTGCTATAAGCGTTGCCATTACAGCGCAATATCGTTACTAGTATCGTCTGAAAAACTCTTTAGTATTTTCTTGTAGAATTTCTTAACTTGAACTTAATTAATTATACTTAGATATATGTACATAATCTAACCTTTGCTGGACTGGGAGCGGAAGAAAAACATAGTATGTGCCGGCTGCTGCTCTTCCCGGCCATGCTGTAAAAGTCAGTAAAGGGATAGAGGTTTTATGGGCGTTTTTTCATAGAATGGTATTACACATATTGTAGATGTTTTACAGAAATAGTTCAGCACACTATGCTGTCCAACAGCATGCAATATAAGATATTTTAATGTCTTACTCTAAGGTTTACTAATTTGTCATTATTTACCCAACACCATGTTATTATAAAACAGATACAATTCACAAATAGACACACGGAATTAAATATTCCTCAATTGTGTTAAAGCACTTTTCTTTCACCCATACTGATAATTCTAATGTCCATCATTAAAAGCCTCCAAATTTGTCAAACGTGACATCAAATGTTTTTATAACCTCTGGTGTTCTGCTTACCCCATAAGGGATACAAGCTAAGTAATCTAATCTTATCTTAAATAATTTCAGGTCACAAAATGCACCTTTCACACCTATGGTTCTTCCGGAACTATCCAACAACACGATGCTCTTTGTGTGCTGGCCCTCAATACTGTTTATGAAAAGATCTACTCCATCTTGTGGTTCTGGTTTCTTTTCCTCTTCATTGCTTCTGTTATCGGTCAGAAACTATTTTTAATAACGTTGTCCGTATAGGGTCGGCTTAGAACAGCCATGCCAACCTTGGGTAAGCTGTCGTAAAAGATGAATAATCCGAGTGACCCCCGCTTGGTGGTAGGATCCCGTCAGGGTCCGACTGGCGACCACCCGTCATATACAACGTGTAATAAAATGGAGAAATAAAACTTAAGGGTTAGCTTCTATACCATACGCAGAATATACATTAAAAGAACTATAAAAAGTTACTATGCTAATTCCGCAACCAGAAGCATCCTCAGGGCGCAACGACCACCACCGAAAATTTTTTGGGTTTCTGGTTGAAGCGAAACACGTGTCGGTAATAGCTTGTGGTGTGGGTTCCAAGTGTGTGTTCATTGCATGTCTCGCTTCTTTGCTTGCGGGAGGGAGGGCGGTGAACCTACGCATGAAAATCCTGCATCACTAGTGCAAGTACAAGTCGCGGAATCAGCATAGTAACTTTTTATAGTAGTTGTCATGGATTTCCGCAAAGTAACGCCTGATTCAATCAATTATACATTAAAAGAATTAGCATGATCAGTGCTGGTTTAAACTTTTACAACAAAATATTTTGACAACCCTAGTCATATTAGGCTTACTTATCATATTATTAAAACAAGACTTGTGCCGCAGTCAGTGACCTTATGACCTTTCCCGCACCGGCTGACATTTGTAGTATCTGTCTTAGTTACCCATCACTTTATTATTACGCCATCTGTTATCGAATAGATTTCATCAAAGCTAACAGCTGTTTTTAGGGTTGACACTTAGATATTTTGATCTAAACTTTGAACTTGTTTTTCGGCCGAACCTTAAGGATAACAAATTTATATTACTGTTACCTACTCATAATCTACATCACCAAACATACAATTCCCTTAAGTATCATCTCTTCATTATGTTACACGTTGTATAATCTGCTGCCATATATTGCCTCTCTGGTTGTGATGTGTTCTGGCAATATTTTATGAAGAGCGCGTTCTGTCCTAGTCCCGTGTGCTTTGATCCTGGACCTCAACTTTACTTGCCTTCGTGAGATTGAGGTCTAAAGCGGGCTTAGTCTAAGCCTTGAGCCTACGAATACCTACGAAAATTTACAAATGAAGATTAATTGTATTAAATAATTGTGGTGTCACAAGCTGCGGATAATATAATTGTACATAAATACATACATAACTTCACGCCTGTATCCCTAATGGAGTAGGCATTACACCAGAGGTTATAAAACCATCTGACGTCACGTTTGACAAAGGGTTCATCCCAGTGTCCATACATTGCCTGGCTTTTATGCCCACCATATAAAGTTGATACTTTTATTATTTTTGTATAGTATAATAAGCTGAAAAAGTAATGTCACTATTGATTTCGTGTTAAGAAACACAAGCTGGAATTATCCACCGTGTAACAACAGAGCACCATGTAATCACAAAGCAGTAAAAAAGGAATGAAAATCTTTCAGCCGGCCGCTACTATTAATCAGTTGATTTGTCAGTTTGTCAGTTGGCATTAACTGTTATGTTAAAAAAATATAGAAAAATTATATCCACTTAAAAATAATTGGATTTACTGCTTTTTTATACTAATAGTTTAATATTTGCACTATTTTTACTTGTTCACAACGTTTTTGTTTATTTTTAATTTCATATTAACATGATGATGATGGTTCCGAAAGCAACTTATTTATTTTGCTCTTTTTTGTCGTACTAGATAATTACATAATCAATACAATATTTTAATTAATATGATTTACCGATTACACAACAAAACTTACGCAATATTGATTTAATTAATTAACATTTATGTATTTAACCTTTTGATTATTTTTATAGTTTAGGCTTAAAAAAGAGACTATTGCAGTGACAGGGGGTCAGCCTATCGCCCACAAAAACGTCAATAAAACCTTCGTCCCTTTTATAACTGTAAACTGTAAATTATTTCTAAATTAGATGGCAGGTCTTGGACATAAATAGTACTGAGAAACAATATTGAAATTATCCCAATATCAGAACTTAATTTCATTAGCAGTTTTCACTTTTACTCAAAATACAATAAATAAAAAGATTTGGTTGGAGTTCAGATACTCCTTAGATCTACCTGATTCAAATATTTAAAATTATGCTGTGACATTATGAAAACATCATGTCAGGCAAGATATGTCAACACAATTGCGGTAGTAATTTAAAAGTGTCTTCCAAAATTCCGTTCCTAATATCATATGAACCGTTATAACTAAAGAGGATTAATTTCCATGATGATGTATTTTAAATAAAAAACTTTTTAACCGGAATTATAGCTGATATTTACATTTTAAAATTTACAGAATTTAAATTTGCAGCACCCGTGATCCAGTCGCTCGTAACCCGTAGTAACGGGGTCTGCAAAGACTCCGAAACGTCGAGTTATTTAAAATGTAAACAAATTCGGTTAATAAGTGTTTTATTTAATAGTATGAGTCGCGAAAACTTAAGACAACATGATGATATATTTCTTTTGCCGCTATAACAAAAAAAAATACTGAAAGTAGAAAAGAACTCAATTGCACTCAGTAGATGGCGCTGTGTGAATATTCAATGGCACATGAGCTCATGTAAATACTGTTTCATATAGTGTTAATTACTAAACCCGGATTGTAGTATCATATTCTAATCAGTAAGCAGTATTAATATCTAATAGGACGCACAGGCCGGACCCAACTCGCACTAAGCTGGTTTTATTTAAATAAATAAATAAATAAAATAAAATCCCCAGACGATCACACCAACTACATGGCCCCAAAGTAAGCATAGCTTGTGTTATGGGATACCATGTAGCGAACTAGTGGGCAACCTAGAATATGAATACATAAATAGAGAAACCCCCAGACACGGAACATTTTTTTTTTCTTGTTCCGTGCGGGAATCGATCCCGCAACCACTGGCGTCTGAGGCAGACAGGTTTACCCCATCGCCAAAGTGGTCGTGAAGTGGTCGTTATTTATTGGTGACTACTGGTGTTGTTTGGTGATTGGTGGTAATTTTGATGGTAGAATTTATGTGAAGGGTTAAACGAAGCGTTCCTTCCACCACCACCAAGGGTCTCTTGGATTAGTCGCTATTTATGACACACTTATCCAGTACGATAGGGCAATTCTAAGCAGGCCCTACGCGTCTAAAAATGTCGATGTTTCTCCCCATATACCTGAAGCAACTCAAAAATTAACTAATACTTCAGGCCATGTTATTTGTTAGTTCCAATCCAAAGCCTTTTTGATTTCTTTGATTCTGCTTTACCTCTATAATTTCAATGTCCAATTTAGTTGTCATCTGGCGAATCATCTCTTTCTTCGTGTACCATCGGTCAGCAAAGTTTAATGAGGTGGTGTTTCGCAAGCTGAAGTCGACCAAGTGCAATAACAGCAATATCATCAGCGTGACCAAAGGCTGCTCGTACTGGGATTGGTTATTCTTGTACTACATTGGAAAGAACATGAACGGTTTTGTTTTTCAGTAAGTTCAAAATTAGATTTCTAATAATAAATCTAATATTATTAGTAAGTACTTAGTTAATAAAAATAACGGGATATAAGGTTGAAAGAATCTCCATGAAATCCAGTTTCTGAGAGATGGCACCACAGAACGGGTTGATTTTCACCTAGATGAAGACAGATTTTTGGTCTGGTCAGAAGCCATTTCGGCACCCTGAAAATTCTGACATCCACCAACCAGCACCGGGCCAGCTTGGTGGATTACGACCTAAACCTCCTCTTCACCCAGGGGAGAGACTCATGCCCTGCAGTGGGCTCATTACACGGAGTTGTTATGATGATCATGACCCACGTATTCAAAATCACTGACCATCAGGACCTATGTAAGACGTAATCCATTATTTTTTATTTTGAAATGAAATTAATTTGAATTCTCATATTTTAAGTCACTGCTCATCCATAACGAATTTAAATAATATTTTGTTTATGCTAGGAGTATAAAAAAAAGCAAAACCTCCATGCTAATTTTTGGGTCTTTGATAATTATGTAGCTGTTTAATAATAATTATGTAACCTTTAATTTAACCTTTTTTATGACATCAACTCTTTTACGAATGCTATTTCGTAAGCGTAAGCAGAAAGTTATTAAATATTTGTAACATATTTTTTCTAGGGAACTTTATAACCGCTTGGCTGAAGAATTGGAGAACTTTGACATGCCTCGCTACGAAAATTTTAAAAAGAAACCCGGCTTCGAAATGTTTTATCATAAAAAGCTTATGTTATGCTTATGAAGATGAAACACAATAAAGTCGATTCGTGCGATGAAAGCAATGTGTTGTGAAGTTATTGTAATCCTTGTATATTTTATAGTTCTTGCTCTGTGTATAATTCTGTGTTTGTATAGATAGATATATATTTAATTTATATTAAACAAACATACATAGAAATTGAAACAACAAACAATCAAAGAAAACTTCAAATCTAGTACACTATACAATTAGACCTATACAGGGTTAATTTTAATTAGCGCAACAACCCTTGCCTCTCCACATAAATTCCAAAAAAAATTATTGTAATACTTCTTAAAATTTTAGTTTTCCGATATAGAAAACATTTTTAGCCTCTGTTTTTTTAATAAATAAATATTTCTGACACTCACACAACATTATCTAGCCCAAATTAAGTTTCTTAATGAACTTGTGTTATGGATACTAGATAACTGATACACTTAAGAAATATATAAACATACATATTGAATAAATCCGTGCTTCGGAGGGCACGTTAAGCAGTCGGTCCCGGGTGCTGTATACTTGTATACAGCTGTAGTCGTTAGGGTTTGTCAGAAGCCGTATCGGCACCCTGGAAATTCTGACATCCACCACCCAGCACTGGGCCAGCTTGGTGGATTATGGCCTAAACCTCCTCGTCTTCCAGGGGAGAGACTCATACCCTGCATTGGGCTCATTAGAAAGAGTTGTGATGATGATGATGATGATTGAATAAATACACATTTTTTATTAGAATAAACTTAAATAAACATATAAACATCCATGACTTGACGACCAATATCTTTGTTCATCACACAAATATCCGCCGCCGCCGGGATTCGAACCCAGGACCTCTGGCATAGAAGGCAGTGTATGTTACCACTACACCAGCCGGTCGGCAGCGTCATGCGTCAACGCACCTTGCGTGTAAAATATCGCTTCATAATAATAATAATAGATTTTTACAAAATGTACAAAATAAAAAAAAAATGTTTTTATTTTTTGTGTTATTTATAAAGATTTGTAAAAAGTGGTGGAACAAATGTTGTAGGGATTGATATGAAGAAGTGATGCGTTAATTAAATTTAAGCCTGTAATGAATATTTAAAAGCAAGTAGGTAAGTAAATACGATAAAACTGCTTAGTAGTATGTATGCCGATGCAAAATGGCGATACATCAGTGAAACTTTTGCATTTGAGCAAACCACTGATTTTATACATCTTTATACATATATTCTAAATTTATTGCACCTAATAATTTATTTATTTAACGATTCATGTACACGAGCTACGATATACTTCACAGATTTAGTACAAAGGTACTGCTTATTCCTAAAGAAATTTCTTCCAGCAGACCTGGGACTGGAAAGTTTGATAAAAATGCAAAAGTAGTGTGTACGCAGAATAATTATCCTTAATTACATATTATGTAAATAATACATATATACCTTAATATAGATACTTAAACATACCAATACATACTAATAATACATACATACAATATCTAATACTTACTAATATATAAACTAATAGGTATAGGTAACTAGGTAGGCTTTTAACATCGAGAAAAGTAGTGCTCTCTTACTTTTCTCTTCAAAACAGATATTGATTTTGATTTACGTATAATGTGAGGTAGTGAATTCCACAATCTGACTGCATGAAATGAAAAAGAGTAGGGAAAATAATCAGTTTTATGAATAGGCATATGTAAAAGACTACGCACATGTGCTCTGCATGGCTTTTCCTGAGAGTGAGTGAAATTAAACCTGTTGCGCAAATAGGGAGGAGTAAGTCGGTTAAACAGGATATTGAAAAGTAGAAAAAGGATTCTAATGTTTCGTCGGTACCATATTGGGATCCATCGAAGTTGTTTTCGAAATTCGGAGACGTGATCAAACTTTTTAAGTATAATTTTTTTAAATTTTTTAAGTATATAATTTTTTAAGTGAATGCAAAATGAAGTGGACCTAGCTACTGATTTCACTGACATTTCCATGTTCCATGTGAGGTGAGCGTTCCATGTGAGGTTGGAATCAATAATGACTCCTAAGTTTTTAAATTAATCACAACATTGTCTACGGTGACGGGAGGTACTTTAGCAAAGTCAAGACAGCCATGAATATAGCGGATAAAAAGTATACAATCACTACATAGCGGCTACCAATGACAATACATTAAGGGTGGTCGATTATAAGGAATTTAATTTCTGAGCGTTTTACGCATTTACGAAACACTTATTCAGGGGTAATAAGGCTTAAAATGAGACCGGGTATAGGGGCCGTAATTAAGTGATGTCACCAAATATCAATCTCAATAAGAATCATCGTTGAAACTGTTACATAAACAGTATGCTAAAGTCATCGAGGTGATTTGATACTTCGTAAAAATACGGCGCCGATAGCGTGGGAGCTGGAGTCTTTTTGATCTAATTAATAACTTGTGTTGTAGTTAGACTGCAACCATTTGTCTAGGATCTGCCACTTTGGAACCTTTATGTATTCTTTCGATATTGGTTTAACATGTCCACAAACACTGTTGAACTCGTAGCTAGAAAGTGAAAGATTTCTTTATTATTTATTTTATAACAACCATACATAACTTCACGCCTGTATCCCTCATGGGGTAGGCAGAACACCAGAGGTTATAAAACCATCTGAAGTCACATTTGACAAATTTTGAGGCATTATAACGGTAGAGACTATCGCAATAACAGGGTGTTAGCTTATCGCCCACAAAAAGCCTCCAATAACACTTCTGTCCCTTAACTGACTTTTACAGTATGGGAAGAGAAGCAGCTGCACATTCTATATTTTTCCTTTGCTCCCAGTCGAGCATGGAAGAAATTCATTTTATTTTCGTATTTTTTTTTTGTTTTGAGAAAGTATAACAAACACTGTTAGACTTATAATATTAATGTGTACTTTGCAACATTTCATTCATCGTAAAATATTTTCACTTATTCAAATGTGGCACAATATGCACCTCAATAAATGTTCTATAAAAAGAACAAATAATATTTTTTAGGTTCATAATTAGCGCGTTTTAAAGAAAATTATCTAAAGAACAAACAAACTATTCAAATTTTTTAAGATTTATGCAGAATTGTAAATAGACGATAGATAAATAAATAAAGAAATATATCCCACCACCTAAATGGCCTCAAAGTAAGCAAAGTTTGTGTTATGCGATACCATGTAGTAGGCAAACAAGGGCGGACCTACAAAGTAAAATACATAGATAAACGCTCAGACCCATAACCTTTTTTTTCTTCTTTCTCATGATTGGCGTAATAGCGCCTAGACCACTACAGCACGGAGACTGTCAATAGATCAATTTTATACAGGATGATTGTAAGTATAAATATATTTTTAATAAATAAAAATATGATGTCCATAAGAACCCGTTGTATAAGGTATTTTATTAGTGGAATGGAATTATTCTATTCTGTGAATATTAATTTTTACTTCGGATTCTAAGTTTTAAGTAAGTACCCCGTCAATGCAAAATCAATAATGCAGTCATAAGAACTCAATTTTAAGTCGAAAACAAAATGTGTATTATCAGCGCTGGCGCCTGAGCTATAAACTACAGACTATGATAATTAAAATGATTTAACTGTGGGTGCGTTCCACTGACCTCAATCTTTGTTCTTTGTAAATATTTTATTTAAATATTAACACTGTTAAGATTACGCGTACAAGACTGATAGCTTAGAATTGATCAAAAAATCCCAATGTTATGAAAAGGTATGACTTTTGAACTCAAGTCCGAATTGAAGAAGGTTAGGGAGAAATTTACTTATGTTTTTTTGACATGCTGTCCAATTATTGGCAAATGGGATAATTCATATTAAAGGAATAGTATCAATCTACATACAAAGGTTCCTATCCTTATTTCTATTTGGAAGTTCAGATGGTTGTAGGCTAAGATAGAGAAAATTGTTGTATATTGGACCTACTTATAATAAAACAATAAAATATTAAATCTCGAGAGAATCACAACAACTGCATGGTCCCAAACTAAGCAGAGCTTGTGATATGGACACCATAACAGATGGACCTGAACGTAGAGATATGCCGTTGTCGGCAATATTGCCCAGTGTGGGAATATAGGTGACAACATTGCCAGCAATATTGCCTGAAGTGGATATATTGGGGAATTTTGCTTAATTAAAAGACAAAATAAGTACGGAAACTTTTGATATTAGATACTTAAAAATTGTATTCAAAGGCAAAGAGCTATATTGTTTACAATAAAGTGTTATTTTGTGGAAAATTTCCAATGTTGCCAGCAGTGCTAGAAATATTGCCGGGAAAATACTGGGAATATTTTCAAACTTGCTAAGCATACGGCAATCTTTCCCACATGAATAAGAATATAAGGGTATTGAACGAAAGGTCAAAATTCAAATCATTTCTATTACTTTTGTTTCTGACTTTCATTTCAAATCAATTACATACTGATAAACATCGATTTTAAATTTCTAAAATTGACATAAAAAGGGTTATTCTTTACAAATCTTTATAAAAGCTACAAATATTTGCATCTCATTGCATGGTGTATTTTTTGACGATAGATATACTTCACAAATTATACTTAATGGATAATTTTATTGCAGTAATAATAAAATATGTTGATATTTATTTAATAGGAACCAGGGTATTGGGGAATTTTGCCAGCAGTGAAAATATTGGGAATATTCCTGTCAGTGGGAATATTGCTACCAGGCACGTCACTTACCTGAACGGTGGGGTAGAAATATAGATAAACCTTACCTACGCAAAAAAACTTCAATTGGAAATTTGAGTTTGAATTTGGAAATTCAACATTAGATGTCTTAATTAATTGCTCTAAGTACTAGATCTACTCCAGATCTACTTCAAAAGGAATTACATCATATCTCAACAAGCGTCTCTCGTCTAAATGAGGCGTTTTATCAAGGAGCTACTACACTTGTACACGTTTTATTTAATCCCAGATAGTATTGTAGAGATTCTTTCCTGTTCACTTGTAAGTGGGAACAAGTTCACGAAGGTTCATTGAACCGAGACCGGGTTTGGCTGTGATTGGGAAACTACCGCCATCTATTGAAGGATGAGAGTAATTACGACATTACGACACCGCTTTCAATAAAACCTTTAAAATTAAATGCGCTGAGTTTAGTCACTAGGCCAAGCACGAACCACTATAGTTTTGGTTATGGTAATCGTAATCGAATTATTTTGTATGAAAACCATAACAGCGCCGCTACGGTCGTTTAAGGAACTAAAATTCAATAGCACGAACTAACTAATCTCGTAATCCAGGTATCTTACTGTACAATATAGTTTTTATTTTGGCCTTTTCTCTTAACAAATATTTTTGAAGTAACAGCGCCTGTGTATGGTGCATTTAAAAAACTCATTAAACTCGTTATTGGTTGATTTGGAGTCATATTTTTTTCATGTTTCAATTTTAAAATATGGTCTGTCAAGATCATTAAAATTTACATGTTTCGTAATATTCACTCAGTTAGGTAATGTTTATAAAAGTGGAGTTTCATTCAACTTTCGAGCTTTATAGTCGATGCTTATTAAAATTAATCAATAATAATCGAAAGAGTAATATGTAATTACAGTGGACCCCCGGTAGTCCGACAAACATTTTGCAGGGCAGTGTCAAACTATCGAATTTGTCGGATTATAGAGTACCCCTTTAGTCCGAAGTTTTTAACAAACAATTTTTTTATTGTTTACTACAATGAACACACGCTAGGCTGCACCGCTATCCTCTTGCATGTAGTAAATTAAAACAAAGCCGTCAGAATCAAATCAATAATCTACGCGTCGAGCACAATGATGATGGTGCGTACATGTTGTAATTTTTTCAATCATGCATTAGAGAATATTATAAAAAAAAATATTCGAAAATAAATAATAGTCCATGTCGGATTATAGGGGGCGCCGGATTACCGGGGGTCCACTGTATATTTGTAAGTGTTACTGTATGAATGGGGATATTATTTCTGATATTAAACAAACAATAAAAGAAAGTTATTCGCAGCAATTATGAAAACTGTTATGTCACTATTATAAGAACTTTAATGACGTAACTTTGCTTCTTACTTACGCAATATAAATTTGTAAAAAAAGTCTTAATCGATGAAGAGTTCATAATGTATTACACAATACACTATTTGTTTTTATTAGAGAACAACACGCAGAGCGGTATGCGCGGGTCTTATTTAAAAATAAAAATCAATGTATGACCTACCTATGATCAGATCCGAGCTTTTGGAAAGTTTGTTTTCTGAACTATCCTGACAGGAATTTGAACGTTGAACCTTTTATTATCACAAATGAAAACTCCACCAATGCTCTAACAAAGTTATCATTAGTTATTATACCTACCCATTCGAGCCCGCAACCTCTCACACTTCAGCTATTTACGCACTTACTGCGCCTCGGAGGCCACAATTTTGGTTTGAAATGCACAAAACAAAAACTTATTTAATATTCGTATAATATTACTTTTAAATATTAACTAAGGCCCCGTTTTTGCTACGGTGGTGGTGGCTGGCAGAGATAAGTACCTACTTAACTTTTCTATCTTATCCCACTTGACACGATTTTTGTAACATCTTCAACCATAATCTCGATATTTCCGCTAATTAATTCAAAACCTCAATGACAATACACCTAGCCGAAAACTTTATGAAAACACATAGTTCAGACAAGCAGGCAAGATTGTATTTTATTATATGTAATAAAAAAATCATACCTATTAAAAATATAAGATAAATAAAAAATCCCCAGACAATCACATCAATTACATGGCCTCAAATGAAAATATGAAATACCAATGAAATACCATGTAGTGAAACTAGGGGGGAACTTCATATAAATACATATTTGTTTTATTTATTTATTTTATTTATTTATTTTAGGAAGACCAACAGCCATTATAACAATAATAGAGATACAATAGTAATAGTGGGCCAATTATAGGTCCTCACCGATATGAAGCAAATTATAAATACAAATACGTTACCTAAACGATTACAAATACGTGACTTTTCTAATATTTAAAACTTAATATCTATAATAAAATATACATTAATAGGAAAGAAACCTTAATAATATAATATCATACCTATGTAGATAAACGCCCAAACCCGGTATATTTTTTTTCTTGTTCCGTGCGGGAATCGATCCCGCGATCTCACGATTGGCGCTGCTGCGTCTAGACCATTGCACCACGGATAGAAATAGGTTTACCTAAACCGCACCATCACCTACAGCTGGACAATGAGGTAATGGAATCCACGGCCCACATCATCTCTTTATTGTGTAGTATATACCTACTGTAAAAGATAATCCTAACTAGATGCAGGCGTCAAGAAATATGCCGAAAAATCTATCTGAATTAATTAAATACTACTTATTTCTAAAATCCAATACAATCTAACCTGAAGTAATATCTTTTGTCATGGAAACAAAAGGTACGTTTAAATATACATGTTGATATGTTAAACTAGCTGTAACCCGCAACTTATTTTACAATGTATTAGATTAAGCCGTTTATTTATTTGCACAAACCTTATTTGAGACCCTTTGGGGTTGAAAAACGTACCCCATGTTTTACACTGGGTTATTAACTATATTTGTTAGATTTCCCATGCAAACTATTATCCCTTACGCTTATGGAAAAAAACTTTAATAAATTACTTTCATTTCAAAATCGGTGGTCTGGTTGAGCCGTGAAAGTTTAACTGAAATACATAATTATGTAGGTACATATTTTCGCATTTATAATATTGGTATAAATAAGGAACAAGCTCTATTCAGGCTTTACGTTTTTGTACAGATACCAGGTTAAAAAGGATCCTATGCTATCAAGCAAGATAAAGCGATGCAAAGATAAATCTTTTTTTTTAATTCCTAAATTAAAAAATGATTATCCATGCTAATAACTAATATACCTAGTTACATGATATATGAAAACCATTTAATAATTAATGATATTTATAACAATATCAAACAAGAGTGTTAATTTATATTTAAAAAGAAAGTTTATTTTTTCAGCGGTTTTATATAACTAACCTTATACATATAGATCACCTTCATTCATACTTATGTATGGTTGGATGAATAAAATTGTAGAGGGTAGCTGACAAACCAATATCAACCTAATAGTCAACAGCGCGTAGTCGGTTTTACTAATTACAATATTTTTAAGTGCTTTTGTCATCAAGAGCTTTATAGTATTTATCTTTTACGAATACCGTGCTTGATATTGTTTTCTCGATCATAAGAATAAGTATCAAATAAAATAAACAAACATATTTATAAATACAACCCAAGCACAGTTTTATCAAATGTATAGATAAAAAACAAATGTGTTTTAGTTACGAATCAAAAGTTGTTTTTATCATCCAAATATCAACTCTCACTAGGATTTAAACCTATCACCCCTTTGACCTGTAGGTACATACATTCAAGAGTACCACCTCAAATAGACTTAATCACGAAAGCTTATGTATCCCAAAAATCCATCTAACTATGAAGTAAGTTAAGTTAATTATTATTTAAGCTATTTATGTGTTATTTAAAAGTTGTTGATACTAAGTAGGTCAGTATGCCAAAATTTCCAAAAGCGTTTTTGATATACACCTATTTTATGTTCGTGTAATTTTTGAACAAAATTAGCGCATCTAAATATTGACTTGGTTTCAGTTTTAACATTAGAAGTCATTTTTCAAGTTTAAAATAAAAAATAAAATGTATTGTTGATATTCAATTTCCATCAAAAAATAAATATGATAAAACTGGCGTAAAACGGAACGTCAAATAATTTCTGCTGGCAACCCACAAAGAAACATGGCGTCACCGCGCCATCCTTAGGAAAATACAGAAAGCAGTCCGTCTCGTTCGCTCACCCCTCGAGGTTATCGCTGTCTCGTTCCCACTAAGCTAAATTACGTTCGCTGTTTCAACTTCGTTTCGTTTCATCATTTTTAGTAAAACAAAATATTTCGAGAGAGTTAGGCCTGTCTCGCGTGAATCTGTATATTATTTTGCGGTCGTACGCTGCATTTTTGCATTTTCTTTTAGATTTCTTATTATTTGACCTGTTTTTCACTTAAACTGAATGGGAAATGTTAGAAAAACGCTGGTTTTGCTTGTAAAGTAATTATATATCGATGCTAATTAGGTACATGTGAGGCAAATGACAGTACGTTGTTGTGTTTTATTGAGAAAAACATTTTCGTTGTCAAGAAAAATATTTGTGTTTGGTGGCAAAAGCTGGCTGTTATTGGTAAGTAAAAATTAGTTTCTTTGACTTGAGATCATTTAAGTGGTGATTAGCTAACATTGGCATGTATTTAAAGTAGGTAATTGGAAAATTGGATTTTATTACATCAGCTGTTAGCTATTTTCATTTACTGTATGTTCAATAGATTTTTGTAATGTTACATTGATTTGAATATATGCTTTAATACCCGGTCTGTAAGAGGTCAAATTATACTAACGATGAATTAATTACAACATCTATCAACTATGTTGCGCGAATAGTAATCACAACCTTTTAGCCATATTTGCTTTAAAGTTTGTTTATGAAATTTACTGAATTGAAAAGAAATACAATCCTTTACCATGAATAGGCCACATTTCATAGCATCTTCTTAACAACACCTGGATCTTTAGAGAAAACTTTAAAAGAAAATATCGACAAATGTAGAGACAAGTTATAAGTTAGTTATAATATCCCTATTCTTCCTTTTAAGAATAACCTCATCCCAACCCTGGTTAAGAATAACATCAGATCATCATCATGCTAGAATACCTTCAAGATTTGACCGGCAAATGATCACACTTCATATACGTTCTGCCAAAAAATAGGTTTGTCACTAATAAAGAAAACAATGATAGGTATATATTGTAAAAAACGACTTTTGTAAACTAATATTAAATCTATATTTGCTTAAATGGAATCCTATATTTATACTGAGCTCGTTTTTAGAGCTTCACTTACATCGTAACCGTTTTTACTTGATATAGAGATTACGAAAAAGCGTGCTTAGTTGAAAACTTAACTTAAGTTCATTTACCCATAACCTGAAAATCCCATTATAAATATCCCAAATATAAATATTTATGTTATTTCAGGAAATGTTTAAGAACACACGCAAATCTTCCCTTTTGAAATCTTATGAACATTCATAAAATAACTTCCCGTTTAAATTCAACAGCGGCTGTGCGTACGCACGTGCCACGCGCGGCCATAAAGCCCCGACCACATCTTGGGCCACCGACCGCACAGTATACCAGCAGCCGTATAATTTGGTTCATCCTGTTCTGTGCCTTAATCACCATTACTAGACCACTGGGGGCGGCGCAACATCATGATTTATTACCCAAAATCTAAGCTACAATTTAAAAAAGGAATCCGGATTTTTGACTGCCAGTAACCCTGCGCTTGCGACGGTAGTTTCAACTACTTAATGGTAGTAATTCGAAACGTGAGCTTCTCTATAATAGCCTGTAATTCTTTTGTAGTACTAGATTATGCTATCGTGAAGCGAGTTAGATCGAGATGGGTCTGATAATGTGCCGTTTTTTCCCGTATTTCCGATGACTTATTCAAATAGGCAATAATTTTCTAATCGGCAACCTTCTTCATTATACCATGCACAAGGCTGAGAGTACAGCGACTTTCAATTGAACACGCAAACTTCTGTAATTAATAGAGTTTAGTTGTTAGCGGAAGTCTTGAATACACAGCTTCTATTATTAAGATTCATCTCCTTATTTTGTTTAAGAAGCTATTTTGTTAAGAATTAAGAAGCGATTAAAATTGTAACGGTCATGTTACAATTTTAATCGCTTCTTAATTCTTGGCATAACAACGTCCGTGGCTGTATACAGGTACTCGTGTGTACAGTCAAGTGCATTAATATGTACACACTTCGCAACTTATTAGGTTGTGGTAAGGTTCCAATTAAAATGAAAATGTATACATATTGTTAGACGTGACAGGTGGCTGGCCTCAGAACAGGGCAAAATATATCCCAGGGTTTGAGAAAGTTTCATTTCTGAGCTGTAATATAGAACTCTCCTTAAGATAAAATATCAAATATCTCATATGTAAAGAATAGAATTAGTTTTGAAATGGATATATCTATACTAATATATAAACCTGAAGAGTTTATTTTTTAGTTTGCTTGTTTGTTTGAACGCGCTAATCTCAGAAACTACAAGTGGGATTTGAAAAATTCTTTTTGCATTTGATAGCCCAACTCTTGAGGAAGGTTATAGGCTATATTTTATCCCGAAATTCTCACAGGATCAAAAGTTACGCGGGTAAAACCGCGCGCGGTGGCTAGTCTAGTAATAAAATTGGTATGTCTACAAATAACTAATGTCAAGACGAAAAAACTAAGTTTTAACTTATGCAAAGCTTTTCATTCAGTAGATTACATACAGATTCAGTAGCTTTGCTATTTTCTTCTTAATTGGCTCCGGGCTATCATTAAAATTCAGGCACACACCACGTCGTCAGTCGTGGAACGTGATACTGTCAAGCAAATTAAGTTTAACAGACTTCTAATTAATTTTTCTTTAATATCAACTGAAGTGTTGAGTAAAATTACCCATTGAATTTCATTTTCTTTTTGACATAATGGTCTGAAAATTATAGGGGATTTCAATATCTCCTATCGTAATTTTTATTCCAAGATTATATATATTATCTTCATAGTTAATAGCAATCTTGTTTTGGTTGTTATTGTTTTTAATTTATATGTATAATGTCTTAGAATGAGGTTGAATATCAAATCCTCTGGTAGTCATTAATAGTGACTTTGTTAGCCAACAAAGCTTGAAGATTATTTTTATGAGGCTTTAATCAGTCTTTCTTGTGAAATAAGTACCCTTAGGATATAAAATCTGCTACACTGTTTGCGTATGCCCGACTACTAAAAGTATTCGTTATGAAAATAAAATATATGTATTATTAAGAAACATATTTTGATCATACTTAACTTAGATTGATGGTGCAATGAAGCCGCCTGATGGTCTTTTCTAGACTTAGTTTTCCATATTATTTTTCCGTTTTTACTACTATGCACAATAAACTACATATAAATAAGATGCAGTAATAAATATTGTTACGCAACGTTCACATAATGCCAGTAGGACCGGCAGGTTCACCTTGACCGCGAACTGGACCTGTTTCAAACCTTACTGCCAGATCTCCTTTTTAGACGAGAGCTAGTAAAATCCAAGTGAGCAGAGAGATATAAACCGAAACATCAAATTGAAATGTTCGATATTTAACTGATGTTCATTGAACTTAATTTGGGCTAGATAAATTTTTGTGACTGTTGGAAATGTTTTTTGGAGCAGCAATTACGCTACCTATTTGTACAAATTTTTGAGATATGTATGAGCAAAGACCTGAAATAGGGACCTTTATCCCCTACACCCTCAGCACAGCACCGCCCTCAAGGACTTTCAGTATGTTAATCTGGACTGCACATGGTACACGATTTTTTCCCCTTTGCCTATTTTCCCCTGTTTATCTATCCATGTGATGGTTGATGCCTGCAAATATGTATCTTTGATATAGTCTGCGATTCGAGTAGAAAACTTTGATTCTATTTTCGAAATTTATATTTGAATACGGAGTGTCGCCTGTTATAATGCTAAAGTCATAAGTATGGAGCAACTCTACTCTCTAAAACAAGATAATATCATAAGTTAGCTAACTTCAAAAGACGCGAAATAGTCCCACGTTTGGCAGCATGTTGATAGCATCTGCAGAATATAAATTAAACTGTGCCATATTGCAATACTTCCTACGTGGTGGCGGAGATTTCGGACATCTATTGCTGACGAGGTCAAGGACTATCTCTGTTAATGTAGTTAATGTGGAGAATATATTAATAGTAAAAAGCCAAATTTAAAGCCTAGCTTTTGTAAATGGTCTAAAGAAGAAATGTGATTATTGATAAGGCCCTGAGTGCGGTGACCATGTCATGGTAAACCGGAAAACTTGCTGTCATATACTGCATAATATTAAAAATGAAATAAAAGTGGTGTAAATAAAGCTACTGTACAATATCTGAATACATGGGTGGCAAAAGTCGTTATTGTAAAGCATGTCTATAGTATAATTGCTGTTTGGTTATTGTCACTTCGTCCCAACAAATCTTCTGAAGTGGTAGTAGATTCGTTTGCCTGTGGACCCTTCCGGACTTATTTTATCAGCAGTTTGCGAATTTTGGCCTAGACGAACAGTTCACTACGAAACACTACACAAACATACACTACGAAAGCTTATAAACAGTTATATCTGGCCTAAAAGACGATGTCCAAATGAAAGACCCAATATTTTCATTAAAAAATACAATAATTGCTACAATGACGTTTATTTGGGATGTAATATCTTGTTTGAATAAACAATAGTTAGTTTATTAATAACAAGTTGATCAAACTTTGCAATGTTTTGTTAAGATTGGAAAATATTGATTGTATGTTCCATCCGCATTTTATTGTTAAACAAAAATTGTTGTTTGTGATGGAAATTTTAGCTTAATTGATATTTGAATGATGAAATATACATCTAATACATTCTTGAACCTTCCGCAATAATGACACAACGTTCGGATAGCCGAAAAATACTTCAGAAATCGAAGGATTCATTGAAATTGTATCAAAAAAGTTAAATAAAAGATAATCATTACATAGCGTTTAGGTTTCAGAGTCATTCAGACACCGCGGTCACATGAGTCGAAGCGAATATTTTAGGTAGTGCATTGAAAAAGAGGCTTTATTAAATCACCTTTAGGTATACAAGTATTACTCATTGCTTTATTAAGATTCCAAGCAGTAGGCACGATTGTACGACCTATTTGACTCTAAATACCTTTGCCTTTACAATATCGGCGCAAGAGTCAGAAGCTATCATGCGATCACGTCAATTGGCGACTCCGACAATTGGTCAATTCAGGTCGACCTAAGACCCGAAGCCAATCAGCATGATGCTGCAGCGGCTACAATGGCTTCAATAGATATGTCCGATGATTTTATTGGTCCAGTTAAGGGTGAAGGAAGATTGACGAGTCTTACTGTAGAGTCTATTTTTGTTAGTGCTCTTCGAATATAGTCTGTATGTTTACCGATTCCCCAATGGATCAACTATGGATTCTCTAACGTAACCTAAAATAATTTAATGAAGATCAAATCGGGAAACTATCTACCCTCAATCTGCCACCGAATAATATAGCCACAGTGTTGTGGTCTTAAGATTTTCCCTGAACTCGCGAGTTTTACCTTTGAGTTTTACATTCGATTTCACTTAACATTGCATCTAGGATCTAAGTTATAGTTTAGTGACCAATAAACAAGTTTCACTAATAAAACAGTAATAAAACCAACAGGCAGCAACAGATTAGTACTTAATACTCATTACGTACCTACATTCAGTTAGTAGCGACCTATGATCTGTGCTCATAATTGTGGCTTTCAATTGTTTAATGCGCCAATTATCTTATCCAACATATGATGACCAGCTGGACGGGCATGGTCTTGTCGATAACACTTTGTCATGTCATTATTTCGATACTTGCAGCACTAAAACTAACGAGACCTTTTACAGTGAAAATATACTAGGTATATTTTAATATTGTCTTAAGTTTTCGCGATTCATACTATTAAATAAAACACTTTTTAACCGGATTTATTGCGTATATTTGCATTTTAAATTTTGACTCGACGTTTCGGTGTCTTTGCGGACCCCGTGTCTAGCTTATACGCGACAAATCCGGTTAAAAAGTGTTTTATTTAATTGGTATATTTTGCACTACAAAAATGGTTTCTTGGCCGCTTACGATATACTGTTACGCAGCGGTTTTTCACATACCTACTAACAACTATGTAGTGTTAGTTGCGAGAATTATAATAAAATTGCACATGGGAGGAGTATAATTATCACCAGTACCGTGTGCCCACTGCACGGCTTTCCGTTTCTCCCTTGGGTGACGAGGTGGCTTTAGGCTATAAACATCAGGTGTCATGGAAGACAAACGTCCCATCCATATTTTATAAAAAAAAACCACTAAGCTGGTCAGTTTGCTGTTATGTGGATGCAGATTTTTTTCGAAATAGCTGCAAATAGCCGTAGGGACTTTTCACTTTTACTTGGCTTTCATAATTATAAATATAAGAAATACCTCGAACGCTTGGGGGGTGCGTTTATTTTGTCAAAGCACAAGCAGTCGCACACGGATTTACCCGCGTAGCTTTTGATCAAATATATTTTTTTTAAATAAACAAGCCTCTTTAAGCATCTTTTAAAATTGGACTATCAAGTGCAAATCAATCTGGTGTATCTATTCTGAGATTGACGCGTTTGTTTGACAATCAAAAAATCTCTTCCACTTTAGTAAGTATGTTCTATTTAAAACGTAAAATTCAGTAAAATTCAGCCTCGCGATTTTTATCTTATTATTCTTATTTAATCTTATATATGTATAACTGTTCCGATACTGACTGAGTGACTGACAGACAACGTACAGCCATAACTACTGGCCGTAGAGAGCTGTTTAGACATACAATCCTTAGGGATTGTGGGGGAGCACTAAGGAAGGAATTCCCGAAATTTTCACGGGAACGGGAATAGTTGGACTTTTTAGTTTGTATAAAAATTGTATTCCTTGAGTGCACGGATGTGATACTTGGCATAAAGGTTCTTCAATGAGTTACTGGTTGTGTTAAAAATAAACAATATTTATTCGCGTACGAAGTCGGCAAAAGCTAGTACTAAATAAATAATCAAAATTTAATTGATAAGTTCCAACTAATTTATTTTTAATGACATTTACTTCCAATCATGGATATTTAATGAGCTACGCACATTTCCGCGTAACGCGTGTTGCACTTAATTGTCATTACTTTATTGAATTTGTAGGTAAGTAATTTAATATATTTTTTGCAACGATGATTCATATAATTTAGTCACTGATTTACATTTGATTGTAATTAGAAGTGTATTGGTATTTACTATGGTACTTAGATATTTAATAATAGAAGTCTATTAATTTTGTGAACACGGAATTCCGCAAATATTTCGCTATGCAAGGTGTAAGTGTACAAGGAAGAGGTTGAAAACCCCTTTTAATTTTGTAAGGGGATAAAATTTGCTACAAAAATTGCTAACCTCGAAAGTCGTTACTGAAAATATATTGAAATACCTTATAATATTCAAAGAAACATATTAGGCTTCAACGAACGTTGAATGTTCTTACACAAATATGAACATTTGAATTAACTTAAGAATTGCGATAGTAATGGCCGTGAACATGGCGCTAAAATTAAAGACAGTTAAACCTTATTTCAAATGTTTAATTAGGGCTTATTATTCAAAAAATTAGGGTATATAAAAAAACAAAATGCTTGATTGCAATAGGAAGTTATAATAAACAAAGAGTTACTCTCCTATTAAATATACAAACAGTCATCATCAAGCTAGACATCAAGTAGGACAAACTTTTCCATACAGACACTGTTAGGATTTACAAAAGATTTGCTACAATTTCATCGGATTTTTAACAAATAGAAAAAAAGTAATACTTTACGTCTATATTGGGTATTTATCTATTTTTCTATAATCACGTTTGACCCCAATCTCGTCCAACGATGACCCTGATGATAAAAATGCGAGTTTTGGCAGTTTATGATCGTGATTTGCGTGATTTGTGACAGTATCTATATCAAATTCTTTGTGATTTTAGTTATAGTTAGCCATTTATGTATTATTATTTTAAAACCTTCAATTTATGACCGCCGATTATTTATTTCTCACGGCGACTTCCGTGCTTCAGAGGGTACGTTAGGCAGTCGGTCCCGGGTGCTGTATACTTGTGTACAGTAGTTGTTAGGGTTTGTCAGAAGCCTTTTCGGCGCCCTTTGCTCGACCATCTTGGTGGATTACGGCCTATACCTCCTCCTCAACCAGGGTAAAGCCTCATAGCCCTGCACTGGGCTTATTACATAGAGTTGTGAGGAGAGTTGAAATAATTATAATATATTTATTTACCATTCATATATTTTTCTTAAAAACCTTATGCTGGTTTTTAAAACAATCTTTAGCGTTATTTCAAAGATATAAGCAACAGTAAGGTATAAATAACAGATAGTAAAGTAATTATCGAAATTCGTAATTCGTTTCCTCCAGTTTTGGTTTATTTTATTATTGAATTCCTCAATCAACTACACAAAAAATAAATACATTCGAATTCAGAACCTTACTTAGGCAAAAACAATATAACAAATACTGTTATGTCTACAACATTTTTTTCAATAAATAATTATCTAAGTTCAACGACCGGAAATTGAAGTAAAAGGATTATTTCCAGATACAGCATTCGCACGTGAAGCAGTCAATGAAGTAGGCCACGTAATAATACCTGCGCGTACGCACGGCTATGATGCGCATGCGACGAAACTTAAGGGATATTATTAGGTACTTTACGTAATTTAATAAATTAAAAATATTTGCTTAAAATTAAGTTTCATTGAAAGTTATAATAAAAAGAAAGCTTGATTAAAGTCACATAAATAAAATGTTATTTACTAATAACTAGAGTGGGCAAACAAATCACTAGCAGCGATCTCTTATACAAAATCTCTGTGTGGACGTAAACATAGAAAACTGTGTAAAAAAATAATATTTAAACTTTATAACTAAAGACGCAATTAATAATTTGGTTCCAGAGGTTCATGTTATAATAATCTTATATGTGTAATCCCCTTATTTCCTAGTCCTCATGGTCACCCTTTGAGTATTTCCCTTATCAATGTTACGGATTGGTTCAGCAAATACAGCTGTGAATATTAGCCGAACCAATCTGTAACATTGTAAGGCGTTACCACATACTTTTGCCTTCAGAATTTGCTTCGGGACAACTACAATTATTATAAATGTTGTTTTTAAAAAAAATGCATAGGCAGTTGTTCCATGTTAAATCAAATCAGTTTAATTAGCAATCAATATAGTATATTATACAATTATATAAACATTTATTACAAATTGAGATTTTATTTTAAACAGTAACAAGCGTTTCATAATCATAAACTTACCTATGTCTATTTGATTGAAAAATGTAATAATGTAATAATTATATTATTCACAGCAATATTTTTTGAGGTCTCTAAAATGTTTCTATCCAATAACGGATATATTAATTAGATAATGGAAATGTTTACAAATTCATCGTGTCGTAGCAGAATAAAATCTAGATTACAAACACACCTATTCTGTTTGCCTTGAGCAGTTGTTAGATGATCTAAAAACTGAAGGTTTTTGACGTAATATGTACGACATGTAATACTTTAAAATACTAACATTTTACCAGGGTGGTCTGAAAAGTTTCCGACCTTAACGCAAAGATGGCGCCACTCGTCAACAAAAGCTAGTGAATGTAGTTGTGCATCTTTTGACAGGTTACTCACCAAAGTTTCGGCCATTTTGGACGCGCAGTTTTTAGTTGACAGTCGTTTGAGTGAGTACATGTGAGTGTTTTTGTGAAAATGGAAAAAATTGAGTATCGAGCTGTTATTTAATATTTGTTTTTGAAAGGCAATACGCCTACGCAAATCAAAAATGAGTTGAACTCTGTGTATGGGGACTCTGCACCATCATTTACCACAGTGAAATTTTGGGCAGCTGAATTTAAACGTGGCCGTAAGAGCTTGGGAGACGATGAACGTTCGGGACGTCCAAAAACTGCAACTACTGACGATAACATTGCTAAAGTTCACGAAATGGTGTTAGACGACCGCCGAATTAAAGTGAGAGAGATAGCAGAGGTTATGAAAATATCCAAAGAACGTGTTTGTCACATATTAAAACAAGATTTAGACATGAGAAAGCTGTCCGCGCGTTGGGTGCCGCGTTTGCTCACGTTAGAACAAAAACGTGTTCGAATGAACATTTCCAAGGCTCTGTTGGCGCAGTTTAGGCGCAATAAATCCGAGTTTTGGCGCCGATTAATTACTGTAGATGAAACTTGGATACACCATTATACGCCCGAAACAAAACTACAGTCAAAACAGTGGACTGCAAGGGGGGAACCAGCTCCAAAAAAAGCAAAAACTGTTTTTTCGGCTGGGAAAGTGATGGCGACTGTTTTTTGGGATAGTCATGGAGTTATCTTAATCGATTATCTTCAAAAAGGAAAAACCATTACAGGAGCATACTACGCATCATTACTTGACGAGCTGAAGGCACAAATTGCGGAAAAACGGCCACATTTGCAGAAAAAGAAAATCCTGTTTCACCAAGACAACGCGCCGTCTCACACCTCAGCGGTTGCCATGGCAAAAATCCACGAGTTACGGTTTGAACTGCTTGACCATCCGCCTTACTCACCAGATCTGGCCCCAAGCGACTTCTTTTTGTTCCCTCATCTAAAAACTGCGCTCGGAGGACAAAGATTTTCGTCAAATGAGGAGGCAATCACCTTTGTGAACAATTATTTTGCAGAGAAAAACGCCGAGTACTATTTGGACGGGTTACAGAGATGGGAGCATCGCTGGGAGAAGTGTGTAGACTTACAAGGAGACTATGTAGAAAAATAAATAAAAAAATTAAGAAAAAAAATCTTGTATCATTGTTAGGTTGGAAACTTTTCAGACCACCCACGTAGTCTAAAGCTTTTAAAATATGTCGAGGTAACATCAACAAGCTAAATTTAAAACAAAAAATGACTTAAAATGTAACGATGTAATCGTTAAGTAAGTTTAATAGACAGAAATAAACCATTTGAACGTGGAACACAAAAGGTTTGCTTTTCTAAGTTATTTTCAAGTACTTAACAGCATGTTCTTTTACTTATCGGTAAATATTTAATTTAAACATTTAATTGGTAAACAAGATTTCAGTTAAAGAGACTATAAAATCTTAGTATGTTTTTTCAGTACAAGCCGATAGTTTTAAAATACTATGTGGGAAATCGGTAGTGGCAATATTTTAAAGACTTTAATCCAAAAACCAGCACCGAGCCAGCTTGGTGACGGCCAAAACCTCCTCGTCAGCCAGGGGAGAGACTCATAGCCCTGCAGTGGGGCCAATACAAAGAGATGTGATGACGAATCGAACCAAGGGTTGTGGCGTGGCACCAGAGTCTAACATACAGCGGTATGGATACTACAACATTGGCTACGCTGCCGCGCCGCAACCGTCACCTAAGATGATAGTGTTTCAACACACTTACACTTAGAATAAGTCACATTGTTTACAAATTGAAATGAATCTACCATCACTTCAAAAAAAGTCAATAGCAATCTTCTTTTAAAAAAGTAATAGTAAGTAGTCAAGGACTTTTATTGTTTGTTTCTAGTTCACGCTCAAATGGCTGGGCTGATAGAGCTGAAAATACCCAGAATACTTTCTATTTTCTATCCGCAAATAGAAATACAGTACAGCCAGTATTCTTTATATTTAATTTTACTTTGATTTGTAGAAACTTATCCATACATGTATGCGCTTTTTGTTCGCAATTCATAAACATAATTACAGTGAAACATAATCTTTACAACTAACCCTTTTATATTTCTATCAACTGGAGTTATTATTTTATTTATTCCTAAATTCAAAGAATTGAATACTACCTTTCATTAGAAAGTAACAGTAAACCGGTGGTCAAGTCACAAACAGAACGTGACACTCAATTTAGCGTGGTCACTAAAAATAAACAATGCCGAAAGTGCAGCGGCTTCGGCACGACGACGTCACGCACATTCTAGCCAGTTATCTACTAGTTTACCTACTATCTATATGCGGATTTAGAGGCTAAATTACAGACATATAAGAAGCCTTATGGTATAAGAAATAATTATCTCTGAATTGTTTTTTTTTGTTTGCTGGACTGGGAGCGAAAGAAAAACGTAGAATGACCAGCTGCTTCTCTTCCCGGGCATAGTGTAAAAGTCAGTTAAGGGACAGAGGTTTTATTGGCGTTTTTGAGGGCGATAGGCTGACTCCCTGTCACTGCAATAGTCTCTCTCCATCATTATGATACCTCGAAATGGTTTGATGGTTTGATGGCCTCTGGTGTTCTGCCTACCCCATAAGGGATACAGGTGTGAGGTTATGTATGTATGTATGTTCGTTCGTAACTAACTGGTATAAAATTACCTTAAAATTGTGGGACGAAATATTGTCCCTCGAAATCCTATATCGATTTCTCGATGAATCTAATTAATAGGACTAAGAATTATGGTAATATGTAAAGTCATAATTCACGGTATTATTTTGCAACAGCTTCAAAGATTATAAACCCCCACAGACTATGGTTAAAAATAACATTAAAATAAAATTGTAGCTGCAGTGTGACGAATTTAAATTAAGAACGTTGAAATATGTCACGCGATTCGATAGTTAATGCACTGACGGGCAATTATCGAATATTTGTTTACTTTTTGTGCGACAAGTCTACGGTATTTATTTACGTCAGCAAGATTTGAATTCGGTATTTAAAATATCAGTAATTTTACGTAGGTACCTATACAAACTTTGAATGATCAATTTAAGACCATTGGCATTAATATATTACAATGATTCTTCCATACTGGACTGGGAGCGAAAAAAAAACATAGAATGTGCCAGCTGCTTCTCTGCATACTGGAAGGCATAAAAAGGGCATACTGTAAAAGTCAGTTCAGGGACAGAGGTTTTAGTGGCGTTTTGGTGGGCGATAGGCTGACCACCTGTCACTGCAATAGTCTCTCTCCGTCATTATAATACCTAGAAATTTGTCAAACGTGACATCAGATGTATAATCTCTGGTGTTCTGCCTACCCCATAAAGGATACAGGCGTGAAGTTCTTAGTTAGGCTTATTTGAAAATTATTTCACTGTTTTGTAATATCGTATTTATATTTATATAACCTAAGTACACACATGAAAATTTGTCAGGATAGATGAATGAACGTAATTCTTTTAGGCTAAAACGGTTAAGCTGAAATTTCGCATTTAATTTTAATTAACTATTCAATTATATTAAACAAAAGAAAACACTTTTTGTTATTATTACATATGTATTCAGATTTATTGATTTTCGGAAGATTTACAGACATATTATACAGATATGAGTATTCCATAGCCATTCAAAAATTTCCACCTTTGAATAACGATTTGAATATTAAGGGTAGATATTATTAAACTTATATTTGGTACAATTAAAATCTCCAGAAACACAAAAAAATATAGGTATATATTTATTCTATAGAACTAGCTTTATCCCGCAACTTCGTATGCGCTTAACTACCCTTCTCGTGGAAATGTCAGAAACTATACAACCAGACACCCACTGAAAGAACCTTTATACCAAGTATCACACCCATGCACTCAAGGAATAAGTTTTTTTCATAAAAACTAAAAATTATATATTTCCCGTGCCCGTGGGAATTTGGGAATTTTTTTCGTAGCACAACCAGTCACTCTTTGAAGAACCTTCATGCCAAGTATCACATCCGTACACTCAAGGAATTAGATTTTTCATACAAACTAAAAAGTCCAACACCTTCCCGTGGGAATTTCGGGAATTTCTTCCATAATACAAACAGACACTTATTGAGGAACCTTTATATCAAGTATCACATCCGTGCACTTAAGGGATGGGATTTTTTCATACAAACTAAAACATCATGTATTTCTCGTTCCCGTGGGAATTTCGGGAATTCCTTTCATAACACAACCAGACACACATTGAAACACCTTCACACCAAGTTTCACATCAGTGCACTAAAGGAATAAGATTTTTCATACAAACTAAAAAGTCCTATATTTCCCGTTCCCGTGGGAATTTCGGGAATTCCTTCCTTAGTGCACCCCTACATCCCCTAAAGAATGTATGTTCCAAATTTCAGCTCTCTACACCCAGTAGTTACGGCTGTACGTTGTCTGTCAGTCACTCAGTACCTCAGTCACTCAGTCAGTAACGGAACAGTTTTATATATATTGATGTAGAGAAAAATTAAAAATCTCTTAATACTTGATAAATTAACATTGCGAAAATAGAATACTGAATACATGAATTTCTAAAAAAGAATAAATCATTAATATTTCAATAACTCAACATGGAGAACAAAAAATATGAATAACAATAACATAACATAAAAATTAATCATTAATCAACTATAATCTTAATCCATACAATAAAATGCATGTTTATTATATAACTATAACTTTCATCACATAATGATCAACATAACGTGCGCAGGTGAAGCCTAAGAAAAGCTTAATATTATATTAGACTATAATATTATAATAAGACTAAAAAGAAACTCTTATTTCAGGCAAAGCAGCAAACTCTATCTGGGACAATAATCTCCAACAACTTCAATTGAAGGAAGACTGATTTTTACTAGCGTATAAGAACTCTTAGAAAGTAGTCAACAGCGTCGCTGAAGAGACGAGAGAACTCCTGACTGAGATGCTTTAGAGAGAACAAGAAGCCAAGATGTTTAAGCTTCTAGGCGGATTAAGTGTGTACTTTAAGTACCAGCCTATTAGAACTGATAATGCAGTGTTTCGGCTGCATAATATCTTCACGACTGTGGTGTTGCTGACTTGTTCGATGGTGATCACCGCGACGCAGTATGTGGGACAGCCGATCCAGTGCATCGTCAGCGGTCTACCGGTGCATGTTGTGAACACCTTCTGCTGGATCACATCTACCTTTACAATGCCTGATGCGTTCACTAGAGAGGTTAGTTTAGCTTTTTAATTTTGACTATAAGCTTGCGTAGGGTTGAGAATAGCCCTATTTTCCCTGGATTATTTAACCTAAATATGGTTTTGATAATATTTTTTGACGATTTAGTAGTTCCTTATGTTTTATCTTGGATCTCATCGCCACTTACCTGAAGTAATACTGGGGTTAAGCTCGAGTTCAGTCGCCAATAAAAAAAATGCTGCTACTTTATGAAACCTTGTCATTGACGGCAGGCTTTAGGAGAATGAAGGTGGTCGTTGTATATTATTATTCCGAGAGTATTCCGATGCTATAAAAATATTATATTTGAAGAAGATAAGTTCCTTACGTGAGCCCGGTCTAACTCAAACCAGATTACATCAAAAACTTTAATCTTCATTAATAAATAAAAATAATTCTGTATAACGTAAGTCTTAAAACTAATTAAGCGTACCTTAATAATCTTTCCGTCCCGTCTAGATCATGTATATCTAAAAGCAATAAAATCGACTTATAAAAAAATTAAGAATGTCAATTAGGTCAATATCCGTCTAAAATTCGGAAGGAATATGCGAATGCAATCAGTACAAGTTTCCTTCATACTGAACTGCTCTGGCGCATCGCCAAATGCAATGCACCTTTGTCCTAAGTTCAACTGTCTTTGTACATTGTTGCACTATAGTCAGTGCCGCCATTAATGGCTACGCAATATAATGATAGGTCTTTGAGACACAATAAGCGATTGAAAAAGTTCACACCTCCTTCCTGGCTATTTTCCCAGAGCGACGGGCCATCAAAGAAACATTATTCGGAAAAAAGTTGTTTTATTTTTAAATTGATGATTTTGGACCTATATTTACATATTCACACAGCACTATCTAGCTCAAAATGTTCAAACAACATTGTTCATGCATACATATGATTGCATTGTGCATCGAACCCGCGATCATTTCGACCTTCTTCGACCACAGCAACCATAATTATTGGAGCTTTCTTACTTCCAACGATATAGGTAGCACTAAAATGTTCCAAGACAAAGAGTTATTTTATGTGCTGACTGTACGATCCCTTCTTAAAAAGCCTCTTTGTGCTCTTTTTAAATCAATCTTCCTCTTAATTTACTAAAATCCTGTCTTGTACAATTTATCACAAGACGGCTATTTATTTATTTATACTTTATTGCACACATTTACAAAAAGAAAATTTATAAAATAAAAAGAACATAAAGATAGGTACAACAAGCGGCCATATTGCTGTCAAGCGATCTCTTACAGACAACCTTGAAATTGTTTGAAAGAAAAAAAAACTATAATACATTAATAGGTACGAACAAAGCACAAGTTTACATTTTAACAATAAACATACAGATAACATACTTATAAACATAAATAAATACCTCTGTTTAATTACAAGTCTTAATTATACATAACTATAATAATATAATTATAATACATAGAAATTTTAATTATTTTTTATTTTATTATTTTCTATCGCTATGTGTTTATAATTAACGTAATAAGTAATCTTTTTTTTTTGTGACTGTTTAATTTCTTTTCTGTTATTTATCCGTGGAAACTTTTAAATGGCCTTCTGCAACTCATTACAACTCTGTCTATTTTTTATAATACAGCTGTAAGTTTTCCGAATATTGTAAAATAAAATAAAATATAAGAATACTTCTTCTAATATTCGAGAAAAGACAGATAATGTTTTTTTTTATTTAAATTTAAAGAAATTTAGTGAGGGGGCAGATTTTACTTCGTATGGTAGTTTATTTCACAAGGACACTGCTCTCACAGAAAAAGATTGATGAAAACAGTGCAATGTATGCATAGGAGTGCTTAGCATGAAATTATCTGTGGACCGTAAATTGTCTCTTGTCTCTTACTATTGAACACTTACTATTTAAGTCATGCTATTAATACTTATTATGCAATTAAAATACTTCTTTCATTATTTCACAATCAACACCTTTCACTTTGACTGACGAGGCACCGATATTGAATGACAATGTATCTAGCGGGTGTAAAATACATACGTTCTGTTGTAGGTAGGTACTCCTGTTACTTCCGCGGCGGTATTTTTCAAAGCTTATAAACACCCGCGGGCCACACCGAAGATTGAATTCGGTCCTTTGCAAACAGAATCTAATGTCCAATTAGGATCTAAAGAGATCGTTTGATACAGCCGCAAATAGAATAGAATAGAATATTTATTTATCATCACACACACACATATACAAGAGTAATCTAATAACAATAACAAATACATAAAACTAAAAACACTAAATATTAAGCACTATTATTACAGAGAAAAAAAATGTGATAAACAGTAAAAGGCTCAGCTTGTGCTGCTAAGATCGTAAGTCTCAGCAGCGCTGATTTTCAGCCTTCACTTTGCTCTCAGACAAAGAAATACATAAAAATCATGTGGAATTCGACAACATAAGTATTTAAATGGAAAAATGTTGTAGATAAATAAATTACGAATTAATAAATAAATAAAGAAATACAGCGTTATCTTATAGCAAAAAAATCAATGATATAATTACTTTTGTACCTGTCATAAAGAATAATGCAAAGAACTTTTGAAAGTGCTTTCAAAATGTATGGATTTCGATTGTATGTTTGTATATTTCTTAAGTTTATCTGTCATCTAGTTTCCACAACATAAACTCTTACTGGAATTTAAATTGATCTATTTAGATAACCTGTTGTGAATTTTATGTAATTCTTATACAGGAATAACAATATCAATAACTTAAAACAATCACCTCGAATATCTTACAACTAAATTAAGCAAGTGACTTAGATAATAACTATACTGATATTTTAACGGTCCATTGTACTCAAGATTTTACAGCCGAAAATCTAGGTGAAACTACACATAAAAGTGGATTTCAATATACTTTACTCATGTGTCAGTGTCAATTGGCAATTGTTTTTAAATCTTTAGCAACAATGTTGTCAATTTGACTTATTATTAACTATTAAGTGTGTTGCTTAATATCATCGCCTTGTAGATGATGTATCAGCCAGCCATTAAAAAGCCTGTGTATATTTGTATCTCAGTATCGGTCTTAGAAACTAATGAGGCGTTGATTACCATACCAGCGTATCGAATATAGTAGAAATCAACGTTTTCAACATATTTTTCAACGTTTTTAATCACTACATACTAAAATACAAAATGTCACCCTTTGGGGTAGGCAGAGACTAGGTATCATCACAACTCTTTGTAATGAGCCCACTGCAGGGCTCTGCCCTGGGTGACGAAGAGGTATAGGCCATAATCCACCAAGCTGGCCCGGTGCTGGGTGGTGGATGTCAGAATTTTCAGGGCGCCAAAGTGGCTTCCGACAAACCCTAACGACTACTGTATATAAGTATACAGCACCCGGGAACGACTGCTTAAAGTGCCCTCCGAAGCACGGAAGTCGTCGTGAGAAATAAATGGTCGGCGGTCATCCATCGAAGCACCGACCGCACCAGACGTTGCTTGATCTGTGATATCGTATGATACACACAGTAACCACGGCTAGAGACTAGGTAGTTTTTAATAAATTACTTAAGGGCCTTTTGTAGCGCGATTCGTTTTCTAATACTTCGCCCAAATATCGCTAACGAATTTCACCGACGAAAAAACGTTTAACGAGTTTATTTTCAAAAATTAAAACTATTTAAAAATTTTGCTTTACACATCGGTTAAGAGAAGTCCGTTTTATGTTTTCATGTAACTTTTATATGAATTTATGGTGTTTCCTAATATCCGCTTAGAATGGTAAATTAGTGTTATGTGTGTGACTTTTTTTATTGAGCCAATTTTCATAAACCATGTCTCTATCTTTACACAGCGGTTGTTTATTTGTGAATTTTTTTTCAGACACAAAATGTATACATTACTGGGTATATCTACATTACCGTTCAAAGAGTTTTTTTTTCCGCCGGCTTTTTTGTCTCTTGTCTACTGTAATATCTTATTCAATAACTATCAACACCTTGTCGAAGGACAAAATTGTGACGTCATTAAGCGGCCATTCGATGGTGTTATGATGAATAAAAAAAATTCATTTCATTTTACTTAAAAAAAAGAAAACGCGACATCCTCGCTTTAACTTATATTTCAAATTAACTTAAGTAGCGGGATATTTATATTTAGCATGCGCTTTATTTACTTTGACTTCTCGTTCGCGCTTGCAATAGTGCCCTAATTTAAATTTTGATGAGGATGGTAGTTTGAAATTTATAATTGACTAGCTTCTGCCCGCGACTTCGTACGCGCATAAACATATTTTATATTTAACACAACCAAGCACTCATTGAAGAACCTTTATACCAAGTAGGTATCATTATCTATGCACTCAAGGAATAAGATTATTTCATACAAACTAAAACAACACATATTTCCGGTTCCCGTGGGAATTTCGGGAATTCCGTTCATAACACAACCAGTCACTCTTTGAAGAACCTTTATGCCAATTATCACATCCGTGCGCTAAAGGAATAAGATTTTTCATACAAACTAAGAAGTCCAATAATTCCTGTTCTCGTGGGAATTTAGGGAATTCCTTCCTTCCTCCCCCACAATATCTAAGGATTTTATGTTCCAAATTTCAGTTCTCTGCGGCTAGTAGTTTCGGCTGTACGTTGTCTGTCAGTCACTCAGTCAGTAACGGAAGAGTTTTATACATATATTAAGATTGAGCATATGATGTTAAATTTTCATGGCATATCAAGTTAAGTAATCTTCGGTTTGGTTGGCAAAAGACTGATGACCGTCGACCATTCACTAATCGTGCTTCGGAGGGAATATTAAGCAGTCAGCCCCGGAAGCTATTACTTCTACTAAAGCATTACCACTTGTACGAGCAGTCTATAATGTAATGTTTGCTTTTTTTTCTATTTGAATATTTAAAATAATAATGCAGTATGTAGGTATACATTACATTCTTCAATTTTTTGGCTAAGTAACTACAATGTATTTTTATAATCTATCTTAATGTATTCTGTACCCTTCACTCCCAAAGGTTGCGGCTGAAAATCAGCGCCACAGTCAAGGCTGATGGCACTATGCTGAGCCGCGCTCATTTCGGCATTTTTAATATTGTATTTATTTCTCTGTTAATTTTTGTTTTGTTAGTTTTCCTTTGTTATGCCGAATAAATGTGTTTCTTTTTTTCTTTCGTCTTTCTTTCTATATTGGTCAATAGGGTTTGTTAAAAGCAATTTCGATGCATTGCTGATGTCTGTTTTCCCCTAGAGCCATAGGTTCCATACTTATTCTTGACGACCACTTTGCCGATGGGGTAAACCTGTCTGCCTCGGACGCCAGTGGTTGCGGGTTCGATTCCCACACGGAACCAGAAAAAAATGTTCCGTGTCTGAGTGTTTGTCTAATTATGTATTTATATTCTAGGTTCCCCCTAGTTCGCTACATGGTATCCCATAACACAAGCTATGCTTACTTTGGGGCCATGTAGTTGGTGTCTGGGGAATTTATTATTATTATTTATTTTATTCTGACCATTACTTTCCATTTGGCCAAATTGAGGTTCAATATATACATTTAGTATTGGAAACCAACGTGTCGGTAAAATGGCGGAATATCACAGGATATTACCGAATGCTTCCGACAATTGGTAGCGTTTAGTTGTCATGCCACCAAGATGCAGGGCTGGCCGTTTTATGTTTTGTTATTTGTATGAGTTTCTTAGTTATTCAAGAGTACTACACTCCATTCGAAATCGATTGTATATTTATTTATAAAAAAAATTAAAAGCAGTTTGATTTATGGAGTGTTTTTATTTGTTAGTTTAAAAAAAGATTCATTATAGACACGGAATCATACAAATTACTACTATATCGAAAAAAGGAAGATAAAGTACTATTTTGTAATCAAGTAGGTATCTGGAGAATTAACTAATCTTCCGAGTTTACGCGCCTATGTGTTATCCAAAGTTTACCATTCCTGTTTTTTTTATTATATCTCAATTCACCCTTCCGTGTCAGCTGTACAGACCATCCAAGCTCTATCCATAATTTATAATCACAAATTTTGACGTTTGTGATGTTAGACACGGGAAAAATTTTGAACGTAGCAGCAGATCCCAAAATCGCGTAGTATATTTTTTCTGTATATAGGGTTGCCATATAATAGTCAATAATATTTTAATAGCAGATTAAGACTAATGAGTGGGTCAAAATTTTTTAATATTTTTCATAAATTAAAGTTTCAAAATTCTTCTAAGTTTATCAAAATTTAAGTTTGACTTTTCAACAAGTAATAAAAACGTGTACATCTAATTGTGTATACTTAAAAAAATCTAGATTAATCTAAAATTTTACGCACAGAGAACAAATTGAAATTTTAACTTATAAGTAAAATTGCAAAAAAAAAATTCTTTTTCGAAATTCAGACCCACTCATCATTCCTGATCTGCTATTAAAATATAATTGACTATTATATGCGGACGTATACTAGGAATATAATGTGAAAAAGCAGCCCTATCTTCCATTACCGACGTAACTGGTCGCTTCCTACCGCGGATTGTGTTCGTGGCCATGGCAGAGTCATTATCTTGAAGTCACAATGTGATCGTAACGACCGCGCAATTTGCATGCTCGTCGAGGACCGTAGGGGGCAGGTATTGCGTCTGAAAATATGTTAGTACGTCGATGCGCAGAACATCAACATATTACTCGTATGTGAACATATAGAGATGATACATCAATGTCATGGTGAACTTGGAAAGCAAGCTCTTTGAAGGTTTTTTGGATTAAAAATTTAATTATTAATAAACTTCCTTTCGAACTAGTTAGGAACAGTGAACAGTGCCGTATAAATGAAAAAAACATTGTAAATATTCCGTTGCTAAAGTAAATTTAACTGTTGATGACCATGGTAGTCTCAAAACTTATATAACTCTTAATTGATAACTCATAAATTAAAATGTTCATAAACTTCCTTTTGAACTAGTCAGCTAAGGGCGTCACTAAAGCACACGCCATTTTATAAAACGCTTCTCCCAGTGAACCCCGTTGGGTGATAGAATAATTTCATTTGTCTGGCTTCGAGCCAGTTTCTCTTGAATTTATGAGCTCCCTCTTTGACCTGGTCTTAACTTACCACTGGAGTTAAGTATTGGAATTGAATGAAGTGGGAGTCAAACGCGGGTTAAATAACACTGTTTAGTTGATAAGTTAATATGATACATTGCCCAAAACGGACACATCAACTATGTGGTCTCACATTACGTTTATTTTTTTCATTTTATTTTTACTTTTCGTTCGATGAAATTATATAATTTTTCTCTGTAAAATGAGTAGTTTTTCTCCAGTATTGATTTATTTGATATGACAATCTCCAAGTTTAGGTCAGCCATTGCCCAAGTAGGGACTACATAGTTTATAATACCGTAAAATATATTAACTGTAATGTGCTTCTTATTATCATAAAACCTGTTCTTTTTATTAAATTTAATTAATTTTTTTTTAATGTGTTTAATCAGATTAATAAATTTACCATGCCTATTAAATGTAAAACCTATCAGTGGAAACTTTGTTGGCTTAAGTTTATTTTATATTGTAATTAATTGAAATTGTAAATTTTGCTGTTTGTTTCCCAAATAAAGTAAAAATAAATATATTTATGGATTCATACAGTTGATCTACTGGGTTCAAGACCCGAACTAGTCGAGAAAGGTTAATTTCCAAAACAGGCCCTGCTGGAACTCGTAGGTGAAGCATTAAAAACCTGTCAAATTTCCCCAACCTAATTTTTACTTAATGTCGAGAGCATAGAGTTCCGATTTAATAACAATATTTTGATAGTATTGTAACGCTTGATCTGCTGCCGTCTGTACCTCTCACTCTATCAACCAATGCACTGTTTTGTATATTCGAGTAGAGTACTAAAGATAACATTATCTTTCACTTCACAGCACGCGATCAACTTATAAATGTGTAAGCCGACCTCTTTCGCAAATTATATTCAACTTACTAATTATAATAATGTAGTTCAGTTTACAGCATGAAAGAGTGGTATGTTCTCAATTTCACCGACTCAAAGACGCATTGTTTTAAAACGAGTCCGTGTTACGGTCACTTGTAATAAAATCAAGTTCACGGTGACGTCACAGCACTTTCTTTTACTATTCTATATGTGAAGTTATTTATAAGGTTATCAGTATTTAAAAAGGAAGGCAAGACATAGAATGGACCAACTGTTTGTCTTCCCGGGCATACTGTAAAAGTAAGTTAAGGGACAGAGGTTCTATTTCCTACAGTTTTTTTTATGGGCGATAGACTGACCCCCTGTCACTGCAATAGTTTCTCTCCACCATTATAATACCTGCAAATTTGTTAAACGTAATATAAAATGGTTTTATAACCTCTGGTGTTTAATATCCCATAAGGGATACAGACGTGAAGGGTCATATGAATGTGTGAAAAAGGAAAAATTGACAGAGTTTTTTATCAGTGTCTTGCCTTAAATTGAAAGTAAAACTCTAGCATATTTTTTTATTCAATTGACCTTAAAGTATGATTAAACTTGGTTGGCCTATTTTATTCTACAGACGTCTAATATTAGTAATTTAAATTTAATAGGTAGCGCATTTAATAACTTGAATATCTTAGGCAAATAGAATAGAATTTTATGAAGCATGCAATGAATTTTTTTCATCTGAATAATGATGTATCCGTGAACTTTACTCAGAAATTTTCTGATGTCATAATATCTTCATAGTGGTGTACCTACCTACTAAATGATAATAAAAGAAAATGAACTCAATTAAAACTTAAATTTATTTCCGTATTAGAATAATATGAAAATGTAGAGTATTCATATTATTATCGGAAATATCGGACGTGCGAAAATAAAATCGAAAATCGAAAAGAATCCCGTAAATACATTAAATCATAGTGAAAATAACCACGATAGTTTAAAACAATTAATATGTACACTTAGTACTGTTATCTCTCATAATAGGTTTTGAAATAAAATTTACTGAAATAAATTTATTCGGAAAAACACATGAGAATATATTAAAAAAAAGAACAGTAATTTGCGGTAAAGGGCTAAGTTTAAACGATGACTTTGATTTTCAACTGTCATTATTACAAAGGGCCGACGGTTTAGTTAAATATGCGTTAAAATCTAAAATGTGCAATTATGATTCAAAGCTTTTTTGACGTTTTCACTGTCAAAACAATTTGAGGATTATTTTTCCCAATAAGTACTGTATCATTCTAAAATGCTTATGAAAAAAAAACATGTCTGTGTCACTAAGTATGTCAGTCGATTAAAATGACGTCGAAATCCTTGCATCACAGTATTACATATTCCCATGATGATTACAAAATTCAACTTCCTGCCTTGTCAGCCACCCTTCGCTTATTAATAAGAAATTATGTAATAAATGATCATTGCATATTTTACAATCACTCAATCACCTTTTAAAATTGAACATAATTACTATTTGTTTTGTTGTCCTCTTCCACAGGTCGGAAAACAAGTGGCGCACCCTGGTATAGCGAACGAGTACGACAGTTCCGAAGATAAGAAGTACTACACATACTACCAGTGGGTCTGCTTCGTACTATTCTTCCAGGTTAGTACTACTATCAATTAAAACCATACATATATTCTCAACGATACTTGTAAATAAAAAATGCTGGATATTACTTCGCACTAGGGCATCTAAAACCCTCAAACCTAGCAAAAGTTGTAATGTAATGCCCCATACAATATGCATCAGAAAGGATTATTGCTAGGGTGATGATATTAAGGGAAAACTTTATATATGTGGTCATTAAACTTACTTTTACAAATGCAAAAAGTGGTCGCCAGCATCGTGGTCCATTTAGGTACCATATCATCATGCTTGGGATGAATCAATGCGCTACGAAACGGATTGATTCATCCCAAACCCCTGGCCATGGATTGGACATGACTATTGTTAAGTATGTACAGTTAAATGTATTAATATTTTAACAATCTAGAACCATACAATAACACTTTTCACGATGCTTTATTTATTTAATAAAGTTAAAAATAAAAAATTACATTCAAAAACCGAAGCCTAAGTTCACGGCTGTCCTATCTCCAAAATTAACAGGTCACGCACCTGCATGAACTTTTACTGCTTCCTCTTTCGGTCACCTACATTGTTTTACTATACCGTTAACTCCTTCTTATGCTTCATTCATTGAACGAATTTTACGATAAGAGACTAAGTAAACAAAATATACGCTAAACAGTACCTCACGAAGAAAACTGACACAGACAGTGTCACTGGTTACTATTTGGGTCACTGTCCGATCAGTGTAACGGTGACATAGTGACGTAGTCACCACACTAGACTTCGTGATCCGTGATAGAATGACCTGAAAACGATTACCGAAACTGTTGTTAAACGGTAGCCGTGTTAAATGGCAGAAAATGGTATTAAGTGGTAGCGTTCAATGACAGACATAGGAAAAACCTTGAACCATGCGTAACTAATGTGTATGTATAAACACAGATATAAATAAGTAAATGGAAAAAACTTACGATGAGTCAAAACAAATTCGATGGTTACGTGGAAACAATGCTTTTTTCTTTTCCCCTTCTCAAGAATTATGGATTTTGGGTTATTTCAGTGTGTTATAAGTTGTCTTTTAATTGGATTAGTTTAGGTTGTTTATAAATTGTTTTGGTATTAGTGTTTCAAAATGCGATTGACCCTTATCTGAAGATAGATGGTGATAAATCCTAATAAGGAACACGGAAGTAAACAAAAAGTATTAGTACTAGCTCTTCTTAAAAATACTCCCGGAGAAAGGGTCTGTATGAAGCGAGGACGCTGGTACCTGAACCCAATCCTGCATCATTGTTTACTCTCTTATTTACCTTCTATTAAAGTTTTTTAGGGTTAGCAGGATCATTTCAAATCGACCAAATAATTTTTGAAAATTCGTTCATCACATTCCGGACGGCAGACTCAAAACCCTCCAAATAAACAAAATGAAACTGTAAAAGACTTCGTTCAACTATGCCTAAGTTCAACGTCCACTTAGCTTTTTGGCATGAAATGTTGAGTAAGTTTGTCAGTTAGTTGTTTCAGTTCCAAAAGAGAGCAACAAAAAAAAACAATTACAATTCAAAAGTAGCTACCAGAGTTTAGTTTAATCTAAAACTCTGTCATAGTTTAAGGTTTTACTAGGAGTTTAAAATCGTTGTAGCCTATAGCAGTTTCGGTCATCAATCAATCAATATATATAAAACTGTTCCGTTACTGACTGAGTGACTGAGGTACTGAGTGACTGAGTGACTGACAGACAACGTACAGCCGTAACTACTGAACGTAGAGAGCTGAAATTTTGAACATACATTTTTTAGGGGATGTAAGGGTGCATTAAGGAAGGAATTCCCGAAATTCCCACGGGAACGGGAAATATATGATGTTTTAGTTTGTATGAAAAAATCCCATCCCTTGAGTGCACGGATGTGATACTTGATATAAAGGTTCCTCAATAAGTGTCTGTTTGTATTATGGAAGGAATTCCCGAAATTCCCATGGGGGGGTTGGACTTTTTAGTTTTATTAAAAATCTTATTCTTTGAGTGTACGGATGTGATACTTGGCATGAAAGTTCTTCAAAGAGTGACTGGTTGTGCTACGAAAACAATTCCCAAAATTCCCACAGGCACGGGAAATATATGATTTTTAGTTTGTATGAAAAAAACTTATTCCTTGAGTGCATGGGTGTGATACTTGGTATAAAGGTTCTTTCAGTGGGTGTCTGGTTGTATAGTTTCTGAAATTTCAACGAGAAGGGTAGTTAAGCGCATACGAAGTTGCGGGGTAAAGCTAGTTTGATATATAATTATTAGTAACAGTAGGATACATTTTATTTTATTTAAATATACGGAAATCCATCGCCTTTACGCTCTGTATACTGGTATACAGTTGTATTAGGGTTAATCAGCACCAAGATTAGTCCTGCTCAGTGACCTTCTCTTGAAGTTTTGGAAGAGACCCCCCGGCCGTACTATAAAATAATAATACCTATGGTTATGAAGGTTAAAATAATGTATGTCGATAATTACGTCTCATAAAAAAGTACAAGATTACATTATTTTATGTTTTAACAGTTTAACTTGACCTTTGTCGGTTTATCAGATGTCATGGACACGAGAAAATATGCCTTATAATTAATAAGTAGTTAAAACTGAAGTTATTGTTAATAATATAGACTTGATTATTTTAACATTTATAACATTAAAATGAAGCTGGAAAACTTTAAGTACTGTTAAGAAGAAATCGCTTATAACTAAAAGTTCGTAACAAATCCGCCTATTTCTATATAATTATTTGTTTTTTTTATTCGGACAATCGACGATCAAAAAATAGTGCTTCTAAATAACCTCTTCTGTTTTCTTATATTAGTATAGATTTATACTCACCACAGCACAATCTAAACAAATATTTTCTTACAGGCAATAATGTGCTATACACCCAAGTTCCTGTGGGACGCCTTCGAAGGTGGTCTGATGCGGACCATTGTCATGGGACTCAACATTGGCATCTGTGAGCCTGAAGAAAAAGAGAAAAAGAAGGATGTGCTCATTGCATACCTTATAAGGCATGAAAACGTAAGATTTTAAATTTTTTCTTGTATACTTGAAGGGAAAATGAGGCATTCTGTTAAACATGATCATGACACGACTCAACGACGGCTGCAGGATAGACTTTCGATTTCAAAAACGTTTCCACAGTAAGATACCGTAGAGAGACACACAAAGTTTCATTTCAAACTATTACACCCATCTACTATAAAGGCACAATTTGAAAAATAATGAACAATGTGTGCACACATTTAAAGAAACAAGCTACAGTTTTATCTCAATACATATATACTTTTTGATATGCACATTATTATTCTGAAAGTGTGTAAAAGGATTGATTTGATGAGCTATTTCACAATGGGTACAAATGTCTCTTTCAGTGCCTATGGAGTTTTAAATATCATCTATTTTCTATTCTTTTTATAAAATCATATAAAATACATTCCACATAGCGACAGTCAAGTAGGCGACTCTTGCGCATATCACGTGCGTTGGTTCACTAATACGCAGTCCGAGTGCATTGCTCCGAGGACTAAGCAATTACGGTTATTAGAGACCTACATGAAAGTACCTCCATCACGCCCCGTGGTTGGGCCTCAGCCGAAACCGCATAATTTACTACTAACTCTATAGAATTGGGAGAGCTTTCATGATATATGGACTTGTATAAAAGTTCAAAGTAAAATCCTTGATGATGGAAATGAAATAAAGAGAGATTAAAGTTTTTGTGAATCAATGCATTTACGAGGTTGTTACCTTTATTTTGTAGTTTGTTATAATTTAACCCTGTTACCAATAGTTTCCGTGATTATGGTTGGTACTTAAGAGAGAAAATGGCACAATGGAGTTCAGATGAATTTAAAAATAGGATTCTGTGTATTCGTTAAAAATATGCTTCCATGCTGGACTGGGAGCGAAAGAAAAGCATAGTATGTACCAGCTGCATCGCTTCCCGGGCATACTGTAAAAGTCAGTTAAGGGACAGAGGTTTTATTGTCGTCTTTTGTGGGCGACAGGCTGACCCCCTGTTATGTCACTGCAATAGTCTCTAATGTCTCTATCCATCATTATAATACCTCCAAAGTCAAACGTGACATCAGATGGTCTTATAGCCTCTGGTGTTCTGCCTACCCCATTAAGAGATACAGGCGTGAAGTATGTATATGTATGTATGTTAAAAATATTTTTAATAATCGCGATATTTAAAGATTTGTTTAAAGATTTATAGATTTTTTTTTGTGTTTTTGGGAAATCTACTGGGAATTCTATTTTTTACAAAATCTAAATTGTAATACTTATTTGTGTAGAATATGTTAAATTTGAAAAACTACCGATATGAGATATAGAGTTTCAATTCTAATTTCAAACTCAGGTCATAGTCATTTCATATCTACCTATTCGTTTGTTAGGTAAAAGATCTTCACGTTGTAAATGATACCGTTGGTAATAGTTGAAATAAAGATCTCGTTTCATCGTGCTAGTCAATCCTAAAGAACATTCCCAAAAATCTTTATCGCAACAAAACAAATGGGACAGACTTCATCAATCAATTGACATTCGAATTTTAAATCAACCCATCTGATTACCAAAACAGTACTTTATTCTGAAATGTTATCAGGATTATGAAACATCTGGTCACTATTCAGTAAACGGGTCACATACATTATCTTCTAAGGACATTCATCAATGTCACAATTTTCGAATAATCTAGAAAACTTTATCATTAAATCTCTGTCATTCGTTCTCTCAATTCAATGGTAATAGAGATGGCCATTTCTGGAAAACGTTAATAAAGACGTATTTGGAGCTTGTATTATTGACAATGTGACTTGGGTATTTGACCAAGGTTTATATTGGATTTCGTCATAATAAGCAACCAGGGCCTTTTTAAGCTATTGCATAGCTTCTATCGCGGGCCTTGAGCGTGGGAACCGTATCCAGAAATTCCGTAACGAAAAAAACCTAACACCCCCCACTCCGACCGTCACAGATTATAATTGCATAAGTTGATAAAAAATGCTATGCAATAGCTTTACCGCGGCAGTCTCCGAGTGCCACACGTCTTTTTTTAAATAACTAAGTTTGTCATAGTTGTATCGAATCGTTGTGTAATTGATTTCGGTTGATAAATCAGATTGGTTACGGAAAATGACTTGGCGCTAAAGTTATATAAATGATTCGACAAGATACAGTGTAAACGAAGGTTTATGCACACTAGCAAATTTTTTGTTTATTTTATTATCACACTATATCATGTATCATGTCATGCATTATGTTATTATATTTAAAACACTGTAGTAACATGGAATACAAACGTCCCATCTAATTTTACTAAAAAGTATCTGAAAATATGTAAACACGTTCATGGGTCATGGTTGATGTGTACGCTTTATTTTATAATAAAATTTCAAATAGATAGATTTAAGGATAGTTGTTATGTGAAAAGGTTTACTATAAGATATCCGAATGCAAGAACATGGGATTCCCTGGCTGTAAATTATTATTATTTTTCTTATTTTTAAAAGCTGATTGCTGTAGAGTTTCTTGCCACTTCTTCTCAACAGATCGACTTTCCGAAGTGGTAGTAGATTCAGTTCAATTTGTAAATTGCGAAAAAAAAGAATATTTGAGTTTGACCTGTTAAAATGTAAGCAGTATCTATATCTGGCAAAATAATAGGATACTCCGACTATAGGAACTTTTAGAAGATGTGACTTATATGATCGAAACTTAGAAGTTTAAATTTAAACCCCTTTACGTGTATCATTTATCTACTAACACTGGGTTTCTCAAATTTTGGTGACAATCCTTTCTAACTTTGTTATATATTTTTTTAAGTTATATTTTTGTATTTCGTTAATGAAAGACCAGTATAGCAATAGGCTAAATCTAAGATCAAAATTGACAAGCGCCTTTAAAACTCGACCAGTTTTAAGCGCTTAAACGTACTGTCAGAGTGACCAATCAATTTTTTTGTTCGATACTTTGATCTCAATAATCCTAAGCCTGATGCAAAAAATACGATCGTGAAGTTTGATCAGTTCCATCCACTCAATGTATACTGAACAGAAATTGAGGAAGTACCTTTGCAATACTTTTTTGCTAGAAACTTCAAGTGTTACGCTTTCGGTTACTTGTACTCTGTGACAAGGCTTTGTAGATTTTTTGTTGCACGGTCAATGGCCAGTAGTATCCGTTCATTGCTCGCCAAGAGTTGCGTAACTATTCGTGTTTTTTGTTCATCGATGCTGAGGTGGCAAAGGTTTCCATTTAAGGGCAGCTATGGAAGTAGGTTTGCAAAGTTGCAAGAAGATTCACCATACATGGTTCTAAGGGCTTTCTTTCTTGTGATTATCTTGCAACTAGATCTTTTTAATTGCATTTATATGTTTGGTTGTGGAAAATCGCAGAACGTACAGGCAGCTCCAAAGGTAGCTTAACGTGTTCAAAGTTTCAAAATATCTTGACATCCGAACTATCATAAGTAGTGGTCGTAACAGGATACCAAAATAAACTTAACATTACTAACTCCTATAAAACGCTGACAGAAGTTTTTCATTTATCACTTAATATGTCTTAAGTGGCTGATAGTCTTTTAATACAAATTTAGATCAACTAATCATATTTTCGAGTTCTTATCTGTGCATCTACTTCAGGTGATTGTGATGTTACTTGACTTTAATGGATGTTAAGATGTTAAGTGATAAATGAAAAACTTTTGTCAGAGTTTTATGGGAGTAAGTAATGTTAAGTTTATTTTATTATCTTTTAACAACCAATACTCATGATAGTACACATGATAGTACTCGGATGTCAATATATTTTGAAACTTTGAACACGTTAAGCAACCTTTGGAGCTGACTGTACATGCTTCGGATCTTATTGAAAGTATAAAAACCCACCAGTCTTATAACTTTCCTTAAATTAACGTTCACTGAATTTTACATAATTGAAACGGGTTTTTCGAGAGCAATTTTAGTGTTCTCAGAAATACGAAGGTACTTTTAGGTGCGAAGAGACCGTTTTCCTCAATGCAAGAACTATTCCCGTGTTTTTTAAACCAAAAAAGAATTTTATTATTCTTATCAGCCTGGTCATATCTTAGTTTACAACCTTAATTTACAATTTTCATCTTAAATTTTAAATTGAAATGGTTTTAAATCTGAATGACAGTATCTACGCAAAATTTCACTATTACCTAACCAGCCTTTCACATTTTGACACTTTATAGTAAAAAGAAGAGTATGAGTTTTGATGATGAGTTTTGAGTTTGAGTTTGAGTGATTGAGTGATGAGTTTTGAGTTTTGATCCAGCATGAGCTTCTATGCTGGACTGGGAGCGAAAGAAAAACATAGAATGTGCCAGCTGCTTCTCTTCCCGGGCATACTGTAAAAGTCAGTGAAGGGACTGAGGTGTTATGGGAGGCTTTTTTTTTTGTGGGCGATAGGCTGACCCCCTGTCACTGCAATAGTCTCTCTTCACTATTATAATGCCTCAAAATTTGTCAAACGTGACATCAGATGGTTTTATTACCTCTGGTGTTCTGCCTACCCCATACGGGATACAGGCGTGAAGTTATGTATGTATGTATGTATTTTTCTCCTCCCATTTCTGGAGATCCTACCCGTTTCTATATCATTTACTTCAAACATTTAACAGAAATATGTAAATAATAAGCTTGCTTGTGCATGCCAAGATATAAGGTTAGTCCTTGTAACACACCTGGCTATTGACTGTCCTGCAGCCTCTTTGAAGTTTTTTTTAAATTTGCTAGTTTCTGGATCATCTGCCGGATACACAGGTGTTTGTAAGACACCTAACACACTTTTGTTTGTCTGCCTGTTCCGCTCTTTACGAGACACTCACGATTTGCAACCACTCATTATAGGCAAGCTGCATTTTTTGTTGTAATTGTTGTTGCAACTATGAAAGATTATGGTGGAAATAGGTCTATTGTTAGTATTTTATTAAATAAAGGCCACTTAAGTGTTGCCATTTTTATATGATAGGCATAATTTGGCTAATTTTTACAATTGACTATTTTTATACCAATTTCATGTTAAATTATAACAATAGGGATTTTTATTCCAAAATCAATATAAGTATAGGCAGACTCTTATTTAGAAAGTTGTTGTATTGTGTCGTTGAAAATTTATCAAAGAATCCATATCCAAAAATGTAGTTCGTGTACAGCAAATGTAAGTATAAGAAATCAACACAAAGAGATTTTGAACATTAATTTGGCCAATGTGGTTAGCATGACAGATCATCTGTATGTAATGATGTATTAGTATTTTACTCATTAAGGAACTGTAGAAATGTAAGAGTAAAGGAGACAGAACCTGCTCCATACATTTCTGGGCCACGGTGTTAACAACTTGACATTCGTTTTTTTTTGTTTAAAATACAATCATGTTTCATCACCGAAAATTTCAAGATAAACCAGTGTTGAGGAATTGAGATATCCATAATTTTGTCTATAGGTATACACAGAAGTTAAGTGAGCTTAGAATCACTTTTGAAAGCTATTCTTTTTCTTATTGTTGAGATCTATAAATGAATTATTTAGAGAGTTTATAATTAAAAATAAATAGTAGCACATTTTACTAAGATAGCATACTAGATAAAATAGGACATAATAAGATATTACCTATACTTACTTAGTTATTAGTTATAGTTTTAAACAACTATTCAAACTAATAAATTGATACTAACAACTTTCACTTTTCTTAGGGCTATCTTAAAAATAGAAAAAAACCATGAAAATACTCAAGCGCAAGGAAAGAAGCCAAACAAACGAGTGAACAAATAGATCGATTGACTTACTGAACGAGTCAATTACCATAGTTTCGTTTTTCATTCACTCAGTATTGCCAAACCTAATAAAGAATTTCGCCTATTTTAATTACAAAACAATTAATTAAATAAAACTAATCCGTTAAGTTTACATTCATTTAACCTTATAATGATTCTCATTTAATATTTCTTCAATTTTACTCAGCGAATTTTCAATTATATTATGAGTTATCATCCATACTAAAAATCCATGACAGCGATTTCCATATCTTGAATTAACTTGTTTCCCCCTCACTACATTTTTAGGGGTTTTATGTATTTTGAATAAGGATAAAATAAGCTATTTTTTAGACCAAAGTCAACCTGTTAACCCTGTGGCCCAGGCTTACTCAGTTTCCTTTTCACTTTTTATTACATTATTGAGTACCTACGTAAACAATATAATCATGATGACAAAATTGCAAAATTGTGGAAAGCAATCAAAGAATTAAGGTCAAGTAAAAATTTTTACCGAAAACTAGCTGCAATTTTTTATTTAAATAGTCGTTAGTGACAATCGAGAGATAAATAATTTTCCGTGAGAAAAATTGTGGACGAGAAAAACATGTATTTCGTAAATATCGTCTCCGGTGTTGCGCCATCAAGCTATTGTTCGTCATTTCAAAACCACCGGCCTATCTGTGAATAATGGATTCGATTCAATGACAGAATACTTTTATTTAAATTGTATTCATGTAATTTTATATAACTCCTAAAAAAACTATTTATAAACGAATGCAAAGCATTGAAAATGGAACTTTGCTCACATTTTCAAGCATGATGTTTCATTTCATTTCATTCAGCAACGCAATAAAACGTAAGCTATGTTACATTTTTTTTTGTTTTTCACATCAGTATTTTTTTATTATTCGATTATCAATCAGTCATGGACTATAAGCAGATGGGTTTCAAGCTGGTTGTCGAGTAGGGTGGAAGGGCACTCCCAATAGAGTAGGGAATATTTTTTAACATTTAAAGTAAAATAAAGCTGTTGTATGATTAAGTGAAGATGTATCAGATTTTGATAAAATTATATTTTTTATAAGCTAATTTCCTTCCCGAAATTACGCAGATTAAATATTTTTCTGCCCACGCGGGACCTCAAATCCTAAGTTGTAGGCAACAAGTGAATCAGAATCGGTTCCTTGGAAAATGAGTCCCCATTCTTTGTCTTACATTATTTAGAATTATAAGACTGTTTAAAAGACCCGTTCTCATTGATTCGTAAAAGAAAAGAAATGTCGAGTTGAGAAAAGCAAAATTCTTGTTTGATTTTTGAAAACTCAAGTTATTATTAAGCTTAGAGGGTGATTCAATCTAGACATCCCAACCATCTCTATATGTATATCACCCTTGCATAGACACTATTGTATTTGATCAGAAGACAAAAATAATACCTAAGAATAGCCGGAAACAAAGGAAGCTGTGACTAAGTTTGTGATATCATGATATTTATTATTCGCGCACGTGTTGCAGCTAGGTGATTTGACGTAACGCATGCGCAGTGCGCAGGCGCCGCTTGGTGGGAATCTGTGACAGTGATTTCATAATTAAATCATGTAATCGGTCCTTTTTAAGGAATTTTCAAGATCTAGGCAATGAAATTATATAATCTATGATTTTATTATCTCTTATGTGGAATTACTACAATCGTTACAAATAAGTTATAACTAAGAAAGTAAAAAATAGTACAATACCTATAATTTAATAAAAATGGATGAAATTTTAGTTCAGTTAGTTTTAATGTAATATTTTACTTGAGTTACATTATGTTTCCAAGAAAATGATTTTACTTGTCGAATGTTTGATCATTGAGAATAATATTTATAATATTATTTAATATTTTAAGACCTTGTAACACGCAACTATGGAATACTAGGAACTGTAAATATATGGAGGTGTCAATATAACACATCTTACTCAATGTCCATATACATATTTGCTTGATAAACTTTATCACTATAAATACGCGACTTTATTTTATACCTTACCTGCGGTATAAAATTGTAGTAAACCATTTATATTCTGTAATGTCAAGTTTGAGTCTATAATGCATAATGTCCAGATTGCCTTGACATTACGACTGTCTGGTTTGTGCAGCCATGTACTTTATTTATCTAGAACTTATCAGAATGTATCTTTTCATCTATTTTAAGTGACGGCCTCCGACGCTAAGGAGCTGTTTTACAAATCGTGGGGTTGCGGGTTCAATTCCCTCATGGAACAAAAAAAGTGTTCCGTGTCTGGGTGTTTATCTATGTATGTATTTATATTCTAAGTTCCCCCCTAGTTCACTACATAGCTATGCTTACTTTGGGGTCATGTAGTTGGTTTGATTGTCTTGGATTTTATTACTTATTATTTATTTATTTCATTCTGTTAAAGCTTCAAGAATATATCTCGTTCATGTTTAGGATCCTTGGTAAACAGAATTCCGGTTGCGTCAGTGACGAAACGCAACACTTGCAGCTATTGTGTGCAAATGCGGGCTTTGAAGTTTTCTGCGAATTTGCGACTGATGGAATTTTTTAGTTGGGCATAACATTATGACTGTAATTTGCACATATATGTTTTATTAAATTACCTATAGTCGGAAAACTTACAAAATTAGCCACGTTTAGTATACAGGGACGCAAGTACTTGGACCTTGCACACGAGGTGACCGAAATGTGGGAAGTTATGTCCACCGAAATCATCCCGGTTGTAATATCCGTAAACGGTTTGACCCCAGCCACTTTGGTCAGAAACCTTGAAAGGTTGGGATTCGGCGGCGGTTCGCTTCCAGCACGCATGCAAAAAGCGGTTTTGCTCGAGACTGCCCGAATCGTTCGCCGGTTTCTGTCTCTCTTGCCCTGATCCCCGACCAACTGGCCCGATTGTCGGGTCTTTTCCGCCGAAAGGCGAGTAGTTATAAGTATGCGTAATAATAATAATAATCATTTATTTGCCAAAATCAGCAGTCGTGTACTGATTGTTATTGTTATTGTGTATTTTTAAAAGATGATTGCTGTTGAGTTTCTTGCCACTTCTTCTCAACAGATCGACTTTCCGAAGTGGTGGTAGATTCAGTTCAATTTGTAAATTGTGACTTATTTCAAATGTATTTAAATACTTACGAAATAAAGATTCTTTTGACTTTGACTTTTGACTTTGACCAATTTGAAAAAAAAAATGCTAAGTCAAGTTATCACAAAACATATTTTTCCCGATTCCATTATAAATTTTACATAGAAATTGTAAACATCTAAGTTCTTCATCTTGACATTTTTGTACTGGACGAAACGAAAATAAAAAATACGTGGGCATCGATTGCTCACCCTGTACAACCCAATGAATAATGTAAATGTCAAGGTTAACATATTTACGATAGCAGCCCTGACACTAGTGAATCTACTATAAGATAAGTCAAACCGTCTTACTCTAGAAGAAATCAGAAAAGAGTATCGAAATGTAGTAACCAACTAGCAGTTTCTTGTTTTAACCACTGTCAAAATTCAAAATGCTTGTAATCAAAGTGTAGGTACTTCACTATATTCAAAAGTTAAAAGAAATTGTTTTGAAGCTCGTAATTGTTGATTAAATTAAGGAGGGTTCGGCTTTTTGACAGCCTGATTGGTCTCCTCGTCCTTCGAGCCGGATGTTGGCTCGAATTGCAACTCATTGCCACGGGTGCACAGTGCAGATCTCATTTCTTCTGAATCCTTTTATGAAGAATGCATGCAAAAACATAGCTCGAGGCATCCAAATCTGGTCAAAAACTTCTTGAAGTTTCGACCAGTCAAAACAAGTTTCGGTTTTTTATAGCGTCAAATTTGGCATAGTCGATTGAGAGTTTTGGTTCATCCCAGTTGTTAACTATTAATTTTAGCATATTGTCTAGTCTAGGTATTATAGATTTTCTTTACGACCTATGATTGATAGCAATAAAAATGATAGTGCTTGTTTTTTTGAAAATATGAAAGGCTTTAAAGCTTTTTTCAAATGGAATAACGAATCAAAATTGTTACCTATACTGAAAAAATACAGTAATGGACGATAATACCATCGAATATCTAAATAGGGAACATATCCATATAGAAATTGGATACTAAAATAGAAGCCACAGTAGGCAGTAAATCTCGGTATATAGTTTGACTTGAACCATTGAATGTTTCGGTACCTTTTATGACTATGATGTATCGCGACAATTAAATACATAACGATATTTCTGTGCCATTAGAAAGAGCGATAGAACAGTTAAGCACGATAGGGTAGTCGTGACACAATATAGGTTTTCTTAATTTTTCACGATTCAAAAGAGTGTCCACTCGAGACCACATTGTCTGTAAAGACAGTTCACGTTTAAGTTAAAACGATCAATGTAATTGAAGGTTATAAAATCAGGTTAAAATTGATAATTGAAAAAATTGAAATTGATTTCAAAAGCCGGACTGGGAGCGAAAGAAAAACATAGAAAGTGCCAGCTGCTTCTCTTCCCGGGTATTTTGTATCATATAAGTCAAATAAGGGACAGAGGTTTTAAAGGCGTTTTTGTGGGCGATAGGCTGACCCCCTGTCACTACAATAGTCTCTCTCCATCTTTATCATACCTCCAAATTTGTCAAACGTGACATCAGACGGTCTTGTAACCTCTGGTATTCTGTCTACCCCATAAGGGATACAGGCGTGACGTTATGTATGTATGTATGTTAAAATTGAATGTTTTAGTTTTCTCGCCGCTGTTTTATGAAAGCCTTTCAACGGTAATAACTAGTTCATACATTCTCTTAAATGATTTTTTTTATAGGGAATAAATGTAAACTACGCCACTTCTACATAGGTACACGGTGACAGCTAAAAACAGCGATGAATATTCTGAATACCGATTACATGACAGCGGTATCTGTGTCACAGACATAACATTTAAAGAGACGTAATCAAATTACCGGTGTATAATGAAATATGTCATTATGTGCAGAGCTGACTACATTCATGTGTCCTTTGGCAGAGGCGGTTTACACAGACGAGCAGTTAGTAGTTATTTGTAGCCAATAACTATGAGGTACAGCTAAGCAATTAAACGGTTTGGTAACCCTAGCTTAAAGTGGGTTAAGAACACTAAGACACTTTGTTATTAAGTATCTACCTTCTGTGTACAGAGATGTTGATATTCGAAATAATGCAGGCTTAGATATATACTATATCCATGCTGTCTGACAGTAAAATATGTGATCAAAACCAAAAACCCAACAACCTAAATGTACCATATTTTATGCAATAAAGGAATTTTGAATTTAGAACTTCTACGCGGCTTCACAAAGTTGACCTTATAATACCCATGAAGATGTAGAGTTGGGCTTTCGAATGTAAACAGGGTTAATTTTAATAAGCTCATCACCTCTGGCAGGCAGCCTCTCCACATCAATCTCAACAACATTTGTTCTACGACTTTTTAAAATCTTGATAAATAACACAAAGAATTAATAACAAAAAAAATATCTCCTTACTTTACATTTTGTAAGAAGTACCTATTATTATTATGAAGCGATATTTTACTGTGCAAGGTGCTTTGACAGTTCCTTTTTGATACGGGTCGCAAGGTTTGGAATGAACTGCCTGCGTCTATTTTCCCTGACCAGTATAATCCTAGTACTTTTAAGCGTCGAGTGAATAGGTTTCTCGTGGATGGACGTGTACCACCTTAGTTTTCATGTTCACTTAACATCAGGTGTCATGGAAGACAAACGTCCTATCCATATTTAATAAAAAAAAGGTGCGTGGCATACCTACGCTCAGAGTAAAAGTCACGCCTCTAAATAGAGGTTATAAATATTATGCTTCCATGCTGGGCTAGGAGCGAAAGAAAAACATAGAATGTTCCAGCTGCTTCTCTTCCCAGGCAAACTGTAAAAGTCAGTTAAGAGACGGAGGATTTATTGGCAATTTTGCGGGCGACAGGCTGACCCCCTGTCACTGCAATAGCCTCTCTCCATCATTATAATACCTCATTTGTCAAACGTGACATCAGATGGTCTTATAACCACTGGTGTTCTGCCTACCCCATAAGGGATATAGGCGTGAAGATATGTATATGTATGTATGTAAATATTTTTGTATGGGAAAACTAAAATTTTAGAGACTATTAATTTTAAAAAAGTTGTAGAACAAATGTTGTTGTGATTGATATGGAGAGGCTGCATGCAAGGGATGATGCGCTAATTAAAATTAATCCTGTATAGGTTTTCCTTCATCCTATCGGAACTATCAGACTTAAAACTTTTGTATAAGTAGAGAGTCATCATCATCATCACAACTCTTTGTAATGAGCCCACTAACTTCAGGGCATGAGTCTCTCCCCTGGGTGACGAGGAGGTATAGCTATAGGCCATAATCCACCAAGCTGGCCCAGTGCTGGGTGGTGGATGCCAGAATTTTTAGGGCGCCTAGATGGCTTGATGGATGACCCGGGACCGACTGCTTAACGTGCCCTCCGAAGCACGGAAGTCGTCGTGAGATATGAATGGTCGGCGGTCACCAATCCAAGTACCGACCGCGCCGAACGTTGCTTAACCTGTGATATCGTATGATACACACAGTAACCACGGTGCCACGACTACTTCAGTAGACAGAAGTAGAGAGTAAACTGGAATAATAAAATAATTGTGGACGTTTACGGAGAAGTTTACGCATAGTCAGCATTGGGTTGTAGTATTCATTATTATTATTTAGAAACACTTGTCAATTTCAATTATTTGTTAAGTAATCAAAGCTAAGGATTATTTTTGTACACTCATCAGTTTATTTTCGCTTCCATGTATAAGAATAACACATCAACTATTTATTTATCTTATAACAGACTTATTAAATAGCACTAGTAATAAAACATAAGTAAACCAATGACAATGCTCTCATAACTAAGCTTAAACTAGCTTATGTTATGAAGTCCACATTGGGGAACTAGTGGCTATGATTTTTTTTTCACCCAATTCCGAGCTAGAAAAGCCTTAAGGAAGTACTTTTCCATACTTTCCCGGACTTTCCATACCAAAGTCCTCCATACCGGAGGCGAACCAACCAACGCAACATGCAAGCCGTCAAATATGTAACTTATTCTTTGCTCCCAGTACAATAACTGCACTATTCACAATTGCGATTAAAACTTCTCACAATAGATCTATACAAGCACTGCACGTGACTTGTATCCGCTAATATCCAGGGGTGGCGCGCCAGGTGCGCACGCGCACAGCTGTCCCTTGCACCGCTTGTAATAATACTCAGAGAATAGTCAGTTGTAGTTTATCTTATAGGATGACCCTTTTGGTCTTTAGTGTTAGAGTATTTGGTAACGTTTGGTATATTGCATTGGCATTCAAGTGAGAACATAGAGAAATACTTTTTAGCTAGGTATGGGATTTCTACGTCCACTGCCTACAACTTTTATTAGACGATAGTTTGTAAGAATGGATGGGTGAATGTGCTTCCTCTTTTATGTTAAAATTTCCAAAATCTTACAAAACCTTTATTCTAATATTACGACGGGGATTATCTTACTTACATTACTTACGTTTTTCTTGTAAACTAATTACTTAAGTACGTATTAATATTGAACTAAGGGAGTTACATGTTTTATCGTAAACCATAATTAGTTCAGAAATTTCCCCTATTCTTGTGGTTGCTAGAAAGTCACTAGTCCAGTTAAGTATTGATTTTGGTTGAAAAGCGCGTTTGTTATTCTACACATAAAAGTTAAAATTACTTTGCAAATATCTTCGGAGCTATAGGTAGCGCCTTCTAGTGGCAGTGACACGCAACCTTTCAAAAACGTTGATAAATAATACGTGAGTCGCCCTCTAGCGCCGGCAGCGAACAAAAATTTGGCTGTGTGTATTTATTTTTAAGACAATATCCTCTTTATATATCTATGTAAAATACATAATATACTAAAATGTTTGAATTTATCCATGATGTAACAATAAAGGACGTTGTAGTATTTCACACTTATAAAGAACAATCTATTAAGTTTTTTTTTTTAATATTAACAATCTTGAAGTTGAACCACTAGCGCCCCCAGACGTTCACGGCATAAAATATTTTTTTCAATACCTATACCAAATTCGTAAAAGAAGGTCACGTTCGATGTACTTGGAAAAAAAAACTTGAACTACGCCTATCGATGTACAGAGGTACTGCTACTTTTTAACGGGTCTTATAATATGTCTTGTAACTTAGTCTTGTAAGATAATATTACTAATAAGATAGTTTTTTGTATTGGTATCATTATTAATTAAACTCGGAAATGTTACTGTTTTAAGGAAGGTTTTAATAAGTAAACACACTACTACCAGTGGTCATCTGATAATAGGCAAATGACGACGATGTTGAAAACGAAGGAAACGGTATCTGGGCAAAAATTGCTAATTTTAATTATAATGAAATTTCATAATCTCAAAGTCAAATCGAAATGATACTCAGACCTATCCAGTCATGTGGATGATGAAGTAACGATTTTCTTACATTTCATTTGACGGCTACCCCATGCGGCCAAAATAGGGGTAGGTATAAAATAGGAAATATAATGTTTGCATAATTACATAGATTAAACTGTCGGCTCTACACGAGTACGTGACCATGAAATGTAGGCTTATCTAACTACAAAAAATATATACCTATATAAAAAAAAGTTCATACAAGTTTTGATTAAAACAGATAGCAGCAACCAATTTTGCGGATGTGTTCAACAGTTCATATTGAATTTAATGAACAATGGCCTTTGAAATTGCGTTACATATAATGTTTTAGCTTCCTTATGTTGCAACTAAAACAAAATTAAACTATTCTCCAAACAACGACCTTGTTTGCTGATTTTGTATCAATTAAATTTTTAATATTATTACTCTACGAAAAGACATTTCTTATAATTTAGTCAGTCTCTTACATATTCTGAGTAGTAAACAATATTGTAAAATCAAAGAACATTTAAAAGGGTTGGGTTGGAAATACCAACTACATGTAATAGGTTTTAGTGTTATTTAATTAAGCAATTGATAAATCATTCTGAGTAAATTAAACTCGTGATCCTGGTTCTTGTATCTGTAAATATCGTGAACTCGGAAACAATAAACAATTGAAACTCCCTGAATTCGTAAAGTAATGTTTATTTCTGAAGTTTATTAATTTTGTATAAATCCTATTTAAAATACTTTCAAAGAGTGTTTGCTTTCTACTCCTATAAATATTTAAATTTTGGTACTAAGTTCGAAACTAATTGTATTGCAGATCAAGTACAATTATTGCGTAATATAGCTAGTAGGGCGAAACGCTTGCGCAGGCGCGTAGTCACTCGAGCACGTGGTAACGCCATTATTTACAGCAACGCATGTGCTGATGAAAGAGGTTTCAATGTTTTGTTTCTGTCGGACTAGTTGCCACCCGCAGCTTTTTCCTCTGAAATCCCGAGATAAGCATATTCTTAGTGTTAATTCAGGCAGTCTTTCTTTATTCAGTACCTATACCCTGGCAAATAATTCAATGCAGTAAAATGACAGTTCCAGTGTGCCCACTTTTTCGATATCTTAACGATATAGGAAAAAAATAATTTAACCCACAAAATATTTTTATACTTTCTTTTTCTCATTTCTAAAGTGGAGATGCTTTACGTCATTTCTTCAATCTTTCGTTGTCTTTAAAAAAATTGCAAAAAAACTAATTACACTCCTTATGTGAACCTTTTAAAGCACTAGGTATTTTAGGTAATTATTTATTTTCGTTAAAGTTACTGTAAAGATAAAGTATACAAGTATACACCTCAAATACTTACACGTATTTATACGTTTGTTTAAAACTTTATTCTAAACGAATGTAAAAGGAACATTTAATTTCAATTATTCTCATTCAGTACCTTTCACTACAAAAATTATAACTGGCATCATTATTTTTCGTTTTGACATTTCGACCTGTCAGTTTACTGTATTGAATTATTTGCCAGAGTATAGTAAACTTTATAATATGTCTAAGTAACTTAATAAGAGGTATTAAATATCTATGTTCGAGTTTCTTACCCTAAATAGATAGATTTTCTAAAATGCTGGTAGTATCGTTTAAATTTGAAAATGATTGGATCTAAATCTATGTATTTATCAATAACTCTATGGAATATTTAATATATTGACTTTGACTTTGAAGGATTTAAACTTACGTAACTATTACTAAACTTGTTATCACCGTTCTAATTGATATATGGCAATAAAAAGGCTCCAATGTAAGTAGTGAAGTCAGTACTTTGGCGTTGAGCTGTCTACTATTAACAAATTCTTTTTAGCAATATATTATTATAAACAGTTAACATTGTTGTACTAAATAAACGCAATAAATCCAAAAAAAGTTTGTATTTTAATTAAATAATGATAATAAATCTTATTCTTGTTTAATTCAGAATTTTAATATGAATTGAAATCATTCAATAAAAATAAATTAAAAAGACTCTAAATTACAAATTACAACTTCGAACATCAGAGAGCGCCATACAGTCTCTCTCTATAAATTCTTGGAAACCTCTTGAATTTATCATTCATATCAAAGGACCCTCTTCATCTTACAATAGGGCACTTGTGAATTTACTCGTGGACTTATCAGCAATCGTCGAATAAAACATCATAACAACAAGACTTGACTGTTTCAAATGCTTTAGTCTTGTCTTGACATATTGGGTCAATCTTTGGCACTGCCCACCCGCTGAGCTCTATGTAAATAATTACAAACTGATAGGCGTAATGAAAGAAACTGTTGAAAGACGAGTATTTGAATTGTGTTAGGATTCATAATGATGAAATATTTCGATACGATACGATAAAGCAAAGGTTGTCTGTATAAGAAAGGCTTTTTATTTAGTTATGATAAGGAAACTCTATAAAACATTTGCAGAGAGAGTATTAAATAAATGAAAAGGTCTATTTCTCATACTTGACTTCGTTATGAAAGCGAGCATTCCTGAGCCATAGGCGTTTAAAGTAAGCTATTATCACGGAATGTTACCAATTGGGTCACATACCAATCTGTGACCTCCGACGATCAGTAATTGGATGTTCATGAATATGTTTTAATGATACGGGTTAAATGGTAATATCCGCTGGGTCGTGTGGCAAGTATATTGTTTCATCTCGAATGTGCTCATCACTAGAAACTCAAATGATGATTGTAATAATGATGAAAGAGGATCTTCAGGAAAATATCGGTTAATACGTTGGCTTTTTAATAAAGACTCATCGCGTTTCTCAACGACGGACTTTTTGATAAATGATTCAATTGTGTGAAAATAAAAGGCTGTAATATAACAATAAATCTGCACATTTGAGCGTGGGAACTGTGTGTTTAATACATGTGCACGCCTTTTGTAAACATCAAAGTACAACGAAGTGTTGATTTGATGAATAACACAGCGCTGTTTTTCAGTTTATAGCAAAAAAAACACACGAAATCCCTATTTACCTATAATTTCACAAGATGTTAAAGAAGCTAATTTGGGCTCAATATTGGGGTGTGATTATTATAAATAATTATTTATTCATCATCGTTATTTCCAGACCCACAAATTATACGCCCTACGGTATTGGGGCTGCGAGCTACTCTGTCTTGTGAACATCGTGCTGCAGCTCTGGATGATGGATAGCTTCTTCAATGGAGAGTTTTTCACGTACGGCACCAGAGTGCTAGGGTACAGTGAAGTGCCACAGGAAGAGAGGTAAGTTCAAAAATCTATATCGGGTATAAACTAACTTTTCTTATAGTTCTCGTCAGTGGGTTCTTTAGAAAGTTTTAGTATTTATTGGGCTTTTTTGTTTGGCTGTAATATAACAGTAGTTTTTAAAGACGGTAGTTGTAGAAAAAAAAATGATCCTGATTGGAAGTTTGAAACTGCTACCAGCAAAACTGGAGCTTTTCATCAATGAGTAATAAAAAACCCAAAATAATTTAACATCAATGAATCCTCAAAGTAAGCCAGATTAAGTTTGTAGTACAGAGACGGCACAAATGAACATGCAGGTCAGGTTTACAACTTGACCAAAGCCGTCATTAAGAAAAATCTTATCTTACTGATTTGGCTGGCAATCGAAGCCAGGATGTGTGGCTCCAAAGTAGATCAAAGTAGTATCGCAAGTACAGATTAGAGTCCTAGAGTGAGTAATTTTTAATGAGTTTATCAAGTTAAAAACAAAAATATAGGTACCTACACCTTTGTATTCTTAGGTTCTAACTAATGGTTATATAAAAAAACGTTTAGTCTTTGCCGACGCCAGCGCAGTACTTAATAACTGGTTCATCATTAGTGATCATATGTCACCTTTCAAAGTCTATTATACTTGCATTACTAACAGATTAATGTTATCAATTTCAGATACGATCCCATGATCTACGTGTTCCCTAGGATTACCAAATGCACATTCCACAAGTTCGGTGCCTCCGGCAGTATACAGACGCACGACAGTCTCTGTATACTCCCGTTGAACATCGTCAATGAGAAGACATACATCTTCTTGTGGTTCTGGTACATCATCCTTGCTGTGATTTTGAGCCTGCTGGTCATTTACAGGTAATTTTGGATTAGAGTTTTCTTTTTTTGTCGGTGGTTTAACCCATATCTGAGCTCTTACTTACCTGATAAATAAAAAAAAAATCCCCAGACAATCACACCAACTACATTGCCCCAAAGTAAGCATAGCTTGTGTTATAAGATACCATGTAGCGAACTAGGGGGGAACTTAGAATATAAATACATAAATAGATAAACACCCAGACACGGAACATTTTTTTTCTTGTTCCGTGCGTGAATTGAACCCGCAACCACTGGCGTCTGAGGCAGACAGGTTTACCCCATCGCCTAAGTGGTCGTCAGTGATGTAAGTGAAGATGAGTTCGAAGATAAAAGCATTCAGGTTTAGGAAAGAAATTGCTTTTAATGGAACATTTCCGGAACACATCACGACAGTGGTGATATTTAGCGACAGATTCTATATCAAGGGTGGCCGCTGGCTAGGAAAACCCTGAAGCGGTCCTTCCACCAAGCGGTAGTCACTTGGATTAGTTTACCTCTCGCTTATTCAAGGGCTATTCTAAGCTCTACAAGGTTACTGCTTTAAAAGTACTTACAATCATAAATTTACCATAATTACTATTGTAATATCTATTATAGATTTTTTTTATTAACACAATTGTTTTGCTTTTGTTTTTCTACATCGAAACTCAGAACATCATAGACACGTACGCACTTTAGGTTTCTATCTCTTATCTCTACAATCAAATGATTTCCCTGCAAATCTAAACTCATATAAAAGCAAAACAGTTTGTTTCTAATCTCTTAAACTATTCATATTAGAACATCAAGATTTTTTTACGTGGGTACAAAACCGCACTTAACTACTGGTTAACTATAATTCTTATTGTCATGCAATACCGACGTATTTCAAAACTCATAAACATATCAAACAGAATTCCAGAACCTGTAAAGACACATTCCTCTGTACTAATTACTGTTATCAATTGGGTAACTAAACTTTTGTAAGCACGTTAGTTTATCGCTCCCGGACAGATACCCGAGTGGAATATTCCAGCCGGTGCTAAGTAAATTAAACGTAATTACCGAGGATAACAGGGAACATGATAAAGCAAACTTGGTTGAAGGTGTTCTAATTAGGATAGTTCGGAGAAAGATAAAATTACAAATACTCAAGATAAGTTGCTCTTTTACACTGTTTTGTTAGGAAATATGGGTTTTTAAGTTGAAGTTTAACTATTTGTAGTTCCTCAAAAGCTAGTGACATAATATCTAAGACTGCAAGTAACTACATACATACATACATAACTTCACGCCTGTGGCCCTTATGGGGTAGGCAGAACACCAGAGGCTGTAAAACCATCTGATGTCACGTTTGACAAATTCGGAGGCATTATAATGATGGAGAGAGACTATTTCAGTGATAGGGGGTCAGCCTATCGCCCACAAAAATATCAATAAAACCTCTGTCCCTCAACTGACTTTTACAGTATGCCCGGGAAGAGAAGCAGCTGGCACATTCTATGTTTTTCTTTCTCTCCCAGTCCAGTAACTAGATAACGAATTATGTTTTATGCATTTCCAAATTTTAATTTGCAGGCTGGTGATTATCTTTGTTCCATCAGTACGACCACGTCTGTTACACGCGCGGTCCCGTACTTTAGCAATGGAGACAGCAGTTGTTGTGTCCAAACGAACTGATTTGGGTGATTGGTGGCTTCTGTATATGCTAGCCAGGAATATGGATCCTCTTATATACAGGTAATATGACAAAACGAAATTCTACAGACAGAGTTGTTATCAAAAATTGCTCACAAGTGTTCCAATTTCCGTGAATTCATTTCATTTCTCAATTCTAATGGAAGTTTTGGTAGCTGTTTATGATAGTAACCAGAAAAATAATTAAGTCTTTGCTTTAAATTTAAACAGAGAGACATCGTCGACTCACAGTCTTATCAATTTTTCAGGGAGTTGATCTCGGAGTTATCAAAGCTACTCAGAGAGAAACCTTCATCTCGGGCGTGACATCACCCGAAACCTTCGGCATCTGACGCCGAGGCTCCCCCTATAGCCATAGTTGGAGCTTGATATCCTCTGTGATGAATATACAGGACTTGGTGAAATATCAGTGACAAATCATGCGAAAATAACATCAGATTTAAAGTACCTACTGCCATTTTTGGAATAAAGACTTTACGACTAGTGATTTTTGGATATCAGGCTTTTAGCCGTTGGTCATCGATCGGTTCATTCTTATACAAGGTTTTAGCTATGTTTTCTGATATATTAAGTGTTGTAAGGTGAAAGCTAGAAATCTAAGTAAAGTCTAGGCATAATAAAGAAGGAACTTGGCGGAATCGTTAAAATTTAAAGCAATATTCAAAGGGCAACTCTATATATAATTTGCCTCACTATTGTTCCTTTGATTAAATCTGACTGCTAATATCCATATTTTGAAATTTTATATATCCTGATCTTGGATGGTTCTGCCACATATATGGTCAACAAAGTCGTTGGCTTCATAAGTGATTTTTAAATTGACATGCCTTTATTGATATTAGTGAAGTAAGAGATGGATGTAGTGTAGATTAGGTTATAATATTCCTAAATTAGTTGCCATAAGGTGTGAATCTGATGTTCGGATTGTAATTCTGTAGATATAAGTTGCGTCCGTACACTGCCATTTTGTATTGAGCATGGACAAGTACGCCTTTTTTACTGAGAATGATATTATTATATGTATAAATATGTTTAATATATTTCTTATTTCAAGACTCTCGCAATGAATTAAGGTTGTAATTATATTTTCAATATATTATGTGTAATAGTTATTATGAATGTGAAAAATTTTCGTTGAGTATATGACTAAAAGATGTTCAGTGGGACCTGAGATTTAGCGAATTTTTGCACAGATATTTACAATGATATATTTGTATTAGTGATAAAAATTTGTCGGGTCCTTTTAAATCTCTTTGAACGTTATTTTTAATCTCTTTTAGGTAGTTCTCTGGGCTTCACAGGGATAGTTTTTTTTATAAATAAGGATAATGGCGATTTTTCCTGAAATATCTTGAGTGCAGCCATTGTTTCAAACATATTTTTTTCATCTCTTTTTTTTATTTATTCACGCATCTAACAAATTATAAATTGACTTTCAGTATAATAACTTGTTGAGTAACATTTTGTAAGATATCGGTTCTTATCATTGCCGTTAGAATTTCTCAGGCAAAGTTTAATTTTAACTAAAACTGTACACTTTACCTTGCTTTTAGGGGTTTACCTTGACAGTGCCAACAATTGCTCGAATATACTACTCGTAATATGAAAAATAAATAGTTAAAAGACATTATAATTTAATTTATAATTAATTTTGTTATTAACAAAAATACCGGCAAATTATTTGAGCATGATTTTAGTGCCACGTTACAAATATATGTTTATGTATAAAATATCTTATACGCGAGCTTCATTGTCAGTAATTGTTGTGGTATCGTTGAAGTAAGTAACCTATTGACCAATAGCTACATACATACATAACGTCACGCCTGTATCCCTAATGGGGTAGGCAGACCACCAGAGGTTACAAGACCATCTGATGTCACGTTTGACAAATTTGGGGGCATTATAATGATGGAGATCTCTCTCCATCTTGCAGTGATAGGGGGTCAGAACCAATAGCTGTTAGAAATAAAACCGTTATGCTTTAATTGATGTCCATCTGTACTATTTTATCCCGAAGTTTTTTCCTATTATTTATTTAATATTTTATGCACAAACATACAAGAAAAAAAAAACGAATAACTGAAAAAATCTACTGTTATCAAAAAACAAAAGACTACTTCTTTACGTGACACTCGATTCGAGTAAAAATTTGTCAGTTCTCAATTGGTCAATAGGTTACTTTACTTGATTCGATGATTTATATTGCATATCATTTAGTTTTAATTTTGAATACTGCATGTATAAAAGTTTTATTTTGTTTTTTAATGAGCACAAAATATCCAACTTGTTTATTAGTTTTACTCCTGTATTCTTGACTTTAAACTGTGTTTCTGTTTTAATAGTATACTAGTCTGAATCTGATATTTGACTTGACGAAAATATTATGTATATTACCTATTAGGACGTAGGTAATATTAACTGTTCTTAACTGTTCTTTTGATAGACAGTTAAAACTTATAAAAACTGCTAGAAAATCATTTTATACAATGATTTTTTTCCTAATTAACGCTGTTTGAATGCTATACTTTTAAATAATACAACAATTAAATCAGGCTCCTAAATCTTGTGACTCAGGTGCCTTCTTTATTTGAATAAATAAGTGTATACAGTTTAAATATTCGTAGTAGGATCTTTGGCTCAATTTTGTATACCTGCCTAATATAAAATGCCCATGTTGGCTGTTGCAACTAATATTATGTTATTGGTAATAATCGGCAAACGATAAGTTGTCTGACGGTGTTGCAGGGTAAAAGAGGTAGATATGACAATATTTCTTTAACAAATTCATTAAAATTATAGTTTATAAAGTGATATGTACCAGTATTTGTCATCATTCTTACTTATCTGTGTAACCATGTTGGTGAACAATAAAGAGTTTTATTATTATTACGCTATAAGAAACTTGAAATGCGAACTTGTAATACTCAGTGACGCTAAAAAACTTTTGATTTCAACTTCTAGAAGCATAGTATACAGTATCGCCACAATAATTAAAATTTAACAGAGTAACTGTAGGGCTCATAATGTTACCTATGAATGTTTTATAGAGGTAGAATCATAATACAGCAATAATAGAAGAATGAAGTTTAAAAAAATATGCTCAAGTGTCTAGACGCTAACAGTCAATTTGTAAGCAATATACAGGGTTGTTTTGTAGTCACCAGCCAAATTTAAATGTTAGTTTCTTTGATACAATATAAACGTACCTGCATATTTATTTTAGCATTGCTCAGTACAAAAAAGTAGAAATATGAAACCTCAAACGTTTTTGAAAATAGTCGCTGTTGATGAACATAGCTACTACGATGCGGCATTCCATTGTTTATAGTACGACGTAGTACTACGAGATGTTTTGTAGTAGCGCGTAGTTGACTTCATTTTAATGGTAATTTAGAGTGACCATGCTTAGCTTAACATGTTAGCGGATATATTAATTTCCTTGTACAAAAAATAAATACTTGTTTTTTCTTTATTTTTGCTTTTCTTTAAGAATGTGAAGTATGATCACGTTTAGTACATTACTGGGCTGGTTTTTGAACAGTGCGTATATTGTAAGCGCAAGTAAATTATTATCTACCTCTTTCAACTTGTATCTAATATCGTTGGCTTTATCAAAAAATTAAGAAGACTGTACGGACTGAACCTGATTTCTTAGATAAGTATTTTGCTTGTTGTGATTGTCAGTGTTCATTTTTATAAGATTAACTAACTCGATTTTTCGAGGATTTTGAAATATTTTACAAACTTTTTGAGAAGTAAACAATTTTGAGATGTTGATTCCTGATTAGGTGTATGTTAAGTTTTATGCGTATTTCATATTGTTGAATTACAGCGGAATTTAAATAGTTTTGCAAATGTGAATTATACTTATTAAACTAGCACAGAAAGCTCATTTAAATTGAATTTTATCACCAAAAAAAATATGTCATATCAGAACTTGACTAAAATAAAAGCCTCAAATAAATTCTAACTATTTGAATTCCGCTTTCTAGTTACAGAATCGTAGATTAAGCAGTTTTACCAGTTTCTGCAATAAATAGCATGCTTACCAGCTTTGCTAAGCTGAAAATTATGTCATGTCCATTATCGTCTATACTAATATCGAATTTAAGTTTTGTACGATTTAAGTTGTCAGAACTAATTTATTATAGGGTCGCCTTATAGTAGACAATAATATTTTAATAGCAGATTAAGACTGATGAGTGGGTCATAATTACGAAAAAAATTTTTTTTTTAAATTTTTTTCATAATTTTTTTTTTTTCTAAGTGATCAAAGTTTAAGTTTGATCTGTAGTTTGTTACTACACAGCAAGTAATAAAAGTATGTATGTCAATAGAGAGTCATTTAAGTAGATTAATCTTAAATTTTACTCACAGAGAATAATTTTGAAATTTTAATTTATGAAAAAAAGAAACGAAATTCAGACCCACTCATCATTCCTAATCTGCTATTAAAATATAATTGACTATTATAAATGGACCCTGTATATTTTTTAATAACATATTCTATTCTATCAAAAATTGTAATAAGTTAATACATTCCATGTTACAGACTGTTTTTACTTATTAGTAAATCATTTTAACAACGATGGATTATTTTCTGAAGAATCGTTAATAATATAATACCGGTTTAACCTAAAACTCAATAATGACGGTTATTGATGATTTAAACTAAAAAAAACAAATGCAGTGTAATAATTTCCTTTATATGTTGTTTTGAGAATCTGCAGCTATGTCTGTGGGACAAATTGATTGGTTTCCCAACGGGTCAAATTAAAAACCTTAAAAAAAATAAAGGCATTTTTTTTTTTTTTTTTATATGTGACTAAACCCGCGTTTGACCTCAATCTCACCTGATGGATGAAAAAATTAGGTCTTTTCGTGAGTTCTTTCCTTTACGATATTAATTTTATGACCGTTTCGGGAGTAAGGCAATATTTTCTTTCATGATCTTAAATACATATAACACTGGTAAATTTAAACGTTTTAAATTTCAATGACTTTGGAAAAAAATTGACCAGTTTTATTAAAATAGTCTCACCATTTATGAAGTAAGAAGGTTTGACAAAGCATAGTCGTGATGATATAATATGAATAAAATAGTTGTAATAGTGAATACAAATGACAGGAATGCATTTATCTTAGTTTTTAAACATAAGTTAAGTTTAATAATTTTATAAAATTTTAACTATTTGTTCTTTTTATAACTCCAAATTAATTTCTGAGTAATCAGCAGGGCTAGCATGCAACCATCGATAAATAGTCGAATCGACTAGATAAATATTATTTCGTTATTTTATCCTATAATGTAAGCTAATATGCGCACCATAATAGATAGAATTACTCGATTTGATACCATGATTAAGACCATAGAACCAAATATGGCATAATCTTAATAAATTACATACACTAAATACCATATTCTAAGAAAATATCGATAAAAGGCCCGATTTATCGTTGTCGACAGTAGCATGCTGGCCCCGAAGCATAAAAATATTTGTGATTTTACAGATTCATTATATTTTACAGTATTCCCGTGTATTATACCTACCTTATTAAGACGTTTTACTCGAATACAATTAAAAACAATGAGTTTTTAATAAAGATTATTTCTATTTTCAAAATATGTCTTTTTTATGTTTTATTATAAAAAAGCATTACTCAAGAACCTATTTCACCATGAGAGGATTAATCATATTTTCTCGCTGTACCTTATTGTGAATAATTTTTATTCAAAGAAAATCAATTATATGATATTTAATTTTGTATTATGTAGTTTTATTTGTGATTCCAAATTTCATTCTCATGGTAAGAGTGGAAAAAGTTATATTTACGTTAAATTATAATCTTTTCCATTATCTGATGCTTGACACCTTAGTCTCCGGGGTGACCACGGGGTCTGCAAAGACACCGAAACGCCGAGTTAAATTGTAAAACGTACCTAATTATATGTGCATACATTCACATACACAACTTCACGCCTGTATCCCTTATGGGGTAGGCTGAACAACAGTGGTTATAAAACCATCTGATGTCACGTTTGACAAATTCTGAGGTATTATAATGATGGACGCCCACAAAAAGCCTCCGGGGAGAGAAGCAGCTGGCACATTCTAAGTTTTTCTTTCACTCCCAGTCCAGCATGGAAGGAATTATATGTGATTCCGGTTAAATAGTTTGCCGAACGTAAGCCGATAAAATTGGCGAAATTCTTAAAAAAGGCTAGTGAAAAGTATCCGTATCCGGCAGTCATGTATTAATTAACGTGGAAGAAGCGAAAGAGGTATTCATAATCATAGATACATACATTCATAACGTCACGCCTGTATCCCTTATGGGGTAGGCAGAACACCAGAGGTTACAAGTCCATCTGATGATACGTTTGACAAATTTGGAGGTATTATAAAGATGGAAAGAGACTATTGCAGTGACAGGGGGTCAGCTTATCGCCTACAAAAACGCCTTTAAAAACCTATGTCCCTTAACTGATTTTTACAGTATGCGGGGAAAGAGAAGCAGCTGGCACATTCTACGTTTTTCTTTAGCTCCCAGTCCAGCATGGAAGCAAAGGAAGCATGGAAGCATAATCATAGTTAATATTTACTTAATTGTGTGTCTTTTTATTTCGAATTTCTAAATACACCCCGTCGTCGTTTCCTAAGTTCCACAAGAGCGGACTGAGCACCCTTGTGGAACCCCACACCTCATCGTTCGGCTTGGGTATAACCCACTCTCTATTGACTCAACAAAATCTGTGTTCGCCTGTGTCTTCCATCTATTAGTTTACAGTTACAATACAGGGTTAATTTTAATTAACGCAATACCTCTTGCGGGCAGCCTCTCCACATCAGTCCCAACAACATTTGTTCAACGACTTTTTACAAATCTTGATAAATAACACAAAAAATAAAAACAAAAAAAATTTTTGCTCCTTACCATTTTGTAAGAAGTACCTATTAATATTATGAAGCGATATTTTACTGCGCAAGGTGCGTGGCAAACCTTAGCTCAAAGCAAATAGAGTTACGCCTCTATACCGAGGCTATAAATATTTTTTAATATCACAACTCCGTGTAATGAGCCCACTGCAGGGCATGAGTCTCTCCTCTGGGTGACGTGGAGGTTTAGGCCGTAATCCACTAAGCTGGCCCAGTGCTGGTTGGTGGATGTCAGATGCTTCAGGGTACCGAAATGGCTTCTGACAAACCCTAACGACTACTGTATACAAGTATACAGCACCCGGGACCGACTGCTTAACGTGCCCTCCGAAGCACGGAAGTCGTCGTGAGAAATGAATGGTCGGCGGTCACCCATCTTAATACCGGCCGCACCGAGCGCGCTTAACCTGCGATATCGTTTGATATGCAACCACGCCACGACGACTTCAATTTTTTTTTGTATGGGAAAACTAAAATTTTTAAACCTATTATTTTTCAGAATGTTGTTGGGATTGATGTGGAGAGGCTGCCTGCAAGAGGTAATTCGCTAGTTAAAATTAACCCTGTATAAGTCTACGAACACTAAACCTTCAGTTTCAGATTCATCAGCGCGCCTGGCCGTTCTTACCGAGTTTATGGCACTTGCCAGATACTCAATACTCAATACTTTATTGCAAACTTAATTTAATTTTACAGGTGACAGTTTATAATAATAGTTAATTTACAATAATAATAAGTAAAATTATGCACCTAATTTAGGTATTGCAATGCGGGAGAGGACATTTGTAGTCATTTTAAATTAAATTTATTGTTTACATACACAAATTATTCGTCAATTCACTTATACATATTTATGCCTAATTTTTTTTTTTTTTATAAAATATGGATGGGACGTTTGTCTTCCATGACACCTGATGGTAAGTGAACATGAAGACTAAGGTGGTACACGTCCATCCACGAGAAACCTACTCGACGCTTAAATTCGTTTAAATTTGTCAATTAAGTATTCATTGGTCGTGTAATAACATATTTTATGATCTTACTTTAGTATAAAATAATCGGCTATTTGTTGTAAGTAACCACCAACTTTTATGATCTTTGTAATATCGCCAACTTATCGTTTTCTCTGACATAGAAAATAACACATTTTTTCAAGCTATGTCAGTTCTAGCTTTTAAATCGTTGCGGTCAAGCCTGTTTTATTGTATTCGAATTTCGGTGTAGTAGATCACGATGGGTATTCTCTGGTATTTAACAAAAACTCATTCATTTCCTTATTAAAACGTGATTTATTTCTAATTTAGTTTCTTCAATTCACAAATATTTCAGCATTTGATGTTGGGGCAGCAGTCTGGGTACGGTTTGGTTTTGTCTTCTACAATCTTACAATCAGGTCCCGGGGCTACTGGAGAGCATCTGTAAATTAAATACATAAATTACGCTAGTACTCTTATTAATTTTACTTGGATCGGTAAGAGACTCGTGACTCATCCTAGTGAGGGCATCATAGATGAATAGATTTCTGTACTGTGATAAGAAGAACTCTCTTTAGAGCTTACACTAGGTACCTGCATATTTTTGTTGTTTCCGACTAAAATATGCAGTATCTATATATTTAATAGTCTATGCAATGTTAAGAAATTATTTCGAGTCAATCTAACGCAGATTGTAGGAATGTTACGAAGTAGATTTGTTTATTTCACTCCTTTACAAAACGAATCAATATTTTAACCAAAATAGGTTTATGTGGGCAGGACCGAGCTTTGTGGAGAACCTTGAGTAGGCCCCTGTCCAGCAGTGGGCGTTCCCTGACTGGTAAATAGCTAGGTTTAGAAAGTTAATGTGTTGTAGAAGTTATGTAAAGTCATTATTATCGTCAATTTATCACAACGTGCTTCGGTGGGCTCGGGTGCTGTATACTCGTATAAAGTTTCATGTAATCGTTTTCGGCGCCTGAAAATTTGACATGCAACATGGTTGTTCAGCACTGAACCAGCCTGTGGTTTATTGTGTGGACTTTCTCGTCACCGAGGAGAAAGACCTGTTTATTGAACCGTTGCGACTGCAGTGGACTCATTTAGATGATATAAAATAAGCCCACGTTTGACCACAATCTCACAAAGATTAGGTCAAAGATGAAAGCAATAGCTTTCTCGGAAAGGAACTAAATCTTCATAAAATACTAGCTGACCCGGCAAACGTTGTTTTGCCAAATAAATAAAAAAAAAAATAGATGTTGGCTGATTCTCATAGATACCGGTTAAGCACAAAAAATTTCATCAAAATCGGTCAAGCCGTTTCGGAGGAGTATGGCAACGAAAACTGTGACACGAGAATTTTATATATTAGATTTCCAGAACACATCACCGCTGGAGCGCTAATATGAAGCGGCAGATTTTATATGAAGAGTAGTCCCTAGCCTGCCGGGGTCCTACCGTCAAGCGATGACCACTCGGATTAGTTGCCTTTTACGACACGCTGATCCAGGAGTGTTAGGGCTATTCTAAGCCGCCCAATACGGACATTACAACATTAAGGGCGTGGATCCATCTCTACGGTACAGCGCCGTTGCCGTGTAAAGGTACGTGCACATTTTGTCAGGTGTCATCGCAGCGCAAAAATCCGCGTGCGAGCCTCTGATACATTTTATATGAACTATCGCATGCTGTGCCGGGGCGGGCCGCATTTCATATAAAATGTATGAGAATAACGCAGCGGATTATTGTGCATAGTGTGCGAAAACCTTAACAGCACGGCGTCGCCGCACACGTACTAAAATAACAGTTTTTGGATTGATATGGACCGCGAAAGACGTATCCTGCTCCTGTTGCTTTTGAGACGACGAATGAAGAAAAAACTGAATCAAAAATAAATATTGGGTAAATCCATACTTTTCTATAATGAACCATGATGGAGGCAATTTTAAGAGGAAATATGAAGCGCTGAGCGGTGCGCCGCTCACGACGCCCGCGCCGTGGCACGGTGCAGCGCCGCGCCGTGTGCCGTGTAACGGAACGGCGCCGTCGCCGTTAAACGGCGTTCCGTTACACGGCACACGGCGCCGTACCGAAAGATGGATCCACGCCCTAAAAATAAGTGAAACCACTCACTCGTATATGTACAAATACTGCTCACCGCAGCGGTACTGCGAGCATTGATTTTTAAAGGGCAGCTTCTCTCCTAACGGGAGTACCAGGTCGAGATCTTTAATGTAACATCCTTTTTGGTTTTCTGAAATACGTATTTTTAGGATTTTGATTAATTGAAATTTAAAAGTGAGAGGATTAGTCATAGTAGTAGTAGTAGTTGAGGAAAAAAGAACTTTGTAATAAGTGTCTGGAATACAAGTGACAAAGTGATTTCGGGCAATTTATTTTATTCAAGTCACGATACAAGCTGACTGTGTACCATCCTATAATGTATACGTATATTGTAACATGTTATAACGCAAGTATGTTTTATATAACAAAGCTTTCACATTTATATTTCTCATTTTTTTTAAACTAAACTTAACGTCTCAATGTTTATTTACATCAATTGATAATATTATAAAAATGTGTTTTAAAAACACTTAACTGAGATAATTCACGTATTAAATGTTTGTACAGTAAACTTAATGAATATGCATACATACAAACGGTTTAAATATGTTAAAATCTATTCTTCCGCATCCGAAATATCAAAAAGGCTAGTGGCCTGGTGACGCCAAGTTTGATTTAGGTAATAATTAAAAACCTACACTGAAGAGCAAAAAAATCGACTCACTTCATACTTTAGCACTCATAGTGCTCTACTTTTAAAATTAAGACCTAAATCTTAACTTAGGCCTTAAATTATTTAAGTTCTAGATCTAAGCTTTAAAATGAGTACAAATACTCTTAACTTTTACTCATTTTCTCGAACAATAAATGTTTTTAAACTTTGCGAGCACTAAAACTTGAAAAATTAAGGGTAATTTTTTTTAAATAAAAGACGTTATAACATTTTAAACAAACTTTATTACATAATGATGACCACTTTAATAACGAATGTTACCCCCTCTTGCTCTGATGACAGCCTCTAAACGGTTCCTCATTGACCCAATGAGGTGCTCCACTCTGTCTTGTGGTATACCCTTGTCTTGTGGTATGTGGTATATAGTAATTGTTTTTTTTTAAAAGTTAACATCTAAAACTTAGAGAATTTAAGACTTAAATTAATATTTAGGTCTTAATTTCAAAATTAGTAGAACACTTTGAGTGCGAAAGTATGAAATGAGTCGATTTTTTTGCTCTCCAGTGTAGATATAAATTTAAAATTACGTTAATAATTATTTAGCTGGATTAACTTACTGAATTTCGCAGGTATAGGTTCCAACGGCGCAATACTCTGACTTGCCAGAGCCACCGCCAACAGGCAACACACGACGAACGTTATCTTCAACATGATGACCCTGAGACACTGATCGGTGACAAACTGGAATGATTATTTATATCTAATTTTCTAACCTACACTCAAAATATTTTGTATGGCAACACTGTCGATGAAAACAATAGTGTGCATGGAGACAGCGCATTAAATTCTATAATTTATTTAAAAACTTAATATCAACAATGTCGTGCAAGCTGTGTATATACACTAAGCTATTATATGTAAACAACTGTGTCCACACTGTACAATAACAAGGTTTGCACATATGCAGAATACTACATCGTATAATTACCTTCACACGGATAAAACCTCTACAAAAATGAGGAAATGAACGAAATAAACAAAAAATATTAATTCAATAAATTTATCAAAAAAAAAAATCCATTTTGTAAAGTTGAACTTAGTCGCTCACCACGTTTTGTAATTTTTAATATTTTCTAACTTCCTTATTGGTATTGTTTACATTTTGTTACTTGCCATATTTTATTTTCATAAAAAGGTTAAATTATAACTGCCATTTTAACAGACAACATAGAGGCTGTCTTTAAGACAAACAATTTTTGTAAATCTATCATTATCATTAAAATACCTTCGTAATAAGCCCACTGCAGGGCCAAGGGTCTCTCCTTCGGGTGATGAGGAGGCTTGGGCCGTGACTCAGCAAGCAGGCATGTGTTTTGGCATAGTGCTAATTGGTGTATGACAGCATTGCTAATGATACTATGACTATTTTATTCCATTCTTGTTCAAATACTCTGGTCCCAGTTTGTCATATTCGTGTTGTGCATCCATAGCTCATTGCACCTACTATGTAAGCAATTTGGTTGTGGCATGACATTGGCTCTCACAATTAGCTGTCTTGTGTTTGTTGTTTTTTCATGTCGCAGTAAATTTGTACTGTACCTATTTGTATTAATTTGATAACTCTGACTGAAAAAGAGTGCCAAGAGTTTTTTTTCCGCCGCCTTTTTTTTCTCTTGCTCTACTGTAATATCTTATTCAACAACTAGTTAAAGTCGAAGTATGTGATGACTGACTTCATCAAGTGCTTTGTGAAATTCCTAAGATGAATAAAACTTTTTTTTTTGCACTGTCGGTGCGCCGAAAGGTATTCTGATAAGCCCTAACAACTACAGTATATTTACATCAATATCTTGATAATTAAATGGTCAAGGTCACCCAATCTTTGTACTGAACGTTACCTAAGCTTCTATCTTTATAAATGTACACAGGAGTCAAAGTTAATTTACATGAAGAGGAGTTTATGACAATTTTTTACAAAATACATACACACATACCTACATAACTTCACGCCTGTATGCCTAATGGGGTAGGCAGAACACCAAAGGCTATACAGCTATCTGATATCACGTTTGACAAATTTGGAGGTATTATTATGATGGAGAGAGGCCATTGTAGTGACAGGGGGTCAGCCTATCGCCCGCAAAAATACGCCAATAAAACCTCCGTCCCTTAACTGACTTTTACAGTATGCCCGGGAAGAGACGCAGCTGGTACATTCTATGTTTTTCTCTCGCTCCCAGTCCAGCATGTAAGGTGCGTCAAACTTTTAAACGGGAAAATGCACACTACCAATACCAGGACGAAGGCTGCCTTTCATTTCTTTCTACACACCGAACCGTCTCGCCCATATACTGGTCCTGATGCAGCACCTGCGCCGGCGAATAAAGCTAGATGACTCTAACCAGTTCTGATGTTGTGTGCCTCATAAAATATAAATATTTCACTACATTATCTAGCCCAAATTCTTAAAGAACATGTGTTATAGATATTTACTAGATAATGGATAATTATGAAAATACATATTGAATATAGCTATACAATATTTTTTAATAGAAAATAGACTTAAATAAAGATATAAACAAACATCCATGACTTGACGGTACCTATGTTCGTCACACAAATATCCACCGCCACCGGGATTCAAACCCAGGATCTCTAGCATAGAAGGCAACATATATTACCACTACACCAGTCGGTATTTAATATCTCATCAAAGTACTTTTTTTCAACCGACTTTCAAAAAAGGAGGAGGTTCTCAATTCGTCTGTATGTTTTTTTTATGTGTTTGTTACACGATATTTCGGTCACTTATGAATTGATTTTGAAAATTGTTGTTTCATATGATAGAAGATACTTCATAGTTGGTCCCATTGAAATTTCATCGAAATCGATTGAGTACTTCATTGAAAATTTCAAACTTTTGAAAAAATATGTATGATTTCGGAGAATGTTTACGTTGATGTCATTCTCAACTCAACCAAAGTTTTGACGTGAAGTCGGTTTTTTTAATGCTCTGCTATCGTTGATTATTACGTAACAATGTTTACTTATTTTATAAAAGCTAGAGGTTAAGAGGTTATCAACGGAATATTGTGACTTCATACATATTAGTTCGTATGAATTTTTTTCAACTCGATCGTCGGTAACTCAGTTTCAATACACGTTGCAGTAAATATTCAGGTAGGGCTAAATTTTTAATGTCGCACTAAATAAAAAAGAAAATCCGTGACGTAGTAGACGAAAGGCAGGCTAAAAACGTTTATGCACTACATTCGGATCGAGAAAACTAGAAATCATCAATATATATAAAACTGTTCCGTTACTGACTGAGTGACTGAGTGACTGACAGACAACGTACAGCCGTAACTACTGGGCGTAAAGAGCTGAAATTTGGAACATACATTCTTTAGAGGATGTAGAGGTGCACTAAGGAAGGAATTCCCGAAATTCCCACGGAAACGGGAAATATATGACTTTTTAGTTTGTATGAAAAATCTCATTCCTTGAGTGTACCGATGTGAAACTTGGCGTAAAGGTTTTTCAATGTGTGTCTGGTTGTGTTATGAAAGGAATTCCCGAAATTCCCACGGGAACGGGAAATATATGATGTTTTAGTTTGTATGAAAAAATCCCATACCTTGAGTGCACGGATGTGATACTTGATATAAAGGTTCCGCAATAAGTGTCTGTTTGTATTATGGAAGAAATTCCCGAAATTCCCACGGGAAGTGGTTGGACTTTTTAGTTTGTATGAAAAATCTTATTCCTTGAGAGTACGGATGTGATACTTGGCATGAAGGTTTTTCAAAGAGTGACTGGTTGTGTTACGAAAAAAATTCCCAAAATTCCCACGGGCACGGGAAATATATGATTTTTAGTTTGTGTGAAAAAAAACTTATTCCTTGAGTGCATGGGTGTGATACTTGGTATAAAGGTTCCTTGTAGTGGGTGTCTGGTTGTATAGTTTCTGAAATTTTCACGAGAAGGGTAGTTAAGCGCATACGAAGTTGCGGGATAAAGCTAGTCTTGTATAAAAAGACGGATGACGGAAGCCGGATCTAGTGCATAAACTACCATAGAAATAGTACCATAGAATAGTAGATGTAAGGCGTCAGAGCTGCTGTTTGATACATATCATAAGTAGGTATCACATCAAGGGTCTCGGTTTGTAAACTATTTTAGGAAATGAGGTTTAGAAAAACGATCACAATTATCACCACTCAGTTACTGAGACTGTGGGCTCGGAATAACCTCGACCTAATTTACAATCACAATGCTACACACAATGAAAACTGACCGAGCCGTGTTCTTTTTTTTTTTTTTTTTATAAGTGACTAAGCCCGCGTTTGACCTCAATCTCACCTGATGGTAAGTGACGATGAGGTCGAAGATGAAAGCACACGGGTTTAGGAAGGAACTGGCTCTTTATACAATATTGCCGGATCACATTACCGCCGGAGCGGTAACATTTGGCGGCAGACTTTATATAAAGGGTGGTCGCTAGCCAGGCGGACCCAGAAGGGATCCTACCACCAAGCAAAATTTATTTATACTTGTATTGGAAACTTTTGTATTTGTCCACGGAAATGTGTTATGTATTTGTCCACAGAAATGTGTTATGTATTTGTCCACGTAGGGTCGGGTTAGAATAGCCCTCCCACCCCTGTATAAAAGTGTCATTCATAACAGGAGACAAATCCACCGCTTGGTGGTGGGAATACTTCAGGGATCGACTGGCAAGCAACCACCCTTCAGATAATGTCTGCCGCTAAATACTAACGCTCCAACGATGATAAGTTCCGGCAATATACGGAACGACGACCGGCTGGTGTAGCGGTAGCATAAATTGCCTTCTATGCCAGAGGTCCTGGGTTCGAATCCCGGCGGCGGCGGATGTTTGTGTGATGAACAGAGATATTAGCAGTCAAGTCATGGATGTTTATATGTTTTTTTAAGTTTATTCTAATAAAAAATATGTATTTATTCAATATGTATGTTTATATATTTCTTAAGTACATCAGTTATCTAGTATCCATAACACAAGTTCTTTAAGAAACTTAATTTGGGCTAGATAGTGTTGTGTGAGTGTCAGAAATATTTAATTTAATTTTAATTTAATATTTAATGAAGCGTCAGCTTTCCGTGTGCTTTCATCTCCGACCTCATATTCACTTACCATCAGGTGAGATTGAGGTCAGCTTAGTTTATAATAATAAAAGGATTTCAATAAAAAAGTCTAATGTCAGTATTGCTTTACATTGTTTATTCACCTTTCTCCATTTTCTTCTATTTAATATCGTTCTGATAGAGCATTACTTTTGGCACAACTGTCTTAGAATGAAAAATCTACAAGCCTTCATTATCTGAAGAGAAGTTAACAAATCACAAAGCAAATATATAGAAAAGAGTACTTCTGAGCTAAACATAACTTTAATAAAATTATTTTTAAACTTATCAGAGAGTTCAGAGAAGATAGTAAATAGAAACATAAAAAAACGCAATTTAATAATTGATACAACATTATAAAACAAGTTTAAATTTATAATAATGGAATACAAGAACTGAACAATAGCAAAATCGCTTCTCCAAGTGATTTATCGATTGCCACTGACTCGAAACATCATCGAAACTCATCTACATCAGCCACAACTAATTTTATCTATTTTCACTAAAACAAGTATAATTATGACAACTACGGCAGTTATAGTACATCTGATATCCATACTGACGGATTTCTGTTAAAAACTAACTTAAGGAATAAGTAAGATCTTTAGTTATGCTCGATTCTGAACACAATGTTTAAGTCGACTAGATTTGTAACATTACACTAGCAGCTCTTTTCTGAAAGAGGAGCTTAGTGTAAAATCTAATAAGTTCCTATTTGCATAAGATTATAATACACAATTCTAACAATTTTATAAACAAACAGTTTTCAGACATGTCTGGATTACTTTTGACTCATTACCATTTAGATCGGTATCAGTATATAGATGAAATCAATTGGCATTAAGTTATTTTATGTCTTTTATTGCACTCAACTTGCTAATTCACAAGATTTGAATTTTAACTTTTGTCAATTGCTTTTATTATCAAATATCTACCACTATTCTAGGGTTACAATAAGATTCTACTAATTTATTGCTTTAAGTATTTCATTGGTCTGTCAAATGGTATATAAGTGAGAAATGTGTACAAAAGATAACTGGAGTGCTGAGATGTGCAGTTTTCAAGAGGAATAAGAGTTCATGAAAAAAAGCGCTTAGTTCAGATATAAGTACGAGTTAAATGAAAAATACGTAAGTACATTAGAATAAATAGGTGGTTGACCTTTATGTCATGGTAATTTATTGGCAAGTGATTTCTAAAAGGCCTTCGATAGGATTCGTCCTGAGATCATGTCCTTAAAGATTAAGTACAAACTATTATTGCATTTTCAAATTGCACTGTTATTATAGTAACGACTAAAAGTCTTTGGTTCACTAATAAATATTTTTTCATATTGTCCATCTTGCGAGGGGTGCCGCAAGGCAGCCGACTTGGTCCTTATCCCCAATACGAATATTGACATTATAAGTCAATACACACTCGTAGTGTATTCGTATTTTATACGGGGGGGTCCATGTCGCGCTGCAACGACGTTAGTCACGTATGGAACACCCACCCGGGGATTGGAGGTCACGCGTCTGGCACACCATGTATGTGGTGTTGGTAGTTGTGATTCAATTTGTTGGCAAACTCGTTCATAATATCTCGGAAAATTACAGAGTCGAGATTTTCGCCGAGTATATACAGAAGATACCAATCGCCCATCTTGCTTCTGCGAACGATGGTGTCGACGTTGTCTCTTCTGACAAGGCGGAATCTCATGCGCATCATATAAACCCGCATTCTGGGAGAAAATATGATGACAACCCGATACATCAGCGTAATGAACGTGAGCAAGCCGAGAATCACGAACCAAAACCAGAGGAAAACGTATATCTTCTCGTTGACTACGTTGAGAGGCAGGATGCACAGCGCGTCGTGCCGCTCCACTTCGCCGGAGGATCCGAATTTGTTGAAGAGAGTACACTTCACCATTCTGAAATTAGAAAAACAGGTTCGATTATGTATTGTTCGTGTGGTATAATGATTTTTGATTTAATTATGTAATTTATGGATGATGACGTTCTTTCAAGCAGGAAAAGGTCTATCAAATATAACTGCCGTTTTTATAGTTTGTCAGATTGAGTATGGTAGATGGGGAGTTTACACGATGAGTTAAGGTATACGAAGCACGCTTTTATACGCCGAGATAGTTCGGAAAACGAACTTTTTTCAACTAACTTCGATCTTGGTATACGCAAGGCAGTACCCAGTTTTGATGCATGGCTTAAAACAAAACCCTATTTTGAAACTAGATGAACGTCTGTTTATGTAAGATTTTAAAGCTTGTCACTATGATTTCTCCTTTTAGTACGAACGATTATGCTGGAATGTTACGGCCTATTCTAAGAAAACTGTCACGGATATACATACCTTGGAAATATGTAAATCATGGGGTCTATCCGATCCTCCTGGTCTGACTCCATGTAGGCGATGACGTCTAGCCCGAACGTCATGAACTCGCCGTCGAAGAATTTGTTCATTAAAAACATTTGCCCTGAAACAATGTTAAGATTTTATTGTTAGTTCGTTGATAATTTATACTTAAATAAACTTTCAATTCTGTGTTTTAAAAATCATGATCGCTCGTGACGTTATTAATACGTTGAACGTACCTCATATGTAATATAACCAACGTTATTAATATGGACCGAGGTATAAGTAGGTACTGTATTTGAACTTTTCTTTAACTTCGTTGATTTTTCCTAGGTGTAAGTAATGTATTTGAACCTATCTTTAACTTGACGGACTCCGTAGTGTAGTGATATAGACGCTACTGTGTCAATCGTGAGGTTGCGGGTTAGAGTCCCACATGGAACAAAAAAAATGTTCCGTGTCTGGGTGTGTATCTATACATGTATTTAAATTATCGCTACATGTTCCTTGTTCGCTAAATGGTATCTCATATCACACGTAGTTGATGTGATTGTCTTGGGATTTTTTATCTTTTTATATTATTTATCTTTTTATTTTATTTATTCTTTTTGTTTTATTTGGCGATGGGGTAAACGTATCTGCCTCAGACGCCAGTGGTTGCCGGTTCGATTTCCGCACGGAACAAGAAAAAAAATATTCCGTGTCTGGGTGTTTATCAATTTATGTATTTATATTCAAGATTCCCCCCTAGTTCGCTACATGGTATCCCATAACATAAGCTATGCTTACTTTGGGGCCATGTAGTTAATGTGATTGTCTGGGGATTTTATTATTATTATTTATTAATCCAAGGGTTGAATTCAAACGAACCGTTTAACAGCGTTGACAGACAGGGATTACAAAATAATTAAAACAAACAAATTAAATAGAAACAGATTTACAAATATATTAAGCAGATGACTTGCTTAATATATTGAATCGAGTATCGAATTGAATAATAATTTAATGGAAAGACACCCAGACTATTAAGTGGAATCTGCTAAATCTTGTAACCATTATCTATCTACCTATTTACAAAAAAGTATTCCGTAGATACGCTATATAAAAAGAATGTCCAGCATTATTTATTGAAATAATCTCTAAAAACTTTGAAGACAAGTATGAAAACATTGATATTACTATGTGGGACATGGCCTAGCTTATTATTCGAAGTGTATTTGCCTGTCCGTAGGGCCTGGCGTACCCAATAACAAAAACAAGGCCGCCCTGTGCCGCTGAAATTTGCTGGCTGAGCAGCTTCAAGTTGTTGGGCCATTAAACTGAAGTTGCTCTATGTGGTCAGTTAAAATGTGTTAAGGATATTTATACCTAAGGGCTTTTAGCTACAATCTGCTTTAGATTTTTTTGTCCTATCTAGTTGGTAATGTAAACATTTAAGAAAATATAAGAAACTATTACGAATTTAGTATGGTTCTCAATCGCTTTCATGTTATTACGACGACCACTTTGACGATGGGGTAAACCTGTCTGCCTCAGACGCCAGTGGTTGCGGGTTCGATTCCCGCATGGAACAAGAAAAAAAAAATGTTCCGTGTTTGGGTGTTTATCTATTTATATTCTAGGTTCCCCCCTAGTTCGCTACATGGTATCCACATAACACAAGCTATGCTTACTTTGGGGCCATATAGTTGGTTTGATTGTCTGGGGATTTTATTTCTTATTAATTTATTTATTTACATTTTTCTTTCTGACATGATTTTAAGCGTTCTTGACCTAAGACTTCTAGGAGTACCTTGTATATTATCTCGATAATCGACATTTATATGAAACTCTCCGTGGTTTGTGTGTTTGCAATTTTTTTTTGGGAGTGGCGAATGATTTCATGTTAAAGATTTGTAACTTAATTGTTTTATCTTTTACTTACAGGCCTAAAAAGGCTTCGTATATAATAACATGAGGGTTTCGTTCGCACCTGTGAAGGTTTCTTTCCTTGGGGATGGAAGATAATCCTGTGAGCCGCTTAGTTAATTTATGTCGGGGATGAGATAAGACAATGCCTCAGCACGCTATGTTGCAGGGAACCAGCTTCAAAAATTACGTGTACACATTGTTTATTTCTGATGCTGAAGTAAATTCAACCAGCTTTAACTCTATTGCAGAATATATAAAAAATATGTTTTATTCATTGACATTTTTCAAAGTTATGAACGTAGTTGAAAAAGGTACAGGTTACGAGCTTCTACTGATAAGTAAATATCACAAATAGCTGCTTAGTAAATGCTTAAATTTTATGGGCAATAGGCCAAAGACTAATTTTGTAAAGAAAACGGCAGTTTCGTGGCTCAACATTCTTATATAGAAATATCGGAGGGCCAGCTGCCGCGAGTTCCACGCGCCGCCCTGAATCGCCAACTACCTCTGCACTTCCCAATTCTAAATCAAACATATTGAATTAAAACAAACATAAAAGTCCCTTTACAAAACTTTCATGCTTTATACGACGGACAATAGTAAAATCGGGTCAAAATAACAGTGTCAGCAAATTTCTGTGTGTTGTAAAAATATTTCGTTTATATCTTTGAAGTTTTTGAATATTATCTAAGAAAAATAAAAAAAAAATGTTCTTCGCAGAGAATTAACAGCAAATTTATGCTTGAATGATTAATTTAAAGCTCTTTAAAAAACACAATATAATATACATAAAATCACCTAAAATAAGTACTTGTTTTTGGAGCTATTGCAGTTTATTAGTGATGAAGGTTTTAATTTTGGGTTTCCTGTGTGTGCGCGCGCGCCAAATCTGATAAATGATACCTCCCCGATAACTGCCATATTAAGTTTCCTTTTTATATTATGTTTATATTATATTGACAACTTGCTTTAAGCTCCAGCATACGGTCTGCGGTAAAATACAATGAGTAAACAAAAGCGAAAAAGAAAGATTCAGCGCTGTCAAATAGACTTTTAAATAAATAGTAGGAGGTAAAAGAACATAAAGAAGTAACCCATATTAAGTAATCGCTGAAATCCCAGCGCTCGTGGAAACCTGCACCTCCAGCAGACCCTGAGATTGGAACCGTTAGGTGGTAAGTAATTCGCAGTGCCAATCGATCATTAATTCACACTGCCTATGCTGCAGTTCGATCCCAAAACTTTATCGATATGAATTTTTTTGCGCATGCTAGTATAGTATGAATTCCGGAGTTGCATGACTGTCGTACGACAAGTGTAAATAAATGCCCTTCAAAAAAAGTTTGAACGCGACTATCGTTTTAAAGGCATGCTGCTAGCTACACCTTAATTGCTCCAGTGAGAAACAAAACTTCGCAATCAAAAGTATACTTTTGTCCGAAAGCAACTTACCTATAACATTTGCAAGAGCAAGTCCCTCGCACAGGTAGTACCTGTACGCCCACCAGTTGTGGTACTTCAGGTTTTCCCACAAGTAGTCCAAGATCAGCTTCTTCTTCGTCTTCTTCTCTATCTCGGTGCAGACACCGACATCCAGATCCATCATCAGGGCGCGGATCTTGCCGCCTTCCCATGACTTCCATAGCCAGCGAGGCGCGTAGAATAACATCGCCTGAAATAGAAGAATTACCGTTGTTATTATTTTGTTCATGTTGGTAACATCCTTCATTTATAAGGCAGGGCAGGGCATTGTTTTGCAAAAGTGACATTAATGTGAGTTCCAGTAGTAACAGATCAAAACGAATAAGAAAGGGGGTAGATCGATTTATCTGCCTTTAACTGTCATCGCCACCTACCTACATCTGCCAGTCCGCGATCATGGTGCTTGTAACAGCATCGAAATATCGGACGTGCTAAAATAAAATCAAAAATCGTGGTAAGAATCCAGTAAATTCATTAAATCATAGTGTAAATAACCGCGATAGTTTAAAACAATTATTATAGTGCGGCCGCTCAGAGAATGCGTTCCTGACACCTATCAGTTGGTCATGACTAGTGATGGGTACAACATAACACTGAGTTCGTTACCGTTCCTCCAAAATGAAACGCCGGGTTATTTTTAAGATTATTTTCGTTTTAAATTGGCGGAATCATTTAAAATTTGTATTTTAGTAATTTAAGTGCAAACCAAGAAAAGGTAATATTAATATAATAAAATTTTTTTATTTATTTTTTGTTACAAAGTTACAATCTGTATTTCTATGCAATAAAGTATATTGAATTGAATGTGCGTACAGAATATTAATCAGACTCCGATTCGCTTGAGGAGGTAGTTTCTTCATCATCATCTTCGCCTACATGTATAATTATTTTATTATCAATAACAGTTTGAATCCTAATATCTCGGTCAAAATGTTCCATAATCAGGTTTTTTTTCTTTCAACAACCTTTGTCCAGTCATCTCTAGTGACTTCCCCGCAGGCTTCTTTTAATTAGGTCAAAATCTTTTTCGTGTTGAATGGCGGGGAAGTATTTTGGCGGGCGGCGTAACCTTTTATTTGAGCCCAGATTAGCTCAATCGCGTTATATTGGCAATGATACGATGGAATTCTTAGAACGCGATGACCGTACTCCAGAGCCAGTTCATCGATTTCGTATCGCACATTTGCCGCTTTATTTTCTTTAACTAATTTAATTAGCTCTGCTTTTAGCATCTGCATATATGCCTTTTGCTTGTAACCAACTTTTTTTCGCGCATTCAGTTTGGTTTTAGTTTTATTTTTTAATTTAATAAAGTCCATTATTTTCAAATCCTTAAAAAGAAAAACGAAACGTATTATTTCATAAAGTATACCTGTTTAAGAACAGATTACGATACTGTTATTATTAGCACAGCACTACAAATATAAAGCTTTGACATAACCTTGTAATAGCGCAGTATAGATTTTGAAAAATATTGTTTACCAAGTTATTGGACACTCAGTTTGGCACAAAATTATAAAATTCATTAATTATGTATATAATAATGTTGTTTTAATGCTCATCAATTTTTAAAATGGTAAACAACCAGCAAAAATATTTTTTATCGTAACTGCAACGCCATTACAAAGTTACGTCGTCAGTTCAATCGCGATGTGTCAGGAACGCATTCTCTGAACGGCCGAAGTATAGGGCATTATAGTGCGGCCGCTCAGAGAATGCGTTCCTGACACCTATCAGTTGGTCATGACTAGTGATGGGTACAACATAACACTGAGTTCGTTACCGTTCCTCCAAAATGAAACGCCGGGTTATTTTTAAGATTATTTTCGTTTTAAATTGGCGGAATCATTTAAAATTTGTATTTTAGTAATTTAAGTGCAAACCAAGAAAAGGTAATATTAATATAATAAAATTGTTTTATTTATTTTTTGTTACAAAGTTACAATCTGTATTTCTATGCAATAAAGTATATTGAATTGAATGTGCGTACAGAATATTAATCAGACTCCGATTCGCTTGAGGAGGTAGTTTCTTCATCATCATCTTCGCCTACATGTATAATTATTTTATTATCAATAACAGTTTGAATCCTAATATCTCGGTCAAAATGTTCCATAATCAGGTTTTTTTTCCTTCAACAACCTTTGTCCAGTCATCTCTAGTGACTTCCCCGCAGGCTTCTTTTAATTAGGTCAAAATCTTTTTCGTGTTGAATGGCGGGGAAGTATTTTGGCGGGCGGCGTAACCTTTTATTTGAGCCCAGATTAGCTCAATCGCGTTATATTGGCAATGATACGATGGAATTCTTAGAACGCGATGACCGTACTCCAGAGCCAGTTCATCGATTTCGTATCGCACATTTGCCGCTTTATTTTCTTTAACTAATTTAATTAGCTCTGCTTTTAGCATCTGCATATATGCCTTTTGCTTGTAACCAACTTTTTTTCGCGCATTCAGTTTGGTTTTAGTTTTATTTTTTAATTTAATAAAGTCCATTATTTTCAAATTCTTAAAAAGAAAAACGAAACGTATTATTTCATAAAGTATACCTGTTTAAGAACAGATTACGATACTGTTATTATTAGCACAGCACTACAAATATAAAGCTTTGACATAACCTTGTAATAGCGCAGTATAGATTTTGAAAAATATTGTTTACCAAGTTATTGGACACTCAGTTTGGCACAAAATTATAAAATTCATTAATTATTGATATAATAATGTTGTTTTAATGCTCATCAATTTTTAAAATGGTAAACAACCAGCAAAAATATTTTTTATCGTAACTGCAACGCCATTACAAAGTTACGTCGTCAGTTCAATCGCGATGTGTCAGGAACGCATTCTCTGAACGGCCGAAGTATAACTTCCTTCATTTTTGAACTGTGGTAAAATTGACTCTCTTAGAATATGATTAAGTGTCACGAGTACTTTAGATGAATATAATAGTCGCTAGTGTTTGTGAGAAAGGTTTTCAGCACACCAAAATAGCTCATGGTGTATAATTGTATCTGTGATCGCTTGGTTTCGTGCTATTTTGAGCCATTTTGGTTCCCTGAAAATGCTTACTTCACGACAACTAGGGCATCTTGGTGGTTTACCTAAACCTTCTCGGAACCCAGGACTACGACTCAAAGTCCTGTTGAGGGGTCATTAAAAAACGTCGAGCTGATTAATTATGTCTACGCGCATGTAATTTCCGCTGCCGAATCCACAGTCCGCATTTTATAACCAATTATCCTACTACCAGGCATTTTCTAAACTAAGAAATGTTTTTGGGTATTATCCACGCCTGCCCAGTTTACCGTTTGCACACTTTATGATTTCAATAATCTCAGACTTGAGTGCGCTGCCTCCAGCGATGTTTGTAAACACGCCATAAAATCGGTTTGGCAACATAGTCACTAAAATTGATTATTTACTAGGTACTAGCACTTATAGGGATATAACGATATATTTCTTAAATACAAAGTACCTATCTTCTTCAATTTCTTGATGGCATCGATTATAAGTTGTCAATTTTACAATGAAATTCAGTGACCACTCAGTGTTTGTGGTTTCCGTAGAAGACACCGATAAATTTTACTTGAATCTGAACTCTATGCTATCGACATTGAGTTAAAATTGGTTAAAACTCTTGATCTGTTGCGTTCTGTACAATCATGCAATAAAATCTGGTCGGATACGCTTTTCATTCAATAAAATGCAATATGTTCACAGCGAAAATCATTAGGTCGTAAAACATTCTTATATACATTTTTATTTTTGATTAGCTCGTTGGTTGTGGAGGCAAAAGTCTACACTAGTATCCTGCTTGTTAAAATATAGTATTCTGTATCGTTTCACGAACGATTAAATTTATCGATATCATATTTTTAGGTACATATTAGATAGGCAAATATCTCATGGCTTTTGATAATGAGGACATCTCTTTATTTTTCCTGAATTTTGTAAAACTACACAGGTTAATTTCTATTTCACCTAAGTGCGCCACTAAGCAGCAAAAAGCTTTATCTCCAAGTTACTACAGTATTGATATGTCCTATCTGTATCTAGATAATTAAATTGTTTTATGAGCTGAAAGGTTCATAAACGGGAAAAATAAGAATCGTTTGAAACTGAATCAATACACACTCTCTTAAAGTGACTTTCCATATACAATTCAAGATCTTAAATAGCAATCTGCAGGCCTATTATGGATCTCAAAACCATGCGATGATATGAAATAGTTTTGACGTTAAGGCCGCTCAACATTCTCGCGAGAATCTCCCAAGAAAGCCATACACGTATTCTACTCAATTTCTCTCATTTTTCTCTACTTTTGGGGTTTGTGGGGAGTTTGGAGTTTTGTGTAGGAGTCACGATCGCATGTTTCTCAGTAACAAGCGAGCCGCCGATTTAAACGGTTACATCGCAAAGTATATCTCGCGTCTGCAAATTATCACATCAGTCGAATAAACTACTAATACTGACTTGAATATTCGACTTGAACGATGGTAATATACAAACGTCCTGAGTCGAATAATACTTCTAATATTCGTAATTACTAACGATGGTTAACCTCAATATGGCCGACTGACCTTGAAAGAAAACATTCGAATGGTTAGTTGAATGACTGAATGCATTGACAGGCAGCTTGTGTCCGCTGTTTCACCCGCATAATTCCCTTTAGAGAGAGAGAGAGAGTTTTGAAGTAACTCGTAATAGATTTTAAGAGTTTTTGTTAATTTTTTTATATTGTTAGTATTGAAAATGGTCCAGGAAGATAAAAATTTATATTTAATATGTTTTATTTACTAACAAGTAAAGATAAATTGTGATAAAAACATATTGATCTCAAGGCTTTATATTCTATGTATGAAGATAATTATATTAACGACTCGTGAGATTCTCGCGAGAATGTGGAGCGGCCTTAAAACTTATCATACGATCATTTTTTGGTATACCATGTAAATTGAATACAATAACCCCCAAATATAATAATTAAGTATTTATTTATGAAAGCAAACGAAATGGAAGAACACAAATGAAATCAAGAAACCAACATATCATAGAGGTGGGTGCGATCTCACCTTTTTCAATTGACGTTTTTAAGTCATAGACGATGATTGAAACTTGATTGATGATTGAATTTTAAAAGGTAATGCAACGCCTGTTGCATGCAAATGTAAAGGGAATTCGTTTATTCTTTATGTCACAATTGTTGATTATTGTATCATAGAAATCTTGTTTATTATGTCATGTCATGAAAGAACCGTAATAGGCCTGCTGGATTTAAGATATCATGTCATTTATTTTGAGTCTTTGATGCAAGATCCATTGCAAATGCACTATTAGTGGTATCAACAACCGTATAATGTACGTAAGAGTACCTAAATACTCCTGCATTAAGCTACGCACCAAATATTAAGCTACATTTCACCTTAACTACAGCTAAAGTTAACAACTACGTATAACTTCCTGAACCCTATTCAACAGGCAGACAAGCGGTCTTATCCAAACGGTTTTAAAATCAGTAAAACTGTCTCATTTGGCTATTGCAGTGACTTATTCCCTTGGAAATAAAGTATCAATTGCAATGCAATGTTGCGTGTATCCATCTGGCTAGACAGGGTCGTAAAGCGTAGGTTTATGGTTATAACTATTATTGCATCTTTCATCGCAACTGTTGAAACTTTGCTATTTATTTAGGCCGGCGCGGCGGCGGCGCTTCCAAAACCACGCTTAACACATATAGTACGAGAGTAAGAAATTTGTTCATAAGTTTGTAATTGTAAAAGTGTGTATGCTAAAGAACAATAAAACTAAACTAAAATACGACCGGCTGGTGTAGGGGTAATGTACATTGCCTTCTATATAGAGGTCCTGGGTTTGAATCCCGGCGGCGACGGATATTTCTGTGATGAACACAGATATTACTCGTCAAGTCATGGACGTTTATATGTTTATTTAAGTTTATTTTCTAATAAAAAATATGTATTTATTCAATATGTATGTTTATATATTTCTTAAGTATATCAGTTAACTAGTATCCATAACACAAGTTCTTTTAGAAACCTAATTTGGGCTAGATAATGTTGTGTGAGTGTCAGAAATACTTATTTATTTATTTCCTATTCTATTTTATTCTGCAATTCAATAACTTATTGATTGCAGAATAATATAGGTTTTAATTATAGGTTGACTTTTTTTAACAACTGTTACTAACCCCTGACAAAAAGGCAGGACTTTTAAACTGTATCATATGTGTGTATATTGTGTTCGTCAACGTATGGCCTCGTAGTCCCAACGGATACAATGTTTGAGGACGGTTTTTTATGATTGTATCGCCTGTCTAAATGGTTCTTAGGTTTTATGGTACTCAGGTTTAGAATTCTTTATCAGCAGTTTATTAACTAATGACTCAAAAATAGAGATGTTTAAATTTGTCATGTGTACCTGTTACCTAGTCTAAGTGTGGCCTCGTCGTCCTCAAACGGATTAATAATATTTAAGGGCGGGTTTTTATTATTTGTGTCTTCTGGAAAAATTATTCTTTTTTTTTTCAATTGTAATCAAAGCAACTATCACCAAGATACTCAGCTCGTACTAGCCCCCCCCTCACTAGTCTAGTTACGGGATCTCGGCAAATATTGAAGCCAAAACAACAACATTTTGGTTATTTGCTCAGTTTTTATAATTTTGATTTCGTAAGACGAAAGCGTATTAAACTGCATATAACAAGAAACATTCGTTAACTTAGCTATATAAACGTTGTGCCACGTATTTGTTGTGTTCGTTTAACTTTTACCTTTTTTATGTGATTTTCGCTAAGTGCATAGATATTTTATGGAAATTTCGTATTACAATTTAAAATATTAAGTTTACTAAATTTTATTTAAAACAAATAGTAAGTATTCAGTTATTGTATTATTGGTTTAAAATTATTATTAGGTTAAATTTGTGGTGGTAATGGTAAAAATTGAGGTGTATGAACATGGCGATTTCGCCTAAATACATCAGACACTGATGTCAGTAATAAATAACAAGGAACTCATATATTAATGAAAAGCCTTAACAATATCACCAGCAATTGTACATTGAGCATGTTTGTACAGAAGTATTGAACATTTGCCATAGATGGCGTTAGTTGTATAATTAATATTTTTTGCAGTAAATTAACTGCTGTCCGAAAATTGGTCCCTATAACCCCTATATGGATCTATCGTACGGTAGGTATGTAAGATAAGTACTTTTTGGTGAGGACTTACTTAAGTAGGTACCTACATAATTACAAAAAGAAGTGAAATCCAGATTCTTCCATGCTAGACTGGGAGCGAAAGAAAAACATAGAATGTGCCAGCTGCTTCTCTTCCCGTGCATACTGTAAAAGTCAGTTGAGGGACGGAGGTTTTATAGGCATTTTTGCCGGCAATAGGCTGACCCCCAGTCACTGCAATAGTTTTAGCAATCACTCCATAATAATAATATCTCCAATTTTGTCAAACGTGACATCAGAAGGTTTTATAACCTCTGGTGTTCTGCCTACCCCATTAGGGATACTGGCCTGAAGTTATGTATGTATGTATTTATGTGAAATCCAGACACTTCATATTATATTCATGGATACATTTTTCAGACTGCACACTGCGCTCTTAAGGCCCTTGAAGATTGCAACTTAATCCGCGAAAGCTAAAGATTTTGCTCGTTTTGATGTAGGTAATTTCTATTTGTTTACAGTTTCATTCAAGCTTACTATGGGTTGGCAAGTATTTCCAAAAAAATAGTTTTAAAACTAAAACCCGACTACTAAAACACGCTCTAAAAAGTACGTAACAAGTAATGGTCACCCCTGAAATATTTATGTATTTTTATTTTTTATACGTCATATGTTTAATAGATAGCCGTGATCCTATGCCCCTTTGATTTAATGTTAGTACGTTTTATAATGAATATATTTTACTACAAATTTAAACTGAGCTAACAAAACTCTGTCATTTGATACCCCACACGAATACGTCAAGCAAAAAACTTTTTAGTTCTTTACTTGAAGTCTCCTAGATGGCGCTGTAGTCAATTTCACGTGACTTCATGTTATGTAGCCAGCAGCGGACAATTATGACGCTCATTTGTCCAATTATAATAACTATGTAGTTTCGAAGTTATAAGTGAACAGATGAACATCCATACACACATACAGTTCAAAATCATAACCCTACTTTTTGCTTCGCCGTAATCGGGTTTAAATTTAGTGGCTGCACAAATTAAACGAAATCATGGTGAAACTGAGGAACTGAATATTATAACGAAAATTTGAATTTTGAATGCAAAAACCTTTTTAATTAACTAAAAGCTTATTCAAAGCTCAAACATTTTCCGTTTATTTGCAAAAAATATTTAATTAAAATTATGTAATGGTCAGTTGGTTAGTGCACGACACTCGCTTCATTATTTCTTTTATTGTTTTATTTTAACTATGTAATCTATTATGTTTTTATCATGCCGAATATGTCTAGGTCAAAATTGAGCAAAAAGGGTATCTCAGCATACGTTTGACGCACATTTAACAAATAACTTAGCGCTGATATTTCAAAGTAGCCCATATCTTGTTACTTCTAACAGCAGAATTTACGAAATCCACGTTATGAATAGTCTAACGAACTTGCAGTTAATTGATGTTGCCATGGTATCTGAAAATGACGCACTAGGGAAACTAAAATTTCATCTTTTGCGAGTTGCGCTACGTTGCGGCAGTCGGGTGGATTCGGAATTCCCAATCCAACAGGACTTTGTGGGAACTTAATATTTAGCACTTAGTATTTCTTTGATAAAATGAGATTTAGGATAAAAACTTACTTGCTTTTGTTTTTTTATTAAAAGCAGCTATCGAGTCATCGCTCGAGCGCTCTGATGGCAAGCCGTGGCGCAGTGGCTAATACGTGAGATTATGCGGTTCGCTATCCACAGCGTGCCTAACAAATGTTTGTAAATTTAGTCGATATTCATCAAGGGTTTGAGAGTTTTTCTCTGATTTATAACCTATAGTGACGGAAGGATTTAAGTATTCTATGAATGATAAACATTTTAATTGCTATGTTGTTAAAAAATTGTTAAACATTATTTATTTCCTTAGAAAATAAATCTCATAAGCAAGGTAAAAGTTTAAAACAAACAGCTAATCTTTATCACAAAGCTATTCCAGGGTACGGAACGGATACTAATATGTATCAATGTGTACATTAAATAAATAATAATAATAATAATAATAAAAAAAAATGGTCAAATTGTCGGGTCTTTCCGCCGAAAGGCGTGTAGCTTTAGGTATAAATAATAATAATAAATATTCTTTATTGCCAATGAACTTAAATAATAAACATTTTAACAAAAATAGCGACGACAATGTGGGCGGCCTTATCGCTTAAAGCGATTTCTACCAGGCAACCCGGGGCAAAGGAAAAATATCACAAACTTATAATAATAATAAGAGGGCAGAGCATTTGAGTTGATCGATAGAATACCTATAGACAATAATTACATATGACAAAATATATAACAACTATGAATATAAAGGATTGTTACAAATATTAATAATTTAATTAATGATTTAAATAATGAAATAAAAGTATACATATATAAAATAAGTAAAAATATATATAAGAAGCAAAAATAATAATTATATATAAAAAAGATTATTTTTGTGTAAAAGATACAACAAGGTCTAATATAAATTATAGTGATAAATAAAAAGCCTTTAGTTGTTTTTTAAAAGAAGCGATGGACTTTGCACTGTGAATGTAAGTGGTAAGTTATTCCATAGGATTACTGCATTTACTGTGTACGATTTGTGGAAGAAATCAGAGGAATGCAGAGGAGTCGCTAAGAGCATATTATTCGTAGAACGTAGATTTCTCTCACTAAATATTTTCAATAATAAATCACTGTGCAACCAACAGTCGTTTCATTTACATCCACCTAGAAGTTCCCTGCAACCATGGAAGAGAAGACCCTGAAGTTCCCAGGAACCACTGGAGGAGCAGACCCTAAACGTTCCCGGTACCCACTGGAGGAGCAGACTGAGAAGTTCCTGGCAACCGCCAGATGAGCAGACGTTCCTCCTCTAGCATCCTCTCACTGTGGTTACACAACCTTAGCCCTGATCAATCTTGTGAGTATGCTTGACTGGCAGTGAGAAAACCCTTTCCTGTGTACATTGCGCGACGTACACAACCCTTATACCTTCCCCACATCCATCTGTTGCCTTAGGTGTAACGGCGCAGATATCCCGCCCTATTTATATATGTATATACACACTTACTTATGGTTAGGCTAGAGAATTAGGATACACACCACTGTGGTGTTGTAGGGGTACTTGTAGGGATAGCTAGGGAAGGTCTCCCTTACGATCGTGTCAGCTAGTACCTACTTGCGGGTATTAGGTACGGACAGATACGATACTAGATATTTATTTTACTGAACACTTCTTAAATTTTAATTTGAGAACAAAATTTTGAGTCTTCTATTCATTTAACGATCAAGCCAAACTTTGTTTCGAATTAAATATTGGACAGCAACAAAAAAGTTTCACTTTTAAGAACCTAAAAATTTAAAAAAGGAACCTTGCGTCTGGCTCAATAGAAATCTAAACGCTGACCCATCTTTAAAAGTCTCACAAAGTGTGTGTAGGCTTTGCATTCGGTACCATCTTTTCAGAGACCATTATCTTCACGAATGAGTGCGTAGGCGCACTCGAGCGGAAGCCGATATACTTACGAGTACTGCTTTCCTGGTAGAAAATAAAGGCGAGCTTGCATTTCTGGATGTGAGTCCACTTTGAGTTTAGACTTTTTCCGCGGTCAGATTGAACGGTAACATAATTTATATGCTATGCTAGAAAAAAACGAAATAAAAAAAAACTTCAAGATCCTAATTAGTTTCCTGCAACATAAAAGAATATACCAACAAATTTAGCAATAATAGGGTTAGTTGACTAATTATCCGCACCAATTATAATTGAAACTAATACACAGCTATTTAGAATCAGAAACGCGATTCTGTCCGACCCAATAACAATAATTGTATTTAATTAATTTACGGTGGAAGATAGCTTCAGTATGCAGGCAGGCACTTATTAAAAAGCGCACATAGGATAATGCCATTACTTACTAATAAATAGAAGAAATACAGATAAATACATGTACAAATTTTAGGTTAAAAAAGTAAAACAAGATGCATATTATAGACCGTAAAAAAATATTGGAAACCAATGTGTTTATTATTCGATCCCAGAGCTTCGACAGTGTTTAGTAGGTCTTGCATCCAGTACAGACGGGTATGTATGAACTATATAAATGCAAGCCCGACTGCGGAACATTTTACAGTCGATTTGTTATTTATGTGCTATTTCATTCCACGTAGTGAATTGTTTCATGGCAGCAATACTTAGCTTTTCTGTGCTACGTTATATTTAAATAGTATCAACTTTATTTTGATGATCTATCCTCCGTTTTTACTATGACAGAAATGGTTAACACTAGTTATTTTAAAGACTTGAGTCCGACTCCCAACCAATGTTTTAGCACCTTCTAGCAAATTCTATTTAATGTTGCATTGCTGGCCTTAATGGAAACTGTACCTGCAAGTAAAACCTTCTCGTCACCCAGAGGAGAGACTCCATGCCCTGCAGTGGGCCCCTTACACGGAGTTGTGATGATGATGATGATGATGAAGTAAAACTGGAAGTGGCTCTAGAGTAAAAGCCAGTAATGGAAGTTTGTTCGATTCTCCATAGCAATAGACAGAAAATGTATTCAAAAAATAATATTTGTCGACAATGGAGAATAATAAGGTTGTTCTAGTTTATTAGTTCCTACTCGATTGTATTGAAATTCGGACAACAACAAAATTATCGACATAAACATTCACAAATGTCTCACAACAAATCACAGTTCAGGACAAAAGCGGGTCTAATGAAATATGCCTGTTTTTCTACGAATATGGTAAACATAGCTACAGGTTGTCGATACGGACAGAGAGTTGGATGCTGTTCAACCTCATAAATCAAGAAGAGAGATAAGTGAAGAAGAATAAAACGAGGGTGATAGATGCGTCCGACGCAGTGGCACAGAGCGGCGGATGTACGCGCATCTATGGTTGTGGCTTAGATTGCATGAGATATGGCAGTGGGGAAACGTAAATTTTAAACTAAATGGGCGTTTGTCACCGCAGAGATAGGCTCTAACATGACGCGGTTTTTCGCTAAAGATCGAATACGAAAAAAATATTAGTTGAATTGATAATGTAAATGATATAACTCAACATGAACTGTAAGCTTTTACTTGTTTAGTTTATCATTTTCGATTTAACACAAATGTTTTTAATACATACTCGTACAAATTAAAATGGGTTAAATTGGACAAAAATTATGAAATCTGTATCGATTGAATTTGAATTCACAATTCAGTATATATCTTAGTTTAATAGGTTAGGGTATACATTTATAGCCCTGAGGTCCTGAATAAGCCATGAGCCTACTTATTTTATAAGCGTACTGCAGAGATATTAGTCTCTCACTTGAGTGGCGGGAAGTTTTACAAATTTATCGTAAATATTTTGATAAAAAGTTAGTTCAAAATGTTAACAGTACTTACTTATAGGTATGACCGACAGGCACAGAATGTGATTTTTTTTAAGTTTTCTATATGTTTATGTAGCTCTATGGAGTACGGAGTTAAATAACACAAGTGGCAGATGTCAGCAACTCCTGATACTTTTGTAATTTCAGCGTATAAATAATAAATAAACATTTCTGACACTCACACAACACTATCTAGCCCAAATTAAGTTTCTTAAAGAACTTGTGTTATGGATACTAGATAATGATATACTTAAGAAATATATACACATACATATTGAATAAATACATATTTTTTATTAAATAAACATATAAACATCCATGACTTGACGACTAATATCTATGTTCATCACACCGATATCCGCCGCCGCAGGGATTCGAACCCAGGACCTTTGGCATAGAAGGCAATGTATGTTACCGCTACACCATACAAATTCACATCAAAGTTTTTTCCATAAAATTGACACCACATCTCCAAAATACATGAAGTGGAAGACATTGACATATATGAACGGTCATTCACCTACGTTTGTCCTGACCGGGTGAACGTTGCTAAACGCCACGACCAAAAAGCATACAATCACTACGTTCTAGCCACGACGAAGGAGCTCGTCGGGGATCCTTTTTCTTCCCTCTCCCAGCACTGAATTGACGAAAGCTGAATTATTTTTGTAATTTTTTTTTGCAATATGGTGAAAATTCAACTGGTTTTAAAAGTTTTGTGATTTATTCTACAAACAAGTGTACCTAATAGACTCGGTTACTATCATCAATCCTTGATAACACAACGATGACGGTGTTATACCCACTATATCTCCTCTACCTATGCATACCCAACGATTTTTCTTAAAAAAAGGTTTTGTTGTTATTTGTTGACAAAGCATGCAGCGTCAGTTTTTACATCTGCTATGAAATTGTTTACAACTACGGCAATAAAATGCCTTCGATCGTAAAATTTCTGCAGTGCCGCGTGAAATTTCTTAGAAATAAAAAAAATATATATAAAACCTTACTTTTTTGCGTTTGGCTTACTAACCTGTCATATCATAGAGTGTTGATATTAAAAATATAAAATTAGGTAAACAGTTTTGACTTTATCATAACTAAATAGTTAGCCAATCGGGTTAACATAGAAGTCAGGACTTTTATTGATAAATAGGACCAGTGCACTTCTGTACGCATTTGAGTAATAGCTGGCTGTATTTAATAAAAAATCTAAATAATTTTCCAGAGAACCTCAAATTGGCTAGGGCTTTCAATAGGTGAGATGCTACTACACTTCATAAAGATGTGCAAGTTGAATGTAAAAGGGATAGAAATATGAAATTTAAAATCATGCGTATTTTTCTTCAAATCTTTGGCTTCATACAAGGATTGGCGATGGGCGCAATTTCAAAAGAAAGAGGATAGAAATATGTGTATCACGTACATCACTCAAAAAACGTTAATAATATAGTAAATCTTTGGCTTAATGAATTACATAAATTTCCACCACAATGTACCTGCTTATTTTTTATATGCTGCGAAAACAAGTGAATGTGCTTTGAGTCCACATGATAGCAAGTTTAATCCGGGCCCATAGACTTCACTTACTATAGATGAATTTAGTTTAATGAAGCATTGTGGACTCAGGATTCAGGATTCAAACCGGGTTTTTTTTGTTCTTGCATCACATACTCATAGATCAGCCCTCCTCCTTTTATACGCAACACAAACACATTTACACGTGTGCCACAAGCGACAATGTCCAACTAATTCGAAACAATGTTCGCAATAATTAACCAATTACTTCCGAAACGACTCTGTAATACAATAAATTAATAACTCATAGCTGCTAATAATTTAACTGTTCTGATTTTACAGCGAATCCGTGCTTTTCATGAAGGTTATTATTTAAGTGACATATAAAGAAACATGAAATACGACTTGGCAGATTCCTTCACGCTTGTAAAGTTTAATTTATTTTTCGACGCCATTAAATATTGTTTAAACAATTTCTGTCGTGTCGAGTAGTTAGCTATAACCTATTTAACAAATAATTATGAATATGGCAACGATCCAGATAAAAATGGATTGGGTGGTGTTGAAAGGTGCCTTTGATAATTATTTGAAGTTTAAAAAGATGTGAGATAAATCAGATTATGGAGGATGTGATATTATTTGAATTAATGTCGTTTGTGATACGTAATCGGATTAAATAAGATGTTTAAAAAACATGGGACAGACTAACTTTTCTATTGAAGAATAACCCTACTACATTTGTCTACTACTTATCGTAAGAAGCGATTAATTCAATTGATAGCTGTTTTGTATTTGGTATTTCAGGATAGCTTCCTAGACTTAATAAATCCTTCATTCTGCTTCCAGATAAAAGTGTTCATAGCCAAACATAACTTAGAGAGCCGACCAGCTTGGTGCTTAGTGGCTTAGCTCCTCATCATCCTACGGAAGGGCTTACAGTACTGCAGTGGGTTCATTTAAAGGGTTACGATGATGAGACCTACGTGGTCTATTGCATCATCATCAATAACCGTGGTATAAAATTTGATTGAAACGTAACCGCAGTACGTTTTTGAATATGGTATACCTGCTAACAATTTAATCGTGATCCCAAAGCATAACAAAAATGTCATCTCTGTCACACTTCAACAGATTCATGTCAAAAAGTTGACACTGAGCTGTTTGCCAACAGTCTGAGTCACGCGAACTTGGCCGCGTGCGGCTCAATGGACGTCTCGAATTAGATGATGTTAATTAATAAGCGAGTAAGTAATTAGCTGAGGGGAATTGACGCAATTGTGAACTGATTTCACGATTGAGACGAGATGCGACAGAATGAGTTTCCGATGAATCAGTGAAAGTAGTTTATGGATTACAGAAAAACATAGTAGGCCCGAACAAACATTGCATTGATCATTTTAAAATCTCACCAGGAAGCTTTGAAATTAAGTGTTATTTAAAATATTTCACAAAATTTCACTTTAGATAGCCAAAAAATTGAGAATGTAATATTGAAGTCTCTGAAACAACGATAATCGTCTCGAATAAATCACGTATCTAACGGAAACAAAAGAGTATTTTTGTTTATGTTAATGTTAAAATAAACTATTGTTAAATGTCCTTAACATCCTTTTTTAAACATAATCAAATTAAATAGTAAATAACCAACAGAGTCTTTACAATTTAGATAAATATTTAGCAGATATTCCACCCTATATAAATCAGAACACTAAACTTAGCAATAAAACCATTTAAGTAATCTCATAAAGCTCTACAACTTCCTAGATATATCCAAATCAGTCATAACCTCAGTGTTGCCAAAACACTCATCTTCCATTGACCCCGGAACACGGGAACACTCGACGATCCCGGGATAAATTCACACAAACATAACCTATCGTTTGCATCGTGCACTGTAAATATTACAGATAATATTAGTACTGAAATATTCGCGGAATAATGTAGGAGGAATCGATATACACCACATTCACTGTGTTGGTACGCTGGTGCAGTAAAGTGTTAGGTTTTATCTATTGCCACTGCAGCGGAATGATAGCACTGTTTTTGAGACAATTATTCGGTTTGATGAACAATTTGAATTTCGCTTATATTTATAGAATAACATATCAATAATGGTATTTGTTCTTTTAGATGTTACTTTATAATAAAATAAAGATACAAATAGCGTAAAAAAATATTTATGTACTTGCTCTCCCTCTCGAATAATCGTTGGAGGTATACTTCATTTTTATTAAAATTTTATCACATTAACGATATAATAAACACTGACGATGATCGTTCCAGTAACTCGGCTCTTAAAGAAATTACATTTATCTTCATGATCTAAAATGATTAACTCTTATTTTTGACTTCAAAAAATGTGCCAGCAAGTACGTTTTCTGGAAGTTTCGGGTTAGTTAAAAGCGGTACTTAATCTTTTTTATATCTCGTATCTACGTATTTACGAGACGTAAAAAAGATTATAAAAAATATTATATATAAATTACTAGCTGACCCGGCAAACGTTGTTTTGCCATATAAATAAAAAAACAAAAATAGATGTTGGCCGATTCTCATAGATACCGGATAAGCACAAAAAATTTCATCAAAATCGGTCAAGCCGTATCGGAGGAGTATGGCAACGAAAACTGTGACACGAGAATTTTATATATTAGATTATGAAAATTATAAAAAACCATCGAGCGAAACTGCAAACCCAGGTGTAATCTCTAAGACATACAGTTATCGAAGCGGAGCCGCCATGCCTATTCGTTAGATATAGGTAGAAGGTTTCCGGTCGGTGTATCGGAATAGTCGGAATATCATGTCGGCTTCCGTTCTTTGTACTTCAAGCTTAGTCATCGTTCCTCATCGCTGTTTACTGAATGCAGCGGTCGTTAAGGTTTGTCAGAAGCCATTTCGGTGCTCAAACAATGAGGTCAAGGGTGACAGCACACGGGTTTAGAGAGGAACTGGCTCCACACAAAACATTGCCGAATACATCAGCAATGGTGAGGTGGAATTTGGTGGCAGATTTTATATGAAGGATGGATGACGACCGGCTGGTGCTTCTATGCCAGAGGTCCTGGGTTCGGATCCCGGCGGCGGCGGATATTTGTGTGATGAACACAGATATTAGTCGCAAGTCATGGATGTTTATATGTTTATTTAAGTTTATTTAATAAAAAATATGTATTTATTCAATATGTGTGTTTATATATTTCTTAAGCAAGTATATCAGTTATCTAGTATCCATAACACAAGTTCTTTAAGAAACTTAATTTGAGCTAGATAATGTTGTGTGAGTGTCAGAAATACTTATTTATTTATTTATATTAACCATCTCGTCACAAAGCGCAGGGTAAGTTTAATTAAATACTATATTCGAAAAGCTAAAATAAAACTATTTATTTTCAAAATCCCCAGGCACATTGCATTGAAAATTTTAGATAAGTAATGTTGCAGCGAATTCCCAGTTTCGTCTATGTTAAAATATTGGTGTGCTTCATAAATTGCACTGATTTTGGTAGCTTGAATTTATCACTTTGTGTGACACTAACGAAGTTGATTCATGGAGTAAGTAACTCGATGTTTTACTATCTTGAAAGTTAATGAAGTTTTTATTATTTTAATTCATAGTACATACATAACGTAACGCCTGTATCCCTTATGGGGTAGGCAGAACTCCAGAAGCCATAAACCATCTGATGTAACATTTGACAAACTTGGAGGTATTATTTCTTTATTAAATGAATCACTCTTAACCGTATATTTTGCATTACGTTCAGCACAGTTCAACATGGATGGGTTGTGTCGGTAAAGAGACGGATTGGGATGTTCACTACCAAACTTGCCAAGAGCAATAACATCTACTACATCTAATAACTCTCGGGACCTCATTAATCCTTGTGCCGACCTGGTCAAATGTGATCTCCCCCTGTTGTATTAACCTGTTAAGCGACTTTTTTTACCGACTTCAAAAAAAGGAGGAGGTTCTCAATTCGTATGTATGTTTTTTTATGTTTGTTACCTCATTAATTTTGACTGGGTGAACTGATTTTGATGATTCTTTGATGACGTTTCACGTTTCATAATTTACAGTCAAAATCGATTTAGTACTTCATTTTTTTTTAATATTTATGTATTCGGAGATTGTTTACCATGACGACCTAATACTTCAGCCATAGTTTTGACGTAAAGTCGACTTTTTAATGCTCTGCATTCGTTGATTATATCATGCATAGTAAAACATTTTAGTTACTGGAAAATATTGAATTTGTTTTTCAATAAAGATTTAGTTCTTTACAGACCCTCTTTACTCTATGAAAAATGATAACTTTTTTATGTGAAACTTCACTTTCAATTACTTTTCCGGAAAAGATAATATCGATAGCTTAAATAGTAACTGAAAATTCATCGTATTCACAAGATCTTACTTAACTATGAGCCCCAAAACAACCGCTTGGGAAAAGTCAATTGCAAAGCGAATATTCCTATTCCTAGATAAATTGAGTATTTTGTTGCTACAAGTAGTATTGCTTGCGCCCGACGCGTCTAATATTAACTGTTCGAAGAATCGACCAGCTCAATATGAACACAGGCTCGCTCGCGAAATCGTCTTTTTGTGGATACGAATAGAATGTAAGCTAGCTACTTGCTACTTGTAAGTTCGTTCATTTATTTAACTTCAGCAACAAGGGCATGCTTTAATGCTTGCTATCAACAGTTTATGACGATCTTGTTTTAAAGGTCACCGCGGTTAATGTTAGGCGGAGTTGGTATAAGTAAGCTTTCTCCGTTATTAAGAGGCGCATGGGAACTATTGATGATTAAATTAGTTTAAGTTGGAAATTGTACGGCAAGGCGTAGTTCCGTCGATGGCCGCTAGATGGAGCTAACTGTCTTATAATTCACACATGTGAATGGAGAAATCGTTTTGTTAATAGTCGAACGGTTTTAATTTTTCAATTGTGTGTAGTGATTTGGGAATTTTCCTGAAAATCAATGTACTGCATCATTGTGTTAAGGGGCTTTCATTTCGTCTCCCCTCGGGAACCGATCACAGAACTTTATCGAATCGTATAGTAACGAATGTTTACGAATGCTCGTTTAGTATGGAGTCGGTTGCAAGTTTTGAGTAACATTATAATTTTTTATTTTACAGATATTTATGAGTACAACATGTTTACAAACATTCAAAATTAAGAAGGCACATTTATTTAAGCTGGCCGTGCGGCAATGGATAGATTTCAATATTTACTTAAAAACCGTCTCCATACTATACGAACATTCGTTAAAAAACGATTCGATAAAGTTCTGTGATCGCACTGCTTTGTTCAATTGATGTGTTTTTATTATATGCTGCTTGCCTTATACGTAACTTTCCAGGCAATTTTAATACACAGGCATTGTAGTAGCTCAGAAAAGGTCGAATAATGAAAGGTTTAAAAGAAATATTTGCAATTTATGAAAATATTGTTAGGTGTATATTCGTACGTAATAATGCTATGTAACCTTACTATGACTGATGCAAAAGACGTAAAATTTCTCTTTTGATCAAAGTTCGAATATGTAATGTCATACATACATATATAACTTCACGCCTGTATCCCGTATGGGGTAGGCAGAACACCAGAGGTAATACAACCATCTGATGTCACGTTTGACAAATTTGGAGGCATTATAATAGTGGAGAGAGACTATTGCAGTGACAAGGGGTCAGCCTATCGCCCACAAAAAAGCCTCCCATAACACCTCGGTCCCTTAACTGACTTTTACAGTATGCCCGGGAAGAGAAGCAGCTGGCACATTCTATGTTTTTCTTTCGCTGTAATGTAACTGTATTGTTATGTAATGTCAATATATGAATAATTTTAAAGAAACATGCATAGTACTATAAAGGCATCGCGCATGAAAAGCAAAAATATATTTGTTTCTTTAATAAAAATAAGTTAAAAAAGGATCTAAAGAATTGGCACAAATCTGTTTCTCAGTAACACAAAGTAACATTTTTATTATTTGTTTACGAAGTCACTTTATGTGCAACATCTGGAAGTGCCAGCAAATTATATTTGTTTAAAAGCTGCAGTTATTTAGGACAAATTACAGAAAAATATATTAAAAACAAATTTATTAATTCCTAAGAAAATTACGCGCATCAGTGCTAAATGATAGGGATATTTATGGTTTTTACATTCGCTTTATTTATCATTAAGTCAAATATAAATTGCATTTTGACACGATGTCCAAACATTCAAATTTATAAAATCGGACGCTTTGTTTATAACTGAAGGTATTGTGAATTATGTGCATCTTTAATTCTTATTTAAACAGTTTCTGAATGTTCTTAACATGGGTTTAAAAATATAAATATCAATGTTCTTGATCTTTATCTTTGCACAATGTATCACTCAGTGACAGTAGGATTTCAGACCCTACGAAAAATGGTCATAGGTGAAATAGACCCACAAATCACGATATAAAAACATACTCCCTAGTACAGTATAACCTCTTAATGAAACGTATCCTCTTAAGGGTACCAATGTCGTTCTGCTTATTACACCGCCAAAATATTTGCATTTATTGGCACCGGGAGTTACTTTTCAAAAAGTTAAAAGAAACGACGATTAATTTTAAATAAAGTTTAGTATCAAATTCTTCCTTCAAGAATAAGGTGTGATTAAAGTACAAGTTAAATAAAAAAACAACATACATACATACATAACTTCACGCCTGTATCCTTTATAGGGTAAGCTGAACAACAGAGGTTATAAAACCATATCATGTCACGTTTGACAAATTTGGAGGTGTTATAATGATGGATAGAAACTATTGCAGTGACAGGGGGTCAGCCTATCGCCCACAAAAAGCCTCCAATAAAACCTCAGTCCCTTAACTGACTTTTACAGTATGCCCGGGAAGAGAAGCAGCTGGCACATTCTAAGTTTTTCTTTCACTCCCAGTCCAGCATGAAAAAATGAACTTACATAACTTAATATTATAGAATTTTATATGAAAAATATTGAGGAAGGTCATTATTAGAAATAGCGTTACGGAATCAAAAGTTACACAGTTTCACAGTTGAGTAAACATTCGCAAGGGCTTTTTGTGAGTCTAGCCCTTATCTCACCAAAGTACAACCTAAATAACCAAAACCAAACTATAAAACTAGGCAACCAAACACAATGGCGTCCATAATTTTTACTATCGCCACCTTTAATGGCAATTTATCTTCGTAGCAAACCTCGCATTATCTAGCTCAGAGCTTACTTAGCTTATGAACCTGATAATGGTGGTGGTTTCGAAATGAGAGCCTCCCCGGGGTACAGTTCGTGCACGCATCGCAAATTGAGGACCGAAAACAATGGCCCGAGGAACCATCAGATATGGGAATCTAATATATGGCACGAGTTACCTACTGGGTGTTGTAGTTCTTAGGTACAAGGAAATTAGGGTTACATTTACTGAATTGACGCATTGGAGTATGGTGTTTTTTCAGAATTGAAGCGGTTGGGAGTGATTGAATTGATATGCGTCTGGTTGATGAAATAATTTTATTGTTAGGCTCAAAATGAGATAAAAAACAGCTTCATGTAGAGTCATGTAACTTCCGACCACGTCTAGTATTTCGATTGTCTATTTTGAGATGAATGAACAAATGTGAAAGTTGCATAAGCTTCTAAAATTTATTTTTCGTGAATTGTAATACATTTTTACAACAACATCCTCACGAAATCAAAGTGAAAAAGTCTGAGTATTCGGACCTAATACCTGAAATGGGCTTCTGATATTTAAAACATTCTATTCGAATACCAACAATATTACTTTAGGACTTTAAAATTGTGCATGTTTTATTTTATTTCTTATTTGTTGGGATTATATTTATTTCTTGTTACTGACTTTTTACAGTTTTACTTAATAACCAGGTCTTAACTCACTGTAAAAAAGTGTCATTTTGGTATTTGTGTTAAAAAGCTATTGTGTTAACTGCAAAAAGTTTGAAAAATTGCATGGTTTAGATGCAAACCAAATAGTATGAATTCAAAGAAATACAATAAGTATTAGATATTGCTTCCATGCTGGACTGGGAGCGAAAGAAAAACATAGAATGTGCCAGCTGCTTCTCTTCCCGGGCATACTGTAAAAGACAGTTAAGGGACAGAGGTTTTAAAGGCGTTTTTTGTGGGTGATAGGCTGACCCCTTGTCACTACAATAGTCTGTCTCCATTTTTATAATACCTCCAAATTTGTCAAACGTGACATCAGATGGTCTTATAACCTCTGGTGTTCTGCCTACTCCATAAGGGATACAGGCGTGACGTTATGTATGTATGTATGTAATAAGTATTAGAATCTGATACCGAAAGCTACAGATAATATGTTGCTTTTGTGATTTTTCAATAAAATTTGACACACTGCTAATGGATTTGTATATTGAATTTCAATTTCTAATCAATTTTTTTTTGGATTTTCTTGGGTTTCAGAGCAAAGCTATATATATCGTAGCGCTAAAATAAAATATTGTCACAAGCTTTTAGACATACAGGGCTTATTTGAAGTTTTATATATAGTATTATAGTATTTTTATAGAAAAAAAAATTACAAAATAAGAATTTTTTTTTACAAAGAAATAAATATATCTCCTTACATATTAAGCAAACCATGGTAAACCATTTAAAACCTCTCTTAAATTTAAACCTTTATCAAGTAAAAAATCACCACATAATCCTAAATCAAACGAAAAAATCTTAGTTTCATCACAGCCAGCATGACCACTAAAAATTAGTTAATTAGTACAACCGGATTAGTAAAGTAAACAGTGCTCGTGATTATTGCACAAACACATGTGAGCTCAGGAGCTGGTTATTACGCTTCTGTGAGTTTTATGTTGTACATACTTTGCTTGTGGCTTTTGCTCGGCTTGCCATGGCTTTTGAACTATACGAAATCGTTTTGGCGCCGTGGTTACTGAGCATAACATACGATATCGCAGGTTAAGCGACGCGACGTTCGACGCGGTCGGTTAAAGGATGGGTGACCGCCGAACATTTATAGCTCACGACGAGTTCCGTGCTTCGGAGGGCTCGTTAAGTAGTTGGTCCCAGGTGCCGTATATAGTAGTCGTTAGGGTTTGTTAGAATTCATTTCAGCACCCTAAAAATTCTGACATCCAGCAACCAGCACTGGGCCAGTTTAGTGGATTACGACCTAAACTTACTCGTCTCCCAGACGAGAGACTCATAGCCCTGCAGGGGGCTTATTATACTGAGTGGTGATGATGATATGTTAAACGCTAGGTGGGTATATAAACATAATGTATGTACGGCAATGCACCGCACATATGCTAAGATCAGCATTTACACAATTCACGTCATTTCCAAATCAATAATAAGTCAGTTCCTCATCGGCTAACAAGACAGTCACGCGTACTCATCAATCACCATTTACTCATTTTACCAGTTTTATTTTAATTAAGTATTTCCGTCCAATAAATCTTACAATTAACAGAAATTTAAAGTAGTTTCGATCAAACACAAATCAAACTATAAACATTTGTCGGTGTAAAATCGAACATTGGTCCTTCGAGCCGGATCTGAACCAGCGACCTATGGATATAAATATTATCATATAATACATATCCATGAATATTTAATAACAATTAATTCATTAAACTACTACAGCCAATAGATAAAATTGAATAGTCTAAACCAGTGATTCCCAAAGTGGTCTATATTGACCCCCAGGGGTCTATGACAACATGCGAGGGGTAGGCGAAAAAAAAATTAGGAGTCCATGAAATGAAAATGAGGGTCCATGGCGGTGGATCTGAAAATGCACTGATAGAACCTATTACAAACTGTACCTTTGTTATCTTATAATATAAAGACATAATATACAGTCTTTGTAAAAGTACCTATGAAGTAAAAAAATAGAAATACACACAAGTGACAGATTTGATACATATGTAGAAGATAGTATAGGAATTTCTCTATTTACTTTAACTTTTTGTTAAATTATTGAAACCTATGTTATACAAAAAGTCAATATCAAGTTAAGGGGGGGGGGGTCTACCTAAAACCGAAAAACAAGGCAAGGGGTCTACGACACAAAAAGTTTGGGAACCTCTGGTCTAAACCGTCACAATATCTAAAGTGACGATAAAAACAGCACCATGGGTACAACCTTGGCTTTTAATAAAAAAAAAAACGCTGGGTGGGGCGGCGAGGGACAGAGCAACGTGGAGGAGACCTTTCTCCAGTAGTAGGCATCTCCCGTTCGATGATGATGATGGCAGCATCTTTATGCGACTTTACTTTAACTTTAAATTTCTTCGGAATTTCTCAATAAAGTATTAGCCTCAAGAGTTGGACCCATGTATAAGATATTTTTAAATGTGATCGATAGTTTTGAAGGTGCGTTCAAACGAACAAACTCGTTAACTTTATTATATTAGTTACGAAAGGAAGTAGTTTAACCTACTTATAAGTTAACAAACTTCAGGTTTCGGCGTGATTCGAACTCAAACAAACGAACAAACGTTCATCGTTAGATACACATTTGAATTTGAAGATCACTTTAACTGGAAGTTATTGCGTTTAGAGAGTTTAGTATCAAAAGGAAAGTTATGTATTTTTCTATTTGATTGAAACTTTTTATTGGCACAGACATTGTTTACACATTACCATGCTGTTTGAAGCAGACGAGTGTGCGGGTTAACTGATGTAAAGCTATAATTGCTGTCCATGACAAGGTTCTGTGCTGACTATATCACACAGAATAATAAAATCCCACTGTCAGTAATTACACTAAATAAAGACTTTTTCAACACACTTGCTCGTAAAATGAGCCTAATTCTATTGAATTTAGAACTATAAACTGGGCTATAAGTCACGCGTGCATAATATATTATACCCTAGTGCATAATATAATGAATCCTACAAAGTTGAATTGTACATTTGTGCAAATTAAATGCGAGTAAACAGAGCATATTTTATTGATCCGGGTTATACATTAAATTTTTTCAGAAACAACAAAGAGGTTTTATACCACTTCAAATCATATACATTTTTAAATGTTTACGCCTTATATTAGTTAAACAAAATTGTATATCAAACAAATTATTCACAATTTACAATAATTTGTTACAAAACATTAACATATTTAGATTTACCACTCCAAATTAAATATTTTCATGTAAAATAGGCTGTATATGCTATACAGCCATTGACACATTTGGCGAAAAAAAAAACCTACGCGCATGCGCGAAGTTCGGCGCCATTTTTCAATCACAATTCACAGCTTTGTTATCAAGTGTGTTTGTTATTTTATGACCACGTATGTCTGTCTTTTACTCACAAAGTGTGTTGAAAAACGTCGTATATAACTCGTGAGCGTTGCTAATTACAGTCTCGGCTCATTATTAATGAGCATGCGGCTCGGGCTCAAATCACAGCCTCGACTGTAATTAGCAACTTCGCTCACTTGTTACATAATATACTATTAAATGGCTAGCATAGTTTCTATACTGGACTGGGAGCGAATGAAAAAAATAGAATGTAACAGCTGCTTCTCTTCCCGGGCATACTGTAAAAGTCAGTTAAGGGACCTAGGTGTTATGGGAGGCTTTTTTGTGGGCGATAGGCTGACCCCCTGTCACTGCAATAGTCTCTCTCCACTATTATAATGCCTCCAAATTTGTTAAACGAGACATCAGATGGTTTTATTACCTCTGGTGTTCTGCCTACCCCATACGGGATACAGGCGTGCAGTTATATATGTAAAGACTTTTAAATGGATTTTTTTGCTGTCACTCATGTCACGTGTTCGAAATTGTAAAGTATACAACACAAAATTATTATTTTTTGTTTAATTTAATATTAAGTATCTAATGAATCATAAAAATAAGACAGTTTAACTATCTACACTGTACATCCTCCGCTTCTATTCGAAATACAGAAAACGAAGAGACAAATACAGGAAATAAGGAGGACAGTGATACATCAGGCTTGTAGGATTTTACAAAGCTCATATACTACTTGATACCACCAACACTAAGAAATATAACTTTCATGGAAGATATGCACTATTGTTTTAAAGCTTTTTCTTAGAAAATTTCAAAGCTATGTGCTGTATTAGCTTATTACATTTACTTTGACCACGAGAAGATAAGATACCAGTAAGCTGTGACTTAAAATAACTTTCAACTGCTGTAACTAATGTATGTAAAGGTTGCCTGGAAGATAAGGCAGCCTATTGTGCTCTGTATCTATAATATTGTAATAAAAATGATTTGTCACTCCATGTGTAAACTTACTTTAGGACCATAGTTGGTTTGTCATATTGGACAAACTAATAGAATAAACCGACAATTATTTTAACATGTCAAACGTGTCAAACTATAATTTTGGTATCCACCTCCAATAGCTATGTAAGATACGCCGTTGGATAGGTATTTTTAACTTGAATCAAATTTACTATGGCGTCAAGTTCCGATCGTTAGTCCGTTCAGAGCTATGAGGTCCTAAATGTCGGACTATCATTTTGGTATCCATTTCCAATAGCCATGTAGGATACGTCGTTGGATTGGTCTTAGTAACCTGAATCAAAGTTACTATTGCGTCGAGTTCGATATATATTGCGCTATAGTTTCGATCGTTAGTCCATTCAGAGTCAAAATAGCAGACGGGTCACCTATAGCATAAATAGAAAGTGACACCGCCGCTCTGATTATCTGTTGCACACTTGAATGAAGGTTCTTTTTTTAATTTTGTGTTTGGAGATTTTCATTAATTTTATCAGCTTAGTTATCAGCTTGGACTCAGAATCAAGACAGGCGCCATACCAATTCTTGTTCTAGAAGATGAACTCTTTTCAACGATATTATCACACATGTCTATTGAGGCGGGTATTAGCTCCCATACAAAGTTATGCGTCGTCCTTTATTTAGTTTAATCATACTGTATGGCAAAAAGCACAGAGTTTAAACAAAAAGTTCTTATTGTAAAAGTTCAAAAAAAACGCGGTATTTTCAAACTGGTCGGATAAAACCGCGCCCTAATAAATTACATAGAAATCGGTAAATAAGTTTTGTTATTTTAGATAAGTTGTTAAAGAAAAACAAAAATAGTAATACATACAACGTTTTATTCTAGGTATAGTCAATAAGGGACAAAAAAATGTTTTCAGTTCAGTTCAGTTTTCGCATGCAATGATTAGCATCAAAATTCATCAACCGCCTGAACAGACTTTTGTAAATTTCGGAAAATATATTTTAAATGAAAATCTAATATTTGGTACATTCATCTAGGATCTAGAATGCCATAAACAGACACATAGATAGACAAAAAAAAACATTATTTTTTGGTCGGGGTTCAATAACAAGGTAATGCCATTAAATATATTTTCATTGTTTACAATACCGCGCCCCCAGCGCGAAATTATCAAACTTCATCATTTCATTTTATAATCTTATAATAAAAGAGGAAAATTAATAATGTAAAATTATGATAATAATTCTACAATATAGAAGCATTTAAATTGGATCGGTTCCGTTTATTACAATACAAACATGATAAATTACCTCTCGTTGAAAGCACACACAAAATTATAAGTAGTGACGAAAAAATCTTCTAAAGTCCATATCGTTGCGCAGGCCAAACTGCAGGGCTAGCCTGCAACCATCGATAAATAGTCGAATCGATAAGATAAATATTATTTTGTTTTTTTTTTATCTTAATATGTAAGCTAATATGCGCACCATAATAGATAGAATTACTCGATTTGATACCATGATTAAGACCACAGAACCAAAAATTAATAAATTACATACACTAAATACCATATTCTAGGAAAATATCGATAAAAGTCCCAACTTATCATTGGCGACGGAAGCATGCTAGCCCTGCTGGTGTTGTGCGACCCACTATATAGTACCTACATTTAGTGGATAGATTTTGAAATATACCGATGCGCGGAATTATCAGCCGCGCGGTATTCTCCAACTCTCCCCGAAGTTATTACTCTGATTTAAATAACAAATTAGTGATACGGTTTTATTTTACGCTGAGAATATACTGAAGATTCCATACAAAAAGGAAGAAAATACTAATTGTTATGAGATGATATGAAAGCGTGCTACAGCGCAGCGTGTCCTACTTGTATTATCACGTTCTTTTTTACAATTTTATATTTTTAAAACCCTCATTTCCTAATTAGGTTTTCTACAAATTGAATAGTGTAATAAGCACTGTAGGTTTCAAAGTGGCGGTAATTAAAAATGTAACGAATCGCTCGCCGGCCAGCGGCGTCGTGTGGCAATTACCGCTTCAAGAAGGCAACTGGCGGTTTATAAATGTTGCTGAATATTACTTTTTGAAAATTGGCGGGAAATTTATAACCTCTTAGAAACCTCTAGAAAGTTTTTGTATGTAAACTAGAAGCAATAGTCCGTCGGTTTCAAACACAATGTATAATTAACTCGAACTATATTCTACTCTATGTAAATGAGGGTTTGTTTCTTGGTCTGTTTAAACGCGCTAAATTCGGAAAATACGCAGAATTTTAAAAATAATCAGGCTATTGTTAGTCCAGCTCTTAGCGAAAGTATGATCTTTTTGTTTAGCAAAAAGAATTACCTGGTCAAAAAGAAAAACTTCTAGATTCTAATTTAAAAAATATATATTTTTTGATTTAGATCTTTGGATTACATAATACATACACACCAATAGCTCTGATTCTAATTTATAGATTAAGTCCTTTATGTGAAACCATGTCCAATTATGGCAACTAAATAATACATGTCGCATCTCATGGTGCGACATGATCCATTACAGATGGATCAACAATGGGTGGACGAAGCCATGGGGATATAAATCATAGGAATTCAAGGCATACCGCCAATATGGACTTTGTATGGGATGTGATTTACCAAAAGCAAAGCAATTAAGTAGATATTAAGTCTATTTTCCACTGTGTGTAAATGGAAAAATGAGTTTGTGTATTTTATACTACACGGTACGAATAATGCATCCCAATTTTATATTTCACTTCTTATCTTGGTGAAAAACTGCAAGAAATGCCTTGATCATATAAAGTATAATTAAATGATATTAGTTTTCCATCACAGCCTAGATGGCGCTACAAACTCAAAAGTTTACAAGTCTGATTTCATGAAAGCCTTTTTGAATTACAATTATCGAAAAGTAGATATATCTAAGAGATAATGCAATCGAAACAAATTCTACTATCATTAGCATGTCGTAAGATCGGGATTGAAAGTGGGTTTATGCAATACTAATTTGCCAATTAGAATGTTCCGTTCCATAATCAGCTACTAAGCGCCCCGCTTTAAAACATTTTCGATAACAATGTACTCCATAAGCACACGCAAAAGCTTTTCGCCAATTTCCCGACAACGAAACAAAGTAAATATACTGAAAACTGGGTCACAATAATGTTAAAAATTAGACACGCAGTTTCTGTCGTCTCGCAGTTTGGCGACCGGGCGTCGAATGCTAATCAACAGATATTAAGCTGTCGTACTCCGCTAAGGAGGTACTCAACTCCCTCACAACTACGTTTAGATACATTTTTATTCTGATGAGCCTTAAGCAGCGGTTTTATGGGTGCGACTTTTGTTTTATTTCCCTTTTACAAGCCCGTTGGCATTTTGTTAGGAATGTCGATAAGGTTGGAAATTAGCTGTTTAGTTTTATTGTTGTAATCTATTCTGTTTATTTCATTTCGGTACTTTTGGTTGTTAAATGTATTGATGAATACAGAAGCGGTTATATTTTAGTTAAAAATAAACGACTCAATGTCTATTTTAAGCGATTCAATTGTTTTGAAGTGTTGTCTATTTATAAATAAACTAAAACTAAGTCGGTAATCTTCTTTAATTTATAAGAAACTAGCAGGTACAGCCGGATTTGTATGTTAACACATAAAATATTCCATTTTATATTTAAAGTAGGGCCACGATAAGAGGTCACATTTGACATTTCTTATGTCAGCCAGATAAAGTCCATTTTTGGTTGTGTTGTAAGAAAATGTATAAGACTGACACTTGTCAAATGTGACCTATTAAAATGACTCCACTATAAGTCGGAACTAACGAAAAGTAAGTGATATTCACAAGATCAAACGTGGTCAAAAGTTACGGTACTGCAGAGCTAAACGCAATGAATGAATGAGTTGAGATGCGATTGCAGCGCCGCGACACGGTTGTCATTTGTTTAGCTCGGAAGCTTTCCAAAAAGCATGCAAATGACGTATTTTGATAGGATGCGGTTGTCACATCCAGTTGATAGTAATCAGTAAAGTTAGGTTCATAAGCGGCAGTTGATAAGAAGGTATGAATAAAGATTTTGTTGTAAATATGTAATTGTTACAATGATAGTTCGTGAGTCAGGAAAATTTCTCAGAACAACCTAAATGAATAATTACATACTAAGTAAAATAGATAAATATTTATAGACGTGACATGTCACTTTAATCCTTTCTAAAAAAAGATGTGTTTGTAAAGCTAATTGAGCCACAACCCAAAATCCAAATTGAAACAAAATCAACAGTAACACGATATGAATTTCAGCTTTACATTAATTATCAAAACCTAAACCAAATTTAGTGAAACTCGATCGATAGTAGCCCGGAACATGAGTTAAATATGTTTAGAAGTAAATTACATTTATCCCAGAATAGCAAATCCCGATTCCCAGTTGTGCGAGTTCCCGTTTCGCCACATCCAAGTTTGGCGCAGTCCGGAAACTTACTGCTAACATACTTTTTAAGTTCTATGTATAGACCTAAGTTAGCAGCATTACTGAAACTTTATTTTAAGTTTTGATAATAGCTCATATATCTTAGAAGGCTGAATCTTCTTATTAAAACAATATATTTGATATAGCTTCCCTTGAGATTTGAAGGCAATCGAGGAATAGTAATCATCATTATCATCACAAGTCTTTGTAATGAGCCCACTGCAGAGCATGAGTCTCTCCCCTGGGCGATGAGGAGGTATAGGCCACAATCCACCAAGCTGGCCCAGTGCTGGGTGGTGGATGCCAGAATTTTCAGGGCGCCAAAATGGCTTCTGACAAACCCTAACGACTACTGTACTATACAAGTATACATCACCCGGGACCGCTTAACGTGCTTAACGTGCCCTCCGAAGCACGGAAGTCGCCGTGAGAAATGAAAGGTCGGCGGTCACCCATCCAAGTACCGACCGCGCCGAACGTTGCTTCACCTGTGATATGGTATGATACACACAGTAACTACGGCGCCACGACGACTTCATACTCTTATTTATTACTTGAATAGTAATAAAAAAAGAGTAAATAAATAGCAGAAAAGTGACCTCGCAGTAAGCTTTTATATTATAAGAGCTTTTTCCGGCAATTTCGTACGCGCATAAACATAAAAGTCTTATTTTTCCCGACCCCGTGGGAATTTCGGGAATTCCTTCCTTAGTGCACCCCTACATCCCCTAAAGAATGTATGTCCCAAATTTCAGCTCTCTACGCCCAGTAGTTACGGCTGTACGTTGTCTGTCAGTCACTCAGTCACTCAGTCAGTAACGGAACAGTTTTATATTTTTTTAATTTCTTAAATAGTAGAGTTAATGTGTAATTAAATAAAAGTGATACAATCCGGTAAGACACGTCTTTTGTGATGTCAGACAAACCGTGAAACTTAATAGCAAACTAATACTCGTAGGTAATTGTGGCATTCACAGCACATCAGTAAGCCCAAAAAATGTTTTATTCAGAAAAGATGGACCTACAACTATGTTTATTCAGAAATATATTTGTTTTATTTTATACCATACTGTTTACATTTTCAATATTAGATACAATAAACGAAGAGTATTTGTGATTTGAGTAAAGAAAATAAATAGCCAGTAATATTACTGAACCAAATACCTATTTTATTAAGCCAGCCTTAATAATTAACCTCATTTAGTCAGTAACTCATTAATTGGTTAGGTATATATTCGTTGTAAAAATCTTTAAAAATTTTCAAGATTTATTCGTAAATAAGTTTAAAGTCACTGTAAACCACAAATTTTGTATGCATATCTGAATACATGGGCTTATCGCCCTCTTAGAATTCTTAAATTAAACAAATATTTTCTTTAAATTTCTTGCTACGTACCGTAAGGTTTGGTTGCGCCTTACATTTTGTAAATAAAGAGTTTATAAGCGCACACCAACCTTACTTACGGCAGATGTTAGAATTTCATTTGAAAAGATTAAAAGAAAAAAAATAATAAAAATGACGCGGGTTGTCCGTCAGAGGATATTTTAATTCTAATGTTTGTTTTCGCCTCGAAAAGTAGAAGGGTCCCGAAACCCTGATACTGCCCCGCCCCGTCTTTACAAATAATCATGGTCATAGATTAAGAAGTAATTAAGTTATTTCAAATAAAACAAGTGATATTGAAATAACCGTGTTTTCATTAAATAAATAAGCTGCTTATCAGAATTGCCGCCAAACGGTCCCCATTAGTGTACCTACTTCATCGCGACCGATCGACTTTTCGAAGTTCAAACTCGCATTCAAATTAAATCATCAACTAGTGTGACAAAGTCAAACTTATACAACCCCTCTTTCGTGTCATGTTATAAATAGAGCTAAATAATCCAGCAGCAGTGTGATAACAGAACTTTATCGATTCGTATTTTTGCAAATGTTTGCATAGTATGCAGTCGGTTTGTATACAATTATTGAAATGTACCCACTGCCACTACACTTGTCACACTTTAGATGGTTGTCTGTAAGAAATCGCTCGTCAGCGATAAGACCGCCTAGTAGTACTTACACAAAACACTGTTTTTTTTTTATCATTTACTATCTTTACTGTATACTGAAGTGTAAATAAATAAATAAATAAATAAATAAAATAGATGAGCATCAGTTGTAACGTGTTTTTTCTTATGACGGCGGAATCTTGAAATCGGAAGGGTAAATCTGTCTGCTTCAGACGCCAGTAGTTGCAAAAAAAAAATGTTCCGTGTCTGGGTGTTTATCTATTTATGTATTTATATTCTAGGTTCCCCCCTAGTTTGCTACATGGTATCCCATAACACAAGCTATGCTTACTTTGGGGCCATTTAGTTGGTGTGATTTTCTGGGGATTTTATTATTGTAATCTGAACCTTACGGGATGTGACGATGAAGTCGAAAATGGAGTATGGGCTTAGGATAAAAGTGGTTCCTTGTAAAATATGAATAAATGTGGTACGATCAGCAAGAGAGCATCACTCAAAATAGTCGCCTTTGACGACATAGTTATTGTATGTTGACACTACATACACAAAAAAGCGCTTAGTTCGCTGCGAAACACTCTCAAAACTCTTGAACTTTATCGTAATAATTTAAATTCTCATTTTCTAAATTTTTCATTTCATATTGTCAGATGCTATTTATACCACAATTACAATACAGGTATGATAAAAAATATTAGTTAGTAAAATTTTATATAGGCATTAAAATTTTGAAATTAACCTTAGTAATAAATCGGGGATTCTCGGAAAGATAAGAGAGTCACGTAAAGTGGACGGAGGGCAAACAAAACTTTCTGAAATTTATCACTTGTTATTATAAGAGATTACTCACTAACTTGCCATAAAGATTATCTCTAACTATGATATAATCTGCGCTACTTCAAATGTCTAGAAAAAGTAAATTGATTATCATGGTTGTACTGCAATCTTATAACAAAATATCAAAGTAAAATAATGTTTATTATCACAGATTCCGGATTCCGTTTTGATTAACGGCCTAGTTCAGCAGTTTAACGGCTCATTAAACGGCAACATAATAAAAATTGTGAACCGGGTCGCGGGCGCACACCGGACACCGAAATAGTTGCTTTGTTTTACACGCCGGCCAGCGACGCGCGCGCACCTCACCTTGCGACATATCAGATTTATAGTTCCGATTTATTACACAATAACGATTCGAGACTTTCCAAGATTTACAGTTGATAAACAGCGAAACATTAAAACACAAAGAAAAATAGACATGTTAGACATAAAGAAAAATACGACTCACCTGAAAAAATAGGCAAAAACAGACCCATTGGTAGTATTTGTAGATTTTTCTATCGCTCATATCTTCTTTTCCTTTTTCACGGCTGTTGCCGATGCCGGGATAGGGCACCTCGACGCCGACCTTCTTGTTGAAGAAGCTCTTAAGGGTGTAGGTGGAGTGGATCCAGCAGTAGGTGTTGAGTACGTCCTCGGGGATGTCCTTGGTGTGGATGCAGTCGATGGGATTCCCGACGTACTGGCGCGTGGTCACGATCAGGCTGAACGAGATCAGCAGAATGACGGTGATGGAGTAGTGCAGGCGGAACACTGGCGAGTCGATGTGTACATAGTTCACCTTGATGAGATTCTTTAAACCGCGGAAAACGTCTAACATCTTAAACGTTTGAGTCCTTTGTCCGTTATTTGTTCGCTCGTTTCGGTCACTAACATTATTTTAGCTTCGTTACCCTACTTATTGTTTGAAAGCACCAGTTATTTATTAACTAAAACTTCACAAGCAGTTTTTTTTGTGGTAAGGCACTATCGTAGTGGCAGTGTTGGGTTGTCTATGCGTGTTTAATCACGTTGGTGTATTTTCTTGGGTATTTTTATGAATTTGAGGAGCGATAACGCTTGTGTCATGTTTTCTCCGTTTCATAATTTGTGATTTGTTCGTCAGCTGTAGAGTGCGGCGGCCATGATGTTGTCAACGGGTCGTACGGGAGCACATTGACTGCTTGAAATATATTTGGTCGTCGCGAATGAAATCTTCTGAGAACCGTGAAGTAGCGCACGGTGTCAGGATGCTGTCGTATAATTTATAGTTTAGTTAGTTGTCAACCCGCTGAGCACCTACACGGCTGTGTCATGATGCATTCCTTAAATACTTAGCGTGTTTCTTATGTTATTTTGAGGGCCTTGTATTCATTCTCTTTAATTGGCGTTGTTGCAAAATACTTAAATAAAACTTTTGAGTTAAGTAGGATATATTTTGAGATTATAGACGTAGTATATTTTCTATTAATTTTTATTTCAGTTGAGAATTTAGAATATCAGCGAATTAAGTTGAATCTCTAATCTTTTTAACCCTATATTTTTCCATAACTATTAAGTGAATCGGTTAAGTTCTTTGCATCAAAAACAAGTAAATTTTAATTCACATCTGATAAATGGGAGTCAATAAAATTTCAACATTTGGTTGCTACCAATCACTAGTAATTCAAAATACAACTAACCCCAAACTGTCGATACCACAATGTTTCAGCAGAGACTCAAGCGCATCGACGCTCTTTGATGTTCTGTTTGTGTAGCATTGATCCTATGACTAGAACACAACACTTTTAGTCCGGTATCGATGAAATATCGATACTTGTGTTCGTAAGAAGATTGAACGTCACTCGCTCATTTGAAATATCGTTTGCGGTTGCATTTGAAATGGTTTTAACTGTTTATTACTGGATATGTTTGATTTTTTTATGTCTACACGAATATTATTAGCAGTAAATAAAGATCTTTATTTATGTTTCTGATAAATTAGTTCTAAAACTACCAGCCTGACTTAAATAACCCTTTCACTACAGGAAAGGTAAAACACGGTTTATGATAATGGTGACCTAACCAGCGTTTAACCTAATCAAACAAACTTTGTTTCTTATTACAAAGATACATGAAATGTGTCTTAAGACAGGTATAAAAAATTGTTTAATTGAAGGTGGTCAGGAGCTACATTTTGCCACCACTATGCAATTAATTTATTTAGGTAATTTTGGTGACACAAAAGACACCACTATGCAATTAATTTATTTTGGTAATTTTGGTTACACAAAAGACACCACTATGCAATTAATTTATTTTGGTAATTTTGGTTACACAAAAGACACCACTATGCAATTAATTTATTTTGGTAATTTTGGTTACACAAAAGACACCACTATGCAATTAATTTATTTTGGTAATTTTGGTTACACAAAAGACACCACATTTTTTAAGGAGCATATTGGAGATATTCTCTCCTTAAAAAATGCGGTGTCTTACACGATTCTAAATTATTATTTCTGCACATTTGATAATCATTCCTAAAGTGCAATGAATAAACTTTGATGCAACAAAAAAGCTTTAAACCTTAACCTAATAAACTAACCACGTGCTAATTATACATTAAAAACATATCATCTAAACGATGAACCAGCTGTTCATTTAGTTTATTTTAGTAATAATATCAAGAAATAGTTATAAATAGCAACACTCGGTGTTAACCTTGTATTCTTGACATAATGAACGCATTTTTCTTCTCGAAGTATTGTGACAAAGTGTGCCATGTCTTTCAAGTCGCCCGCACGCTGTAAACAGACTTTGATATTTCTATGGTTGTTTTAAAGAATTTTACTAGGTCTTTGTTCTAAGAATTTGATATTTATCTTAGTTAGAAGAAAGATTGCGAGTTTTTAATGGTTAGTTAAGCTGTCGATCTGGGCTGCTGTATTTAAAGATGCTATGGTATATAGCGTCGAAAGGGTTAATTTTCGTTTCAATGAATTAATTTGGCTGATGACGGCGCAAACTTTTTTTATACTTAGCCATTGAAAACTTAAAATATCTTAATAAGAATCCTGTAACTGAGAGTGTCTCTATGAGTGTAGGTTTCTACCCTTTTCACAAAACAACAAGCTGGAACCTTCTTCAAATATAAAATATCCGCTTAAATTACACCATAATCAGATTATCCCTTTATTTTTGAGCTACGAGGCACACAAATGCCCCTTGTTTGCATCGAGGGTAATAACGGTTGTAGTGATTATCAAAAACAGAGAGATTTCATGCATAAGAAGAGACATTCAAATGAGATTTTCGATTTCATGAAGTTCGACTCTTTTTGATTTGTCAATTAGACTATCCGCCACATATCCTAACAATAACATATTAGTTCCCTGCGGTCCAAAGGGAATTTCAGGACAAAAAGCTATGTGTTTGCAAATTTATAGCCAAATCCGTTTCAGCGTGTTTATCATCTAAAATTTGTAGAATAAGCATAAAAGCCATAGATTTGCAATTTTTCACATGAATTTTTCGTAATAGTTATTTATTTAATAAGAGCAATTCAAAAAGTTTGAAATACTCTGCAATTTATTCAAGCCTTGTGTCGATTTTAAAGAGATTTCGATTGCAAACTACCTGCACCTGGCATGCGTTGCAATATCACAAACTGATAAAATAGTTTCATCACTATCGCATCAATGGTTTAGACCCGCGCAGAGGATCAACATCTATCATTTTCACTACGAATGTAAAAGTACGTATTTAGACTGTTTAAACAATTCCACTTCATCTTTACTTACCAGCAGCTAACAATGAAGTCAGACGTTAGTTTAGTCACCAGTGACAAAGTAAACTAACAAAATCAGTATTTTTTTTCTGATACCTAGGTAAAAAACTACAAGTTTTGTATTAAGTCATTCATCATTATCACACAATCATAGGACTTCCAGCATGAATAAGTATAAGTCAAATTGTTACTAACAGAATAATGGATTATTATGGTCTGAAATAAATGATTTTATTATTATTATTATAAATATACAAGGTGTTTCTGTTGATTTCCCATACCTCTAGGGTATTAATGGGACCATGTAATAGAATCAAATAACATATGAATAATTTTTCAATTTCAGTTTTTTTTTTTGTTTTTTTTTTTCACACAAAATAATTGAATTAAGTCAAAACATCTTATGTAAAACACCTTTAAGCGAGGTATGGCAACGTAGCATTTTCTATCCTCTTTTTTATCGCTACGCACAGGTACAGTTCGCAACGTATTGCGTTGTACATTGTATGCAACGTTCCTTCAACGTTTAAAATATTTTTGTTGTTTATTGTATGGCTTCAGTGACACGCGTCTATTTAATTAATGTAAAAGAGATTTTACAAGGGTGGTAATTAATGAACTCATAATATTAAGATTGATGATTTCTCAGAAAGTATGCAATTTTGAACCACATATTTTTGGTAAAAAGTATTAGTTTTAGTAAGGAACAAAACCTTAAAGTAATACCCTTGTATTTTAATTTTTTGTAGATCTGTTTTGACGTTTACGTGTTTAGACTGAGATTGTTAATTCTTTTTGCGTTTTCTCATATTGGATTAGGTTATACAGTATCCCTTATGGGATACAGGCGTGAACTCCAGAGGCTAAAAAAAAGGTGTCACATGGCCCACAAAAACGCTAATAAAACTTCTGTCCCTTAACTGACTTTTACAGTATCCCCCAGAAGAGAAGCAGCTTTCTTTTGCTCCCAGTTCAGAATGAAAGAAAATGAAAATGAAAAATTTTATTCATCATAAGACCATCGAATGGCCGCTTAATGACGTCACATTTTTGTACTTCGGCTGTAACAAGGTGTTGATAGTTATTGAATATGATATTACAGTAGACCAAGAGACAAAAAAGCCGGGGGAAAAAAACTCTCGGCACTCTTTTTCAGTCAGGATTATACGAATTAATACAAATAGATACAGTATAAATTGACCATCGCATGAAAAAAAAATTAAACAGAAGACAGCTAATTGTGAGAGCTAATGTCATGCCACAACCAAATTGCTAACATAGTAGGTGCATTGATCTATGAATGCACAATACGAACATGACAAACTGGGACCAGAGTATTGAAACAAGAATGGAATAAAATAGTCATAGGACCATCAGCAAAGAAATGGATCACGACAAAAATATTCATAATATAAAAAGGTAATTTAGATTTAAAACTTTTGCTAACCGGTGAAATATAGTCATCACTGTCTTCTTAATGTTACAAAAATACATCATATTTTTTGATTCACTATGATATCTTAATTCTTTAAATCATAGCCACGATCACAGAGCGGAACGACGTGATTTGTCATCATTAACGGTAGGGATGTATGTTAAACGACTCGGTTAAATAACGGGATGGTTCATCAAAGGGACAGTGTTGTCGGCCCTTTGTGAAGATTCTTGTGTTAATGGATTGTTAATTTGTAATCACTATCAAATGTTTTGATTTTATTTATTGGATTTTCGAAAAGATAATCACTTTTAATCATAATTTGCGGCGATCATGTATGAAAAGATTGATGAACGTGGAAGAAGCGAAAGAGGTATGTTTGGATCGCAGCAATTGGTGTTCCCTTGTCTCTGCCTACCCCAAGAGGAGACAGGCGTGAGGTTATGTATGTATGTATGTATGTTGCCTGTAGTAAATATTTTGAGTTTTACATAGGTTGTCTAATTATGTTTGTTTTTATATAATTATGTCACTGTAGTTATTTTATTCAGTCTCAACTGTATTATTTTGACAGTTTTGAATATTTAAATGAATGACTTTATCCTTGTATTTAATGTCAGACAATTCTGACTCGATTCGGACAATATGACGTGTTTTTATGGGCGATAAAAATATGGAGCTATATAGATAGTGCTAAGAAATCTTAGATAATATAAGCTTTACTTAACTTTTTATGAAACAAGTCACATGGAACATGCCTTCAACTAAACCGCTCTGTGACTTGTCTAAATATATTCTATTTTTATTTTATTTCAATGGATGGAGCAATGGAGCGTAGTATATTGGGAGTAAAATTAACTGATCGTGTAAGAAACACCACGCTATGCTCCAAAACCAATATCACGGATATCGCCCTGAAAGCTGCCAGGCTTAAATGGGATTGGGCAGGTCATGTTTGTCGAATGTCAGAAGATCTTTGGGTCAAAACAACAACCGCGTGGCCTCCTGACACCAAACGACGTCGTGGACGACCACGCCGTCGGTGGAAGGATGATCTGGACGTACATAGCCCAAACTGGCCCGCGGCAAAAGCTGATCGCCTAAAATGGAAAGAAAAAAGGGAGGCCTTTGCCCAAGTTTCAATTTTATTTCAATGTCATTTAACAATATCACCGATAAAATCGTTTAGAAATGAAAATAATGTAGTTCTTCCTTAGAAGAAAAACCAATGGTTTCCAACTATGTAGGATATATAACAATGATATTATTTTGACTCAAAACACACCTTACTTCTATAAATTTCCTGATAAAACAAACGAAGTCCGCCTTCGAAGCATGAACCTGTGATTTCCGTCCCGCCACGTCACGGGCGCGACCGGAGCTGCGCACGAGTAGATCGTATGTAGGCTAATCGCTGCGACATGTGACAACAATGGTACTTACCGTCAGTATTTATACTTGTCACAGTTTTGAGATATTTGCTGTGGTAGTTGCTTAGAATTTGAGGTGTCTTGTCAAATGCAATCGTTGAATCTGATTATTTGATTTTAAATCGGTTTTAAAATGCTTTAAGAAGGTTTTAAAAACATTCCATACTGGACTGGGAGCGAAAGAAAAACATAGAATGTGCCAGCTGCTTCTCTTTCCGGGCATACTGTAAAAGTGAGTTAAGGGACACGGAGGTTTTTTTGACGTTTTTGTGGGCGATAGGCTGACCCCCTATCACTGCAAGTCTCTCTCTCTCTCCATCATTATAATGCCCCCAAATTTGACAAACGTGACATCAGATGGTTTTATAGCCTCTATTGGTCTGCCTACCCCATTAGGGATACAGGCGTGACGTTATGTTTGTATGTATGTATGTAACGCTTTAAGCTAGGAAGCAAAGGTTACGAAAGATTTATTTATGTAGAGTTCCACTATGCAATATTTATTAATATTAATAAATTAAACAATATTTACCTTTATTAATTAACAATCGGGTTAAATTTAATAAAGGATCTCCGTATAATGGCTCCTTTGATTCGACTAAAAAAACTGTATTAACAGTTTAGGTCTAAGCTGAACTTAAAACTGAGGAAAAAATCTTTTTCGTGGCTTTGTACACAAGCCATATTGTTGTAATTACTATGCAGTAATAGTATATTATGTAACAAGTGAGCTAAGTTGCTAATTAATTAGCAACGCTCACGAGCTAATAACTCTGCTAATAACTAAGCTAGCTAATAACTCTGCTTTTATTGAGCAGTCTTCTGTATTTTCGGGCCATAGTGAAACATATAGTTCCACTATGTTGACAAATTTGGATATTCCAAAGTCTTTAAATTAGAGAATAAGACAACAGATGCTGGAGCATCTAGCAATATGTCAATTAAATACAATGAAAGTAATTTAAACTTGGTACACCAAAATATACAGGGCATCTCGGAAAAATGTCCTGGAAATAGAATTGTTTTTGAATGCTGAGCATATAGACATACTATGTATAACAGAACATTTTTTATTAGAACACCAATTAACTTTAAATTTTGCTCAGCACCAAGTTGCTAGTTCATTCAATAGAAAGACAGCAATACATGGTGGCTCTTTAATAATATTAAATAAATCTTTAAAATTTAAAGAACGTAAGGACATAGTGAGCCTATCTATTGAACAAACTATTGAAATATCCTGTGTAGAATTGACATATTTTATAATTGTTTGCATATATAGACCCTTTAAATCAAACTATGATAGTTTTGAACTAGCTTTGGAAGAATTATTGGGTAAATTAAGTAATTTAAATAAGAAAATATTTGTCTGTGGGGACTTTAATGTTGACTTGTTAGAAAACTCAACCTTGAGTAAAAAGTTAATAAATTTATTTAAATGTCACAATCTTATTAACCTGTTTCTACAACCAACTAGGGTAACAAAGACCACTGCAACTTGTCTTGATAATGTGTATTCTGATGCAATTCCAGTATATTCATCAGTAATAAATAAACTAAGCTCTGATCACAGCGGTCAGTTGGTTACATTTAAATACTCAAAAGAAAAACAGGTTAATAAGAGTATAATGGTTGTTCCAGTCAATGACAAACGTTTGAAGAGATTTCGATGTGGTCTAATCAACAATATACCTACTATAGCCCACTCCAATAATGTAAATTTACAATACAGTAACTTAAGTAGATTAATAAATAAACAACATGACTGTGTATTTATTCCGAAAAAGATCTCTCTAAACCAGTGTAAATCATTCAGTGATTGGGCTACCACAGGTATGCATATCAGTAGAAAGCACTTATATGATCTCTATCATGAGAAATCATATAACAAAAATGACACCTTTTGCAACTATGTCAGAACTTACTCAAAGTTATTTAAAAAAGTTTGTGCCGCAGCCAAATCAATCTATCTAGGTAATAAGATTAAAAATAGTGCCAATAAGACTAAAACTACTTGGAATATAATTAATAAGGAAACTGGGAAAGTTAAGAATCGCAATAGTGAGTTTAAGCTTGTTATTGACAATACAATAATTAAAGCAGATGAAAATGTTGCGACAGCATTTGAGAGCTGTTTTGCTGACATTCCAGTTTCAACTACTAAATCATTAAGCTCATCACCTGTGGCGGCTGAATCATTGCTCAAAAATCATGTGAGTGAGTGCAAGGTGTCTTTCAAGTTCCAACCCATAGACACCGGGGATATTATTAAAACATTTAAGACAATTGATATTAAAAAGACAACTGATCTGTGGGGCATATCTGTTGAAATATTAAATTCTATTATAGATGTAATAGCTCCTTGCCTTGTTGAAATATTTAACAACTGTATTATTAGTGGGGAGTTTCCTGATTTAATGAAGCATAGTAAGGTTATACCTTTATTTAAGTCGGGTAGCACTACAGACCCTACTAATTTTAGACCAATTTCAATTCTACCTACTTGTAGTAAAATTTTTGAAAAAATTATTCTTAATCAACTCTTGGCCCATTTCACCTATAACAATTTACTTCATAATAAACAATTTGGATTTACAAAGGGCCGTTCAACAACTGATGCTGGTGTTTTTTTTTGGTGTATTTGAAATAATCACTGGTGCCTGGGAGAGGTCGGAGGATGCCCTAGGTGTATTTTGTGACCTATCCAAGGCATTTGACTGTGTTCAGCATGACACTCTCATCAGGAAACTCCACCACTACGGCATCAAAGGCACTGACCTCAAACTTTTGAATTCATATCTAAGTGATAGAATTCAGAAGGTTGAGGTTAACCGGAAAAGGTCGGCTGGGTCGGTTATGAGAATGGAAGTGCCTCAAGGATCAATTCTGGGCCCATTTCTGTTTCTAGTCTATATAAATGATCTACCCTATATGGTAGGCAATAATCATGAGATTGTATTGTTTGCTGACGACACATCATTAATTTTTAAAATGATAAGACAGAAAATAAACTACGACCATGTAAACAATGCTCTCGCAAATGTTGTTCAGTGGTTCAATATAAATAATCTAGCGTTCAATGATAAAAAAACTAAATGTATAAAATTCTCTGCACCAAATGTAAAACAAGTTGAGTCTGATCTGCGGCTTAATGGGAACAGATTAAATCTAGTAGATAACTCTGTTTTTCTTGGAATTACCTTAGATTCTAAATTGCAATGGGGCGCCCATATCTCACAACTAGCGAGTAGACTTAGTTCTGCAGCGTTCGCGGTAAAGAAAATTCGCTCATTGACTGATGTTAATACAGCAAAGCTGGTATATTTTAGTTATTTACATAGTATAATGTCCTATGGCATCCTACTTTGGGGCAATGCCGCAGATATTGACACGATATTTACACTGCAGAAAAGGGCTATTCGTGGAATGTATAAACTTGGAAACAGAGAATCTCTTCGAGAAAAGTTTAAAGAGATTGGTATCTTGACCCTTGCATCACAATATATTTATGAAAACATTATGTATATTTATAAAAATAGTAATAAATTTAAAACTAGGAAAGATAATCATGATACAAATTACTCTGTAAGGACTAGGAACGACCATAAGTTAGCGTTTCCTAAATTAAGGCTGGCTAAAAGCAGCAAATCATTTATTGGAATGTCAATACGTATATATAACAAAATTCCGAAGTCAATTCAATCCCTGCCATTCAATAAATTTAAATCAATCATTAAAAACACTCTATCTCGAAAAGCTTATTATAAAACTAAAGATTACTTAGATGATAAAAAGGCATGGGATTAAGCACAACAGGATATTTCTAAAAGTTTCTAATCTATACATATAATAAAATGGTAGGAAAGTCATAACTGTACATTGAATATTTTTTTAAAAGAATACTTGGGGTATGATCTACAATCGAAACAGAAACAAAAAATCTATACATATAATAAAATGGTAGGAAAGTCAAAACTGTACATTGAATATTTTTTTAAAAGAATACTTGGGGTATGATCTACAATCGAAACAGAAACAAAAAATATAGTTTTTAGAATTTTTGTCTGTTTGTCTGTTTGTCTTTCCGGGATAAACTCAAAAAGTACTGCATGGATTTACTTCAAATTTGGCATGAAGATAGTTAAGAAGTCGGGTCAACATATAGGCTACATATTATCACGCTAGCAGTGTTATAATCGTAGGTGCGTTTGGTGCTGCATAGCGTTCACGCAGACGACGTCGCGGGCAGCAGCTAGTTACTTAATAATTTTGTTTACGGCTTGGCTGTGCAGTGTATGTATGACATGCTGGTGACTGTCCCACTCACTTATTTTCTTGTCAAGACATCAGCAAGAACGTCATGCTCCCTCAGGCGGCATGGCTAGTGGTAGCGTCGGGCATCGGGTCACCCTCTTCCCTAAAATATGGTTGAGGAGGGTGATGGCTGGTGCTTGCGTTAACTCGTGAACGGGTGCTGCTAGCGGTGCCAGGTCGTTTTGCTAATGATACTATGACTATTTTATTCCATTCTTGTTCAAATACTCTGGTCCCAGTATGTCATGTTCGTATTGTGCATCCATAGCTAATTGCATCTGCTATGTAAGCAATTTGGTTGTGGCATGACATTGGCTCTCACAATTAGCTGTCTTGTGTTTGTTTTTTTTTCATGTCACTGTCAATTTGTACTGTACCTATTTGTATTAATTTGATAATTCTGACTGAAAAAGAGTGCCAAGAGTTTTTTTCCGCCGGCTTTTTTTGTCTCTTGGTCTACTGTAATATCTTATTTAACAACTATCAACAACTAGTTAAAGCCGAAGTATGTGATGACTGACTTCATCAAGTGTTTTGTGAAATTCCTAAGATGAATAAAACTTTTTGAATTTTTTTGAGTTACATACGACGTTTTTCAACACACTTCTGAGTAAAAGACAGACATACGTGGTAATTTATTTGAAGCAGCTGTTAGTTGCTGCGCGTCGGTAGCCCTGTCCCATTACACGTACACACGCTGTTGTTGCTTGGAGGCGCCGTGCTGCTGCTGCACGTGTCCGCGCGCCGCCTGTCCGCGTGCCGCCTGGACGCGCGCCCTCATATATTTAATGTATAACCCGGATCAATAAAATATGCTCTGTTTACTCGCATGTAATTTGCACTTAGGTACAATTCAACTTTGTAGGATTCATTATATTATGCACTAGGGTATAATATATTATGCACGCGTGACTTATAGCCCAGTTTATAGTTCTAAATTCAATAGAATAAGGCTCACTTTACGAGCAAGTGTGTTGAAAAAAAAATTATGATGTAGAAATGATTTGGAACAAAATAGTTTACAACGAACGTAATTTTATACTAATAACAATAAACTTGGTGATGAGGAAATAGGGGAACACACATGGACTGTGTATTATTTGCTAGATCTATCTATTTAAATTAATACACTTAAATAAGACAGTATGTAATACTGAACAAAATTTCAACGATTCCAAAACCAGTTTTATCTATAACTCAAAAGTTCTATGCTCCATGTCTTCTTTTTCTACGATCAGGTGAGTTGAAGGTCACACATCGTGAACTACTATAATTAAAATGGAGTTTAAATATGGTTTGCATTACAAAAAGAAAAACCTATTTATCACCTATCGAGATTTTAAAATTATTATCTATATTATATTACTAAAATAATCAACGAATGCAGAACATTAAAAAATCCGACTTCACGTCAAAACTTTGGCTGAGTTATAATGTCATCCACGTAAGCATTCTCCGAAATCATACATATTTTTTTAAAATTTTGAAATTTTCAATGAAGTACTAAACCGATTTCGATGAAGTTTATAGGACCAACTATGAAGTATCTTCTATCATATGAAGCAAGAATTTTCAAAATCGATTTATAATTGAGCGAAATATCGTGTAACAAAAACACAAAAAAACATACGACGAATTGAGGACCTCCTCCTTTTTTGGAAGTCGGTTGAAATACTTTATTCATCATAAGAATTTTATAGAACGTTCGATGGCGTCATCAAATACTTCGGCTTTAACTAGTTGTTGATAGTTGTTGAATAACATATTAAGGAAGAGCAAGAGAAAAAAATCTTGGCACTCTTTTTCAATTAGAAATTATACAAATTGGTATATACAGTAAAAGTTGACCATGAAATAATCAACGAATGTAGAGCATTAAAAAAACCGACTTCAAATCAAAACTTTGGCCGACTTATAATGTCATCCATGTAAACATCCTCCGAAATCATACACATTGTTTCAATAATTTAAAATTCTCGATGAAGTACTCAACCGATATCAATAAAATTTATATGGGACCAACTATGAAGTATCCTCTATCATATGAAATAAGAATTTTTAAAATCGATTTATTAATAACTCTATAAATCAAGTACAAGTTTCACAGTACCGATAGCACAATAATAACACTCATTCGATTTCGTTTTTCAATCCCCCCACCGATACAATATTCCCGATATCATTACGCTGGTAACCCGCAAATCTTATCCAAGGAGGTTCGGAAACACGTACCTCCTTTGTGAGGAAGTCAATGACATCCAATGGTATTTATTGAGAAAAACCAATGGGTACATTGGCATTTTTATTACTCTTTTTAAAATATATCTTGTGTGTGGTTACGCGTCGTAAAGTTTGATCCTTCCACCTTGTGAGGAAAGTGAAATATGTATGAGTGCATTTTGTCGACGCTTACAGCTATCGAGTGTAAATAAAGGATTTATTGAACGGAATTTAAAATTTGAATTAGTTCGAACTTTGAAAATATTTTTTGAGGTTTATTAAGCTATTGCATAGCTTCTATCGCGGGCCTTGAGCGTGGGGACCGAATCTTAGAAAATAGAAATTACGTAATGAAAAAAACCTAACACCTCCGACCGGCACAGCGGTGATACTTTGATTTTATAACTTTACATAAACAATCAGCGCCATCTACTAGGAACTTGTGGAATTTCATATTAGATCAAAAATTATAAAATAAATAAATAAATTATAATTGCGTAAGTTGATAAAAAATGCTATGCAATAGCTTTACCGCGGCAGTCTCCGAGTGCCACACGTCTTTTTTTTTTTAATTTAAAGAAAAAGTTAAAACCGACTAAATCTTATTTTGAATAATAATCAAGTTCACCTAAATGCATTGATTTATTACCACATCTGAAAATTTTTAACTGAAATATATTTTTTATTTTATAATCATGCTTTTGTTCTAAGACTTGGATGGTTTCATTTATAAATACGTACAATTTCGTGTTCAGGTTTATTTTCAAACAACATGTATAAACAGCGGCTAGAAAATTAAAATCTTTAACAAGAAATCTATAATGAACGTATTGCGGCATTACAAAAAAAAAACGTAAGCTTTAACAAGTTATTAGATGTTAGACGGTGCTGTGTTAAAATACTATCCAGAATTATTTAGCTGCAGAAACGTTGCATTTAAAGTTATTCTAAGTCAGGCTCACTAATATACCATTCTTTACTTTTATCTTTATTTAACTTTTTATAAATAGCTTAACGTTGTATGCATAAATACTGACTCACCGTCTGGGCAAAGAAACATCTCGTTTCCGACAAAATTAAAAGTTACTGCAAAAGTTAACTTAAAATAGAAAGTGAACTATTCTTCTTTTCTCGAGTTTTTAAGATATAAACAATGCATTAATTCTATAAGCGATATTCGAACTTACTGCTAGCAAAATAACACTTAATTTTCTATTTTAGACGACAATTTATGTTATGCGAAAAGACAGTCAAGACAGCGGTGTTTTTAGTTGAATGTTCTTTTTATCCGCTTTATGTAGCTATATTAATTTCACGGAATGACTTCTATTGATTTAAGTTTGTTTTAAATAAAATTGCTTACTTTTCAAAAGAAATAAAATTAAGTACACATAACTTTAAAAAAAACTTTGCTTGCTTCGTGAAGAAGAAAAGAACAGATTCTGTAACATACAGAAGTGCAGGTAATTTATAATAAATGGTTGCAATTTTTTCCTTTTTTTATTTACGCTTAAATAAAATATACGAGCCGTGACGCAATGAATGAAACTCGGTTGCGCAGAATTTAAAAGCACAGCCGAAATACTACGTGTAGGTATGTACTACTTTACTTTTTACTACGCTTTATTGATGTGTTGGTTAATCTAGGACTTACTTTTAAGTGAACTGAATCTCACCTAATGATAAGTGACATTGAAATCGAAGATAAGAATAAGGAAATCGACTAGGAGTTCTAAATCTTTAACAACCTAAAAATCATGATCATCATCATCCACAGCCAGTAGACTGCTGGACATAGGCTTCCCCCAAGGTTTACCACGTCGCTCGGTCCCGCACCACCGGTGACCTTGGCCAGGTGTCATCGGTCCATCTTGCGGGTGGCCTGCCTACGCTGCGTCTCCCAGTACGCGGCCGCCACTCGAAAACTTTTCTGCCCTTAAAATCATAACCTCAAAATCTGCCAATCCTTACGGAGCAAAACAAGAATAAACAAACTTAATTACATATTCCACTTTATATTCCTTAACCGTTAATGAACAGAAATACTAAGCTCACATAAAGCTCACATATCACCAAAATGAACATTCTCGGCGCGAACTTTTCAATGAATAATACAGCTAAGAGTGTGTCATACTGCGGCCCGTGCCAAGTTTCTAGTTAACGCCGCTTTTGAGAATTAAAAATATTTATCGTTAATACACGACAGGATGGTAAGCGATACAGTAGATGCCTATGCGCATGTCGCGTTTGATCTATCTGATAGTACGATGTTTGCTTGACGTTTAGGGCTGTCAATCATTAGCTTATTTGAATTGTTAAAATTTATGTTCCAAATTAATTATTAGTTGGCACCGCAATATGTTGACGATCGGAATTAGCTTTCGATTTGTATCGAAGTTGGTCACGATGTTTTAAGATACAAATCTGTTGACTTATTTTTAGAAGTGATTTGAGCTGAAATTTTATATTTAGTATTTTTCGAAGGATATATTAAGAACTAGCTGTTTCGCGCGGTTTTTCCCGCGTAATTTTGAATCCTGCGGGAATATCGGGATAATAAGTAGCATGCTGGACTGGAAGCGAAAGAAAAACATAGATTCTTCCATGCTGGACTGGGAGCGAAAGAAAAACATAGAATGTGCCAGCTGCTTCTCTTCCCGGGCATACTGTAAAAGTCAGTTACGGGACGGAGGTTTTATTAGCGTTTTTGCGGGCGATAGGCTGACCCCCTGTCACTGCAATAGTATCACACTATCATAATAACACCTCCGAATTTGTCAAACGTGACATCAGATGGTTTTATAGCCTCTGGTGTTCTGCCTACCCCATTAGGGATACAGACGTGAAGTTATGTATGTTATTATGCTTATGCGCTATTCCAGAATGTAGACTATCACTATACAAAATTTCATACAAATCCGTTGCGCCGTTCTGCCGTGATTAAAGAACAAACATCCATACATTCACATTTATAATATGATTACTTGGATTACTTTAGATATCCTTAAAAAAAATAACATTGGTTCCTATCACACCTAAACAACATAACAATTAAAATACGAACTTCGTGGTTTATTGTTCGAGTTTGGACGTTTGTCCATGTAGGACGTTTTGTATTCGATTCCCAGCTGAGCCAGTTTGGGAAACGTTGCTAAACCTATCTAATCGAGTTTTTACTTAGTTTTTTGGTTGTATACTTAAATATTACTAAGTTCCTCCTTTAATAACTTAATTAAAAGTTATAACGATAAGAGAGAGATCATCAATTTCTCATAAACCTTTAAAAGCAAGCAAATACAGTCGCATACAAAAGTTGATATAACACACAAGTCAGCATAAAACGGATCCTTAACTCGATAAACAAAACTGAAACAAAACAGATAGAAAAGCGTTAGTAAATCGACTTGGTCCATTTTCCTAAGTTGTTGTCGACTGCGGATCGCCGGCCAAGTTTGCCGCGCTTTTCGCCGCGCCTGTACCGCTGCCGTTTTAACATGCTTTGTCACTTTTTACTAGAACTTTCTGGAACATAGTTTTGAGATAGAGTTGATGCATGTATGGAGAAGGGTTTGATATTTTATTTCTAGGCGTAGACATCAAAATTATGTTTGTAATCGTTATCTTTTAAATGGCACTTGCGTTTAATTTTAGAACTAATGCGATTATAGCCAGTCGGTACACACAAGACCAAAAATGATTACAATTATGATCTCACTACGTCTTAGTTTATATAAACATCCGTTTTGTTGGATTTTGTGGCTCATTGAACTCGAAATAGTCGCTAGAGTCGCGAGAGGTGCGGTTTAATCAAAGCTCAATCGGTTTCTATGATCTGACAATGATGCCTTGAGTTTACAAAAAGATATGTTTACCTTTTCACTTAAAATAATGAATTTATTATAAACATTTATACAGCAATAATCTTTATGTCTTTTTGTTTCCATTAGTGCATTAAAAATTAATTTCTTTACATTGTGTAATTTTCAACCTGTGCTGTACTTTCTGTTTGTTTTAATGCACCTTTACATTTAAACGTGCCCTAAATATATTGTTTTTGAGTACCTACTTTCAAGCAGGGACTGCATATAGGTATAATTTTTTTAAATAGTAAGTACTAGTAAAATTTCAATACCTACTGCTTCATCAAACACAATAACTGTACAAGTTATTAAAATCTAAATTAATTAAATCAGTACCCAAATAATGTATACCGTATTAATTTCTGTAGATGTTTTTAGTACAGAAATATTTTAAACTATTTAATTTCTGTACCGAAATGTATAGGTCAGCATATGTACCTACGCTTCATAGGCTTCAACTACACTATCGAACATTCTACAGTTATTTAAAAATAAAATTTTAATATCCATATTAATATTAATTCCGGAAAATTTCAGTTAACGAAAAAAAAAACAGTTATGTTACGATAGTAAAAAAAGTAGGTACACGAATTATTTCAGTATGAATTCCTGTACTGTTATTTTTAAATACACCTAATATAACGGTATGACGTCATACAGAAAAAAATGTACAGAAATTCATACTGGTATGCAGTCCTTGCTTTCAAGCTGACTCAAGTCTAAATCCACTATCATGTATGCGTAGAAAGCGGTCACTAATATAATATTCTTTTTGTATTAATTGAGTTTAGGTCACAACGATGTTTTATTTCTAGTTGCCGTAACAATGAAACCTACATTGAACGAATCTTGGATTGAAATTTGAGGGATATATTTTAAAGTGATTTGAACTCTATGCCCGATACAACAACGCAACAGTACACTCACTGATGGTTGACCATTATTAGTAATATCGAACTAAGTAAGTGAATCAGGACACACCATAAGCTCATTTTGGCAAACCGTCTAAATGCTAGCAGGTCGAAATTCGCTTGAAGATAGGTTTCCGTGCTTCCGTGCTTCGTGCTTCGAAGGGCACGTTAAGCAGTCGGTCCCGGGTGCTGTATACTTGTATACAGTAGTCGTTAGGGTTTATCAGAAGCCACTTTGGCGCCCTGAAAATTCTGACATCCACCACCCAGCTCTGGGCCAGCTTGGTTGATTATGGCCTATACCTCCTCTTCACCCAGGGGAGAGACTCATGCCCTGCAGTGGGCTCATTACAAAGAGTTGTGATGATGATGAGGTTTCCTTGGTGACGAACTTATTATCATTTCATTCGACACTGACATTTACTGAGTACAGAATTGGTACAGTATCTAAAATTTCCTAAGTGCATTATATGAGATATACCTTATAAGTTTGACAGTTTCAAGCGTATAATCAGCAAAATGGGTAATGATTCAGTTGTTTCGATAGTACAATATGTTACATACATACATACATACATACTTAACGTCACGCCTGTATCCCTTATGGGGGTAGGCAGAACACCAGAGGTTATAGGACCATCTGATGTCACGTTCGACAAATTTGAAGGTATTATAAAGATGTAGAATGACGATTGTAGTGACAGGGGGTCAGTCTGTCGCCCACAAAAACGCCTTTAAAACCTGCGTCCCTTAAATGACTTTTACAGTATGCCCGGGAAGAGAAGCATCTGGCACATTCTACGTTTTTCTTTCGCTCCCAGTCCAGTATGGAAGCTAATTTGCTGTCATTTCAAAAATATTGATATTGATTAAAAACGATGAAGTCCGATAAAAAAGTGTTTTATTTAGTATCATGAAAGGTACCAACTTTAAAAAAAAATACCTTGTTTTATGATCGGTGATGCAACCTAATCCATACTCAACCTTCTATGCACAAGGTCCCCACTTTAATCCTCATGAAGTAGAAGATTAATCCCATCATAAAGCATAACACGTGGTCTACCGGTAATACAATAACACAAGTATTAACTATAGTTACTAGTATAAACTATTTCTTAGTATAAGCCCAAGTGCCGGTCGAAGCGGAAAGTATTGGGGCTGCAGAAAATAATCTTTTGGAAAAGTATCAAGAAAATTGGAACGCTATTTTGATGGTTTTTTACTTTTTAATTTTACTGTTGAGATATCTTATTATGTTAAATTGAATAGTATAACTTTGTGTTTGTATCTATTTTCTGAAGTTAGGTACTGATGATGTTTGTCGAAATCGATACTTTGTTAGACATAGTTTTTTGAAAAACGATGAAAAAATACGTCATCGACATTTCTATAAACTTTAACGTTCATATATTACAAGGTCTGTTGTTTTCTTAATTTATTGGACATAATATCTGTTGATTTGTATAAAATATACGAAAGTATAAATCTCTTAATAAAATCTGTAAGTAATCGTGAAAGTAAGGTATACTTTTTGAATACTGCTATATTTTAAAATATATCTTCCATATTTAAAATTATTAGTTTTCAACGGGAATTTATCATATCACGGAATAAATGAGCGTTTCGGTGTCATTACATTATGGTCACGAACTCTCGCAAAACGTATTCTATTTAGTCCTTATTATTCTTTACAGATAATAGTCCGCTTCGCGCCATTCTCGCACCTTCCGAAGGTGAAGGTACGTTCATCTTTGACTGAAAGCAAACATAACACTACTACGGCCTCTGAAGGAATTACGAGCGGACGCGGCCAACACAAAGTAATATGTAAACAACTCTTTTTCTAACGCAACAAGAATGTATTTGAAGTAATTTTACACTGGTCTAGTCCAGGATTTGACGTCTGAACGTGTAAGCCGAGCGGAAATACCGATAATCATTTTTACGTTCCGGCAGTTATGATGCATGCAAGGTAATTTTGTAATGAAATTAAAAAAAGAATGCGTTTATTTTGTACTTCGTATTTATGTTCATTTTAATGTCATATTTAGTTCGATTTACAAGGCTAGTGATTTTTATAATGGGTATTTTCAGTTTGATATATCAATTGTGTTGAGTTCTGGATTAAAATTAAAACATAGTTTTTTAATCCGCTAGTAGGTTAGCTCGTGTCGATGTTAACAGTTTTTAGCAGAAGTAATTGGTATTTTATTGAAAGACTTATAATATATTTACAATTCTTTGTTAAACTACAAAGTAACTTTAAATGCTGGGACTCCATTACTATACCTCTTGTTCCACATCCAATATTCATAAAATCATCGATTTTAACTCTATAGATTCGTAGTAAATAAGATTTTTTGAGTTTTATTTATCAAATCTTCAAAAATACAGATCGCAGTTGTTGAATTCTCTATTTTAGAAGTTGTAAGTTCGATTATTACTCCATGAAAAATGGCTGTAAGTCCGCATATCATAAGTCTTAACTCAAAAGCTATTTTAATTTGAGATGGCATCCCTAACCATAACAGGTAAATCAAATTTGACAATTAGCTATGCGTCATAAGGTTTAAGTTGTAATAGATTTAGCAGTAATAGTTTCTCTGAGTCAGTGTTGCATAACATTAGTCATTGCCATATTAATTTTCACTAATATCTCTCTAATTCCCAAACGAAGTCGTTCTAAATCTGGCCACTCCACTCCGTCTTACTCACGGGAATTCTATGAAAATTCGGAAGGAAGCGCCATTCATTTCTATCTACCGAAGTTACTGCGTAATGAGTATGAATCACTAAACTGAAGGTTATTAGGTTTTGTTCACATTGTTTTTAAATTGTTGTTACTTTTTAATTTTTGAAATTAGAAATATGTTGAGGAGTTCTCGTTTTGATTTTATATTTCGGATTCTTAATCTGAAAAAAGTTGCATTCTCAAATTCAAATACTTTATTGCCATTTGCATAGAATGGATAAAAATTTACAAACAATAATATACAAAATAACATTAAATGTCCAATTTGGGCGGCCTTGTCACTTCTAAGCGATCTCTACCAGGCAACCCAGGAAATTTACTGTTATTTCCCTCTATGAACTGCCATAATAGCTTCGTAAATTTTATAGTAAAGTTAGATTAGAAGATATAACTATTAGTTATTTGCAAAGCAAGCCGTAGCCAGTCCTCAAGTTTTAAATTCCGTAAGCAAATTTACATAAAATCCGGAAAATAATAGTCTGTATTTCTCACTGGACTTCAAGCTCGCAAGCACAGCCAATATAGATCCCGACTGGTCAAGCAAGCCGCGCCGCTAGATAAATTATAAAATAAATGGCACAGATAATAAACTGCCCATGAAAACATATTTTTTAAAACAAAGCACAATGTAAATATGCATAAGGAAGGACCATCCATGTGCTTCCTTGCCAAGATTGGCAGCGACGTAAATTCTCACAAAAAAAACAAAAGCACCTCTCGTGCGATAGGTTAAAGTTGAAACAAATAAACTGACGTTGACAAATGCGACAACTGACATTTATTATAGTGGGAAGGAAATGCAGTGGAAACGGCGTTCCTTTTTATGATCAGAATAAAATATTTGAAGTTTGAATTTGTTATGTCTGCCTCATTAGAAACTGATATATTTACGCAAACATGTCGTTTTTCGTAGTTGGCAAGTGTACTCAGCCATTAAATAGCCGATTGATAGATTTAAATTGTAAAGCAACGTGTGATTGATTGAATTGTGACTTCTTTAAGAAATATAAGTATATTTTCTTTTCGAAAAATCACGTGTTTTTTTTATAAATATGATATTTTTATTTAATTAAAATATTTATTTTAACTTAGTCATTCTTATATCATAATATTATTGAGTGGTTTAACTTTTTTCCTTTTTTATTATAAACATGAAAGTTTGATAGGGTGTCAGGGGGAAAGTTTGTTGCTTTTTCTGCCTGTAACACACTAACATAGTTAAATAATTTATTTTCAAATTAATGTAACCGTCCCCTTTGTAAACAAGATATATTATCCCACAAATCGTACAGATACATGAGGTTATTATCATAAATTTGTCTGGATGGAAGGATAGATGTATGTGTGGTGTTTTCAGCTTGAAATATCGTACTCAGATACAGCACAGCCTGGAATAAACTAATATTCCCTGGGGATAAGGCGGACGAAGCCTACGAAACAGGTAGTGTCATAAATAGTTACTACGCTAAGGCTCGCCACACAATATCTAATCTAAAATTTAAACAAATATCCATTTTCTGCAGTTCCACATACATTTATGCACTTAAAACTCCGTAAGAACCTACATTCTATTCTTAAGGATAATTTAGCCACTTAAGTGAACAGCTTCATACTTACATTTAGTTCGCAGACAAGTTGGATGCAAAAGTATGAAATTCTAGTGTGTTCTGTGCAAGTCACTAAATCACGGAATACTTGGCACCCTCGGAACGCAAGATAGCTTTTTTTTAATATTTTGTAAAGCTCGCTACTTGCAAGCTTATAGTAAAGTTTACAAGAACGCTCTTGTGAAGTTTTAAAGCAGAAAATATGGACACTTGAGGTTTGAGAAAATCTTAAAGATTGTGTACCTAGAGGAAGTTTTATTGTTAGTAACTTTAAATACGCATTTGGCTTGAATTACGCTTCGTTTGTGGCTTTGAGTTAAAAGGTTAAAGGCGAAATTAGTAAGTTCCAGCCTAAAAGTAGGACAAATAATTGGAAACACTCATATGTATAATAATTTTTGTAAATACATACATACATACATAACTTCACGCCTGTATTCCTTATTGGGTAGGCAGAACACCAGTGGTTATAAGACCATCTGATGTCACGTTTAACATCGGAGGTATTATAATAATGGAGACGGCTATTGCAGTGACAGGGGGTCAGCCTATCGCCCACAAAAACGCCAATAAAACCTCTGTCCCTTAACTGACTTTTACAGTATGGCCGGGATGAGAAGCAGCTGGTACATTCTACGTTTTTCTTTCGCTCCCAGTCCAGCATGGAAGATTTTGTAAAATAATAAAAACGTAAGATAGTCATTTGCAGTCTCTGTTTATAACTGGACCATACAAGCACCGTCAAACCTTACTATCGCAGAGAAACTCAGTAATTATTTGTAAACCAATGTTGGATCAATGGTTTACAAATACATAAACAATAAATATATAAACGTATTAATTAATAAATATAAAAGATTACAACTTTAATAAATTCTTATAACAACGACAAGGTTCAGATAGTTTTCAAATCAATTGCAATAATATCGCATTTAATGATCCGGTTCTATATAAATCTGAGATCAGACAGTTATTCCAGAATACAGATAAGGAAAAATGTAAATCAATGCTGAAGACGACTCTCCATTCGTGCCTTTTGTCGTCGCCTTGTGGCCGATCTAACCTATTTATTTGTTTCTTTCTTTGGAAAAAAGTGCTTCTAATCCTTAATACCTATTACAGCGTGAATGTTTCTTAGTCTTTCACAGGAAACGGCTTCAGCTGAATTTGACACAAGTAGTCTCTTGAAGTATCTTGAATAAAAATAGCATACTTTACCCTGGTTTAACTTGCGATCAGATTAACGCGGTCGGAACTTACTATGATAGATACTATCGGTATAATAATGTCTGAGGTGTGTTATAATGACAGCCCGTGTGTATGAACGTCAGTTTTCGCATGTGAAGTTATTCTAAACTTGTATTAATCATATTTCGATATATGAGGTATTGGTAACAGTGTCTCAAACGACCTATAGATATCTAGCACACTGAATTAAACATGGAAATGTTGTTTTTTTTTTACAAAATTAAATGGGACGTTTGTATTCCATGCCACATGGTGGCAAGTGAGCATGAAGACTAAGGTGGTGGTGGTATTAAAACCTATTCCCGAAAGATTAAACCTTTTTGGGCGCAATAGAAGATCAAATACATCCGTTGATAGATTATCTATTTCATTTGGAGGGTAATTCTTTATAGCGCTTCTGTATATCAAAGGTTTATTCGAAAGCCTTAACATCAAAAAATCGAATCGATCACCGAAAACTAGTAAAGCGAAAGGTCAAAGTGCTATCTTTAGAAGTTAAGTTCAGCACTGCCTAATAAAGGCTTTTCAAACACATAAAATCGAGATACACATCGGAATATTTTTCATCAAACGCTTGCCCGTTGGTTTTATGCACCACCGCGGCACGGCGCTAATCCGCACTGGCAACACCGATGAATCGCTGTAAATCTGACAGGCTCTCTGCACCCGACTGTACCGCTGCCAAATCGATCAGCCGTATCGATCGCTGATCTGTGTAGCATTGCTGCATGCTATTGTACATGGGAATCAGATTGGTACTAATTGTGGGGCGTGGTTCTTTGGGAAAATTGGTAGGACTAATTTTGTTGCTTTTTCGATGGGCTTTCATCAAAGGTGAGCTTCTAGATATGGCTGTATTACGACTAAGGTTATGGTTTAGTTTTTTTTTGACTTGTGAACTATCTTTGAAACGGCACGTAATAACTTTCTAAAATGCAGATGTCATCCACTATGTTTATTAATTACTCAAATTTACGTTATAATTAACTTCGCAGTCCCAAAATAAGCTGTGATAAAATTGACGTATAATAGAGCTTGAGAGCATCTTGAAAAGCATCTTAAACAGATCGATCCCCGTCTAATTTTAGAGCTTAAGGAGTTCATACTTGCTAGGGTGAAAAAGAACATTTACTGATCTTTACATTCTACCCAAATGAGAAAAGAAACTTGATTGAAACGACTTCAAATAAAAACTTAAACATTTCAATCGGAAAAGCTTCAACAAAATCTCGAGCGGCCATACATTAACTGGTGCTGTTATTATAAAATTATACATGCAGTAAATCTCAATATTGTCTGGACGGCGCAAAAAAGTCCAGTACATACCTATTAACCCAGTTTTGCGCTATTTCGGACTCGGGCGCAGCGAACGCCATGCTTGCGCGCACCGATGATCGATGCTACAAGGCGAATGAACGATTGATTTCTATATTCAAAATAAGGTATTTGATTAGAATTTGTTTTGAAATGTTTGTTTTTTCTTTTTTTTAGTCTAAAATTTTGTTTGTAGATTTTCAGCCAGTATAGATATACTCTTTAAATACTTTTCTTTTTTTACATTTTAAAATTTCTTAAGTAGGTTCAGCCAGTGTGGATATTCAGTACTTAATACAACAGACGGGTTGAGTTAAAGTTATGGTTGGCGGATAAAACTATAGAAAAAATAACCAGAAACTAGTGTAAAATTTTTCAAAAATGGTAAGTACTCAGTCTACAAATGCTGTATTTCTTATTGGATTTTTTTTACTTGAGGATTCACTACCATTTTCTGAGGCTTGGTTTTTAAACCATTTTTTCTATAAAGTAATGACTTTGAATTTGTATATAAATTACTTAACTTCTTTCTGTGGTGCTAAGAGTCGAGCTTCATTCATCGCAATCTTCAATTCAAAGTCGTTATTGTCTAAAAAGTCGATCTTTTGACTTCGCTTGGTTTGACATGCGTACCTTAGATCCTATAAAAATTGCTTGGTGAAATATCAAAGCTATAAGCCATTCTAACCTAATTAAAAAGCAAAAATATTTCGTCGAGATTAATTCTGAAAGTAAAGATTTAGTTATAATTTTCTTTAATTTAAATACAGGGCTTCTTCTTACTCACCGTAAGAAACAATTTTCGCAAAGAAATGTATGTATTTTTTTACAAGGAAATTAATATATTCGCTTACATATAAAGCAAAGTATGGTCACTCTAAGTCACGAATGAATATCATCAAAGTAAATACGACTACGAGCTACTACAAAACATCTTGTAGTACTACGTCGTAGTCATCATCACAACTCGTAATGCAGGGCATGAGGCGCTCCCCTGGGTGACGAAGAGGTACAGTCCATAATCCACCAAGCTGGCTCAGTGCTGGGTGGCGGATGTCAGAACTTTTAGAGCGCCGATATGGCTTCTGACAAACCCTAACGACTACTTTATACAAGTATACAGCACCCGAAACCGACTGTTTAACGTGCCCAATCGTGAGAAATGAATGGTCGGCGGTCACCCATCCAAGTACCGACCGCGTCGAATGTTGCTTAACCTGCGATATCGTATTATCATACACATCATATACACAGTAACCATGGCGCCACGACGACGTAATATTATCAATGAAATACCGCGTCGTAGTAACTGTGTTCATCTATAGCGGCTATTTGTAAAAAAAGTTTGTAGTGCCATATCTTTATATTTTCTACTCAGCGATACTAAAATAAATATGCAGGAACTTTCATATCGTATCAAAGAAAGTAATATTTAAATTTGGCTGGTGACTAAAAACCAAAAAAACAAAAAAAAACAAAGTGAGTTACAAGTTAAGATACACCGATAAAAATAAATATAGCCGACATTTGACAAAAGACATTTTGCTTGCAGCAACCTCTCGCAGCTCCTGTCGATAAAACTACAAAACAATGTCAAATGTCGATATAATGGCGCTACAAAATTTTATAGGCCCGACCAGCCATGACTGGCTAGATCATTAAAATGTTGATTCCAAATGTGCTGCCAAATTTATTTAAGAGTTATCGCCTGTGGTTTTAATAATTTCTTAACCTTCATTTAATAGACTACTATTCAGATATCTCAGGCTTAAAAATATGCAAGATGGACGGTAAAAGATCTTAATTGCTTCTGTCCAACCACTCGTCTTCTCAGATATACTCGTACTCCCTAAGGAAGAGTTAAGTAACGTCTTAAGTATATTCATGTAGTTACTAAATCGATTAATAACAGATTTCAAAATAAATAATAAAATATATTCCCGTAGATGTGTCGTAGGTATATCAGACTATAGTAAATAAAAATGGCCTCTGAATAAAAATGCTTGTCAAAACCATGTGGTCAGACAACAGAAGTATCTAAATATTATTCTAGTACTTATTTTTGATATAGTTATAAGGATAGTATTAATAAAAGTAATAAAGTATAAAATCTATACTAATATATAAAGCTGAAGAGTTTGTTTTTTTGTTTCTTTGAACGCGCTAATCTCAGAAACTACAAGTGGGATTTGAAAAATTCTTTTTGCATTTGATAGCCCAACTCTTGAGGAAGGTTATAGGCTATATTTTATCCTGAAATTCCCACGGAATCAAAAGTAACGAGGGTAAAACCGCGCGCGGTGGCTAGTCAATCATATCTCTTTATAAAGTTTTAGGCATACCCATAAGAATAAGCTGGAATTTAACTATTCGCGGCACTACTTTGTTAAAAAAAACCATGACAGTAAAGGAACGTTTGATAAATCAGTTTTAGGGAGATTAGAACTTCGGTCACCTGCCCGCCCTTGAAAGCGCTGCGCTCTGGATACGCGCACACCACGTACCTTACGAGTCGAATGTATATAATAAATCCAACATTGACAGCGCGGCCTGGCTTCTATACCACGCCGTGCTGATTTAATGCTTTAAAATTAATCGATTTTCTTGCTTCTGTTCCGATGATAGTTCATATTATGTTACATATTGCGAAGTAACACAAATTTAATGGATCTGATTTGTTTATTTTCAACTTTAACTAAGTACGTAGGAATGGTTGAGATATTTTACGTATATCTAGCTTAAACAGTAACGATCAAATATTTATTCCTATTCAGTATCTAGACAGAGAGTAAAATCCAATTCTGGTTGTACTATATGACTTTCCTGCAAAGCTAAGCGAACATCAGCAGTATTAACGATAGTTGTATGTGTATTAATTTGTATAATGAAGAGAATAGATACGGTAGCTATCTTTGAACAGTTTAAATAAATACCAAGACATAGACATAAGAAGTCGTCATTGCTTAGCAACTCGTTTATATCGTTCAAAATAATAGGTTAGAATTAAATTAGAATTTTAACAAAAGACTGAGAAAAAACAGATTTAGAGCAAAAATGTGTATCTCGAAATGTAATAAATCGCTTGAGGAAAGAGTAGAAGTTTTAGAGCAAAGAGAGAAGGATAAGAATGTGGAAATCATTGGATTAGAACAACAAAAAAATATGAATTTCACCACGATAGACTCGAAGAACTCTATGATGGGTGGCCGTTGTTTTAATTTATCACGACGAATTCAGTCCTTATTGAATTACCTTCAAAAGCCGTCGGCCCAGACTTATATACAGTCATCAGTAGTTTTTGTAAGTCGCCATTAACCAGGTTTTTCTATTCACTGCCTCAACCTCCTCGTCACGAAAATTTGTAGAAAGTAAATGATTAAGAGCTCTAAAAACTATAAAAAAGAAATCTTATTCCTTATTCATAAAGAGTATTTTACTATCTATCAAAAACTTACAGACATATCATTGAGCCACCACAGCTAATCCCAGTTCTTCATATAGCCATCCCACTCTACCACCAGCCCACTTACAAATAGAAAAACAAAAGAATACAGTAATAAATTATGCCTACGCGCAACGATTACGTGACAGGATAATCTTATTAACCAGTTAATATTGAAAAACTGCTTGCATTCGTTCTAACATAGAGATTTTATAAATTATAAGAGATTTTAAATTGTTTATGTATGCTGCCAATAAAATTTTGAGAAAAACTTTGAAGATTGGGAATTATTGTAAAAAATATATTACGACCAAAAGGACGTTTTGTTAAAAGATTGAAAGCTTAGATAAAATATAATTTATTATTGGCGGACTGGTTATTCTGAGTATCAAAGAATAACCAAATAAATAAAAAATAAATAAAATACGTATAAAATTTAAATAAAAAAAGACGTGTGGCACTCGGTGACTGCCGCGGTAAAGCTATTGCATAGCATTTTTTATCAACTTATGCAATTATAATTAATTATTTACTTTATTAATGCAGTAATGTTTGATCTAATATGAAGTTCCACAAGTTCTTAGTAGATGGCGCTGATTGTTTATTAAAGCCCGCATGTAAAGTTATGAAATCAAAGTATCCCCGCTGTGCCGGTCGGAGTGGGGGGTGTTAGGTTTTTTTCGTTACGGAATTTCTGGATTCATCCCCAGAAGCTATGCAATAGCTTAAAAGGTGTTAATCGTATGATAGTTTGCACTCCACAGCATATACATAAAGCCACATACAGTATTTTCAATTTATTTTTGAAGCTTGTCTTTCTTAGAGCTCTTACAAACTACATTCTTATTCGGATCGGATAAGAATTGGATATAGTGTGCAACTGATCTTAGAATTGGATATGATACGTACAAAGTCATGATACTATTCTATAATCCGTCATTCCTGGCTGAGCAAATACCTATCAAATGCCCTTAATCACGATCTTTCATATAAAAAAAACAATTTTTTGTTTATGACTATTTTTAGGTTCGGAACTCAGAATCAAGTTCATAATAACCTCACCTTTACTCTTGCCTTCTCAACTTCTGAATATATTTAAATAAGACTTCATGATCTTATAAAATCACTTAACATATACTTGGTAGTAAAGCTTAGGACCCAACAGTATCCGTTTGGCTTGCGTCCATTCTATAAATAAAAACTACCGCCAAAAATCATAAATCCAAAGATGATTTGTTCCAACAATGTTTTACGAAAAGCCAGTCTATTCCTAAGCCAGTGAGCCTTTTGGGCCTTAAACATCGTCAAACAAAATACAAGTGAGTTTTAAAAAAAAAAACAAAAGTGACAGCACACGCGAGCTTTTATCAATCTGTAATAACATGTAAAAATATTTTAAATTTTAAAACAATGATATTATTGGACTTAATTTTGGCGTAATAAATTCCAATATCTCGAAACTGCCTCATTATGGCAAAAGGCCATAATTGGAGAAATCCGTACGAAGCGGTAAATAAGGCTGATAAGCTCCCTATTAATTATTATTGAAAAGAAAGTCTGGGCTATCTATAAAATGATGCAATATTTAAAGTTAACCTTGTTAATTTTTTTTATTTATACTTAAATAGGTCAATTTTGAAATTTAGTTGAAGTCGAAATCACATTCGTATAACAATGATTGCAAATGTAAAGGTGTGATTTCATCGTTTAACTAAAACCTCATGATAAGCGACAATGAGGTTAGGAACGCGATCTAAATAAAAACTGACCGGAACAAATTAGGTATTACTTGTTAAATAAACTTGAACTCCGTATTCTACTGACTTAACTTAATATAAAATATAGTATCATCCTAATTAGTTTCATTTTCGCAACGCGTATTGATTTCCTGTATTAAGATTACATGTGTTTTGAAATTAAAAGGTATTTTCATATACCTAAACTTTCGACTGAACTTATAATAACTCAGAACCAAAACTTATAAAGAAAAATAAACTCTAACTTAAAATAAGGTAAATTATTCGAAACATTGAACTTTTAAACAGTTCTGCCCCACACACTAGTTTTATCAAATGCCAAGAGCACTGCGGCCATTTTTCTTTCAGCTGTCGAGAAAAGTCTAAATAGTTAAAACACAGCTAGTATTTACATTACACACTTACATTTATGTTTGCTTGTGCCGGCGTGCTGACTGATTGAATAGATTTATTTTTAGTTTGGACAGTGTCTTGTACCATTGATAAGTAAACGTTTGATTAAATATTACATCTGTTACATCTTTATTTTGATGCCGTATTTGCGCTGAGACGACCTCTTGTCCTAGGTTCCAGCTGCACTAGGGTAGGTTTGTCAAGTGATAAAATTCTATTGACCGATAAGGTTTCATTGTATGATGATAATATACAGTTTTATTGTGGGGTATCCGTAAAACAAGCTTGTTTTCAACCGACTTCCAAAAACGGAGTAAGTTCTCAATTCGTTTGTATGTTTTTTTTTTATGTCCTTGTTACACGATATTTCGAACAATTATGGATCGATTTTAAAAATTCTTAATTTATATGATAGGAGATACTTCATAGTTGGTCCCATATAAATTTTATCGAAATCGGTTGAGTACTTCATTGAAAATTTCAAATTTTTGAAACAATATGTATGAGTTCGGAGAATGTTTACGTGGATGACATTCTAACTCAGCCAAAGTTTTGACGTGAAGTCGGTTTTTTAATGCTCTGCATTCGTTGATTATTTTGTGTTTTGTTGACCCACTCCTTTATCTTTAGCAAATAAAGCGAAAAATCGAATTCAAATATAAACGTTACCCGATAAAAATGAGTTGCAATTAAAACTTAAGCATAATTACTATAGTGTTTAAATTAGAAAGGAGAGTCTCATATTAGTTGAAAGGAAGATAGTAATTGCTCTGAAACAATGTTTATTCATCAACCCGAATGTCAACCTATATTTAGCCTCAGTCCGCTAATGAGCCGATGTGTGGGATTTAGAAATTATTTATTTTCGGTTCGGTAGGTGTGAAAAGAATTAGATTTTTTGTTAAAGTCTTCATTTAAAATACTCTACTAGAGTCGGGTCAGTGAGGCAGACCTTGTCGCTAATGAGAGGAGAAATATTGTGACTTTTGCATGACATGAAAAGATAGGACTTTAATATTTCAGTATTAAATACATACCCCAGGCATTTTTTAACAAACATGAGCTTCCTATTAAGGAAGAACTAATATAATTTTCTTGTAAGTAGCAAAGTAAAATTCCTACGATTGCAGATGATATTAAAGTAATTTTAGAAGGACATTACCACAGACCTTAATATCTACTTAACTAAGCCCAAGCTCTAATTTTTTATTTTGTATTTGGAAAGTGGTAGGTACGTATAACTTAAATCAATTATACTGAGCATACTATATTGTCTGTAAGTATTTTTCGATGTATGCTTCGATTGGTTTTTCTTATTTTTTTACCTCAAGTACTTTGGCAATTAAGCATTGGATCGACCGGATGAATCAAAGGCATCCAGGAATATAATTTATTCTGGATGATAATTTACGTTAGAATATTCTGTAACTTATTAAATTATTACATAAGCCTTTTTCTTGTATTAATTAAAAAACATATAAGATGCGTCTTGTTTAAATATACCCTTAACAATAAAACCATCACCATTTTCCATTACACTCAAACTAATAATTTCAACACGTATTTCTTCCACAGAACATTAGGTATAAGATTTGTGTATAATAATAGATTTTTAGTGTTTTCAAAATAAAAGAATGTTCTTAATTGTGCGTTGGATATGCGTGAGGCGTGATGGATTAATGCTGCGATGGTTTTGCGGACTAATTAGAGATTATGGTGGTATCGGAAATGAGGTAACATAGAGATATTTTCAAACATGTTTGTTTTTGAGGATCGTTGGAATGTTAGAAGGGTTTCACCAGTTTAAACAGCTTATTGTACTGAAAACAGATCAGAAATCAGTTAAAGTGATGTTTATATAGTTTTTAGCTGATGTACGACACCTCAAACCCAAAATTCAGTATTCACGGTTCATTACAATAAAAATGAGGCTGTCAATCATGACCACCATGTCTAGTAAAGACAGCTAAACAAGTCAACAAACTTAACTTCGTGTGAAATTATCGTAACTAAGTAGTGATTCTATTCTAGGGGCTGAAGACCAGCCTTTCATTTGACTCAAATTTGGTTCAATAACTGTTTTTTTTTAAAGAGGTTGCAGTTACGAGACCAACTACATGACAAATTATCGTAAGATCTACAGATTATATTTCATATGTTTACAGCATTTCTAGCATTGCCCTCCGCTAAATATCCTCCTAAGTTTTGTAGCCTGGATTTATATACAATTTAAATCTACACTCCCGTTAACTATTACAAAATACCGGAGCTTAAAACTGAGTTTCATAGTCTGAACTCTACGGAGAGCAACTTTCAACATATTTCAATTTCAAAATTCGAATGTCTATTTTTAGTTACAACTCAGCACATTCAAGTGTATTTTATCTTCAATTTATAATGTCTTTTGATAAGACAACACACATCACACGGCTTATGTATCACGATTGGCTCACCAGCCGAAGTCGGTAGAGTTGGCGACTCAGGTTTTGCGGAGAAATTCAAAGTTTATTATCAACTCTATAGGGTAGGATTTTTGACACAAAGTTAAATGAAAGTCTCTACAATGAATCTCAGACAAAAACTTTATGGTTGCCTTTTACTTACTTCTTGCAAAATAGCACAGAATAAGTAATAGTTGGTACAGAAGAATTACTCCGCAAGAAGATCTAAATAAATTCGAGTCTTGCTACGACGCGATACGGTGGAATTCAGCTCGCACAGCATTACGTACCTGCAAATTTATATACCTAGAAGTTTTGTCTCTTTCTATCGCATGCCTCTTATCTTTTCTTACGCTGTTAGGGTTGCTGCCTAGTGAAGAATAATTAATCTCCTTATTTGTAATAAGTATCTACCGATGTAGGTAGTACTGTTATTCTACCTTTGTAAAAAATATTGTTTCAACTTACCTAAAGTACAAAATGAAAAAAAAGTTACGACAAATAATTAGTAATACTACCTATGTTTTGTTTGCTAAATTAAACATAATCGAATCTAAACATAATCTAATTGAATATTTGTTTCTTTTTATGTCCATTTTTAAATAGGTACTATTTGCGACCTCGATCATAGAATTACTGTGAGTGCTATTAGGTAGGTAGGTATCTACAACGTCCCGACGACGGGCGCGCGCGTGATACACGACCCATTCGAAATGCGCCGGCGGAGCGCTTCGCTGTAGGTAAATAACGGATGTACCGCGCGGAGTGAGCCAGGCCTGATAATAGCTCCCATTTTACAATAGATCAGTTGTAAGTATAAAATCAACATTATGATGTGAAACAAATATTGGATTTCTCTTGTTTTTTTTTGAGCCATCACTATTGTAAAGTAAACTCATTTAACCAATCCAATAACATTTAAGAAAACATATGTACAGTTTCAAGGTACAACCAATAAACAAGAACCCAACAATAACATTCAATTAAAATATCGAAACATTCAATATTAACCATTTTAATTTAAAAATAGTTAGAAACTACTCACTGAAATAGCCCGTCTGGCGAATTATTTCAATCCCACAAAATAACTGAGCGATATATCCATCGAACGATCTCTTCGAGTGCTATTCGATTAAAGAAATAAACTTCTGTTTCATTTAATAATTCGAATGTTTTGTAAAACGCAAGGTTTGGTAACACAGTGTTTAGTATCAGTAAATTTGGATATGGTTTATTTAAACTACCCGCAAGTGAAGTGTTTAGTGTATTAGAATCGTGGGTGAGTGTATTTTGGTAAGGTTACGCTGTTATTTAGTAGATAGTGCATCGCAAACTGTGAAAGATTGTTTTGTTTCATAGTTTATTCGATTAAACTTTTTCATTGCCAATTTTACACGTGTAGTAAGCGGTAAAATAAATATGAGATTTAAGATCTGATGATTCGAACTGATATTGTCTTGAGCTTAGACAATTCATTATTTTAAATTAATGTATTTTTAACGGATTAAGAACATGAATCATGAAAACTTTTAGACTATAGATAACTCTAAAAGTTATTAATTCTTCTTCCATGCTGGACTGGGAGCGAAAGAAAAACTGCTTCTCTGCATACCTACTGTAAAGGTCAGTGAAGGGACAGAGGTTTAATTGACATTTTTGTGGGCGACAGGCTGACCCCCTGTCACTACAATAGTCTCTTTCCATCATTATAAGACCTCCAGAGTCAAACGTGACATCAGATGGTCTTATAACCTCTGTTGTTCTGCCTACCCCAAAAGGGATACAGGCGTGAAGTTATGTATGTATGTATAAATAACTATTGAATAGTAATTCAGTAAGTGCTCTGAGTTTCGATTCCCAGCCAGACCAGTTTAATAAAATGAACTTTTCTGTCTTTGTGTATACTAAAGTACCACCAAGTTGTTTAGCCTGCTGTAGGGCTACATGAATAACATAAAATCCCCAGAAAATCACACAAACTCCATGCCTCAAACTAATTATAAAAATAAGCGCCCATTCGAACCCCTCACTATTTTCGTTGAAGTGTCTTATACCAAGGACGTCATTGTACTATGATTGAAACTAAAAAAAGTCGTTACCGTTGTCGTGATCATAGTGTCTGTCAAGACACCAAAACGTCGAGCAGATATCTCATTTCTAAAGTTAAAGCCCATTATAGTTTAAGGCGCTCTTGAAGCACGGTTTGTAAATTTCACCATACTTCCCGCACAGATATCGTTCGCGAATTTCGCCGCCGTAAGCAAGCGAAAATGCGATCAATTGTTTCATTTTTCAAAAACTATGAATATCTTTAAGAAAAGTATGCTTTATTTTTATGTAACTTTTACATTATGGCATTTTGTAGCAATATCCGTTTGAAATGGTAATGAAATTGAAATGGTTTTTTTTATCGAGCCAATTTTCATAAATCATCGATTGGTTATATGTTCAATTTTTGTGAATTTTCAGACACAGCATCTACATGTTACTGGGTATAGTACGACCGGCTGGTGTAGGGGTAACGTACATTGCCTTCTATGCCAGAGGTCCTGGGTTAGAATCCCGGCGGCGGCGGATATTTGTGTGATGAACACAGATATTAGTCGTCAAGTCATGGACGTTTGTATGTTTATTTGAGTTTATTTTCAAATAAAAAATATGTATTTATTCATTATGTATGTTTATATATTTCTTAAGTATATCAGTTAACTAGTATCCATAACTCAAGTTCTTTAAGAAACTTAATTTGGGTTAGATAATGTTGTGTGAGTGTCAGAAATATTTATTTATTATAGTACTTTAAAAAAAGTGTTAAAAAGCTGCATGCTTGCCTTAAAAAGGTATAATTAATAATAAATCAAAATAGTCCTGTTGTAGTCGTTATCAGTAAGACGGACAGACTCCACACTGCGGCCGGCAGACGGCGGGTGGCGACCGGCGGCCGGTCGTATCGCCTGCCACATGTAGCCCGCCTGACAGCGGAGACATGCCGATTTACGTATTTCTACAACATGACACTTGCTTGGGACATTGTCAAAATATTGTACCGCCGCCATGTAGAGGCGATATTGATTCTGGAGCTAGATTTGGCATTTACTGTGGCTTTTGCGTTTTGGGATGGTTTTTATACAAATTACTCGCACGTAAGGACGTAGAAAAATGTATACAGACAGAGTAGGGTGCAATGTTGCGGCTTATTTTCATGGAAATTTATTCAGCACGAGGAGAGTGTTAAAGGAATGCAATTTGTTTTATTTTTGTATTAGTTTTATACAATTCAGGGGATTTCTGCTGCACTCGCAGTTGATCAAGGACTCGATATGAATTTGAAACTAGTACTGTAACTTCAGCTTCACCCGCCTAATGTTGATCCCGGGGAAACATCTAAAATAACGCTTATCATTAAAATTTAGCTATCGCATTGACAATAAATATCTAGCTCTGCTAAAATTTAAATAAATGATTTTTTTTTTTAAGTTTTTGCATTTAAAATGCTCAATTATTCTTAAATAAATGCAAAATGTGATAAATAAAAATTACCCGACCAGGATTCGAACCTGGGACATTTCGTTTGCCGGACGAGTGCTCTTCCACTGAGCTACCGGGGCTTGGCGGTACGCCTCGAAATTACTTACCACATTTTTGTTTTTACGTTATATTGCTAACATAGCTCTATCTTATGGTATATATAGCTTTGCAGCTAAGACCACCTAATATTTTTCTAAAGCTAATATTTTTCTCGGTTACACCTGCTATAAGTTTTTATTTAAATGAAATAAAAGTTAAATTAATTTAACTTATTAGTTTACTAAGGTTTCCATCTAAGGTTTCCATCCAATTCCATAAATGTATACCTACATGTAAAACATGCTAATAAACGCAATTTTCAACGAAACTTAACCAGACTGTTTCAAATCGTTAAGTTTTAACAAGCAATTGAGCATACAATCACCAATTTTCGTAGACTCAATAAATAGCTTATTATATTTTCTAACGATGTGTCGGTTGTTAGCACCTCGAGCAGCGCCGGGTGCGAGCCTAGTGTTGCAAGCCTGGGAGCATGTTCACAATATTGACAGTTCCACTTACTGGCGCTAAGGAACTGTGAATTATGTTTAACAGCTTTGAACCGCTTTTTCTCAAGATTGCTAGTTTTATTTATTATCCGGCTCGGAGGACGTGTTATATTTATTTTGAACAAGCTGTTCTTGTTGCTTCACTCGCATTTATATTTATATGGAAATGAATAATTTTATTGTAACAATTAAGGAACACATATTGATAAAATTCTTGACTTCTGAATGAATATCAGGAATAAAGTACCCATGTTATTCAAGGCTCTGTGTGACATAATTTAGCTCAAACCCCCCAGTTAATTCGATTCGCAAACTGTCACATTTATGAAATTACCAAAAAGTGGAATAATTTATGATGATGATATTATATAGGGTATTTTTTATGAAGATCAAAATATTTTAGGAGAAGGTTAATGTGGATAAAATTTATGAAAAAAAATATATTAAATTGATATTTTATAATTCTCATAAGTTAACAACATTTTAGTTTAATCTGTTATTATTATTATTTTTTTTTTTTTTTTATATTGTAAGGATAGGACGTTTGTCTTCCATGCCACCTGATGGAAAGTGCGCATGAAGACTATGGTGTTACACGTCCATCCACGAGAAACCTATTCACTCGACACTTAAAAGTTCCAGGACTGTAGTGGTCAGGAAAAACAGACGCAGGCAGATTGTTCCACACCTTGGCAATCCGTACCAAAAAGGAACTATCGAAGCGTTTTGTTCGACTTCTTGGTATATCCACTATATACGGATGGAAGTTCTGTCTGCGTCTGGTAGTCCGGTGGTAAAAAGGGGTGGGTTCAATTTGGTCAAAAAGAGCACTCGCACACTCACCAAAATGTAGCCGATAAAATACTGTCAAACAAGCAACCTTACGACGATGCTCCAGCGTCTGCAATTTTTTATTTGTAAGGTTGTTGTTATTTATGAGTTTTCGGGCTCTTCGGTCAACAGAGTCTAGCGCTTCGAGCTGGTATTTGGCAGAACCATCCCAAAGGTGACTACAGTACTCCATGCAAGACCTCACTTGGGCTGTGTATAAGTTGAGGAGCCGTTCAGGGCTGAAGTACCGCCGGACCTTCGAGATGATACCCAATTTTTTGGAAGCCGTTTTTGCCATAGACTCAATTTGTTGTCCGAAGTTTAATTTGGACGTTATAGTGACGCCCAAAAGCCCTAGTTGATCGGTGATGGGAACAGATACATTCTGGAAAGTGGGCGTAAGAGTAAAGGTGCTCTTTTTTGCGGAGAATAGACACGCTTGTGTTTTGGAGGCGTTGAATTTGACCAGGTTAGATTCGCCCCAATCGGACACATTCCGCAAGGTCGAATCAACGCGCTCAATCATAGACTCTCTCAAAACCTGGATTTCATGGGCGCTCGTTCGCGCATTGGATATATATCTCTCAACAACAGTGCTGTCATCAGCATATCCAATAATGCCTGGTGTTAGGAGGTCATTAATGTGCAGCAAGAATAAAGTTGCAGAGAGAACAGATCCCTGAGGTACCCCGGCATTAATCGCCATTAGGTCAGAGGAATAGCCGTCTAAGACTACTCGAATCGACCGTTCCCTCAGAAAATCAGATATCCAGTCGCAGAGCCCGGTCGGTATGCCATATGCTGGAAGCTTGCTTAAGAGACCATCATGCCAGACCCTGTCAAAGGCCTTGGAGATGTCTAAGGATACAGCTATTGCTTCACCATGACCCTCCAAGGCCTCACTCCATAAGTGTGTGGCATACACGAGAAGATCGCCGGTCGAGCGTCCACTGCGGAAACCATATTGGCTATCGCTTAGGAGCTCGTTGGTCTCAAGGTATGCCAGGAGTCGATTGTTCAATACACGTTCCATGACTTTACAAAGTATGGAGGTGATTGAAATTGGTCGATAGTTGACAGGATCAGCACGGCTTCCCTTCTTCGGTACTGGTTGTACGTTAGCCAGCTTCCAGGATTTGGGGACTTTACCAGATTCCAAAGAGAGTCTATAGAGACGCGTCAAAACGGGAGACAACTCAGCTGCGCAGCGTTTCAACACCACTGCAGGAATACCGTCTGGGCCGCTAGCCTTATTCTCGTCTAGGTGCAGCAAGCACTTAAGAACCTCCTTTTGTCGAATATGAACGGTACCCATTGTAGGACCGAACTGAGGTAATTGGGGTGGGATTTTACCTTGGATATCTAGACGAGAATTTTCCGCAAAGATACTGGCAAATAAATCCGCCTTTTCCTTAGCGGTGTGGGCCAGAGAACCGTCAGGTTTCCGCAGAGGCGGCAGCGACGGGCGACAAAAGTTCGTTTCGACCGACTTGGCGAGGGACCAGAAAGCTTTACTTCCCGAGGGGTACGAGGCTATTCTGTCTCCGATACAGCCTATGTGGGCGAAACGAGCTCTCTTGATCACCTTTTTGCAGGACTTGGCGGCAGCATTGTACCTCTTTTTGTGTTCATGCGAATCCACGGCTTTGCTTCTGCGAGCGGTTGCCCAGGCTTTGTACGCTTCTCGCTTACGCTTTTCAGCGGAAAAGCATTCAGCACTAAACCATGGGCGAGCTTTGGTTTCAAGGGATAGATCAGCGTAGGGAATGAAGAACTCCATTGCTTGACCTATCACACTTGAGACTGCATCAGCGCAGCACGATGGATCGGTTGATGTAAAACAAGCTTGCCGCCACGGATAAGATGCGAAGAAATGTCGCATTTCATCCCAATCTGCCGACTTGTAACGCCATACTCGCCTAGAACCACTTGGTCGGGTGTCAGGTGGCGAGTACTGCGATACAGATTTCACCAGACAGTGATCGGATGTCCCTAAGGGTGCAGTGACGGACACCGAATATCTGTCCGGATCGGTTGTCAGCAGAAGGTCCAGGCAGTAAGCAGTGTGGCCAGCAACGTCTGGGATGCGCGTAGCCTCGTCAACAAGCTGAGAGAGGCCATGAGTGAGCGAAAACTTAAAAGCCTCTCTACCAGCATGGTCAGTGTCCTGAAACGGGTATAACCACTGTCCGTGGTGTGCGTTAAAATCCCCCAGGAACACCAACTGCGCTGTGGGAAAACGTTGCTGAACCTTGTCCGCTGTACTGCTGAGATAGTCCATAAGCCTCGTTGTCTCCCGATCTCCGCTGTGTGACCGATAAATACCAGCGTATACCATTTGGTCTAGGCCGGTATCTATGTGAACCCACATAACTGAAAGGTCCGGCACTTCTAAGTAACGGAGACGCTGACAACAGATCTTGTCACTGGCATACATGCACACCCCGGCGTGCGGGTGGAATTTGGACTCCAGGATGTAACCTGGGTAACAAAGGTATGCCGAGTCTGACGGATCACAGATCTGCGTCTCCGTTAGGAAGAGTAGGTGGGGTCTCTCCGTCTCGAGGTGGTGATGGACATCATTGAGATTGGAGTGCACTCCTCGGATGTTACAGAAGTGCACTTTAAACGAGAGGAAGTGCAACCGCTGTGTTACCTTACTCTTCTTTGGACCTTTCATTAGTTTTGGAGTGGAGTGAATAGGGAGGAGAACAGAAGTTGAGTGAAGCGCTGCAAATGGAACCAAGCAACTCGATAGGGGTGACGCACCATTGGGAAACTCGCTTGGAGACTGCGGGGACGCCCGAACCCCCCCGAGTTCGCCATCGGGTCCTCTCAAACCGGTCGCCAACCGGCACGATGGAGCCTCCCGGGATTTTTCGCGAGGTGGCGGGGCAGCCTTTTGCATGTGGCTGGCATGCTACTTGGGCCCCCTACTACCTGCGGTCGGCCAGCGGTGCACCGTGCTTCGGATCCCGCTACCCTCCAAAACGAGTTACCCGGTGAGTCATTATCCTACGAGTTGTAAACAGTTCTCCGATGCAGCACGATTACTCAGACCTATCCTCCTCAATGGCTACACTAGACATCATGCCGGAACGCAACTAGGTTACTTGGCGGCATGGTTTTGTCTAGTGGGTGGTGACAAGCCACGGCCGAAGCCTACCACCAGATTTTACTGCTCGTTTAGCACCACCCAGGGACCACGTACAAGGCATCGAGGGCTAAACCTTGCGGACGCGAGCAGTTTCCAGTCCCCAAAAAGTTACGGCTAAATAGCAAGAAATAAAAGCCTTTCCAACTATTTCTATTAAGAAATACGTTAAGCCCCGATTTTATTTCTTGCTATGTACTTTGTCGTAAATAACAGATTAAACTAAAATTTTATCACTTAAAAGAATTGTAAAATTTCAATTTTAAAAAAATATAGTAATTTTTATGTATTTTTTTTTTCATAAATTGAATCCACACATTATTCTTAACCTCCTCTTAAAATATTTTCATCTTCAAAAAAATTACCCTGTATATGAAAAATGTGGTACGACAAGTTGTTTTCTGTACCCTGGCTAATTTAAGCTCCCTTTTGTTTAATTTGAATGGAAATATTTTAAACACCATAATATATATTAAGATAAGGTGCACCACGGACCGGTAATGTTTTATGGAGAATGTCAATTTCTAAGCCCTTAACCGCAGTCAAAGGAATTCCATCGCAGGAAAAGCAAGTCAAAAAAATCGTCCTCGTTCCTCACTCAACCCTAATTTAAAATTTCTAATTCACCCAGTATTATTCCTTACGCAATCTGTTGTAATACCTATAGAAAGTAATTGTTTTCCTTAATATTGGTAGAAATGCTAAATATGCTGGACTGGGAGCGAAAGAAAAACATAGAACTTACCAGCTGCTTCTGTTCCCGGGCATACTGTAAAAGTCAGTTAAGTGACAGAGGTTTTATTGGCATTTTTTATTGGCTAACCCCCAGTCACTGCAATAACCTCTCTCCATCATTATAATACCTCATTTGTCAAACGTGACATCAAATAGTCTTATAACCACTGGTGTTCTGCCTAGCCCATAAGGGATACAGGCGTGAAGTTATGTATGCTAAAAGCGAAATAAGATTTTTTTAGATAATATTGCTATTAAAATAGCAACTTGTAGAGTTATAAAAGAACATAAACTAGAAGTTAATCATTATTAACAGAACTTTAAAGTATCATAACAGCTAACTCGCATACTTTGTAAAAATATGCTTTATATTTCGATTGTTCAAAATCAATTAAAGACTTTGCGCCTAAAATAACAAGATCTTGAGACTCAAAGGGGCCAGTTATCCAGCTGAACGATCTGAAATCTGACTTGTTATAGTTAATCTGACAAAACTGTGAACGAGCTGATCGCACAAATTTGAGAGGATCCTACTCGAAATATTTAAGTATCAGATTACGTACCCGATAACTTTAAGGTTATAAAAAACTAAAATTAAATTTGACCTTATTTTTATACCGTGTTACGAATACGTTGACATATTTTCAAGTTGCCGTCGGTCTATTGACCCAAATTGAATTAAAATCGACGCGTTTTTTGTAAGCAAGAACATAAATTTCTAAATACAAATAATTTAAACGATGAAAATAATCTACCACCACTTCAGCGACAGTTTACACCCATGAACTCTTAGAGTCCATAAACAGTGACAAATCTTCTCACACTTTTCGTATTATCGACTCTTTATATATAAAAAATATAACTTATCATTTAGCAATAGAAGTATAACAATTTAAATTCAATTTAAATTGTGTATTTGCACTGATATTGAAACTCAAACATCCTTTCCAAAACAGTCGAATTAAATACGAGTATCTTTAACGGTCGTTTGATGTGTTCCGGCACCGGTTTAATAGCTTCGGAAAAGTCTAATGCTCCATTTTCGTCCTCATCATCACTTTATACCATTAGTTATTGTAATTACGAAGATATTAAATAATAATTAAATGTTTTACAACTTCTATCTTATTAAATCTCTAGAGATACATACAGGTATGTCCGCCATTGACATTAGGGAGTATTTGAGAATGTTGGACACTGACAGGCCGAAATCATAGCCCGATGTTATCAAAGACGCTTTGTGAAAGATGTCAAAAAAATGAATAGCAAAGAAATCAAGGGAGTATATGAGCAATAGAAGGAACGTAATGTAAGGTTCGAAATATTATATTACTTTTTATTATCAATTTGCTGCTGTCGCAATGGCAAATGATGTTGAACTTTTTCAAGGTGATTTTTGTATTTATGAGATTCTAGAACACTTTTAACTGTTTGAAATGGAATCAAAACATTACGGGTTTTTTTCAGCTTCGAAACGATTCGATGTGTAAAGGATTATTATTAAAGTGAAATCTTGTAATAGTATTTATTTATTTATTAGGTACAACAACAAATTATTGTTATCTTATAACTATTATATGTATGCTTAAATTAAGATATTGCATAACAATAATTCAATAAAAGTTGTACACAAATTTGACATAATATGGTAGGTTATAAGGTTACATTGACTATAAAAGAGAAAAGAATTTAACTCGAATAAACTCAAACAATGTTACTAAAATTTTACATCTACACTACATATATATTAATAATAATATAATAATAACTTTTACAAAAGATCACTTTACGTTTTGCAAGGCACTAACTACGGATTTTTTGTAGACTGAAAGTAGACTAGTATTCTCTTATTCGTTTTAGCAATCAGCTTTCCACTTTAGGAATAATAATTGCACATAATTTCCATTTGAGTATAGTCTGAAATTTTTTTTTTAAATAACAATTAAGAGCTCCTAAAACAACTACTTAAATTAAAGCAAAACGGCTAGACCTCAAACTAATTTGTTTTTTATTAATCTGGATGACGATGTTTTCGTACACATAGGTCGAAAAGAATTGATGACCCTATAGTTAAGAATGGAAGTAAGCATTAAAATCTTACTAATCAGGAACATAAGTACAACGTTCAGTATGTTTCCTGTCTTCTATGGAGGATTGGCAATTAGGACGGTCTAAAAGGTACTAAGTTCGAGTTTTAGTTGCACTTTTCTAAGGCACGATTTTTCAATGGTCAGATAAAAGTTATATAATGAATAAAATATTACGCGACAGCTTCTCAAGTTTATTGTTACTCTATTTCATTGTCACACAATTATATAAACAATCGTAAAACAACATTATTCCGCCGAGTAATACTTTATTCATCGGTCAATTTTTATCCAAGGATTTGAAAATTGAGACTGCTAAAATAAATCATTGCTATCCGGAGTAAAATATACGGATGAGTTATCCAAATGCATCAATTTAATCAGCATAGTAAGTTGATATAAGAATATAAGCTGTAAATATATTATGAAGAAACCTGAAATATACTTATAAAGCTTATGTTTACATATTGTAGAGTGACCGTGGATTTAGGTAAGCTACAACACATTTTTATCATCTGTATAACAGTCTTTGTAAAACTTCATCCACCCGAATCAAGTTTAATCGTCTGTGGGTCAAAGCTGACAACTGTCAAAATATTCGCGCCTTTTTATTTAGATTGTTTAGCTAATAATGACGGGTTTTCAAGTACCAGTAAGTCAATTGTTTATATTACAAATAATTTATAATAAAATGCTTTAGGAAATATCGAACCTATGTTTTTTTTTTAAAGTTTATAAATAAATATTTCTGAAATTCACACATTATCTACCCTAATTAAGTTTTTTAAAGAACTTGTGTTATGTATACTAGATAACTGATATACTTAAGAAATATATAAACATACATATTAAATAAATACATATTTTTTTTCGGATATAAACTTTAATAAACATATAAACATCCATGACTTGACGGCTAATATCTGTGTTCATCACACAAATATCGGCCGCATCCGGGATTCGAACCCAGGACCTCTGGCAAGGCAATGTATGTTACCACTACACCAGCCGGTCGTCAAATGTTTGTTATGCGCGTCTGATATTTCGATGATATGGTGAAAATATCGCTTTTATTACTTTATAAACTGTCACTATCTAATCACCCTTAAATCACACATACCTATTTCTGAAATATCTTTCTTGAAATATATTTTTAATAATCATCTAAAATCCCAGTGTCAGTAACGCACAGCTTTTCGAAGAGTTGCAATTGTCAATGGACGATGGATATTAGACACGAGTAGTATCAGGGAAGCAACTTGCAACTTTGCCCGATCCTATATTATATAAAAAAATACCAATAGCTTCTACACAAACACTTCATATACTCGTGTTAAGCTTCATAGATATGCAAAAGTTCTGTCTTCGATTTATACTCGTAACGTCAGCTCATTAGTGGACCAGAACTAAATATAGTTTGACAATCGGGTTCACGAATAAAGTTATTTCCAGCGCAATATCTCACGAGCTCTCCGGATGTCGGATGCTGGAGTTGTGACAGAAACTGATCATAATAAGAACCGTCTACCTTCACAGGTCTGCTGAACTTTTTGGTCTTTTTTTTCCATTCACCCCGCTATTTTAGGTTACATTGTTTCGTTAGGATGTATCGTTTTTTACGTTATGTGCGAGAGATCACATTATTACCTGTGCCTATGGGCCATAAGAAGTTGAAGTAATTTTAGTAGATAAAGATTAAATCATATTGTATTGTAATAACTTTATATACTTCATATTGTATAGGTATGTTCCTAGTTTTTCAAAACATGACTCTTTAAGTAGAAAAAGTACTTTCATAAGAAATTTGGAAATATGGAAAGCTTTGCTTGGCTAAAAAAGGATTTGTTACAAATTTACAATTTATTATAACTACATATTTGAATATTGATGACTAAATCTGCATTGCTACAAAAATCTTATCACCATTAACAACATTTACAAAAGAATCTCCGACTCTCAAGAATTGCATACTAAACTTTATACCAAACCAACTGAGCTTTTAGTGAAATAAATTCTAAATTTACTGAATTATTTAATTTAAATTTCAGTGGACTTAAACTGGCGTCGTACTTAAACACGTTTAGGAGACGTAAGCTAAGCAGCCGCTGGTCGCTTTGCATACCTGCTGTCGCTTCTACCACTCAGCCTTAAATAGAAGCTTTAGTGCATTTAAATTGAATTAAATTATTTATTTAACTGTAAATTTATTACAGTTAGACAACTATTTGTTCTCAACACTTAATGACTATCCATGCGTGCATTCCTTATGCAGAAGATACGGTTGGACGAAATTATATTGTAACCACTCCACCCTCACCTAAATTTCAATTCACTAAACACTTCTTTTATTACGTAGGACCTCATTTATACAAAACTACAAACTAAACTCTTTCACAACATAAATTACCACATACACCTTGCAAAAAACTAATAATAAAATAACTAAACTGGCTTATAGGAAAATCATACCTAGAAACTGAAAAACTTATAACATCCCACACATAAAATGAGATCGCTGTGAAGCGATAAGGCTGCCCAAATTGCACATTTCATGTTATTTTGTAAATTGTATGTTAATATTTATCCATTCCATGAAAATGGCAATAAAGTATTTTTATTTAATTGAATTGAATAAAAATTAACCTGTTCGCTTAACAAGTATTTTATAATACACATTGCAGTAATTAAAATAATTGTAGTAAATAATAATTAGTTATTGTATAATAAGTATTTTGTCAGTGCTGTTGCTGTTGTTTTTATTTTTTCATTAGAATGTATTGAAGTGTAAGCAAATTTGTGTCTACTGGCTACCTTTTCACGATAACTTAGAGAAGCCTTTTTCTGGGGATAAGGACTAGGCCCTTAGAACAGACTATTTTAAATAGTTAGGGCTCTAGTAGCACTGTTTAAAAAAAACCAATAAGCCTTAAGAAACTTTTAATTTCAATATTAACACAGCATCTGAGGCTTATGTAACAAAGTTATATTATAATAATTGTAAATTTTTTTTTGCAAATAAACTTTGTAAATCGGACCAGACGAAGTCGGTCGGGTATCAGGGCAAGAGAGAAAGAAACCGGCGAACGATTCAGGCAGTATCAAGCAATACCACATTATCATTAGAATTACATGTATAAGATGTTGAACGAATTTTTAAGACAAATGTTTGATCAAGGTCTATATTGTCTTAATTTTTAGTAAAAAGCCTTATTTCCCAACAATTTCTTGACGGCTTTTCAAAAAAAACTTCCACAAAGGGCAGATAAATTTTTCACGAGGTTTGACAATTTACTGTCGATTGTTTACGATACTTTTTTATTTATATACCCTATTGCGTGCCGCCATTTTTTTTACTAAAGCCATCTGTTTAGTTGTTGTACATACCTACCTAAACATGAATGGAATAATCTCACCAATGCTCATAAAAAGTTTTTTTCGTTCCTGAAGTTTGGCGAGTCAATAAAACTAAGTAAACTAAGTAGACGCGATTTCATTCAAGTTTATATTTAGTTACGAGCTTTTTCCCGCAACTTCGTACGCGCATAAACATAACTGTCTTATTTTTCCCAACCCCGTGGAAATTTTGGGAATTTCTCCCATACTAAAACCAGACATACATTAAAGAACCTTTTTACCAAGAATCACATCTCGGTGCACTCAAGAAATAAGATATTTCATACAAACTAAAAATTCCCATGTTTTCTGTTCCAATGGGAATTTCGGAAATTCCTTCCATAATGCAACCAAATAGTCATTGAAGAACCTTTTTGTCAAGTTTCACATTCATGCACTCCAGAGATAAGATTTTTCAAACAAACTCAAAAGTCCAATAATTCCCGTTTCGGGAATTCCTTCCTTAGTGCTCCCCCACAACCTCTAAGAATTGTATGTTCCATATCCATATCGATCTCTACGGCCAGTAGTTTTGGCTGTACGTTGTCTGTCAGTCACTCAGTCAGTAACGGAAGAGTTTTATATAATATTAAGATTTTTTGCATGTTCATTGAAACTTTTCGTTTACTTCAGCAGTTTTTTCTGTTAACCGAATAATCTTCGTGGAGACTGTACAAATGCTGATCATATTTTAATCGTTTACGTTGGGAATTAAAAATAAAACTATTTCCTTTAATAAAACGAAAAAAAAACTCCTTTTTTTTACATACGTATCTTTTGTTTAGGAAAGATTAAACGGCAAGACGCCAGTTTTTAGGCTGTCAAAGTCACATTGATCTATCTGTCACGATCTGTCAAGCGCGGAGAAATGTCACAATTAATCAGCCGAGTGCAAAGATTAAATGGTTGATTTACAGAAGTGTTGAGTTGTTAATGTTTTTTTTTGTAAAAACAAAGGGTGTTTCATACACAGATAGTGATACTATTATTTTCAGTAATATAATATTTGTTTTTAATTTATTAAGTATCCAAGTAGATTAGTAGAAATTAGCGCTTTTAAAGAAAGTTCTAAGACATTTCTTTAACCAATAAGATTGGTATCCGAGCATAGAATGTCTTATCCGTTGCTAATACTTTTACATTGCGCTACAATTGCAAGCTTTAAATCAGAATTTTATGAATTATAGCAAACACAATTGTTATAGTTACAACAAAAAAATAATAATTAACGAATGCAGAACATTAAAAAAACCGACTTCACTTCAACACTTTGGCCGACTAATAATGTCATCCACGTAAACATTCTCCGAAATCATACATATTGTTTCAAAAATTTGAAATTTTCAATGAAGTACCCAACCGATTTCCATGAAATTTATATGGGACCAACTAAGAAGCACCCTCTATCATATAAATCGATTCATAATTGTCTGAAATATCGTGTAAAAAAGACAAAAAAAACATACAGAAGAATTGAGCCTCCTCCTTTTCGGTTGAAAAGCAACATTTCCGTCAAATTAACAACAAAACCAAAAATCATTTCTCACTACAATACTTGCCATTTACAAAAACGGCAAAAACCTACAAATGAAGGCGTAATGCCTCTCTAAATAACGCCGAGGACACTTTAACGAGGTTTTACATAACTTTTTTATACACGCAATAAATAAGAGGAACAAATTCACGCGGGCCACTAAAACTGTAATTTTCGGTGCGGCTAAATATGGGCTTTGTCGTGTTAACGCCGCTTTAATGGAGTATTAACTAACTGAAGTTGTGATAGCTAAGATTATTGTATTTGTTTTATTATTAGTATTAGGTTTTATTCGGATTTCGGATGTTTTATGATAATTTAAGAATCATTTTATTAGCGTTATACATACATACATAACTTCACGCCTGTATCCCTAATGGGGTAGGCAGAACAACAGAGTCTATAAAACCATCTGATGTCACGTTCGACAAATTTAGGGGACTTATAATGATGGAGAGAGAGTTGCAGTGATAGGGGGTCAGCCTATCACCCACAAAAACGTCAAAAAAACCTCCGTCCCTTAACTGACTTTTACAGTATGCCCAGGAAGAGAAGCAGCTGGCATATTCTATGTTTTTCTTTCGCTCCCAGTCCAGCATGGAAGGCGTTATAAAGTTTGTCAATCGTTTTCTCCATGCAGTGCGCTTTTTTTTATTTCTTTTTATTCATAAGTGACTGTTAAATTCATAAGAGTTAATAGTTGTTTCCTAATTCGCATCCTAGTCCTTTACTGGTGGAAATACCACAATTATATGAAATACCGTAACTGTCCCACATATTACTCATAACATGTAGCTTGAAATAAAGTATCCCGTGTGTCAAATCCGTCTATTTATGAACCGAAGTACATTTAAATCTATTCAGTATGTGCAGCGTGAGAGATTAACATACATCTATTAAACTGCAACAGATTTTGAAGTCAACAATTCTAGCTAAATTCCAAAACTTTGCCTGCAGAAATCATAACAATGAGAATATTTGGATACATACCTACATATATAAAAATTATCGACAAGCTTTTTATTGGGCACGGTTAAGGCAAATCTGAAACACTACAATCTCCTGTGATGTTATGTGTTCCTGGTATTATTAACGTAATTTTCGAAACAATTTAAAAATTATCGACAAAATGTATCGATGAACTTATAACTTTAATTCCAGCCTTCACGCAGTGGGTGCACGGGTAAATGCGAATTACCCCTCCACCCACTGGTGGGTGAAGGCGGTGGGTGGACGGGTCATGGCTCATAAATAAATAATAAAATAAATAATATATGCTACTGCTAAACCCGTCAAGCATTATTTCATCTTAAAAGACATCCATTTAACCATCCTCACAAACCGTCATTTATAAGAAAAGCAGCAGTTTCGCGTGCTTTTACTCGCGAACTCGATATCGGGATAAAAGTAGCCTATGTGCTATTCCAGATTGTACATTATTACTATTCCAAGTTTCATCCGAATCCGTTGAGCCGTTCTGCCGTGACTGAAAAACAGATAAATCCATCCATCCAAACTTTCACATTTATAATTTTAGTAAGAAAAGAATTTTCGTAAAATGTAGTCTTGAGTTTTCACGGTGTACCTATTTTATCCACTCATGATAATGAGGTCCATTACTATAGCGAAAATTAATATAATATGAGTTAAAATCCGCCAAAAATTTAAAACAGCCTTATATTCAGGCTCAATATGAGTTAAATTCCGCCAAAATTTTAAAACAACCTTATATGCAGGATTTTCGGAATGAACATTTATATGTGTAGGCCATGTTTGTTTGTGCGAATAATAAATCTTTGTTGCATAGCCAGGTAGTACGAAAGTATCAGGTTTTAGTGTTGAATTGTGAACGAGAAGTTTACTCATTTTTAATCGCGTATATCCTGATCCTGAGGGAATATAGCCATAAAATATCTGCGTGAAAAACTACCAAACTTTTGTACATCCATCTCCAAAAGTTAACTATCACGTTTAATAAACTAGTAAAATACTTCTTGTATTTTCGTAGCTATTTTAGTTTGGCTATGGAGATGTAAGTAAATATATTCGCTGTCGAAAAAGACGTTGCTATGTTACTTAGATATATGTCGCTACAGATGCTACTCGTACTAAGTATTTGAATAACTTTATTAATATACAGGGTGCCCAGGAAAGAATGGATAACCTCTGAAAGGCTAATAGTAGAACTAAAGGCAAGCCCAAAAAAAAATTAAAAAAAATTATAACCCTTACACTGCTAGAAATATGGCGCTTTAAAAAAAACACATCATTTTTTTTGTCTGATTTCATATTTTTACTCGTAACGAGGTCAAATCAGTTAATAACATAGTTACTCTGTGCTTAAAATATTTAATATTAACCGCATCAGTGAGTAACTATCAAATAAAATAGCTAACTGGAATATTTTTGTCAAAAAATAATGTTAAACTATTGCTTTGTGTAAAATTACTGAAGAAATATTTTTGATGTGAAACTTTAAACAGCTCTGCTGTAAAAAAATAATATGGAAGCAACAGTGGCCAATCATTTTAAAATATTCCTGGTTTAATGACGTTTCTAAAAAGATGTAATATGTCGTTATTGTAATGAAAAAATATTGAACTATTGATATTAATGTGTAAAATGGGATAATTATTTAATACTAGCAAAATTAAAAAAAAAAACAATAAAACAAAAAAAACTGATTTTCAATTGATAGGTATTTATTTATTGCGTAGACATCACAGTAATTTAGAGCAACTGTTCAAATTGTCTGCCCCCCATCCTGATACAGACCCTACATCTACGAATAAAGGATCTTTGAAGAAATCGCGCGTGACGTTAGCAGTGGCCTGAACACGGGCTCGTAGATCTTCTAATGAAGTTACTGGCTGCCGGTAAACCTCTTCCTTAAGACACCCCCAGTAAAAAAAGTCCAAAGTCCAAAGGGTAGATCCAGGGATCTTGGGGGCCATAGAATAGGTCCCAGGCGGCCTATCCACCTGTTAGGGTAGGTTTCGTTCAAGTATGCACGTACTGCAACAGCATAGTGTGCTGGACAGCCATCATTTTGAAGCCAATATGTGTCCCGAAGCTCTTCGGGCACGTCTACCAATAAATTGGGTAAGTCATTTTGAAGAAAATTTAGATAACTTTCTCCTGATAAGTTACCTGGGAGTTCAAAAGGGCCTATAATTTTGCCATTAATAATCCCAGTCCAATAATTAATTTTAAACTGGTATTGTGACCTGTTTTCTCGATTAACGAATGGATTTTGAAGCTGCCAGCTATGTAGGTTGTGTAAATTCATGTAGCCGTCCCTCTTCAAAGTCGATTCATCACTCCACAGATTTTTATTGAAGAACTGCGGATCTTCGTTCATCTTTTCTAACATCTTACGACAAAATTAAACTCTAAGTTGAAAGTCTCTTGGAAGTAGAGATAGGCCGCCTGGGACCTATTCTATGGCCCCCAAGATCCCCGGATCTACCCTTTGGACTTTGGACTTTTTTTACTGGGGGTGTCTTAAGGAAGAGGTTTACCGGCAGCCAGTAACTTCATTAGAAGATCTACGAGCCCGTGTTCAGGCCACTGCAAACAAAATCAATGATCGACGTCACGCGCGATTTCTTCAAAGATCCTTTATTCGTAGATGTAGGGCCTGTATCAGGATGGGGGGCAGACAATTTGAACAGATGCTCTAAATTACTGTGGTGTGTATGCAATAAATACCTATCAATTGAAAATATTTTTTTTTGTTTTATTGATTTTTTTAAATTTTGCTACTATGAAATAATTATCCCATTTTACACATTAATGTCAAAAGTTCAATATTTTTTCATTACAATAACGACATATTACATCTTTTTAGAAACGTCATTAAACCAGGAATATTTTAAAATGATTGGCCACTGTTGCTTCCATATTATTTTTGTACAGCAGAGCTGTTTAAAATTTCACATAAAAAATATTTCTTCAGTAATTTTACACAAAACAATAGTTTAACATTATTTTTTGACAAAAATATTCCAGTTAGCTATTTTATTTGATAGTTACTCACTGATGCGGTTAATATTAAATATTTTAAGCACAGAATAACTATGGTATTAACTGATTTGAGCTCGTTACGAGTAAAAATATGAAATCAGACAAAAAAAATGATGTTTTTTTTTTAAAGCGCCATATTTCTAGCAGTGTAAGGGTTATAATTTTTTTTTATTTCTTTTTGGGCTTGCCTTTAGTTCTACTATTAGCCTTTCAGAGGTTATCCATTCTTTCCTGGGCACCCTGTATATACAAATACCTTATCGGAGAAACTTCGTTATTTGTCAACTTTTGGTAAATGTCTAGCGTACAAAATTTGGTCGCGTTTCATTATACGCACGATAAAAAATAAAAAATATATAAATTTTAACTTTTCAGGAGTCCAAATAAGTCATCAAAAAATTTTCAATTTACTTATATCGAGTAAAAATACAAATGTAATAAAAATATTGTTTTCTGTATTTGTATCATATAATAATAATAATACTGGTCAAATTGTCGGGTCTTTCCGCCGAAAGGCGTATAGCTTTAAGTATCTATACATATAATAAAATGGTAGGAAAGTCAAAACTGTACATTGAATATTTTTTTAAAAGAATACTTGGGGTATGATCTACAATCGAAACAGAAACAAAAAATATAGTTTTTAGAATTTTTGTCTGTTTGTCTGTTTGTCTTTCCGGGATAAACTCAAAAAGTACTGCATGGATTTACTTCAAATTTGGCATGAAGATAGTTAAGAAGTCGGGTCAACATATAGGCTACATATTATCACGCTAGCAGTGTTATAATCGTAGGTGCGTTTGGTGCTGCATAGCGTTCACGCAGACGACGTCGCGGGCAGCAGCTAGTAAATAATAATAATAAATATTCTTTATTGCTAATGAACTTAAATAATAAACATTTTAACAAAATTTGCGACGACAATGTGGGCGGCCTTATCGCTTAAAGCGATTTCTACCAGGCAACCCGGATACCCGGATCGTATCCTATAAATTAAAAAAGCATTTCATATTTAACTTAATGTTTTCATACTCAAAAGTTTAAATTCATGTTAAAATAATCCCATTAGAGTTTCATATAAAAATGTAGCTATGTCATTCTTTCTTATTATCTAGAAACGAATCCAGTTAACGTGCACGATTTTCAGATTAAGTTTTATTTTAAAAATGGATTTTTATTTGCGTAGTTACCAAGTGGAAAAACTTTTCAAACTCATTGTATTGTAGCGTATAAGTTTTTAAGAATGATAAAATTATTACTTACTTCCATGCTGGACTGGGAGTGAAAGAAAAACATAGAATGTGCCAGCTGCTTCTCTTCCCAGGCATACTGTAAAAGACAGTTAAGGGACAGAGGTTTTATTGGCATTTTTGTGGGCAATAGGCTGACCCCCTGTCACTGCAATAGCCTCTCGCAATCATTATAATACCTCATTAATCAAACGTGACATCAGTTGGTCTTATAACCTCTGATGTTCTGCCTACCCCATAAGGGATACAGGCGTGAAGTTATGTATGTATGTATGTATGTAAAATTACTACTCAATAATCAAAGAATGTAGAGCATTAAAAAAACCGACTTCACTAGCTGAAGTACTGAAGTCATCGACGTACAAATTAACGTGTTGATACATACATACGAGTAAATACGGGACCACCTCTGAAATATAAATAAATAAAATCCCCAGACAATCACACCAACTACATGGCCCCAAAGTAAGCATAGCTTGTGTTATGGGAAACCATGTAGCGAACTAGGGGGAAACTAGAATATAAATACATAAATAGATAAACACCCAGACACGGAACATTTTTTTTTTCTTGTTCCTTGCGGAGATAGAACCCGCAACCACTGGCGTCTGAGGCAGATAGGTTTACCCCAACGCCAAAGTGGTCGTCGAAATATCCTCATATGAAACTATGAAAGAATATACAAAATCGATTCATAATTATCCGTAAAATCGTGGAGCAAAGACACAAAAAAAAATTAAAAAAACCATACACACGATTTACGAACCGGAAGTCTTTGGAAGTTTTTGGAAGTCGATTGAAAGGTAAATATCGCTTAAACCTATGAAGCACAAACTGTATTCTTCCGCATGTATCCCGTGACTCAAATTGCAGTCAAAAAGAAAACCATTACTTTATATTAAGACAAGTCTACCTTTTTACATATCAAAAGAAACTCAATTTAACTTTATCATACATACATACATAACGTCACGCCTGTATCCCTTATGGGGTAGGCAGAACACCAGAGGTTACAAGACCATCTGATGTCACGTTTGACAAATTTGGAGGTAATATAAAGATGGGAAGAGACTATTGTAGTGACAGGGGGTCAGCCTATCGCCCACAAAAACGCCTTTAAAACCTCTGTCCCTTAACTGACTTTTACAGAATGCACGGGAAGAGAACCAGCTGGCACATTCTATGTTTTTCTTTCACTCTCAGTCCAGCATGGAAGCAAAACTTTATCGTATAGAAAAAGTTTTATCATATAGAATTTAATTTAATTAGGGATTTAGAAGCAAACCTTCAGTCATCAAAAACTTGCGAAAAAGGTTTATATCTTCATATAGAAATTACAGCATCTGAATAGAATTAATTAGACCAGAATTACCAGTTTCTTTATTCTAGTTAGTATACAGATTGCCAGGCTGAAAAAAAATTTAATAACTAAACTCCTTTATCTTAAAACATTGCATCACAATAGAATTCTTGGCTAACTAAGAGACCGCAGGAGACTGCGGCACACTCGATATGAATATTTTAACGAATGCACCCACTACACCAAAACACAGCTACTACACAGACTATGAAACACCCCCTTCGTACATAGACTCTAAACTCTAGAATTTATTACTTTGCAACAAAATAAAATGCAATCGAAAAGCAATAGATGTTTATTCTTTTTTTTTTAATTTTGAATTTCGAATGCAGCTTTTAAAGCCAATGTGAAAAAGTTGGAGTAATTTACCTTGGTGCATCATTTGTTTTAATTTACGTATGGATAGTGTGGGCTTTATTCCAGATATTTATTTCATCGTTGTTGCACCCATTTTCTTAAATACACAGCATGTATGTACCAACGTATGGGTATTATTTTGTGAAGCAGTAACAGTATGTATATCTTGCAAGTAAAGCTTGCACATCAACCGATATTTTTATATATTAAATGGTGTCTGCAATGGTGGAGTGGTCGAGTCCGGTAAAATAGTAATAAGAGAATTACAAGATATTTTAATCTTGTTGCCATAAATAATTGAATTCATAACTATGATTTCGTTTATCATTCAAATGATTAGTATTCAAATAGTGCGCGGGTTTATAATATTGTTTTTATAATGTTACAATAATTGTTTATCAACAAAAGCTTCTTTATGCGTACACATGCGTATACCATGTTGAATCCTAAACTGTGTCAGAAAAGGTAAGTTTAATAAGTATCAACGTGATTACAAGACTACATCAATTCATCATTGGGACACTTAATATTAGATATATATGCTTGTCTAAAGCTTAATGCAACTAGATACCTACTTATATCAAAGTTTTGATTTCAATCAAAATTCATTTTTCCAATTAGCAATAGATATAACGTATAGTCTATGGTAGCAAAGAAAATTTATATGATAATTTAATGGTAGCAGAAGGTATTAGAGTTAAGCTGTAAGTTCATAAAAAAAATATTTATGTAACAATCCCAGAATTCTCTAAAATGTCCCGATCTGCTTTCGGATCTGGACGTAGTTTCAAAAACATCTCACTTACCTGAACACTAATTAAAACCTGCTTACAATAGCTACATGACATTCATGTTCCCTATGCAAAATGATTAATCGTAAAGTTTTGTCAACAAATTAAACAGTAATGCTACATGCGTCCCTCACGGCATGTTTGAGAGTCAGACGCGTGTTTCGGAGACCGGGACGAGCGCTGCAAGTCACCGGCCTAGGACCCACGTGCCACCAACTTACAGAGAATGAATCCAATGACCAAAGCTCAAAAACATTGCATACACGCTTTTTATTTTGTCATTAACCTTCAAGGTGCTCCGATTTCGAATCAGCAACGTTTTATTTTTGAAACACGGTTACGCGGTGAGGTGATTAGCTGGTTAAACACGGATAGAAATCGTTCGTTGAACACTAACGGTGTGAGGGTTAATTCGGAGTTAGATCACTGCCGGCACTGTCGGATAAGTTCGCGGGACTACGGGAAAAGTTACAGCTTGGATCGCGAGGACTCGCGGACGGGAGCGAGCGAGGCGCGAGTGGCGCGCTCTGTCGTCGGCGGCGACTGCCCGCGGCGCTCGCCACGCGCCCGCTCCGCCTTACGTTCAACACAGAGGGCCGATGTGCATTCTATTTATAAAGCTAAGTTGCCGTACACCACGCGCGTGCACTACCTATATTAACATCATAATATTTGAAGTTATTAGGTCGGCTGTTGAAACACATTGCGGCACCGACCATGTTTATACGAGAGGATAAAGATAATTAAAATTATCTCTATAAATCCGTCGCCGGAAGGTAACAGAGGCAATTACGAGGTAACTCGCAGTTTGTTTTAGAATATTGTTAAATAGGTTGCTGAATTATAACATAAGCGATTGTAGAGCAACTTTGGAAGTTCTCCAAGAGTAACAGAGACGTTAACGATGATCGTGGGAACGGCGTGACGCGGCGGCGACTCATCATTCGATTATACTTTTATTTTATTTTCTTAAATAACATCTTCTTTGACGGAGCATAAAGTATAATGCGGTCGTAAATATTGCTTTCGATAACAAAATGTATATTTCATTTTGTAGTTTGATGAATGGGAAGTTAAACGTTTAGATTTTTATATTTAGCCCGTGTAAGCCCGCGTTGGATCGTGCGTCGATCAGCGTCAGGCGCAGCTGTCATAACTGACAGTCGCTAACGAAAAAATGACGCAAAGCAAATAAAAGAATACAAATTAGTCGAGTGACAGGCGTTTCGTCATTAAAATGTAAACTTGAGCCGATATTTTTTCTAGATGATTGCCAAATTCAATTAGTCAAGATTAAATACATTTGAAATGAAAGAAGCTTAAACTAAGGCGGTATTATAGAGTAATCTTATGCAATATTACTGCCAATCTCGGCCACGTCTATTAGGTTACTTATTTTTTTTTCAGAATGAAGACAATGGCATTTCTTCTTTACTAAAACTGACGTCAATTGACATGAGCTTTAACGATGAGATGAGGCTGCCGAGGTAGTCTTCTGATCTCAAACTAGATGGATCCTGAAGAAACAGGTCAATTAGATAGAGCCTTTTACTCTCATATTATACGACAAAGTTATTCAGGGATGTTCTTAGCTGGTGAAATGGATAGAATTTATGTAGAGTTCGAGAGGTTACTTACTACACTCGATCTGAATCCGACAAAATAAAAATATAATAATATTTAAAGTTTTTGCATTTTAAAATGCTTAATTACTCTTAAATAAATGAAAAAATGTGTTAAATAAAAAAAATAAGCATTTTAAAATGCAAAAACTTTAAATATTAATAAACATTGCAATGCTTAACTTTAACTGAGATTCACAATTTCTGTAAAGGAATTGGTCTTAGCTGCAAAGCTATACCATAAGATATAGCAATATAACGTAAAAAACAAAAATGTGTTAGTAATTTCGAGGCGTACCGCCAAGCCCCGGTAGCTCAGTGGGAGAGCACTCGTCCGGCAAACGAGAGGTCCCAGGTTCGTGTCCTGGTCGGGTGATTTTTATTTAACACATTTTTTCATTTATTTAAATAAGAATCTAGAAATCTTGTATGAAATGACGGATGACGGATGCCGGAACTAGAGCGTAAGCTACAATAAAAATAGTTCTACGGCTACACCGGACCATCATTTATCGGATCTGCAGTGCTAGCACGGATCTTTTGTCGATCGTAAGTTTACGAATGCTCGTATAGTATGGAGACGGTTTTGCAAGCAATAATTGAAGTCTATCCATTGCCGCACGGTCAGCTTAAATAAATGTGTTCCTTGTTAATTTTGAATGTATGTTAACAGGTTCTACTCTTAAATAACTGTAAAATAAAAAATTACATTGTTACTAAAAACTTGCAACCGACTCCATACTATACGAGCATTCGTAAACTTACGATCGACAAAAGATCCGTGCTAGCACTGTTGGATCGATCGGATTTAGTACCTATGTAAGAGTGGTTACGCACTGCATCCGATTCTTCTGTCATCCGTCATTTCATACAACATTTCTAGATTTTTATTTTGTCGGATTCGGATCGGATAAGAGCTCAATAAGTATCAGCTCTAGCCGCTCTTATTAACGACATTTCAATTTAATTTTCCGGTCTTTCCTCATTTTTTCACCAGTTTATTCCAAATTGGGCATTTGGGCATTTGGAAAGGATGAGTGAAAGTAGATTTACGAAAGAGGTGCACAGAACAAGAATGGATGGTGTTGTTGGAAGGGGCCGGCCATGGCGAACGTATGCCGATCAAATTGGAGACATTTTGAAAAAAGGGCCTAGTCAAAAGTACCCGTAACTGGCGATCATGTATGAAAAGATTGAAGAACGTGGAAGCGAAAGAGGTATGTCTGGATCGCAGCAATTTGTGTTCCCTTGTCTCTGCCTACCCCAAGGGGAGACAGGCGTCAGGTTATGTATGTATGTATGTATTTATTCCAAATTTTTATTGATTGTTTCAGGGAAAACAAACGGCCCCGTTACATTGTAAGGCATTTTCAACCCTTCATGAACTGTAATGAATACCTGCTGAGTTTCTTGCCCACTCTTAAAAACTTATATTTTTTTTATTTACAACCCAAAGAAAATTGATGGCAGGCCATGGCCCACGGCCGGCCTTGTTGTCGTGAACTTTTTATCTGCGATATTAATCGTGATGTCGCGATGTAGGGAATTTGTCGTGTTGTCACCATCGTCACTATTTAACATCAATAGATATCGCTTCAAGCTTACCAAGTTACATAAGTAAAATAATATGTGCAGTTTTTTTTATGAAGTTATATAAGTAATATGTGCAGTTTTTTAACAATGCTTGTTTTCTTTTAACTCTATTTTATGTGCATTTCTTTAACAATACTAAACTTGTTATCTTTTGATTTTATTTTATTTTTATTTATTGACAATTATTACCACAATATATGGCTTTAATAGCTGGCAGGATTGCAATAATGATACACAAATGAATTTCAGTTTTTTCGAAACATAAGCTTAGAATAAATAAATCTAAAAATAAAGGACAAAATCTGGTGGGCGTCATAGAGCCGAACATTTTAATTCGTCTAGTCGGTATACCGCAATGAATAAATTATAGTAATTGTGGACAATAAACGTGTATTAACGGCAATAGCTCATTAAAATCACGTTAATATCAGACATTTTTTCATTCTATGTCAATAATTTTCCATCTAGTTATAAAATTTCCCAAATTTGAAGGTAATTTGCCACCTGAGTGACAGATGGCGCTACTGACAGACAAGCCGCAAGTACCCGGTGTAGGGTTTCTAGTCGAGATGAGATGTAAAAAGTTAATGGTAAATATATTTATAAATAGCAAGTTTCCTAAATTCTAATGCGAAATAATTTTGACATTCACAGTTTGAATGCTTTAAATTAAAAAAAATATGAAATTGGTTTATTATACAGGGTGACTGAAACATGACCCGCCATAGGAGCAGAGCGTGTAGATAGGATCAGGCCTACTTTCTATGGGTCAAGTCTTATAGTTTTGGAGATAAGCGTAATTTTGTACTCTTTTGAAATTTTCCACTCTCAGAACTTTTTTATAAATCGATTTTTATAATGAATTATCATGAATCAGTAACTTATACGTGCTTGTGTTTAAGTTACATAGATTTTTGCCGGAAATAAATTCTCATCAAAATAATTTTGCCCTTGAAAAATCACAAAAGGGTAAATAAAATCTCGAACACAAAAATTTCTTAAAACACACATTTATAAAAAAATCGGCAGGGTTTTGTACATTTATTTTGATTTAAAAAACTTATTTAGTCCGTAAGCTTTCCAAAACTACCAAATTTAAAACAAAAACGAATTTCATTTCAATGCAAAATTCTCTTAACTGAGTAACGAGATTCGTTTTCCATATGATTTATTGCCCATTACAAAGTAAACGTACATTTATGTAAAGGTTAGGAAATAGGCTTTAATGTTTTGTATTTTTTACGCTAAGGTGAACCCTGCGCAGCTCTTCTAGGACTGTTCATTTTGGCATATTAGAACTCATGGTGTTGTAAAAAAACTTTAATTAGTCTTATGAGACCTCTAAACCGTGACATAGTGCTCTGTTTTCTGTCGCCATTAGGTACTTTGTTGTCGTTGATCTGCTGTCTGTTATCTACTGTGCTATTGAGTGTTAGCGTTTGATACTATTTCCGTTAAGGTTTATGACTGTTTTCGTTAAGCTTTATTATTTTTATATACTTAACTATACCAACGACGAATACGTGGGTATTCTAATCGTATACGGCGCTGCTGCTAATTGTAACGCTCGAGAAGCAAGTCGTCTTTATCAGTAACGATTCCTAAATAGACGCTTGCCTGGTCGTAGTACATTTAGTACAGCCTACCGTAGATCAAGAGAAACAGGAAGTCCTAACACCTGGAAAGTAGACAACAATCAGTAGATCAACCAGAACAAAGTACCTAATGGCGACAGAAAACGAAGCATGATTTAGAGGTAAAATAGGACTAATTAAAGTTTTTTTTTATTAAAGTGCCCTAGAAGAGCTGCATAGGGTTGATCTTAGCGTAAATAAGAAAAAAGCCTATTTGCTAACCTTTACATAAATGTACGTTTACTTTGTAATGAGCAATAAATCATATGGAAAACGATTGTCGTAGAAAGAAGGCTTTAAATACTTGCAAATGTTCCAATCTACACGCTCTGCTCCCAGTCACCCTGTATATCACCTTGAACTCAATAAAATTTCAATTGTGTATAATAAATTAAAAAAAAAGGTGTATTAAAAAGGTTTACCACCAAGGCACACACTGATACATTCAAAATTTAAAAAGTTTCTAGGATAATTACGTAAGTGCAACCTCAGTTAAAGGCAAACACAGCATGCTTAATTTATTTATGGATTATTTTGTGTATATCACTTTTTAATTAATCATTTTTTCAAAAATGATTTTAAAACCAAATGTAAAACATAAATAAAAATAATATAAAGTGATATAAAGTTATAAGCAAACACATGAAAATCGGTTGTGAAAAATGTACTTCGTGCAGTACATAAACTGGGCAAACCAAACCAACTCCGAGTAAGTTTGATACTAGCTGGAAACTCGTTATCACGATCCTAGTTTTTCAGCTTGAGCTACATTCTATCAATATTTGATATATTTACTGCGGTTTACTTTGCTTTAGAATAAATAAATATTTCTAACAGCTGCACTATATTTACTAGAAAATATTTCGCCTTATTGAGAAATTGTGTTATGAAAACTGCATAACGATTAAATAAAAATTGAAATGTTGCTCAGATCTGAATGAAATATTAAGGTTGTTTTATTTCTCAAGTACAAAAACAACTCATTGCAGATAATATTGTTCATTTTTTACCATTTTTAGTGAAATTGTTGTCAATATAGGTAATTTGTATTTTTTTTTTCTTACAGAATTTACACGTCCAAAGTTTTGCTAACTTTACAAATTCACAATTGTTACCTGGAAGAAACCTCTTGTCTTTTGAATTTTAAGGAATTCAAGAACTTTATATGTTAGTAGTCATCATACATATAGCGGGATAACACGTAGCCTATGTGCTATTCCAGTATGTGCGCTATCACTATGCCAGATTTCATTTAAATCCGTTGAGCCGTTCTGCCGTGATTGAGTAACATTCATCCATACCTCCATACTTTCACGTTTATAATAAAAGAGTAAGATTATTAAAATCTTCCTCGAGAGATTGGCTATCAAACCAACCTCTTTGGCGATGGAGTAGACCTATCTGCCTCAGACGCCAGTGGTTGCGGGTTCGATTCCCGCACGGAACAAAAATAAATGTTCCGGGTCTGCGTTTATCTATTAAATGTATTTTATATACTAGGTTCCTACAATATATTCTAGATACCCTAGATCGCTACATGGTATCTCACAACACAAGTTTTGCTTACTTTGAGGCCATGTAGTTATGGTCTGGGGATTTTATTTTCAAAGCAAAAATATTTTTCAAATACGACTGCTAGATCTGAAATAAGAGGGTTCAAACAAACACGACTTTCCTATTTTTTTATCTGAGATTAAACCCTCGTTTGACCTCAACCTCATTTCACCTGATTGTTAATCTAATTTACAATCAGGTGAATTACAGCACACATGTAATTACAGCACACAGGAACGCTGGAGCTTTGATATTTAGCGGTAGATTTTATGAAACGTGGTCGCTAACCAGGCGTACCCTTTTTTTTTGACTGGAGGAAAACGTGCAATCACGCCCCCGACCGCCCAAGGGGGAGCGCCGGGGTATGTGTGGATGATCCGGCAGAAGGCAAGACCCACCCACTAAAAAGCCTCCAGGTGTACCTCATCCGCCATAAGTGGAGCTCACGGTACCGCCATTGGCATTATCCGTGAGCCACGGCGGGTTGCACTCAGCCTCAGCCGAGCACCCTCCGACGACGGAAATGCCCTAGCCTCACCCATAGCCCTAGTAGCCTCATCAGGTAACCAGGCGAACCCTGGAGGTGTCCTGCCACCAAGCGGGATCACTGGGCTTGATCGCCTTGTACGTCACGCCTCCAGAGGCGGTAGGTCTATTTTATGCCGACCCTACATACATACGTAACTTTAGGCCTGTATCTGTTATGGGGATGGCAGAACACCAAAGGCCATCTGATATCAAGTTTGATAAATTTGGAGGTATTATAACGATGGAGAGAGACTATTGCAGTGACAGGGCATCAGGGCGCCCGCAAAAACGCCAATAAAACCTCTGTAACTTAACTGACTTTTATAGTAGGTATCCCCGGAAGAGAAACAGCTGGCACATTCTATGTGTTTCTTTCGCTCCCAGTCCAGCATGGAAGTACCGACTCTACACGGCTAATAGATGTTGGATTATACTAATTATACTAAACGTTGAAATTGTACTGTGAATTGTGTAACTCACTAGGTATTTGGTGTAAAATACAAAAGGCAAGACGCGTTAATATTATTAAAAGCCTAATAAAACACTTCTCCCAGTACTATAAAAGGAATAATGATCGGCAATACTGATTTATATGTCTCCACATAGAGATTACAATATTTTACTTCGTAATATTTATAAATCAGAAGACTATTTTGACACTATGACTTCTGTAACTGTAATGACACGGTGACACTATTTGCCTCAGATGCCAGAGGTCGCAGATTCGAGAACCGTACAATGCTATTATTTGTATTCAAGAACATGTTTGTTTTGCATATATTATATTTTTGTAAATTTACTACAAAAACAACATATGAGTTGTCTAGTGCCTCTATTACAAAGTGTTTACTATAATACTAAATGGCGTTTTGTAAACATGAGTCAAATCATTTACTTATACGTATTTTTAGGTTGCAATACATTAGCACGGAGCCTCTGACTCATCTTTTCTAACTGATCCCGTTACGCATATTTTTTTGGTTTACAAAAAACTTATTGCCAGCAAATTGGTGATTTAACCCTAGAATAAAAATAAGTTCCTCACATCACCCTAGATTTTGAATATAGGATTTAATATAAAATAACATTCCCTATCTAAACCCTAAGATTGCGCAAGATTTTAAGTTTCTAGAATACTAATACCAAATGAGTACTAATACCCAGTATGTAATTATTTATCAGTCGGTCATTTTACTGAAATGAAACTTACTTTCAGCTAATATTGTCTTAAGTTTTTACGATTCATAATTCAAATAAAACTACTTTTTAACCGGATTTTTAAATTTATATTTTACATTTTAACTCGACGTTTCGGTGTCTTTGCAGACCCCGTGGTCAGTCGCTCGTGATTAATCCGGTTAAAAAGTAGTTTTATTTTTACTTTCGGCTACTTTAGATAAATGCTGGTGTTATAGACTCCACACGTAGTCAGATCTACACATGACCTACTCCAAACTTGAAGTTTCTTTGAAGCAGTTACCTCCCAGTATGACAACAGAGTATCCCAGAATCCCGTCGTCTCGTTCTAATGTTTCGCAACAATATGTCATATTGACGCGCCGTGGCGACCCATATGCCCAGGTGCGAGTCGTAAAGCTGTGCGCATTTCTCTATTGTAAATGTTTTACTTTATTTCGAGTCTAAGATATAGAAGATAAAGATATAAGATATCTATTTATGTATTTATATTCTAGGTTTCCCCCTAGATCGCTACATGGTATCCTATAACACAAGCTATGCTTACTTTGGGGCCATGTTGTTGGTGTGATTGTCTGGGAATTTTATTTATTATTTGACTAATACTACAAACAAATAGTTTGTGCGCCAACAGGTTCTTCATTTTCTACGCAGTTAAGCCACAGCTTCAAGTAAAACGTAGGATCATCATCATTGCAACTCTTTGTAATGAGCCCACTGCAGGGCATGAGTCTCTCCCCTGGGTGTAGAGGAGGTATAGGCCTAAATCCACCAAGCTGGCCTAGCGCTGGGTGGTGGATGCCAGAATTTTCAGGGCGCCAAGATGGCTTCAGACAAACCCTAACGACTACTGTATACAATTATACAGCACCCGGGACCGACTGCTTAACGTGCCCTTTGAAGCACGAAAGTCGTTGTGAGAAATTAATGGTTGGCGGTCACCCATCCATGTACCGACCCCGCCGAACGTTGTTTAACCTGTGATATCGTATGATACACACAGTAACCACAGCGCCACGACGACTTTTATACCTACGTTTCATTCTCGTTCAGGATTCGGATTTACGCAGCTAAATCTTGTAAAAACATAAACAACAGCTTGTAATGAATTAATAATAAAATCTGGATAAAATTTGGTACAGATATAGATTATTGTCTAGAGTTAAACATCCTACTTTTATCTCGATTTTTCCGCGGGCTTTCATTGCGCCAGGCAAACTACGTGAAACAGCTTGTATTCAATAAATGACGGTCTCAAGCGAAGTTTATCGCGTTCAATTATAAAACACGTTTTAATTGAGTCATAAAAGCCAACTGCGAACTCTTTTTATCCAATACTTTGTTTAAATTTAGAACTTTGTTGCAAGTAAAATGACAAACTAGAAATAGTTCTTCTAGATTCTAAGGGCCGCACTATGAATGCTCCCCCACGGCATTGACAATCAAAGCATTTTATTCTATTTCAAGAGTTTGGCCATTGCACCATTTTAACGTTTGGTGGTGCCACTTAGTACTGGCAATAACAAATTTGATATGAGTGAATTGAGTGAGTGATAGACAATCATTCGCCATTTGATCACAAAACACTGCCGGCTTGTGAAAGTCCTGCGCATATCTGTTGTAAACTGCACATATCTGTTGTGTTTATATAATTTCATGCAAACTCAGATGTAGCTTCAAGTGAACTAAAGTTTATCATTGATGACTGAATTGTCGTGATGCTTGATAGACTTCATGATTCACATATTTAGACGAAAAACTTTATAATTATCAAACATGCTAACAAGTGTTGGTTTTTGATTATTTTAGTTTGTTTTACATTAGTTAGTTACCATTGCAAAGTAAATTAGCACCCTTTCTTTCACATATAAAAAACAATATTTATCAACAATAATAATAAAAAACCACTATAGTTCGTAGGCCACCCAAAAAAAACTCAAGCACATAAGCGCCGCCAAGCGGCAAAAAAGCTCGCATTCCAAACTTCCTATAATATTGATTTGTCCTATCTGTACTTGTACATAATACTTTCTAGTCTGTGTGCTCCCCTAATGAGGCCTTTTCGTTTCATTTTTTTTTAAGCTTTTTCAATACATACTAGATGGCGTTGAACAAAACTGAAGAGTCAATGTCAATATCGTATCCTCTTTGTTGACAGTTGACTGATCGTAGAGATAAAATTCTTGCTGATTGCCATAACCTTCAAATTAATAATATTACATTTCATTGTTTTTTATTCTCCTACTTTGTTTTGCAGCGTTTTTTCTTTACATGAAGTAATTTAATAATTATTACACGTAGGTACGGTACTGAAATTGGTACTTGAGTTGACACTTCAGTTAGATCAGCGCCATCTAATGTTGAAAAGTGAACTACTTTTTTTTTTTAATCGTAGACTGAAAACTCCTCATTGTTAATCGCGACTCAACCATAGATTCACGATCAAGTTTTCATAGAGAACTTTCAAAAAGGCTTTAGTACAGTTGGAGTCTCAGTGAGTTTTAATAGTACAAGCCTTAAATAAACATCGTCCGCTCCTAACACAGCCCACTCAGGATCCTTGAAGAATTTTCCCGCCATGTGCACAGACAATAAATTAAAAATGGCCGCCGCAGACAGCACATTGACACGATTCTGACAGCTCTCCAGGTGCGCTGCGGTAAACAGCAATTAGTATGACGCAGAGTTAACTGGACAATATGCTCGAAATGGTCTTTATGATTTATCATTAAAGTTTATTTCGGTAGGATGAGCAAAGCTTAGTCAGTTCATTTATATGAAAATGCATTAAGTTTGTGATTATGAATTTTCATAAATTTTCGTTAATATTCCATTTTTGTTTAATATTAGCAGGGTTGGTTTATATTACCTCCATAAATTTCGATGATGCAGAAATAAGTCAAATCGCCTAGCTAGCGAGTTTACCGCCAAATATCACCAGAGTGCGGCCTGTTCCTTCCTGAACCAGTGTGCTGTCATCTTCACAGTCGTGTAAATACACAAATCATTAGTCAAACGCGCGGTTGAAAATAATTTGCTTTCAGTAAGTACCTATTAGAACAAAGACTACCAAAAGTATACAGAATAAATATATTGCTCGACGACCGGCTGGTGTACTCGTAGCGGTAACATAAATTGCCTTCTATGCCAGAGGTCCGGGGTTCGAATCCCGGCGGCGGCGGATATTTGTGTGATGAACACAGATATTAGCAGTCAAGTCATGGACGATTATATGTTTATTTATGTTTATTATAATAAAAAATATGTATTTATTCAATATGTATGTTTATATATTTCTTAAGTATATCAGTTATCTAGTATCCATAGCACAAGTTCTTTAAGAAACTTAATTTGGGCTAGATAATGTTGTGTGAGTGTCAGAAATATTTAATTTAATTTAATTTAATTGCTATGGTGAAATAGTACCTAGTTATTTCCACACACTCTAACGTTATAATAATCTTAAAATATAGGATGTCACATTTATATCTGGTCATATACTGCGCAAATGTATTACAATATTAATACAATTTTGATTCAAAACATTTATACCAATATGAATTTATTTCTGTAAGTATGAAAATTAAATTACTTTATCGAATCCACTTTCAAAAGAATTTATAACTATCTATTATGGACACATTTTTATGACCCAGGGATTTTTTGAGATTGAATTTTACTGTAAGTCTTGAATTTTACGATTTTTATTTTGCCAAAGGTTTACATTTACACAATTATAGCATTTTTTTTATATATATATAATTATAGCACTTTGGTAGAAAATGATTAATAATAAAATCAAATCTCCAGGCAATCACGCCAACTACATGGACCGAAACTAAGCAAAGCCCTTGATATAGAATATCATGTAATGAACTAGGAGGGATAATAAACATAAATACATATACATATGATGACCACTTTGGCGCTGGGATCAACCTGTCTGCCTCAGACGCCAGTGGTTGCGGGTTCGATTCCCGCACAGAACAAGAAAAAAAAATGTTCCGTGTCTGTTATCTATTATCTATTTATGTATTTATATTCTAAGTTCCCCCCTAGTTCGCTATATGGTATCCCATAACAAAAGCTATGCTTACTTTGGGGCCATGTAGTTGGTGTGATTGTCAGGAAATTTTATTTTATTTTATTATATATGTATAGATTAACATCCAGACGCGGAGCATTATTTTTCTTGCACCGTGTGAGGATTAAACTGGCTACCTTACGAATTACGTGCTAACATCTTATACCACTGCGCAACGGAGGTCGACTAGAAGTGTCACCACTGCAGTGTTCACTTAACCATAATGATATCATGGTTTAATTGATTGAATCAGGCGTTACTTTGCGGAAATCCATGACAACTACTTTAACAAAGTTACCTTGCTAATTCCGCGACTTGTATTTGCACTAGTGATGCAGGATTTTGCGTTGGTGCACCGCCTTCCCTCCCTCAACCAAGAAGCAAGAAATGCAATGAACACACACTTGGAAAACTGTATCCCACACCCCCAAGCTACCACCGACACGTGTTTCGCTTCAACCAGAAGCATCTTCAGGGTGCAACGACCACCACCGAACAGATGCATGTGCATGTGAACCAACGCACGAAAATCCTGCATCACTAGCGCAAGTACAAGTGGCGGAATCAGCAAGGTAACTTTGTTAAAATAGATATCATGATTATTAAAAATGCAACAGATAAAGTGCTTACACGAGCAAAACCGGAAACGAAAGCTTATGCAGCGAGTAATCATATAGAAGTCAGTGGGCTTCGCGATGAACCCTTTATTGTTTATTGCCATTTCATTGATTGAGTTATCCTCGTAAAACTGCTTTGAAAATGAGTTGATACTTTTGAATCAAATAGTTCAATGAAAAATTAAAGAACTTCTTTTTTTAAGGAAAACTTTTTGTTGAAATTAATTTTAACTCTTCGTATCGGAGTCTTACATGTATAGCAGTCACGTTACATTTTGCTACGTGTCTTATATTTTAAGTCACTCTTAAACATCTGTTCAAATACTGCATGACTCAATTTTTTTGGGAATCGTAGGGGCAAATCAAATCAGTTTATTGCAATAAATATGGTATACTTAATAATTTAAAGGATTTAAATAAAGGCTTGCACGTAGTCCACGAGTCAACATCTGCGATAGCTCTGATGCACTGTTTTTGGGCTATAAAGGCTTTATTAAATTTAGCTAAATGTCCCCACAGCAGTATACCGTAACTTACTATTGACGCAATATAACCATGATACGTTTTGAGTGAACGCTTTGAAATAATTTTAAACATGCAATTTTAATATTGCACCAAAATTTTAGTTTTTGTGACTCAAAAACAAAAATTTACATCAATATATTTTTTGATTGCGTTATATCAAAATTCAGTTCTAAAAAATACTTTTTAATGCAAAATTTCATTCAGAGTCCCTAGAAATAGCGTTTCTAATAGTGAGTTCGTTGAGGTCTAAAACGCTACGAGCCGTAGCTTCGTAGTAGGTCTACGCAATGAAGGGCGTTGCATAAAATATAAGCAGATATTTTGTTTGCCTTTCATAATGCCAGTATGCTTAAGGTTTTGTTTGATAACTTAGCAGATCTTTTTTATTATTTAATCATTCATTATATACATAAATAATTACCTATTCTAAAGCCTTTTTAATTTTATTAAATGTATTAAATGCTTTCAGTATTAAAGTAATTGGTAGGTTAGATAAATGGGGAAGCTAGCATTTGATCAAGTCTAACATTTTAAATAAAATATGGTTTATCCGAATTTTATCGCGTTTATTTAATTTTACATTTTACTCAAAGTTTCGACGTTTTCTTAAGACACTGTAATCATGAGCGACTCGCTCGAGTTAAGATGAAATGTAAAAAACGTGACGAAATCTTTTCTTCTAGAATCGTCTTTTTTTAATATAGCAATTTTTAATACCTCATATGTATATTGATATTTGTTATTAATAGAATTTTTGTATATTTAATAAACCTACTTTTGACCAAAATCTTTACTGATGACAAGTATGTTGGAATCATGTAATAATAAATTTAAAATAAATAAGTATTTGATTTGACTTGTCAATAGGATCCTAGTTTCTCATTGGTTATTGGATTAAAATTCATCCCCTCCTGAAGTATACTTAAACAAAGACACAAAGCTTCCTCCTTCCTTGCTGCATCTAATTGTGTTAGGATAAAGACGTATTATAACTTTTAGTGATTTATAATAAATATAATAAGTATCTTAATTATCAAGTTTCTTTTATCACCCATAACCTAATAAAGTAATGTTGTATTCGAAGACGCAAAATGAGATTTCTTTACAAAATAAACAATTTCCGATACAAATAACATATATTGCTATACAATCACAAGTATCAAGACCTCTCAGCCAGCTTGTACTATAGTAGCGTGATTCTTAATCCTTCAGCACTAAGTTCCCACCGGTCACGATGACTGCTGATGCGATAAATCGCTGATCAATCCCTCGTTATATTGACGACTACTTAAGGGGATTACCCACTTGAAGCTATACACAATCAATCAGATTGCTTCATATCATCATTCTTATTCTCTATCTTTGACGTATTAAACTTAAATGTAAGTATACCTTAATGTATCAACCATAAATGTATGCAGCCAATAATTGAACGCGGATGATAGAGATTATTGGGCATATAACGTTACGTAATGTTTTTAAGTTTTTGCATTTATAATGCCCATTACATTATTAAACGTTGCAATGCTTCACTTTAACTGGGATTAACAATTTCTGAAAAGAAATTGGCCTCGGGTGGTCTTAGCTGCAAAGCTTTACCATTAGATTGAGCTACGTTAGCAATATAACATAAAAATAAAAAAGAAATATGGTAAGTAATTTCGAGGCGTACTGCCAGGCCCCGGTAGCTCAGTGGAAGAGCACTCGTCCGGCAAACAAGGGGTCCCAGGTTCAAGTCCTGGCCGGGTAATTTTTATTTATCACAATTTTTCGGTTATTTAAGAATAATTGAGCATTATAAATGCAAAAACCTAAAAACATTATTAATGATACAACCTATTTATTGAGAAGCAATTTTTTACTTCTTTTTTAAGGTTTTCGAACATATAATATAGTGAATGCGTATTCGTAGAGCTCCAAATGTAATATTATGAAAATTTCAGGCAAAAAAATATTATAATATTACTGTCTTAGTTATACTTATTAGTTTATTTCAAGGACACTTAATGTTAAATTGCTGTAAGAAATATCTTTAAACTACCTTAAACAACTTGCTGGCAGGAAACTTGGGGCAACTTGTTAAATTTTGAACGATACAGCGATATAAGATAGACAAATTGAAAAATGCGGCAGTATATCTCTATCAGCCCAGCATGTCAGAAAAAGCATCTTATCTCAGATATCAGTGTCTTTATAGATACCATAGTGCATCAAAACCAAAAATTTTAAATGTCTCAATATCCGCATAAAAATGTCTGTTAATAATATTTAGCTTTTTTTGAAATATTATGATCATATACGAATAACAGGAACGGGAAAAAAACATATTTAAATTTATGAAAACTCACCAAAATATCAAAGAAAATCAACAGGTATATAAATAATATTTATAGCCGACTGCAATAAGGTAACTGAAATAGCGAAATGAAATTAAAACTGCGAGTGGGCTAACTTTTTAATGATTTCCGCTGACGAGCTCGTTAGTAGCAATTATGTTTGTCTCATGTTTTCATGGAAACTATTATTTTAAGTGAATATTTTGAATCAAATTGGATTATTGGGGTTTTTCGAGTTTTGTTCTAAACAAAGATATTTTTAATATCCTAAAATAACGGAACAGAATCTACAAAAGCTCTTGTTAGCTCTTTGTAATGTTCTTCAACATAAGTTTATTTTATGTTTCTGTTATAATATATGAACATATTATTGTTTATTATTTAAATAATAAGATGAAATTTCATAAGTATAATATAAAATTAGTTTCTTTTTCATAGCTACACAAAATTATTACAATGAAAACATGATGATTCTAGAACCTACAAAAATGTATGCTGGTTTACTTGCAGGTTTTTAGAGCGTCATTACCATGTCATAAATATATGACCTTAACTAGATATTACACCAATCTATAGTTATGTAATAGACACAGAATTCCGAGCACAATCTGTAGGATTACCAATAGCATAATATTTCTAGCCAAGTCAATTGCGCATGTAAAGTTTTGAAGATGGCAAAGGTCAATGGTATTAATGGCTGTTTGTGCGCAAGTACCAATTGCCCATACTAGCAGACGAGATTAATCTATAAATAAAATATTTAAAACAGTCATAGATAAGAACCATATGAAACTCGTTAGGCGCCATAAAACATGTATGACATGTAGCCATCAAGACAATTGAGTTTTTCCAGGTTCCTTTATAATATTTTTTTGACGAAAACAATATAGCATAGCCCGAAATGAATTCAAATAGGTATCCTAATTTTCTAGTCTTTAAAAAAACTAAGAATAGGCTCAACAATTAGAAGAATAAAATTGAATATAGGGTTTTTATATGGTAAACCCGTATTTGGAACGGATGAAGCACCCGCTTTCTGGATGAGCCAAGGATTTTAGGTTTTCTTTATTTCGTGATCTTAGAAGTCAGAAACCGTAGATTTCTTCGGAATAAAAAGTTAAATATGTGTTAACTCAGGACTTTATTAACTACCACACCAAATCACATCTAAATTGGCTAAGCCATTAGACGGTGAACAGCCAAACTACCTATAAGATACATATTATATACTGATAATGGCTGGATGGCTAATTGCTACTCTTTCACGCAAAAATTACTGAATGGATTTTTATGAAACTTTATTGTAATATAGCTATACCTAGAGTAACATTTATAAGCTATAATTAATGAAGATTTTGTGTGAATTAAAAAAATTCAGGGCTTTAGCGATTTGTTTATAACGCAATGTGTCTTTGTAATGTAATAGAGAGTTATGTTTGTGGTTAGGAGTTATACACATTATAAGGGCAAAGATTCTTAATTTTTATTTTTATTAATAGAGATAGACTCTTGATAGATAGGATCTTGGAGAAGAAAATAACTTACTCGAAATAGTTATTAAATGCAGACGAAGTCACGGGCACAGTCTATGTAATATACCTACCTATAAACCTACCCTTATACATAACCCCATTACGTTTACGTTTTTACCAAGTGTGCCTTTCGTAGGTATTCCTGTTTGATATTTACGTTTTGTTTAGTTACTTTTTCTATTTATTTGTTGTAGCTCTTTTTCAGAAAATCAGGTGAAACTGCAAACAGCTTTGTTCTAAGAGTTTTTAAAGTGACTCTTTCTGTTTCTCTATCAGTAACGCTTTCACAGCAGAACTACTGAATCGATTTTGACGAAATTTAGAATAGTGTAGGCTTGAACTTCAAGGAGGATATCATACATAATATTACTTATCCAACTACGATAACCAGTATTCACGCGGACGAAGTCGTGGGCAACAGCTAGTATTAGAATAAAAATAGAAGGTTTAATAAAATATTTAAGGTCATTTATTTAGTTAACAAAATAAAGTTACTCACCTGAAAATACAGCATAGAATCGTTCTCCATTGGTAAAATTAAAAGTTTAATTTTTTTTTTAATGTAGGCAAATCTGACCCCAAAAATTTAATGAAGACATTCAGGTACCTCAAACTGCAGTAATTTAGGTAACATACAAAAATAATCTTGAATTAAAGATTTTATCGAATTGTTTATTTTGAAAGCAACGTGAACATAATTTTTGTTTGAAAACCTTAAAAAGTTTAAATAAAGACGTTTTAACCGGCTGAAACTAAGTATGAAAAACCCGGATAAAACTTATTTACAAACCTTGAAATCTTAACCCAAAAACTTACCTGAAAGAACAGGGTAAAAGCGACCCATTGGTAGTACTTCCCGTACCGTCGTGGGGAGTCGCCGGCGCCGCGCACTCCGGGGTACGCCCCAGCCTCCCCCGCCACCGTGAACGTCGAGTGGATCCAGCAGTACGTGTTTAGCACGTCTTCGGGAATGTCCCTGGAGAAATATGGCTTTTGAGGGGATGGAAGACAGAGAGGAGATAGAAAATATGCACTTTATTCGTACCTATCAGTTGTTTAATGAGTACTTTAAAGAAAATTAAACCATATTTAAAAAAATATAAAATTTTGCCATTACCCTGCCTGTATATCTTGGAAGTGTGCAGAGCAGTGCTTAAAAATCCAGAACTACATAAACTAGAAAACAAATTATATCAAAATATGAATTAAGACATCCAAATAAACTTCAGTTCCCTAACTCGAAATTAACTTTACACTCCTCAAATCCTCAAGCTATGTCAGTAAAAATTTTCAACAAACTACCACATAATATTAAAAGCATTAGTAACGAAGAAATATTTATAAAGAAACTTAAAATCTTTTTGCTATCTAAGTAACGGGTCCGCCAAATAACTTTTTTTTTTTGAAAATGCTATAAAAAAGAAACTACTGAATATTTTCTCAAATTTCTTTTTTTATTTGAAAGTACAATCCTTCCGGTTAATAATAGAAAATAATTTCATTCAAATGGCGGCTTCGGCTGGCCATGCAGTAGCCTACGCGATCGGTCCAATTTTTAAGCACATTGTTGATTGTGTGCAGCTGTATTTCACCAATGGCTTTACGAATATTGTCCTTTAAAGCGTCGGCTTGTCGGCGTAACACTTATCTTTGAGGGCACTCCACAAATAATAGTCCAACGGTGTCAAATCGCTGCTCCGAGGTGGCCAAACGATATCAGCTCTGCGGCTGATAATGCGATTTTCAAAAACAGGGCGCAAAACATCGAGTGTAGCTTCGGCTGTGTGGCACGTAGCGCCGTCCTGTTGAAACGAAATGTTGCTAATATCCTCCTCTTCAATTTTTGTGAACAAAAATTTGTTTAACATGGCCCGATAACGATCGCCATTGACTGTAACGGCCACTCCTTGCTCATTTTCGAAGAAAAATGACCCAATTATGCCTCTGGACCAAAAACCGCACCAAAGAGTGACTCGTTTTGGGTGAATCGGCTTTTCAATGTATGCGTGCGGGTTTTCTGTGCCCCAAATGCGACAATTTTGCTTGTTTACATACCCGCCAAGATCAAAATGAGCTTCATCTGAAAAAAATGTTTTTTTGGCAAAATCGGCATCTTCTGTAAGTCGATCGCAGGCCCAACTAGCGAAGCGAAAACGCATTGGATGATCAGTCGTTCAAGCGTATATTCGTTCAGCGGAAGGATAAAACTAATTATCTGTCAAATCAGACATGAGCTAAGTGTTACCATTCACGAAATAAGCACTAGTTGAAAAAAAAAACGTTAGATGGCGGACCCTGTATTACTACACTGTAAAAGAATACTTAATGATAAAATAAAGTAGTCTTCCTCTCTTCTAATTTTTGCAGCGCCTAACAGGGTCCTTAATTGTCATTTTTAAGTTGTACCTACTGATTTATTTTGTATAGGTACCAAATGTATGACCTTTAAGTGCAACAAACTGATTTTATTTGAAATTATTTTTATAGCCATTTCAATGTTGAGTCCAGCAGTACGTGTTAAGTACGTCTTCTGGAATATCCCTGAAGATATATGGCTTTTGAAGAGGTGGGAGACAGAAAGGAGATACAAAATATGCACTTTTTATATTAGACCAGCTTTTGACCTCAACCTTACATGATGGTAAGTGAAGCTGAGGTCGAAAAAGATCTTCATAAAAGCCTGAACATATCACCGAAAGAGCAGTGATATTTGGCGGCAAATTTTATGTGAAAGGTGGCCTCAATCCACGCGGGTCCTACAGGGATCCAGCAACTAAAGGTGGCCAGTAGGACTGGTTACATTTAAGACGTGCTCATCCAGATGAGGTAAAACTACTCCAAGCCCACCCTACGTGGACTAAAAACTCCTATCAATTGTTCAAAGAATACTTAAAAAAAAGGTTTTTTATAGCATTTTCAATTTTGAACAGTATGTGTTCGGAGATGTCTCTGAGATAATATTGTAAGACATGGAGAAACAGTAAGAAAATAACTTTTAAAACCATCGCTGAAACCGACGCGGATTTTTGCCATGTACGGTCGTTTTAGAATTACCTATACGCCCCTAAAGGAGCGTATTGCTACTTGGATTATTCGCCCGTAAAAGGCGAATAATCCAAGTTATCCCAGCTCAGTGATAGGATTCCTTCAGACTCTTCATCATCATCATCATCACAACTCCGTGTGATGAGCCCACTGCAGGACTATAAGTCTCTCTTCTGAGTGACAAGGAGGTTTAGGCCGTAATCCACCAAGCTGGCCCGGTGTTGGTTGGTGCATTTCAGATATTTCAGGGTGCCGAAAATGGCTTCTAACAAACCCTAACGACTACTGTATACAAGTATACAGCACCCGGGACCGACTGCTTAACGTGCCCTCTGAAGCACGGAAGTCTTCATGAGAAATGAATGGTCGGCGGTCACCTATCCTAATACCGGCCGCACCGAGCGCGCTTAACCTGCGATATCGTTTGATATGCACAGTAACCACGGCGCCACGACGACTTCGAGAGACTCGACTTCGACAGACTCTTCATAAAACCATTAAATTCATCACCAGAGAGGTGACATTTGGCGGCAGACTTTATGAAGAGTGGTCGCTAGCCAGCAGGGCTAGCATGCGACTATCGATAAAGACTCGAATCAACAAGATAAATATTATTTTAGCGTATGAGTACCATGATAGATAGAATTACTCCATTCGATACCATGAAGATGCCAAATTCTTGAAAAAATACATACTTTTAGTGCCATATTCTGAAAATATCGATATACAGGTCCGATTAATTGTTGTTGACGGTCGCATGCTAGCCCCGCATGGAAGGGGGATTTACAATCAGGCAATTAACTTTAAAACGGGATATTTGCATACACATATACATAAATTCACGCCTGTTTCCCTTACGGGGTAGGCAGAACACCAGAGGCTATGAAACCATCTGAGGTCTCATTTGACAAATTTAGATGTATTATAATGACGGAGAGAAACTATTGCAGTGACAGGGGGTCAGCCTATCGCCCGTAAAACTGTCAATAAAACGTCTGTCCCTTAACTGACTTTTACGGTATGCCGGAAGAGAAGCAGCTGGCACATTCTATGTTTTTCTTTCTCTCCCAGTCCAGCATGGAAGAAATTTATCTTCCATGAATTTATCTTAAGAACAGTTTGATCATGGCGCTTACACCAGTTCTGGAATATCAAGTGCTTAGGTATCTCAAATAAATGAAACACATAGTCAATAGACCCGTTAATTGATTCAGATAATATCAAGCTCCAAAATACACGGTTTCAACCGATTCAGCAGTTTAATGAATAAGTACTTTTTGAGCTAGAGATTTCTGATAGCTTTATTTCAAAGATAGAATCAATACAGTTTTTGCGCGATAATTCTGCTGTTGCAGGGAAAACTGAAGTAGGAACTTTTATTTTACTATAAAATAAATACTCGATAGGTAAATTTAAATTTCTCCAAAGCACTGAACATGGAGAAATTTAGCGGTCATAAGGTTGTATGCGTGTCCGAGTTTTTTAATCAATATAATCTTATCGCCGTCGTGAACCGATATGATGATGCGGCGAAGAAGATCGTCATGCAAACGTATTTAGAGGGCCCGGCCCTACATTTCTACAGGTCCGTCATCGATTCGTGCCAGAGCTTCGAGGAATTAAAAGAAAAATTTATTGCAGAATTTTCTAAAGACGTTGACTACGTGGCAGAATTTTATTTGAGAAAACAACAAACAGGGGAAGACCTCGTCACCTTTTATTATGCCCTAGATGCCTGTGCAGTCAAAGCTGGTCCGATCATCACGGACGGGATTTTCGTAAAACATTACCTGAAAAATGTATCCTATACGAATAAATGTAGACTCGCCACCAGAGTCTACGAAAATAAAAAAGATCTAAAGGACACGATAATACAAATGCAGGAACTCTTCGGGGGAGGAGTAGAGATGGAACTCAACCTACCGATCCACGTTAATTCAGGTTCGACATCGGTGGACCAGCCTACGCCACGTACCCCAATGCAAAATATGCAAACGGCATCGACAGCGGAAAAAAGGGACCGTTTTTATACACCGATGGGAGGAAATAATGGGAACGCCAGGGGAAAAATTAACCCGAACATTTATAAACGCGAACCTTATTCTTTCAGAAACAGACGACATGATACGGGTGATGCACCTCACCCAAACGCCAACCGGCGTCAGTAAATAATATGGAGTCTTCACTGATGCCGGACGAAAATAAAAGAACTCCATACAAGGTTAGCCCATTAATTAAATTAAAATTAGCTAATTTAGAAATTTGTGCTTTAATTGACACAGGTGCATCAATTTCCGTGATTTCTGAGCAACTATGTGTAAAACTCAATTTAACAACACATAACGCTGATGGGATTATAGTCAGAGCCATTAATGGAAATAGAATGAACGCCTCTGGGAAAGTCACAGCTTGTCTACTTATCGAACAGATGATATTTATGCAAGATTGTTTCGTGGTCCCCAATATAGAAAGAGACTTAGTCCTCGGGCAAGACTTTCTTCAAAAGTTTGGTGCTATAATAGACTTTCAAAACAACTGTGTCCATTTAAGTAAAGTTGTATGTGATTTTATCTCTGTTTCTAACGAGTGTAATGTTATTAATAATTTTCAAAATACTTTAGATATTATACAGGTTACCCAACGACTAGGTAAAGAGGAATATTTATATTTTTCGAATTTAGTAGATTCGAATGAAGATAGGTTATGGAACATGGTGGTAGCCAATAACAATAAAAATGACTTTAATTTGTCCCCAACTTTATTAGAATCGGAGCATAATGACTTATTAGAGATGATAAATAAATATCAGAAAGCCTTCGCGTTAGATAAAAAAAGCCTAGGTAAATGCAATCTAACTAAAGTGACGATTGATACGGTTGATGAAGTTCCGGTACACAGAGCGCCTTATAGAATATCAACCGAGCAGCATAACATCATTCGCGATCAAGTCGCGGAGATGCTCGAATGTAATGTTATCCGTAAGTCACGAAGTCCGTATGCGTCACCTGTGGTTTTAGTAAAAAAACCAGATAATAGTTGGAGATTTTGCGTAGATTATAGGAAATTAAATAAGAAGGTGGTTAGTGACTCTTACCCACTACCTATAATTGAAGATGTGATTTCACAATTGAATGGCGCTAATTATTATGCCGATTTAGACTTAAATTCAGCTTATTGGCAATTGGAAATTTTGGAAAAGGATAAACATAAGACGGCATTCGTTACCCCGTCAGGTTTATACGAATTTAATGTATTACCTTTTGGATTGAAAACTAGCGGAGCATTTTTCCAAAGAACCATGGACGAAGTATTAGCTGGCCTTAAATATAATAACGTTATCATTTTTATAGATAATATCATTGTCTACGGAAAGACGTTTAATGATTTTTTAAATGCTCTCGAAAGAGTTTTTCAACGTTTAATTGCGGCGAACCTTACGCTTAAACCTTCTAAATGTAGTTTTGGTTACAAAGAAATCACCGTTTTGGGACATACCATCTCTGGAAAAGGTATACTGCCTGACCCCAAAAATATCGAAAAAGTAAAAAAGGTTAAAATACCAAAGAACGTAAAAGAGTTAAAATCGATTCTTGGATTATTTTCTTATTACAGAAAGTTTATAAAAGATTTCTCTTCATTGACCCTTCCGCTAACAAATTTGTTAAAAAAGAATACAAGGTTTATTTGGGGTGAAACCCAACAGAAATCATTCGAGGAAATAATTTCCTTAATGATTAACCCACCGTTATTACGGCATTTTAATAACGATAAGGAAACATGTACAAGATTATACGTGGACGCAAGTGATTTGGCAGCTGGAGCATGCCTAATGCAAGGGCAGCGAGAAGAAATGTTACTTATATGTTTTGCATCACGGAAGTTAACTGACGCAGAAAAGAAATATTCAATTACGGAGAAGGAATGTCTGAGTTTGGTGTGGGCGCTGAACTATTTCAAGCATTATTTGTGGGGACTAAAATTTCAGATAGTCACTGACCATAAAGCGCTATGTTGGTTAAAGACAAGAAAAGACATGTCTGGCAGATTAGCAAGATGGGCCTTAGCGATCCAAGCGCATGACTTCGAAATCGTACATTGCTCAGGAAGGCAGAATGTAATAGCAGATTTCCTAAGTAGGAATCCTTTGAGCGAAGAAGAAGTGAATTCAAAGGAAGGAGTAGACGACGGTCTTCAGGTTTTTTCTTTAGATGTAATGAATATAGCGCAACGCCAAAATGAAGACGAATTTTGCCAAAAATGGTATGGATTAGTGTCGGCGAGAAGAAATAATGGATATAAAGGTTTCGTTGTCGAAAATGGAATTTTATATAAATGTGTAATAGATCACGACGTAAGAAAAAAGTTAATTGTGTTACCTAAGTGTTTGTTTATTGAAGTGATGTGTGAATTACATGATAACGTACGAACAGGTGGTCATTTCGGAATAATGAAAACACTAGCAAAATTTAAAGCACGTTACTTTATGCCTAATGTGACGAAAGAAGTTGAAAAGTATATAAAGGGTTGTATACCGTGCCAAGAGAAGAAAACGTATAAGAAAGTGGTTCCTTTACGTCCAATGATGATCGAGCGTTTATTTGATAGAATCGAGATGGATATACTAGGACCGTTTAATCGTTCGTCGGAAGGTAATAAATATGTGATAGTATGCATCGAGTGTTTTACGAAGTATGCCATTTGCAAACCAGTGCCACGAGTAACTGCACAAATAGTGCATGATTTTGTGATACATGAAATTATTACAAAATTCGGAATGGTCCGCGAAATATTAACTGATAGAGGTTCTATATTCACATCTCGGTTGTTTAAGTCATTATGTAGACAGTACGGTATAACACAGTCCCTGGCTACCGATTCATCGTGCAAGACCTGCCGATGAAGATCCAAGCCGATAATTTTAATATTTTTTTTTATGATGATAAGATCGGTAGGATATTGTATTCATTTAACTTTTAGTTTATAAGTGTTTTATTTTTCCTTAAAGTTTTTTTTATAAGAAAATTTCCTTAAAGGGGCGGTATAACTATCTATCAACTATCTATCACGTATTTTGATTTTTGGTCTTTGACACTAATCAGTATTACCGAAGCACTATGGAAAAATTTTCTTATAAAGGCTATGTCTCGTTCAAGTGATTACACGAGGGGTCAAGGCCACGCCCATTGAATCTCCATCAGAGAGAGGGTGATAGCTGTTTCGGCTATACGGCGGAGATTCGCATGTAGTTACGAGTGCGGGATGAAGTTATCTATCAGAACATTAGGTTCTGTGCGATAACGAACTTCTTGTAGGTAAGTTCACCGCGAAGTTAGTGTAGGCAGGTAAAATCTCATTTAGGTAGGTAAATATTTTGGTCTAACTTGTGATTATTGTAATGTCATATGTCTCACTTTGATATAGGTGGATTCGACAGACCTCCACAACATATGATATGATGGATACGGGCCAATGTCATTCCGCCCAGGTTGATCCATTTTGTATTCTTACAACCCCGATTAAGTCTTTTGTTTTTATCTATCTATAACTTGTATGATATTCTAGCGTTTGTCACTTTATTGTATTTTGGACTATAGAGTAAATCTAAATTCACTTTACAACGTCGATAATATTGTAACGACGTTTTTTGATTAAAGCTTAGCTAGACGGGATCTTGTCTTATTTTGTTTGGGTTTTGCAGGCAAGGCTCTACTGACAGAGATTTGAGTTGACTGTATGATAGTTTGGTTATTAAGTTGAAACGGTCGCACTCGAAACTCTAGCGGTAGGGGGCTCATCTATGAGTACTCCCGTACAAACTGTATATTCCCAAAATAGGTAGATTCCAACCGTAGAATTAAGGTGACTATGTAACTAAAATTTATTTAACCGACTTCATCGGATTAAATAAATTTAAACGTGAGGGGGCGGTCGTAACATACTGCTTGAGCGCGCCTTATATTGAGAAATAAAGGCGGATATGGCGCGAACTGACAGTATGTCATGTTTTTATTTTAGTTTGAAATATTTTCGTTCTGACGAAAAACGCTTTAGTTTTGTTATGATTCTGGCCCCAACCTTCAGAAAGGGCTGATCAATGTTTATTTTCGGAGAAAAATCTCTGAATTCTATAATCCGCGAAGCGTACCGCTCCACCATATTCAAATAAGAATATTCCAAGTGTTAACCTTTGTATTGTTGCTATAAAAAAGTGCTATTTCGATAAATAAATATATTTATACCTCATTCTTTAAATTATCTCACGATCCCCCGTTGCATTACCTAGTATTAGAAACCTAATATTGCGTGACCTACTTATCAAAAACGTTATAAGCTTATAAACTATCAAATATTTAATTCCAGTACTTTAATCGATTCATCACCCATTAAATATACTCCAGCAGCTTTATACAATATTTTATATTTAATATAAATAAAATATACCTGCTTTTAAATCTAATATATAAAATTCTCGTGTCACAGTTTTCGTTGCCATACTCCTCCGAAACGGCTTGACCGATTTTGATGAAATTTTTTGTGCTTATCCGGTATCTATGAGAATCGGCCATCTATTTTTTTTTTTTAATTTATATGGCAAAACAACGTTTGCCGGGTCAGCTAGTTTTCTATAAAAGTATATCGACTAAACGGGTCTAACTCTAAATTTATTTAATACACGCAATACATTAAGTATCCGATCTTAACTTTCATTATTCCTTTCTTTTTTTGTAATTTACTAAAGAATTTTGAAAAATAATGTCATTACTTTAGGTATGGGATACTAACTACAGATTTGACATCAGAACATTTTTAGAGATCCAACGATTTTAAATAAACATTGTAAAAAGCGGCGTTGATGATCAGGTTTAACATTCAGAAAACGATCAGAAAATTTCTCTCGCAACCTATTCCCTCGAGAAAATTATCTGAATGCTCCAAAGAGCTCTTTGGTCTATTACGAATATCAAACTCCATTGCACATTTCTTTAATAATTTCCACCTCTACATTTTTCTAAATTACCATATTTAATACAGCGCCATCTATGACTAGGCACTCAAACTATTTCGAAGAGAGTCATGTTAATACTTCTAGGTGTGAAGTTACCTCGTATGTATGCAGTCTATCGGGTTTCCCACAAGATGGCGCGTCGTCAAAGCCGCACTAGCGGCTAAAAGGGCTGCAGTGGTGGCTCCGCAGTGCAGGCGGAATGCTACCGAGTCGATCTTAGGGTTAACACCTTGCTGTTAGGACAAAAAAGTTAGGAATGTTTTAAAAATCGCATTTTAATACAACAAAATCAATATCTGCGAAACTTAGCGGGGGAAGTATCTACTCTAGTCTCATTAATACATAAACCCAGTAGGCTGTTACGATCCTATGCCTCTACAGAGGAACAATGCATTTATGTTTGTGGTTTACTCACGCATTAACATAAAGATATACCTAAATTTGAAGATACTATAAAAGGTACAATTCCAACATTCCGATGTCTTATTTAAAGAGGGAAACAAGAATAAGTTATTTTTGTATTATTCCAAATTATTATTAACTTTTTTTTTTTTAAGAAATATCTGTTTATTATTATTTTACTAGTTACTAAACAACAATTAAGGAACACACATTAGTATTCGCATTAGTGTAAAATAAGAAAGATAATTAGTTTACTGAAACGGACAACAAACAAGGCACAAAGGCCCAGCTTATTACTAAAACACATTTCTTCCAGCAAGCCTGCGGCCAGGGAGCACGAAAAGATAACAGAATTTACAAAGTGCTCCGTATTATTACGGAAAAACAAGGAAATTTTCATTTCAAACATATTGTTCTAATAGTATTAATATATAGGGGTAGGTTTTAAAAGGTTCACGGAGCGTTGCATTTAAAAATTTAATCATAATCTACACAAATATAATAATGCTGAATGAAGGTTTTGTTTGTTTACATACATACATAACCTCACGCCCGGCTCCCCTTGGGGTAGGCAGAGACAAGTTTTGTTTGTTTAATCGCACTAATGTCGCGAACAAGCAGTCGGATTCGTAAAAATATTTTTCTATTGGTCTTCATAATATTACAGACCCATTAAAGCTTACTAAGTTATATTTTTTAATGTAGCCTGTAATATATAGTCCAAGAAGAAACCTTGCATCTCGGCAGCATCTCCCTCTATCAATCTTGTTATCATGGGATGAGAACATATAAAACAGGATAAAATATCAAATTTTACGACGTGAAACGTGACAGCGTCATACAAAAACTATTATTTTCTCTTTCTCTCACGGCATTAAGAAATCCTTAAAATAAGAGAATTCAATGTCGAATCGGGCCCAATGTCACTTCATGACTTTTACCGCTCATATTTGTTATTGTACCTACTTTTAAATTCAATATTAAGATATGAAATACGCCAATTATAGATTTGTACCTGTTCGATAAATATAATTATTACAAATCTATAATTATATTTATCGAACAGGTATTATTCCAATTCAATGGCGAAAAATAAAAGTTATTGCTATTCCGAAAAGAGATAACAATACTAAAAAGTATAGACCCATTTCTTTAATAAGTTGCATCTGTAAAATATTTAATAGTTTAATAGCAAGACGATTGGACTACTTTTTTGAAAAGAATAGGTTTTTTTATGAAGGGACTGTTACACGAAAGCAGGTGATACAAACTGCTTTTAGAATCAGTAAATATTACTATTTTTGTATAGTTAGTTGACATTATATAACGAATAGCCTCAACAATAGCCAAAAGTTCCAAGCACATGATATTTACATTAGGTACATTTACGCTAAACTTGGCCATCAACGACGCTGTCGGATCGAAGAAAGAGCATCCATTATGAACCCCCGTCTTTGACCCATCTATATAAATATGAACAAAGTCAGCATAACTGCCCTGTATCATGGAAACTGTGGCATCTTTAAGTTCTTTACTCGATAATTTTGATTTAGAAGAAGCTATGTTTTGGATGTTTACCTTTATAAAGTTGGATAAATCAATTTTATTAATAAAGAAAGGAAGTTGATAAATAAGTCTGTTTTGGAATTTATGAATATTTAGTCCTAAATATTGATTATGACTTAAATACAAAAGAGGAAGTTGGTTTTTGCGCCAGTAACGTACATCGGATTCTATCAGGTTTTTAAAAACGGACAGCCGTTTATGACAATAATCATCTTGTCTGGAGCATATGTTCAGATAGTATTTGTGACTCAAATAAATTCTACGTACAAAAAGAGGCTGTATACACATCTCACTTTGCCTCACGTGAGTTGGTGTTGACCGGATGAAACCCCCACAAAGTCTTAAACATTGGTTCTGTATAACGTCGAGTCTTTGAAGTAGGCGTGGGCTCGAGTTCCCAAAAAGAAAAGATCCATAATCAAGTCTACTTCTTACTATACTTATATATAATCGGCGTAAATTAATGGGATGTATGCCAAAGGAAGGATTACTAACACAACTCAATATGTTAATAAAAGGAATACATTTTTGGGTTAACTCATTAATGTGCCTTGTCCAATTAAAGCGGTTATCTATCCACATACCTAAAAACTTTATGTTGTTAATGATATCAATCTCATAATTATCAATTTTAATTGAAAGGGATGGTATCTTGTACCTCCTTGATATAACGCACAGCTTGGTTTTAGAAGGGGAAATACCCAAACCTATTGGTGTAATGAGTTCACAAAACTTGTTTAATACATTCTGTATAACTTCAGCACATGTGTAAATATTATTATTTGAATAGTAGAAGAAAAAGTCATCTGCATACTGTGAAATTCTGACATCTATTTAGATCTCTACAAGTTCTTATTGTCACAATATTGAATAATATGGGAGACATAGGGTCCCCCTGTGCTAAACCTTGACGAGTTTTTCGTGTTATTTCATTACCGTTACTAAGTTTGTATACAATATGTCTTTCCCTCAAAAACTCGTGAATGTACCTGCACATGTATTGATCTACCTTGAAATAAAGTAAGGAATCTATAAGAGTATTAATTAAAACATTATTATACGCGTCGGTTATATCTACAAAACTACAGACAGTATATTCTTTTTTGGTAAGTGCTATTTCCGAATCGATTACAAAACGAGCTAGATTATCATGACACGAATAGCTTCGACGGAAGCCTAAGGTCCCTTCATAAAAAAA